>OY726521.1:106759873-107959873 GCA_963383655.1 Bathymodiolus septemdierum
GTCAGAGACATAGTGTAAGAGTTAAGTACAGTGAGTCAGAGACATAGTGTAAGAGTTAAGTACAGTGAGTCAGAGACATAGTGTAAGAGTTAAGTACAGTGAGTCAGAGACATAGTGTAAGAGTTAAGTACAGTGAGTCAGAGACATAGTGTAAGAGTTAAGTACAGTGAGTCAGAGACATAGTGTAAGAGTTAAGTACAGTGAGTCAGAGACATAGTGTAAGAGTTAAGTACAGTGAGTCAGAGACATAGTGTAAGAGTTAAGTACAGTGAGTCAGAGACATAGTGTAAGAGTTAAGTACAGTGAGTCAGAGACATAGTGTAAGAGTTAAGTACAGTGAGTCAGAGACATAGTGTAAGAGTTAAGTACAGTGAGTCAGAGACATAGTGTAAGAGTTAAGTACAGTGAGTCAGAGACATAGTGTAAGAGTTAAGTACAGTGAGTCAGAGACATAGTGTAAGAGTTAAGTACAGTGAGTCAGAGACATAGTGTAAGAGTTAAGTACAGTGAGTCAGAGACATAGTGTAAGAGTTAAGTACAGTGAGTCAGAGACATAGTGTAAGAGTTAAGTACAGTGAGTCAGAGACATAGTGTAAGAGTTAAGTACAGTGAGTCAGAGACATAGTGTAAGAGTTAAGTACAGTGAGTCAGAGACATAGTGTAAGAGTTAAGTACAGTGAGTCAGAGACATAGTGTAAGAGTTAAGTACAGTGAGTCAGAGACATAGTGTAAGAGTTAAGTACAGTGAGTCAGAGACATAGTGTAAGAGTTAAGTACAGTGAGTCAGAGACATAGTGTAAGAGTTAAGTACAGTGAGTCAGAGACATAGTGTAAGAGTTAAGTACAGTGAGTCAGAGACATAGTGTAAGAGTTAAGTACAGTGAGTCAGAGACATAGTGTAAGAGTTAAGTACAGTGAGTCAGAGACATAGTGTAAGAGTTAAGTACAGTGAGTCAGAGACATAGTGTAAGAGTTAAGTACAGTGAGTCAGAGACATAGTGTAAGAGTTAAGTACAGTGAGTCAGAGACATAGTGTAAGAGTTAAGTACAGTGAGTCAGAGACATAGTGTAAGAGTTAAGTACAGTGAGTCAGAGACATAGTGTAAGAGTTAAGTACAGTGAGTCAGAGACATAGTGTAAGAGTTAAGTACAGTGAGTCAGAGACATAGTGTAAGAGTTAAGTACAGTGAGTCAGAGACATAGTGTAAGAGTTAAGTACAGTGAGTCAGAGACATAGTGTAAGAGTTAAGTACAGTGAGTCAGAGACATAGTGTAAGAGTTAAGTACAGTGAGTCAGAGACATAGTGTAAGAGTTAAGTACAGTGAGTCAGAGACATAGTGTAAGAGTTAAGTACAGTGAGTCAGAGACATAGTGTAAGAGTTAAGTACAGTGAGTCAGAGACATAGTGTAAGAGTTAAGTACAGTGAGTCAGAGACATAGTGTAAGAGTTAAGTACAGTGAGTCAGAGACATAGTGTAGTGTAGTTAAGTACAGTGAGTCAGAGACATAGTGTAAGAGTTAAGTACAGTGAGTCAGAGACATAGTGTAAGAGTTAAGTACAGTGAGTCAGAGACATAGTGTAAGAGTTAAGTACAGTGAGTCAGAGACATAGTGTAAGAGTTAAGTACAGTGAGTCAGAGACATAGTGTAAGAGTTAAGTACAGTGAGTCAGAGACATAGTGTAAGAGTTAAGTACAGTGAGTCAGAGACATAGTGTAAGAGTTAAGTACAGTGAGTCAGAGACATAGTGTAAGAGTTAAGTACAGTGAGTCAGAGACATAGTGTAAGAGTTAAGTACAGTGAGTCAGAGACATAGTGTAAGAGTTAAGTACAGTGAGTCAGAGACATAGTGTAAGAGTTAAGTACAGTGAGTCAGAGACATAGTGTAAGAGTTAAGTACAGTGAGTCAGAGACATAGTGTAAGAGTTAAGTACAGTGAGTCAGAGACATAGTGTAAGAGTTAAGTACAGTGAGTCAGAGACATAGTGTAAGAGTTAAGTACAGTGAGTCAGAGACATAGTGTAAGAGTTAAGTACAGTGAGTCAGAGACATAGTGTAAGAGTTAAGTACAGTGAGTCAGAGACATAGTGTAAGAGTTAAGTACAGTGAGTCAGAGACATAGTGTAAGAGTTAAGTACAGTGAGTCAGAGACATAGTGTAAGAGTTAAGTACAGTGAGTCAGAGACATAGTGTAAGAGTTAAGTACAGTGAGTCAGAGACATAGTGTAAGAGTTAAGTACAGTGAGTCAGAGACATAGTGTAAGAGTTAAGTACAGTGAGTCAGAGACATAGTGTAAGAGTTAAGTACAGTGAGTCAGAGACATAGTGTAAGAGTTAAGTACAGTGAGTCAGAGACATAGTGTAAGAGTTAAGTACAGTGAGTCAGAGACATAGTGTAAGAGTTAAGTACAGTGAGTCAGAGACATAGTGTAAGAGTTAAGTACAGTGAGTCAGAGACATAGTGTAAGAGTTAAGTACAGTGAGTCAGAGACATAGTGTAAGAGTTAAGTACAGTGAGTCAGAGACATAGTGTAAGAGTTAAGTACAGTGAGTCAGAGACATAGTGTAAGAGTTAAGTACAGTGAGTCAGAGACATAGTGTAAGAGTTAAGTACAGTGAGTCAGAGACATAGTGTAAGAGTTAAGTACAGTGAGTCAGAGACATAGTGTAAGAGTTAAGTACAGTGAGTCAGAGACATAGTGTAAGAGTTAAGTACAGTGAGTCAGAGACATAGTGTAAGAGTTAAGTACAGTGAGTCAGAGACATAGTGTAAGAGTTAAGTACAGTGAGTCAGAGACATAGTGTAAGAGTTAAGTACAGTGAGTCAGAGACATAGTGTAAGAGTTAAGTACAGTGAGTCAGAGACATAGTGTAAGAGTTAAGTACAGTGAGTCAGAGACATAGTGTAAGAGTTAAGTACAGTGAGTCAGAGACATAGTGTAAGAGTTAAGTACAGTGAGTCAGAGACATAGTGTAAGAGTTAAGTACAGTGAGTCAGAGACATAGTGTAAGAGTTAAGTACAGTGAGTCAGAGACATAGTGTAAGAGTTAAGTACAGTGAGTCAGAGACATAGTGTAAGAGTTAAGTACAGTGAGTCAGAGACATAGTGTAAGAGTTAAGTACAGTGAGTCAGAGACATAGTGTAAGAGTTAAGTACAGTGAGTCAGAGACATAGTGTAAGAGTTAAGTACAGTGAGTCAGAGACATAGTGTAAGAGTTAAGTACAGTGAGTCAGAGACATAGTGTAAGAGTTAAGTACAGTGAGTCAGAGACATAGTGTAAGAGTTAAGTACAGTGAGTCAGAGACATAGTGTAAGAGTTAAGTACAGTGAGTCAGAGACATAGTGTAAGAGTTAAGTACAGTGAGTCAGAGACATAGTGTAAGAGTTAAGTACAGTGAGTCAGAGACATAGTGTAAGAGTTAAGTACAGTGAGTCAGAGACATAGTGTAAGAGTTAAGTACAGTGAGTCAGAGACATAGTGTAAGAGTTAAGTACAGTGAGTCAGAGACATAGTGTAAGAGTTAAGTACAGTGAGTCAGAGACATAGTGTAAGAGTTAAGTACAGTGAGTCAGAGACATAGTGTAAGAGTTAAGTACAGTGAGTCAGAGACATAGTGTAAGAGTTAAGTACAGTGAGTCAGAGACATAGTGTAAGAGTTAAGTACAGTGAGTCAGAGACATAGTGTAAGAGTTAAGTACAGTGAGTCAGAGACATAGTGTAAGAGTTAAGTACAGTGAGTCAGAGACATAGTGTAAGAGTTAAGTACAGTGAGTCAGAGACATAGTGTAAGAGTTAAGTACAGTGAGTCAGAGACATAGTGTAAGAGTTAAGTACAGTGAGTCAGAGACATAGTGTAAGAGTTAAGTACAGTGAGTCAGAGACATAGTGTAAGAGTTAAGTACAGTGAGTCAGAGACATAGTGTAAGAGTTAAGTACAGTGAGTCAGAGACATAGTGTAAGAGTTAAGTACAGTGAGTCAGAGACATAGTGTAAGAGTTAAGTACAGTGAGTCAGAGACATAGTGTAAGAGTTAAGTACAGTGAGTCAGAGACATAGTGTAAGAGTTAAGTACAGTGAGTCAGAGACATAGTGTAAGAGTTAAGTACAGTGAGTCAGAGACATAGTGTAAGAGTTAAGTACAGTGAGTCAGAGACATAGTGTAAGAGTTAAGTACAGTGAGTCAGAGACATAGTGTAAGAGTTAAGTACAGTGAGTCAGAGACATAGTGTAAGAGTTAAGTACAGTGAGTCAGAGACATAGTGTAAGAGTTAAGTACAGTGAGTCAGAGACATAGTGTAAGAGTTAAGTACAGTGAGTCAGAGACATAGTGTAAGAGTTAAGTACAGTGAGTCAGAGACATAGTGTAAGAGTTAAGTACAGTGAGTCAGAGACATAGTGTAAGAGTTAAGTACAGTGAGTCAGAGACATAGTGTAAGAGTTAAGTACAGTGAGTCAGAGACATAGTGTAAGAGTTAAGTACAGTGAGTCAGAGACATAGTGTAAGAGTTAAGTACAGTGAGTCAGAGACATAGTGTAAGAGTTAAGTACAGTGAGTCAGAGACATAGTGTAAGAGTTAAGTACAGTGAGTCAGAGACATAGTGTAAGAGTTAAGTACAGTGAGTCAGAGACATAGTGTAAGAGTTAAGTACAGTGAGTCAGAGACATAGTGTAAGAGTTAAGTACAGTGAGTCAGAGACATAGTGTAAGAGTTAAGTACAGTGAGTCAGAGACATAGTGTAAGAGTTAAGTACAGTGAGTCAGAGACATAGTGTAAGAGTTAAGTACAGTGAGTCAGAGACATAGTGTAAGAGTTAAGTACAGTGAGTCAGAGACATAGTGTAAGAGTTAAGTACAGTGAGTCAGAGACATAGTGTAAGAGTTAAGTACAGTGAGTCAGAGACATAGTGTAAGAGTTAAGTACAGTGAGTCAGAGACATAGTGTAAGAGTTAAGTACAGTGAGTCAGAGACATAGTGTAAGAGTTAAGTACAGTGAGTCAGAGACATAGTGTAAGAGTTAAGTACAGTGAGTCAGAGACATAGTGTAAGAGTTAAGTACAGTGAGTCAGAGACATAGTGTAAGAGTTAAGTACAGTGAGTCAGAGACATAGTGTAAGAGTTAAGTACAGTGAGTCAGAGACATAGTGTAAGAGTTAAGTACAGTGAGTCAGAGACATAGTGTAAGAGTTAAGTACAGTGAGTCAGAGACATAGTGTAAGAGTTAAGTACAGTGAGTCAGAGACATAGTGTAAGAGTTAAGTACAGTGAGTCAGAGACATAGTGTAAGAGTTAAGTACAGTGAGTCAGAGACATAGTGTAAGAGTTAAGTACAGTGAGTCAGAGACATAGTGTAAGAGTTAAGTACAGTGAGTCAGAGACATAGTGTAAGAGTTAAGTACAGTGAGTCAGAGACATAGTGTAAGAGTTAAGTACAGTGAGTCAGAGACATAGTGTAAGAGTTAAGTACAGTGAGTCAGAGACATAGTGTAAGAGTTAAGTACAGTGAGTCAGAGACATAGTGTAAGAGTTAAGTACAGTGAGTCAGAGACATAGTGTAAGAGTTAAGTACAGTGAGTCAGAGACATAGTGTAAGAGTTAAGTACAGTGAGTCAGAGACATAGTGTAAGAGTTAAGTACAGTGAGTCAGAGACATAGTGTAAGAGTTAAGTACAGTGAGTCAGAGACATAGTGTAAGAGTTAAGTACAGTGAGTCAGAGACATAGTGTAAGAGTTAAGTACAGTGAGTCAGAGACATAGTGTAAGAGTTAAGTACAGTGAGTCAGAGACATAGTGTAAGAGTTAAGTACAGTGAGTCAGAGACATAGTGTAAGAGTTAAGTACAGTGAGTCAGAGACATAGTGTAAGAGTTAAGTACAGTGAGTCAGAGACATAGTGTAAGAGTTAAGTACAGTGAGTCAGAGACATAGTGTAAGAGTTAAGTACAGTGAGTCAGAGACATAGTGTAAGGATGAGTTAAGTACAGTGAGTCAGAGACATAGTGTAAGAGTTAAGTACAGTGAGTCAGAGACATAGTGTAAGAGTTAAGTACAGTGAGTCAGAGACATAGTGTAAGAGTTAAGTACAGTGAGTCAGAGACATAGTGTAAGAGTTAAGTACAGTGAGTCAGAGACATAGTGTAAGAGTTAAGTACAGTGAGTCAGAGACATAGTGTAAGAGTTAAGTACAGTGAGTCAGAGACATAGTGTAAGAGTTAAGTACAGTGAGTCAGAGACATAGTGTAAGAGTTAAGTACAGTGAGTCAGAGACATAGTGTAAGAGTTAAGTACAGTGAGTCAGAGACATAGTGTAAGAGTTAAGTACAGTGAGTCAGAGACATAGTGTAAGAGTTAAGTACAGTGAGTCAGAGACATAGTGTAAGAGTTAAGTACAGTGAGTCAGAGACATAGTGTAAGAGTTAAGTACAGTGAGTCAGAGACATAGTGTAAGAGTTAAGTACAGTGAGTCAGAGACATAGTGTAAGAGTTAAGTACAGTGAGTCAGAGACATAGTGTAAGAGTTAAGTACAGTGAGTCAGAGACATAGTGTAAGAGTTAAGTACAGTGAGTCAGAGACATAGTGTAAGAGTTAAGTACAGTGAGTCAGAGACATAGTGTAAGAGTTAAGTACAGTGAGTCAGAGACATAGTGTAAGAGTTAAGTACAGTGAGTCAGAGACATAGTGTAAGAGTTAAGTACAGTGAGTCAGAGACATAGTGTAAGAGTTAAGTACAGTGAGTCAGAGACATAGTGTAAGAGTTAAGTACAGTGAGTCAGAGACATAGTGTAAGAGTTAAGTACAGTGAGTCAGAGACATAGTGTAAGAGTTAAGTACAGTGAGTCAGAGACATAGTGTAAGAGTTAAGTACAGTGAGTCAGAGACATAGTGTAAGAGTTAAGTACAGTGAGTCAGAGACATAGTGTAAGAGTTAAGTACAGTGAGTCAGAGACATAGTGTAAGAGTTAAGTACAGTGAGTCAGAGACATAGTGTAAGGATGAGTTAAGTACAGTGAGTCAGAGACATAGTGTAAGAGTTAAGTACAGTGAGTCGGAGACATAGTGTAAGAGTTAAGTACAGTGAGTCAGAGACATAGTGTAAGAGTTAAGTACAGTGAGTCAGAGACATAGTGTAAGAGTTAAGTACAGTGAGTCAGAGACATAGTGTAAGGATGAGTTAAGTACAGTGAGTCAGAGACATAGTGTAAGAGTTAAGTACAGTGAGTCAGAGACATAGTGTAAGAGTTAAGTACAGTGAGTCAGAGACATAGTGTAAGAGTTAAGTACAGTGAGTCAGAGACATAGTGTAAGAGTTAAGTACAGTGAGTCAGAGACATAGTGTAAGAGTTAAGTACAGTGAGTCAGAGACATAGTGTAAGAGTTAAGTACAGTGAGTCAGAGACATAGTGTAAGAGTTAAGTACAGTGAGTCAGAGACATAGTGTAAGAGTTAAGTACAGTGAGTCAGAGACATAGTGTAAGAGTTAAGTACAGTGAGTCAGAGACATAGTGTAAGAGTTAAGTACAGTGAGTCAGAGACATAGTGTAAGAGTTAAGTACAGTGAGTCAGAGACATAGTGTAAGAGTTAAGTACAGTGAGTCAGAGACATAGTGTAAGAGTTAAGTACAGTGAGTCAGAGACATAGTGTAAGAGTTAAGTACAGTGAGTCAGAGACATAGTGTAAGAGTTAAGTACAGTGAGTCAGAGACATAGTGTAAGAGTTAAGTACAGTGAGTCAGAGACATAGTGTAAGAGTTAAGTACAGTGAGTCAGAGACATAGTGTAAGAGTTAAGTACAGTGAGTCAGAGACATAGTGTAAGAGTTAAGTACAGTGAGTCAGAGACATAGTGTAAGAGTTAAGTACAGTGAGTCAGAGACATAGTGTAAGAGTTAAGTACAGTGAGTCAGAGACATAGTGTAAGAGTTAAGTACAGTGAGTCAGAGACATAGTGTAAGGATGAGTTAAGTACAGTGAGTCAGAGACATAGTGTAAGAGTTAAGTACAGTGAGTCAGAGACATAGTGTAAGAGTTAAGTACAGTGAGTCAGAGACATAGTGTAAGAGTTAAGTACAGTGAGTCAGAGACATAGTGTAAGAGTTAAGTACAGTGAGTCAGAGACATAGTGTAAGAGTTAAGTACAGTGAGTCAGAGACATAGTGTAAGAGTTAAGTACAGTGAGTCAGAGACATAGTGTAAGAGTTAAGTACAGTGAGTCAGAGACATAGTGTAAGAGTTAAGTACAGTGAGTCAGAGACATAGTGTAAGAGTTAAGTACAGTGAGTCAGAGACATAGTGTAAGAGTTAAGTACAGTGAGTCAGAGACATAGTGTAAGAGTTAAGTACAGTGAGTCAGAGACATAGTGTAAGAGTTAAGTACAGTGAGTCAGAGACATAGTGTAAGAGTTAAGTACAGTGAGTCAGAGACATAGTGTAAGAGTTAAGTACAGTGAGTCAGAGACATAGTGTAAGAGTTAAGTACAGTGAGTCAGAGACATAGTGTAAGAGTTAAGTACAGTGAGTCAGAGACATAGTGTAAGAGTTAAGTACAGTGAGTCAGAGACATAGTGTAAGAGTTAAGTACAGTGAGTCAGAGACATAGTGTAAGAGTTAAGTACAGTGAGTCAGAGACATAGTGTAAGAGTTAAGTACAGTGAGTCAGAGACATAGTGTAAGAGTTAAGTACAGTGAGTCAGAGACATAGTGTAAGAGTTAAGTACAGTGAGTCAGAGACATAGTGTAAGAGTTAAGTACAGTGAGTCAGAGACATAGTGTAAGAGTTAAGTACAGTGAGTCAGAGACATAGTGTAAGAGTTAAGTACAGTGAGTCAGAGACATAGTGTAAGAGTTAAGTACAGTGAGTCAGAGACATAGTGTAAGAGTTAAGTACAGTGAGTCAGAGACATAGTGTAAGAGTTAAGTACAGTGAGTCAGAGACATAGTGTAAGAGTTAAGTACAGTGAGTCAGAGACATAGTGTAAGGATGAGTTAAGTACAGTGAGTCAGAGACATAGTGTAAGAGTTAAGTACAGTGAGTCAGAGACATAGTGTAAGAAATCATTATAGCATTAGGTATATTATTTCTACTATTGCCTCCATTGACGATATTATTTCTACTATCGACTCGGTGGTGATATTATTTCTAAGTACTATTGGCTCCATGGTGATATTATTCCTACTATCGACTTCATGGGATAATATTTCTACCTTGTCCTCAATTATGTATATTAATTCTACTATTGACTTAATTATGGATATTAATTATACTATCGACTTCATTGTGGATATTATTTCTACTATTGACTCTATTATGGATAGTAAGAAGAGTTTGAAGATACCAAAGGGGCAATCAGAATCCGTATATTGAAGAAGAACAGACAACACAATGGCCAAAAGAAAATATACAAAAGGACAAACAACGATCTACAAAACATATATATAAACCTAAGGATCGAGTAATACGAACCCCACTAAAAACCGGTGGTGAGCTCAGGTGCTCCGAAAGGGTAAGCAGTTCCTGCTCCACTAGTGGCACCCATCGTGTTAATCTAGTTACACACCCGGTAATAAGTCGTGAATGAGGAAAGGACTCCATCGGATATTATTTCTACTATTGACTCCATTAGGTATAGTATTTATGAATTAATTTATTAATATGTATCTCTACTTACAGCTGCTGGTGCTTGAAGGTTGATCACTGAACAATTCAAATAAGCTGTTTGACCTTGCAGTTTGACCTCTGGTAATATGGCGTCAACAATTTCTGGTCTACTGGCTGAATAAACTGAAAACAGGGATAGAAAACCCATGCATTACAATACAGAGTATCGATAACTTTTGATAATTAAACACTACAATACAGAGTGTCGATAACTTTTGATAATTAAACAATATAATACAGAGTGTCGATAACTTTTGATAATTAAACAATACAATACAGAGTGTCGATAACTTTTGATAATTAAACAATATAATACAGTGTCGATAACTTTTGATAATTAAACAATACAATACAGAGTGTCGATAACTTTTGATAATTAAACAATATAATACAGTGTCGATAACTTTTGATAATTAAACACTACAATACAGAGTGTCGATAACTTTTGATAATTAAACAATACAATACAGAGTGTCGATAACTTTTGATAATTAAACAATATAATACAGAGAGTCGATAACTTTTGATAATTAAGCACGACAATACAGTGTCGATAACTTTTGATAATTAAACAATACAATACCGTGTGTAGATAACTTTTGATAATTAAACACTACAATACAGAGTGTCGATAACTTTTGTAAATTAAACACTACAATACAGAGTGTCGATAACTTTTGATAATTAAACACTACAATACAGTGTCGATAACTTTTGATAATTAAACATTACAATACAGAGTGTCGATAACTTTTGATAATTAAACACTACAATGCAGAGTGTCGATAACTTTTGATAATTAAACACTACAATACAGAGTGTCGATAACTTTTGATAATTAAACATTACAATACAGAGTGTCGATAACTTTTGATAATTAAACACTACAATACAGAGTGTCGATAACTTTTGATAATTAAACACTACAATACAGAGTGTCGATAACTTTTGATAATTAAACACTACAATACAGAGTGTCGATAACTTTTGTTAATTAAACACTACAATACAGAGTGTCGATAACTTTTGATAATTGAACACTACAATACAGAGTGTCGATAACTTTTGATAATTAAAGATTACAATACAGAGTGTCGATAACTTTTGATAATTAAAGACTACAATACAGAGTGTCGATAACTTTTGATAATTAAACACTACAATACAGAGTGTCGATAACGTTTGATAATTAAACAATACAATACAGAGTGTCGATAACTTTTGATAATTAAACACTACAATACAGAGTTTCGATAACTTTTGATAATTAAACAATACAATACAGAGTGTCGATAACTTTTGATAATTAAACAATACATTACAGAGTGTCGATAACTTTTGATAATTAAACATTACAATACAGAGTGTCGATAACTTTTGATAATTAAAGATTACAATACAGAGTGTCGATAACTTTTGATAACTAAACACTACAATACAGAGTGTCGATAACTTTTGATAATTAAACATTACAATACAGAGTGTCGATAACTTTTGATAATTAAACATACAATGTACTAGTTTTTATTTTCATATGTGATCATGACAAATTAGAATAGATATTTTTTAGCAGAAACAGCCAGAAAGAAAAATTGGTATGGTCAATTAATTCATGTGATGCCTTGTGCGTGACCTACTAGTAACATGCTAAGCAGGAATAGTATATATTGTAGTTCTTTCTCAACAGTTTATAAAACAAATTTCGTGAGCAAAAAAATCCTTCAATAGTGTGCCCATTCCATTCACTGATCAAGTGAAATACAATTGTATTGCATCCTTTATAATCAGAAATCAGAAATATAGTGGATACTCTCTGTACTTTATATTACAGCTCTATTACTATCAGATACAATCATCAACCAGTCTAGCCTATACCATGATCAGGGATACTTGTAGAAATTTAATTTGACCAGTCCAGAAGATACTTCTGAAAATTTTGTTGAGTCACACTATCATAAAAATCTTAAAGGACTGGGAGCTATAAGGGTCAAAATCGGCCCCATTCTTTGGTGAGTCCGAACTTCAAATAGCGAGTCCATGCATGACTGATGATGATCTAGGGCGAGACCAGGACTAAAGATGATCTAGGGAGAGTCCAGGACTGATGATGATCTAGGGCGAGTCCAGGACTGATGATGATCTAGGGCGAGTCCAGGACTAATGATGATCTAGGGGAGTTGTAAGGATCTCTACATAATGTCAAGGTAAATTAGATATACTTATCATAAAATGAGTACAAATTCCTCTAAGACCTTTAACTTAAAATATCAAAAGTTATCACTGTCTAATCAATAAACGAATTTTGGCACAAGTCATAAATATAACATCAGACATCTGCCCTCCTTGATTTAAATATCACATACACATGTCACATACAATTATAAATTATATAATGTTTGTTTGTTTGTTTTGTTTGATGGTGTTTAACGCCACTTTCAACAATATTTCAGTTATATCGTGGCAGTCAGTTTTATTGGTGGGGGAAACCAGAGGACCCTGAGAAAACCACCAACTTGTCGCAAGTCACTGTCAAACTTTATCACATAATGAATTATATAATGTAACAAGGAGTATGGGTAGCTCAGCAGTAGAACATATTCATCTGCCTCCACAGGGCATATATTAAAGAATTTTTGTTATATTGCATTGATTTTTGCCTGAGAATCTGGTCCAGCTGGGCGGTTAAGGTGGGTAACTACTGACTACAAGCCTAATACCACTAATGTGTGTTCAAGTGATACCAGCCTCAATTGAATTGTAATATTTTCCAGGCACCTATAAATGTATGCATATGTACTAGTTTAGGGTTTCAGTGATCAGCCTGTTAAACATTCTACTGATCTAGATTTAAGTCTGGTCATCAAAAAGTAATAATAAACACTAACAACCAAATCCTAAAATGTAATAAGAAGTAGATAAAGAAGATCCAAAAGTTGTCTCCCATTTATACACCCCCCCCCCCCCCCCAAAAAAATTTCTCTCTAAATTTTGATGTTTTATTTACACTTGAACATACTGAATCAGGAAGTTTTCTTTGAATTTATATTTTATAACATTACAAGTGTGGACACAGAATTGTATTGTCCTAAAGGCAAGTGTGGATGTCAATATTTCATATTATTAACTTTTAAAAAAAAATCATGGACACAGGGGTCCTGGATTTTTTTAATAAAAAACTAATCCTGGATTATTATTTTTGCTTAAAGTCCGGTCCTGTGTTTTTATTTCAAATGTTCATCATAGCCCCCTCCCCCTCCCAAGGGATATGAAATTGTATCATTAATAATAAATTAATAAATAATAAATTCAGATTTTCTATTTAAAATAAATCTCATTTATAAAACCACTGATATTTGTTCAATTTTTAACGCTGATTTAAGCTTCAGTCGCAACAATTTTTTATTTTCCTCTTTAAACTGTCGAAACATAACATTTATTTAACTGTAAAATTCACTAATAAAATTCACCCCCCAACCCCCTTTTTTTCTTGTTTAAATCAATGATCAACAATATTCCAGAATCAAACAAATGAATAAATATAACATAGATTTCTTTTACGTGCATCTTTTTACCATGCGGTGTCAGTGTGTTTTAAATTGGTCATCCAATCAGGACGCTCATCATTCTTGTCCAAGATAAAAATACATCGCTAAAATTACCTGTGAGAAAGTCGCCGTCCATAGAAATCGGAGATATTTCGTCATAAAACTTCACACATGGTTTTGTCTATCATATTTCTTGAAGACAAACATAAAATTTTATCAATATTTTATGAGTATCAACAGTTTTTTCAACACCGTATCTGTTTCTCGATACAGCCGCCCGATTACAGTGACCAGTGACCCAGATTAGCACATCTCAGCAGTTTTTTATTAATAAGGTTGTTTAAATACAATAAAATAAAGGTACATTATATACATGTCTATACATATAAGTTTACTAATTACCCGAAAATAGTAATAAAATTAAACTTTTAGTAGTGAATGTAACAAAGGATTCTAAATAATCAGGAAATGATAGGAATGGTGTCACTGTCATAGCTGCGTCTTACTTTAATTACAAAGTTCTTACCTGTATATAAGATTGATGAAATGACGACGGTAAACACGAAAGTTTTCATTTCTGATGGTTCTAAATCATAAAGTGTAAATACTGCAGTAATATGTCTTCTTATGGTACTTGTTCTCTCTGAATCATGCTACACAGTAAACAATTATAGTTCAAAGTATCGCTAAATTATCACGTGAATTATATAACGTGTAATGTTACACTGTAAACCCGACATAAAATAAAGTGTTCTATTCAATTCTATTCTATAATATAGGTAAAAAAAAATAACTATGAATCAACGTGTGACATCACACACACAGGTATATAAATATTTTAACAATCCTCAGCCATTCAACAAATTAATGTAATTTAATAGTTTATTATTAAATTCGTTTATTGTATTAAGTTATTCCGATTAACAAGTCTAAAACTTATATAACGCCAACATTAAAATATACTATGTTTAGACATCTGTTTATATAATGCCTAATTTGCCGCCAAATTGCAGCACGAGCTTCTGTATTTCTCAGGTCTAACAGACCTTTAAAAACGAGTGTTTCCGTGTAGGATATTCAGTTGTAAAGGAGATACGAAGGATTGAAGACACAAAAACCCACCCTTCCCATCCCGTTTAAACATGATTTCTGCTGTTTTTATTTTATTTTGCAGTTTGGTGAAAGGACTAAAGGATATATAGAATTGTGAAAGTCAACATTACTCGTCATGGCGACAACTAGTTGATATGGAATATGGCGAAATTTATCAACTTTGCTGCTCTGGTTGGCCCAAGCAGCTTGTTTTGTTACACTGATTGGTATTCCCTTCAGTGATCCATCGTCAACTTGTTGTTATTTGTTGACAATATGTGTTATTGAAGTAATAAAATGCCATGACATATAAGTATCCAAATCAAATCGTTTGTTTTTAATTTACTTGCCACAATTATTACTCAACAAATTACCGATATACCGGTCTACAATACAACTATTATTTGATGGTTAAAAAGTCAACAGTTGCATTTCAACCAAGTCTCAATACAGTTGCAAAATTATATACAATAAATGTTTGTTGTATCTTTTTTCACATTTTTATTGCGATACACGTAATATTTGGGTCATTTTCTGACAACTTTTATATACACGTAATATTTGGGTCATTTTCTAGTTCTAATAATAAAACCCTAAATGCTCGCTTACTCGCAAGGGTTATAACGGGATGCCATTACACGTAATGGAGCAGTCGCCGAGATTTGTTGCGCTCGCTTACAGAGTTTCTGACGACTGCATTTATCAATAATAAGACATAACCTTTCCTTTTGTCCATTATTATAACAAGTTTTTATCACCTACCAGTATTTTAGAATGTAATTCCCACAAAATAAAAATCCATGTTTACTAAACTCTCTGAACATTTTGAATTTCGTCATTTCCGGCCTCACTATTTGGATGTCGATACCATATTTGGCGATTAAGGCGTGAATGTTTACATCAGCCGTCGTAAGCATCGTAGTAAGAAATACCATATTTAGAAAAGCTCCACCTTCCGTAGTTTCCGGTTATGACAAACGATCGATAAATTTGAACAAGGTTGTACCTTTGAAAAGCATATATTTCTCAGCCAAACCGATTTAACAAGGACTGGGATCATCAGTAATAGTTACAATGAAATGTCTGAAGCGTAAATAGTGAGTTTTTATGTTTCATCTGCAACTTTTTTTTTTGCTTCATTGTGACGAATGGGACCGCGTTGTAGCTCTGCCGAGACACAAGTTTGTCACAGGAGCTACATTATTGCAGCTATCATTTTCTGACAACTTTTATATACACGTAATATTTGGGTCACTTTCTGACAACTTTTATATACACGTAATATTTGGGTCATTCTCTGACAACTTTTATATGCACGTAATATTTGGGTCATTCTCTGACAACTTTTATATACACGTAATATTTGGGTCATTTTCTGACAACTTTTATATACACGTAATATTTGGATCATTTTCTGACAACTTTTATATACACGTAATATTTGGGTCATTCTCTGACAACTGTTATATACATGTAATGATTGGGTCATTCTCTGACAACTTTTATATACACGTGATAATTGGGTCATTATCTGACAACTTTTATATATACGTAATATTTGGATCATTTTCTGACAACTTTTATATACACGTAATATTTGGGTCATTCTCTAACAACTGTTATATACATGTAATGATTGGGTCATTCTCTGACAACTTTTATATACACGTTATAATTGAGTCATTATCTGACAACTTTTATACATACGTAATATTTGGGTCATTTTCTGACAACTTTTATATACACGTAATATTTGGGTCATTTTCTGACAACTTTTATATACACGTAATATTTGGGTCATTCTCTGACAACTTTTATATACACGTAATATTTGGGTCATTCTCTGACAACTTTTATATACACGTAATATTTGGGTCATTCTCTGACAACTTTTATATACACGTAATATTTGGGTCATTCTCTGACAACTTTTATATACACGTGATATTTGGGTCATTCTCTGACAACTTTTATATACACGTAATATTTGGGTCATTCTCTGACAACTTTTATATACACGTGATATTTGGGTCATTCTCTGACAACTTTTATATACACGTAATATTTGGGTCATTCTCTGACAACTTTTATATACACGTAATATTTGGGTCATTCTCTGACAACTTTTATATACACGTAATATTTGGGTCATTCTCTGACAACTTTTATATACACAGTGGCGGATTTAAAGGGAGGCTTTGGGGGCTTCAGCCCCTCCATCCAATAAGCCAAGCATATATATTAACATACGTTTTTCAAGGCTGTTGAACGATAAGACTCTTAATCAAATGATTTCGATCTGTGTGATGAAAGTAAAACTAAATACAAATTAATTTCTTTGTATTGATTTAATCTTCAAAGAGGTAAGTAATTATGCTAATTCAAAAGTTGAATTTTTTTGAAGTTTTTATGAATGCATCGTCAAAATAACAATTAATCGGGTATTGTCTTAAACCGTTGTATAAACATGTCTAGTGTCACACCAACACTTGTAAATTGAGGCTCTATGAAGGAAATTCTTATTTAAATGTCTTTTATTTTACAAATGAAAATAAAGGCATATGTCGCTATATATTTTTTTTAAATAACAAACAAACAAAAATAATAAAAAAAATAAAAATAAAAAAATACCGAGTTACCCTTTTTGAATATATATGAAAACAGCATATTTTAAAGTCTAAATGAAAATATAAATTTATATAGAATAATGAAAATATATTAGAAAAAATAATAGATTTAATAGATTGTTTTCCCTGTTGCTGTTCAGACCCTTTATCGTGATCCCCCAGAGCCACTTTGGGGCTTCAGTCGGTTTCATCTAATGTCAATGCTACCAGAGACAGAAGATTTCTCTTTTTTAAAACCGACTTGCCATGTAAAGATACTTTGCATGCATAATTGGCTCAGGGGTATTCCCTTCTAGTGCGGTAGATCGTGGGTTCGAGCCCCATTCGGGTCAAATCAAAGACAATAAAATTGGTATTTGTTGCTTCTCCACTAAGTACGTATATGCATCACTAAGGAGAAAGAATAATGACTGGCTGGCTTGGAACCAGGATAATGTGTCCGAATGGGGCGACATGTCTGACCGCGGACTGTTATTTCAGTGAGCTAGCACTATAAAAATCCAACTAAGTGTGTTGATCTATTACAAAGTGGACCTCCTCATCATTTCATTGATATTTAACTTGTTCTCGCCATGATTTAGCTGCAAAAATGCTGAGTTGGCGTTAAACAACAATCACTCGTTCACTCCTTTCACATAAACTGAGCCCCCCCGTCAAAAGAGTCTCTGGTTCCGCCCCTGATACACGTAATAATTGGGTCATTCTCTGGCAACTTTCATATACACGTAATAATTGGGTCATTCTCTGACAACTTTTATATACACGTAATAATTGGGTCATTCTCTGACAACTTTTATATACACGTATTATTTGGGTCATTCTCTGACAACTTGTATATACACGTAATAATTGGGTCACTCTCTGATAACTTTTATATACACGTAATATTTGGGTCATTCTCTGACAACTTTTATATACACGTAATAATTGGGTCATTCTCTGACCACTTTTATATACACGTTATAATTGGGTCATTCTCTGACAACTTTTATATACACGTAATATTTGGGTCATTCTCTGACAACTTTTATATACACGTAATAATTGGGTCATTCTCTGACAACTTTTATATACACGTAATATTTGGGTCATTCTCTGACAACTTTTATATACACGTAATATTTGGGTCATTCTCTGACAACTTTTCAAAATACCGAGTTGTGTCTATATGAAAGGAAAATTTGTAACAAACGTTTCATTTGCTACAGTCCGTTTAATTAATTATTCTTGAAACAGAATTAAGTATTTGAAAAGCTGTTTTATCAAATATATATTTTTTCTGCGTCTTTTACTCCCGTGGAGTGTAAATATTTGTCTTTACCGTCACAATGCCTTAAACGCACATTTTCTGACTTTTTCTTCAACATAAACCATACAAGCGATATGAATATAAACGAATAAATTGTTCTGTTGATATATGTAGAATTACTTATTTAATTTTTATTATATCTACGGAGTATTTAAAAGGTTTGTGTGTCATAACTAGTGCTCAATTGTCAAAAATAACTGAACTGTGTTATAGATGTGCTACTATAGTGTCATTTAAGGTTACATATGTTGTATAATTACTAATATAATATACAAAAACATTTTTGAATTCGTGACGGAAAGGACTATTTGTGACGGCAAAGAAAATGTGCACGACGGTAAAAACACTTTGGTTTATAATAACAACTTCCAACATAAATCAAAAGCACGAGGTTGAATATAACACCTTTAACTGTGCTCAAAAACATTCCTGACTAAGTCACTGTCGTGTACCCGATAAGGAATGGTCATTTCAAGATGGCGGATTGTACATCATCAAAAAGGTAGGTGTGAAGATTTTGACTATTATCGTTCTTTATAGGTTATCTTAGTGTCTATGAGTTACACGTTTAGATAGGGCAGTCTTTTTTCTACTTCACCATTAAGTCAGTAAAGCTTGATCCTTTTGTTTTTATCGTAAACTGACTTCGGTAGTTAATCAATGCAGCGACAAAGATATCGAGGCGTAGAATCCAATTTATTTCACCAATTCCTACCGCCTAGTGACTTTTTATATTAATATGTTGATGCCAAAATTATTCAAACATGTGAATTGTCCAGCAAATTTCTTTTCAGCCTTTGACAAGCCTTGTATCCCTCTTAAAACGTCTATGAAAAGTTTGTGTTTGTCACGGAACGGTCACGACAAAAGCATGACAAAAATGTATGGGAATGGTCTCATGTTTTGGGTGAAGGAATGGACTTTCAAGCCAAGGAATGGTCTTTTTTGTTTAGGAATGGTCTGATTGAACATATCGAATGTAAAGCGGGAGCAATGGCTTTGTCGTTCATCCAGTGTTCACACTCGCATAAAATCTTATTTTTCTTGTCTTACTACATTCACTGTTATGTATTGCAATTGGTTTGTCAATATGACGACATACCACTCGCTTCTCTGATATACTGTAAGCGTACTTTCTTTCCGATGGGTAGAATGTCCTGGAACGTAAATACCCTAGTGTATTTCTATCTTGCAGTATGCACTAGTGTGTTTATTCCGTAAGGAAGAAATACACTAGTGTATTTCTGTCGTGGAATTCCTACCCTAGTGCGTCTCAAGTGATATTTTCTTCGTATGGTAATCTAGCGAAACTCCTCAACTACAGGCAGTTATGTATTGATTTATTTTTATTTTTGGTGCTTAACGCCACTTTCAACAATATTTCAGCTATATCATGGTGACCAGTTTTAGTGGTGGAGGAAGTCGGAGTACCCGGAGAGAACCATCGACCATGGGCAAGCAACTAGTACACTTTTATCACTTGCAGCTGCCAGTCGAGTTCACCCTTTTTTGTAATTTACTAAGCCGGGCGCGTATTGGTGATAGGCTTGTATGAATTGTTATATCCAACGACCTAGCTCATTGAGCCACCCGGACCCCGGCAGTTATGTATAATACATCACCATTTCAGTACACACCACGATTTTATTTGGACCGATGTTCTCAACTTTTTTTTTTTTTCTTCTTTTCTTTTACTTTTTGGATCTCCGGTTTTCTTACCACTAAGTCTAGACCACTGTTAGGTTTATGTATTAGTTTTTTCGTACATAGGTGCTTCAGTTCACATATAGTATTTTAATTTTCCTGTGTTTAAAATCAGTACATGTATTTACTTCATGAAAACAAAAATATACGAGGTTACTTAAATCTTCAATAGATATATCGTGTATTTCTCATTTTTACAGGTTTACTGTAATGGATACATCTTTCCACGCCTCAGAGAATGATTTTATATGAGAGGACTGTGGAAAATGTCTGAAAAGTAGAAGTGGTCTCAGACGACATCGCCTGAGACAACATTTAAAACAAGAGATAAACTTTAAATGTACCACTGATTCTTGCACAGCAGCATTTTGTGAAAAGGGGGGGCTATTGGCTCATCAGACCAACCATGGTGAACAAAAACGTATCACATGTAATTACTGTAACCACAAACTGTCAGGGAATATCACAGAGCTCACGAGGCAGAGATTCTTCCACATGTTCGGAGAGGATTATATCTTCAGGACTACTCACATTTTTCTCTGGATCAAACGACTATAATTGTAATTGTTTGCAAATTGATAATAAAGATATAAAGAGTTGATTTCATAAAATTTATTTAAATAACAATGAATATTTCTTTTAACAAAAATATTTGTATGTAAAAAATGACTCCCTGTCAATATCACAAAGTATAAACCATTACAATATGTGTACAATTTCTGAAAGAGTTCTTAACCAAATTTACCCACATTAGTGTTAAATTCAAAAGATCTAAATTTTAAAGTTTCATCCCGATAATTCTGGCAGCAGTGGTCCACTACGGCTTGGTGATTGGAAGTATCAAATTGGCAGTAGTAACACTTGTACCTATAGATAAAAGAAACATTGCATAATGAAATGGAAAAGATTATAACAATTTAATAGCAAATAAGGTATTTCGGGTATTTTAAGGCAAGATTGATCATATGAAATAAGAAGATTTACATTAAAGACCACAAACGGAAATGAACTTCAATAATATTATTAATAAGCATATCTTATATGATGGAGACCATTCCTAAACAAAAAAGACCATTCCTTGGCTTGAAAGTCCATTCCTTCACCCAAAACATGAGACCATTCCCATACATTTTTGTCATGCTTTTGTCGTGACCGTTCCGTGACATAAACAAACTTTTCATAGACGTTTTAAGAGGAATACAAGGCTGGTCAAAGGCTGAAAAGAAATTTGCTGGACAATTCACATGTTTGAATAATTTTGGCATCAACATATTAATATAAAAAGTCACTAGGCGGTAGCAGGGGGACCAACCGGTTAATCGAGAAAAGTCGTTCGTGTACGATTGTTAATCGGGTTTTTTGATTCGTGAACGATTATTTTGAGGATCCGGAAATGATCCCTTGACGGTAAGCCTCAATTATTACTAATTAAGGAAACAATTATTAATTATCTCTTCGCAGTTCCCTTCCTTTATTGTATATCTTTGATGGTGTATACTCCAAAACTTTCGTTGATATAAACCTTGCGTGAAATGTGGTCAGAAAGTCTTAAAACTATAATATTCCTATATTCACACATTTACACTTTTTTATGACTGAAACATCACTTTAATGGAAACATTCTTCTATATTGGAGTGGTTAAAAGAACTTTTTCACAAAAAATGCAAAATACATGTATGACGGGAAAATTATATTTTTTTCATTTTTTGTTCGTGAACGAACAGGTCAAAAATTTCTTGTTCGTGATCGATGTTCGTGAACGATTACTCAATATAAGATACTTGCATTTTTCTCAGCAATTTAAATGAATTATTTTCTAATGTTGCTTTTTATAAGTGTGTCTCATGAAATATGAGCTCGACAAGATATAATTTGCGTTTTTTTGCGTCCTCGAAAACCTATTTCTTGAGTAATTACTAATAGACATTCATGAATATATTTGTCAGAATCAGGCAACACCAATTGTAAGTACACATCCATTTTAAGAAAATATTATGTTGAGTACTGAAACACATTCGACCTCAAACTAGAACTGTAAGCCAAAGGCTAACTAATACCCCCCACATACAGCAAATTCCACGAAAAGGTCAATAACTCCTGCAATACTGGAACAATCATAATAAAGTACGGGAACTTTTCGCCAAAATGTCTTCCCTATAAAACCAGTCAAAAATTCAAATGTAATCTAAACAAAAAAGTTATGACTGAAATATATTCAGGAGCCCTTACATGTATGTATACGATGCTATGGCTCAAAATGCCTTTTGTAGATATTAAAACGCAAATATGTGGTTCCATTATGCAGTAAAAAGTACGTGAAAACTTTCCCGCCATAATGTTCAATCTATAACTACTAAAAAATTATTAGTTTTATGAAAATCCGAAATAGAAGGAAATGTTTGGATTACCAAATGAACACTTAACAAGTTTTAATAAAAAGTTAAACAATTGATGTACCACTCATTGCCTGACTCTTACATGGAACAGTACTTAAACGACAATAACTTTTGCATGTAGAAAAAAAAACAATTTTGATGTCTTGGATGGCCATTTCGAAAATAATTCCTCGTCAGCAGAGCTGAACGCCAAAAGTTTGGAAACCCAAATAATATGTAAAAAATATGAACAAAATATAGCCAAAATTAAAAAAAGGTGAAAGCCAAAGAACCGTAGACCTTAATAACAAAGTAAGTATGCATAATTTATATGTTTGCAGATAAACCATGACTATACTTCCAAAACCTGTTTCAAGAAGAAGAAAAAATTACCAGAAAAAAACATTACTGGAAAAACTGTCAAGTTTCAGAAAACAACAAAAATGATATAAGGACAACACCAAATAAACCATATCGTACTAAAAGAAAACTTTCCATGCCGAAATCAAGGTCAACACAAGTGGAACACACAAAAGCCATAGTCTGCAAAAATGTTAATACAACGTACACGACCATATTTTTCAATAACACGTTCGTTCACGAACAAAAAAAAAATGGAAATATGCAAAAAGGAAACTATATCTTTGCTTAAGTTAAGAATTCTCACGAAAAGTAAGTATAAGATAAAGTAACTTTGAAGTCCAAAATTATTTTCTGTCATAATATGTTAATTTTATTAGAAAATTTGCGTTTTTTGCTAGAAAATGGAAACTCTGAAAACAAAAAATAGAGTGACATCTACGTTTCTGACCAAATTATTGAAAAATGAAAGTCTGTTATGAAGTTTACTCTTTCGAATTAAATTTATTAATTATTCATTTAAGGAACTACGAAGTCTTTTTTGCTTTATGCTTATATTTACAAAAAAACATCGAAATTTGGTGTCTTACCTTACTTTTGAAAACCAGAAATATCGTACACGAACTAGTAACCGAATCGTTCACGAATCAAAAAACCCGATTAACAATCGTACACGAACGACTTTTCTCGATTAACCGGTTAGTCCTCCTGGGTAGGAATTGGTGAAATAAATTGGATTCTACGCCTCGATATCTTTGTCGCTGCATTGATCAACTACCGAAGTCAGTTTACGATAAAAACAAAAGGATCAAGCTTTACTGACTTAATGGTGAAGCAGAAAAAAGACTGCCCTATCTAAACGTGTAACTCATAGACACTAAGATAACCTATAAAGAACGATAATAGTCAAAATCTTCACACCTACCTTTTTGATGATGTACAATCCGCCATCTTGAAATGACCATTCCTTATCGGGTACACGACAGTGTAAGTAGAAGTATTAAAAGTATGTGGTTGTCTTTACCGTCACGATTGTAATATGAAATTGTTGAATAAATACTATATCTGACTCTTCCCAACATCGTGCCCTTTTGGTTATATTTTAATATCAGATCAACTGCAATACAATGTTTACAATTGTATATCGTCCTAATTTTTTTCTTAATATTCCCATCCCATGGTACATTTTCATAAAACAAATGAGTTTATTTGCATTGGAGGGGTGTATCTACATGTACGTATAATTTCATGTGTTACGTGATTGGCCGTAGGTTAAATAACTGTCAGTTTTAACTCGTTTTGTGCGTATACATGCTTTTTTCTTTATTGTCGCCAATGATGTCGTACTTTCCCATGGTCACTGGTCGATTTGTTGACAAGGGTAGTCCTGATCGGTAATTACAAAAAAAAATTCTTCTCACACTTTCCTTTTTCGTTAGTGCAATAAAATGCTTGACATGAAGTCATAATGATTTTGTAAATATCAAAAGATAAATATACGACGTTATTTTACGATTTACATAATTTTTAATGATAAAATTGCAACTGATCAATGCTGATATAATATACGATACCACTATTGTGACGTCACTGCTCTTTCGGAAGAGCTTTAATTGCAGGTATAATCCGAGAATGGATTATGCCTTTTGTCTCCTCACATTGAAGAGTTCTGAAAAATGGCGATCCCCATATATTATTTGGTGCTACAGGCAACTTCAATCATCAAATTCTACCTTACTGTATACCAGGGATATCAATAGATTTTGAAGTAGCAGGCAAATTGATGCGGACCACGCCGTCGAGCCGAGCAAGCTCGGCGCCCTTTACAGAAGCTCTGGGATAAATGGTGCAAAATCCTGCATTCTAGGCCTCTCCTGGCACTTAATTTCATTATTGAAACTTCATTTTTTTGTACTATTTTTCTCATATATTTTTTTTACATTTTTCTAATTATCTGTATCACTCTCTATTCTTTGCTTTATGAAAAAGCCGTCCAGTGAACCTTGTTTACATCTTTGTTTGCTCGGGGACCGCCATAGCATGTTTGATAAGGGTGCTCCTGTATAAGAGAAAGGTTTATAATTTTGTAAGGCGTCATTCGGAACTCATCGCAATATACCTAATTTTTTTTTTAGAAAAAACCGAGAATATGTAACCCGGATAATTCAGTCCCTCTCCGTCTACGATTTCATCTCCGATGAGCGGAAAATAAAGCCGATTTCTAATGACATCCCTGTATACTATTTTTAACATTCATTAATACAAATGTCTTTTATTTACTGTCATTTAAATTTTCACGCAAACTTGTCAAGACCATGACGTTTTCCTTTAAGTCCAAATGGTAATAGTAAAATGACACCATTTTGGCACCAAAACCTATAGATATAGGGGCATTATCAGTTCTCGATCAGTTCTCGATAGTAATCTATTCTCGATAGTTTTGCGTGTGTGCAAATTGACAGATTTCGTGAAATCACACATATTTTCTGTTCTCTTGGGTTTTACCTACAGAATACCACCTCGCTTAATCAAAGCAAAAAAATTATCACGTTATGTATTAAGGTTTGCAAATAAACATAGTATCCTTCTACCTCAAGTTTACGGCCTTTCTTTTATTCCCCAAAACTTGACCAACTTCCCCATATTACTGTGAGCACAGCTCACTAAGATATACCCCCCGCTCCCCACATCTGTCAAACCTATTTCCATAACCAAAACATTACTGATTGTTCCGACCAAAAATAAAAGGGACCCTCTTCTCTTCACCGGTAAGCTGCTGATAAAATTTCAAAACATTCTGAGAAACACTACTCAAGTTATCATACGACATAGGGTAAAAATCCTATTTTCCGTCATATCAAGTCCAGTAACTCTGGAACGGCAAAAGTGAAAATCGTCAAAAATGAAAGGGATCCTCCTCTCTTCACTGGTAAGCTACTGATAAAATTTCAAAACATTCTGAAAAACACTACTCAAGTTATCATACGACATAGGGTAAAAATCCTATTTTCCGTCATATCAAGTCCAATAACTCTGGAATGGCAAAAGTGAAAATCGTCAAAAAAGAAAGGGATCCTCCTCTCTTCACCAGTAAACAGCTGATAAAATTTTAAAAGATTCTAAGAAACACAACTCAAGTTATCGTACGACATAGGATTTGTCTACAGACGGACGGACATGGTGAAACCAGTATACCCCCCTACAACTTTGTTGCGGGGGGGTATAACAAAAGGTGAACTGAAATGAATGTCAAGTACACGCAAGTCATGTATAACTGAAAACATAGCTGTGAAAATGCACACCACATCATGTACATGTATATATGCACACTTATCGAGAACAGATGACTTTTGCATACAAAATGTCAGAAATTAGCACACATGAAAATCATCAATCTGGAGTGAAATATTATTGAGGCATACATAAGGATAGTATGCAAATGAAGAAAAACGCATGATAAAATAATGTAAACAAAATTATAGGTTTCTATTGTACATACAGGAAAGTGCACAAACAAGTTTGTTATACATATGTTATCAATAACCGAGAACCGATAACACCAGGATATTTTTTCTTATCTGATTAAATCTCATTGTTGTCTGGATCAAAGTGAAAGTAAATTGATTATATCTATTTCTGGATGCAGTTTGCAGGCTAAATGACTTCATCGACATCTGATATTACACGACAGCACATTCCAAAATGGTGACCGACTCTAGGTGTTGAACGATTTTAAAGGACGGGAAGATACCTAATTTTTTGGTGTTAACAGTTGAATTAAATACTTTTGTGTGATATATTATTAGTATTATGTGTAAATAAGTTTGAGAATATAAAAATAACATATTTTTCAAACTTGATCATATTTTGTGTATCTTTATAATGTCTTAAAAATAATAATATTGGCAGTGTCATGAATCATTTGTGTTCATTATTGATATTATTGCCATTGGTATGTGGTCGGATGACGGGATGTCTTTCAAATTTTGTATTGCCATTTATACTTTTTCATTTAGCATCGTGTTATGGGTTTTCGTACTATTATCGATTTTCCGATATAGCGATTAACAGTGTTAACCCTTCACTCATATGACGATTGGAATTTTCAAAGAATGGCTAGTTAAATATTTCTTTGTACATAAGATTGTTTTTAAAGCCATTCTTGTATTTTAATATACTCTCGATTATCTGGCAACTTTTGCTGCCAGTAAAATGGCGTCATTTGTTTTCGTATGAAGTAAAAACAGGGCCGATATACGGGATGGAAACGAATATAAAATCCGGAAATTGCTGGTTTTAAAATTTCATGGTTCTGGCCATCTACCAAATCATACTACATCTAAATAAGATAACAGAATGTTTGAAAATGACCAATTGTGTTTACTTTTGATGTTTTTTTTAGTGCTGAAACCACATGCACTGCAAGGTGACATGCATTTTATATAAGAAACAGGCACATTTCAATCAGCTCTTTTGCCGTTTACAAGTATGATCAGTGACCCCATGACAGTCACATGGCAGGAAGAGCCGGTGTCTGAGAGGCAGACGACATAGTTCAATTTTATATAGCCCTTCTGGATTTTTTTCCAGCTACTTTATAAATGAAGTAATTTTTTTAGCATTACAAAAAGTATGGTTCAGTAGGTAGGTTCACTATTTTTGGTACTTGCGTCTTTAAAAGCAACCTTGAACATTTTTGACAGATGTCACGTTGGAGTCCAGTTTACTTTCCAGAAATAGAAACCGGAAAACACGTCAAAAATAACGCGTGCACTGTGGAAATCAAAATAAAATGGATGATACGAAAACACATACCGTGACGATAACATAATTTAATCCAAGGCGGCACTAAGGTAACAACGAATTGCTTTCTTGCTTGTTAATGCAACAAAGACCAGGAATTGTTCGTATTTTCGTCCGTTGGGACTACCCATGTCCACAGGCGCTTGTGTAGAGTCAAACATATGCTAGCTGTGATTTTTTAGGGTGCCCTGCCCCTTGTCCACTCCAGCGAGCATATTTTTGACTACACAATTGCACAAGCGCCTTAGTCGATTTGAAAAGCTCTGTAGAGCTTGTGTTTTATGTATGTTGTGATATGTATCGACTTTAAATAAAACTTTATTTATTTATTTGTTTATGCCTGTGCCATGTACGGCGTACAATGTGTAAAAGGCGGAGTAAACTATTGCATTAGTCTAGATGAAATTGCACAGATTTTTTTGTAGTGTATTGGATTGCTTCATATTAGGTGGTTCATGTCATCAACTGTTGAAAAGCATACTAAAAGTACAAGTTCATTGTGTATCATGTTATTGGCATTTATAACATCGTATCAGTAATACATCACAATACACAACAATCATCATGATAATTTAACAAGAAAACAAAAAGTGGTAATAATATTAATTGTCCTATTATGAAATGTCTTAAACTAGGTTCTGTTCTGTATCTGTATCTGGTACGTTGTAGAACCCAACTATGGTTTTTATACAACGGGTAGAGAGAGCGCCGATGGCGGTCTTTATTGGCGCTGATTCCTTAGAGCGGTCTTAAATGCTTCTAAGGAATTTGCATGCACGACACTGTTTGGCAGATGGTTCCAATGAATTACAGTGTCCACAAAGAAAGAATGTTAGTACTGCTGTTTCTTGTAGTCCGGTAATTCGAGTCCTTTTGTATTATTGCATGTACGTTTCTCTACTATATTTAATGTTATATGATCTTTAAAATGTTTTGCTTTGATGTTCCTTTTCGGTCTAGCTAATTTAACGAAATTATCTGTTGGTAGTGCCGGTTCCAACCCCTCAACCACCTTGTACATTAGGATCAGACGTAAGCTAAGTCGTCTGTCCTCTAATGTCTCCAGTTCAAGGTCTTCTCTCATCCTCGTGATGGCTCCTGTGAAGTGGTCTTCTTCCTTTTTGATCGTTCTATATAGTAGGCAATCGTCGGCAAATAAACGGACAGACGAGTTGACACAGTCTGGAAGATCATTTATATGGCATAAGAACATTATCGGACCGAGTACAGCACCTTGAGGCACTCCAGAGTCTACTGATGTTTCCGTTGAACTTTCACCCTCCACTATTGTTCTCATTGTTCTGGTTGATAGGAAGTTGGTTAGCCATGAGTGGATGTTTCCTTTGATACCGTATTGTTCTAGTTTGTGTTCTGCTATACCATACTAAGTATCATAGCTGGTATGTCATCTTTATTCCCTGACTTCCCTAAGCAGATGTCCGTTATGGATAGAGTCAAGATTATTATACAGCGACACAAGAACAACTACTTCAAGTCAATCAAGAACTGGTCTACTCAGGAACTGGTATCGGGTATTGACAATACTAGTAGTAACATTTCCACAATACCTATACACAAGTAAAATATATTTTTTTTAAATCACAATACTGCCACTGGTACAATACTGGTATACAATACTGGGAGCAAATTAAAATTTTCGTTAAGTGAATATTTCAACTTTCTTTTTGCATATCTGGTCATAACTTATTATTCCCTACAATTTTTAAGTAATGGCGATACGAAATAAGTGTTACAATACCTGTTTCTACCTTCACGATCGATTTAGTATTCGAAAATTGTTTCTTGTCCGCCATGGCACCTAACGTATACTCTCGTGATGGGCGGAGCCTATCCATATATGGTTCTGAATGCCAAATATGAAAAACGTTACTATGATGTTTTACTACGATTGATCCAAATAAGGATATCTCCAAAACGAGGCAAGTGCACGTGAAATAGCAACTTGTAAACAAAATGTCGGACAGAAAGAAGATTTCATGCATTCAAATTTTCAGATGGATATAAGTCTACTATGGATTGATGCAGCGTTTACTTAATACCTCAAGGTTTACCTAAATATATTTTTCTTTCACCGTTAATTTTTCCAATCACTTACAACGGAATTATGACACAAAACCGCCCGGTGTGAATCACTCCGGGCGCTGCTCCCATACGTCGAATGGTAGTCCGAGATTCCTCTGCCGTCTAACGGCTTTTATGGATTTTCTGTAGCCGTTGGATGTCAGAGCGCTATACATACGGAAAACAGCGGATTTGCTTCTCCAACTCTGGGTCAGCACATTTCCACGTTTCGTGGCTATCGGATTTTATTTTCTATCAGAAACCCTTTTATAAATCGCTTCACCAATCATTTTTCTATTCATTCATAACCATCTTACCCTCAGAGAGTGGTGCTACACTCCATTACAGCACGATTTTGCCTTAGATCCTATTATTCTGCCATTTGACTTCCATTTTCGAATCTACAAACGTGATCTCGCGATACTAACTGAATGATAACAGTAACGCATTGCATGATGCTTGTTTACATCTATTGCAAGTCTACGTAATTCCTATTCTGACATATGGGCTAGAAATATTACTTCCATCTAGAACTGAGCTTCAAACTTTGGAAATATTTTATAAAGGGTTATATTTTCTTAAAACATGTCAAATATTGGATTTTATCTAAATGAAAAATTGATGTATGTTGCTTTAGATAAACAGAATACTTACTTTAATATATCTTGCCTTTCATAAAACATTTTCATTCTTTTGATATAGCATTTTTGAAAATTTATCGATCATTTTTTCATTCAACAGTAATATGTCACACTCCTGACATAAAAACATTAAATGTCGATTGCAATTGCAGTAGGAAGTTTTTTTGCAGAGTAAATTATTGAGAAACATGGGGAAACTAATTTGAAAACCACTAACAAGTAATTTTATACTAAGAAAAGATGATCTATTGCTAGTTTTAATAAATTTCAAATCCATTTTAACCATTTTTGATGAGATAAATTCCTAAAGGGCAAATAATTTTGAATCTTCTTTTAATATTTACTGTTAACTGTAACAAGAAATATAAGCTTTTGAAGAAATATAACTTTTAGTTTGGAAAGAATAAGTTGGTTATATTATTTTCAGCTCGACAGGTTTATTTTCGAGAGGCAGTCAGGAGTATGACAATTTTATTTAAGAAATAGATTATTTTGTAAGCATATAGCCTCCATAAAACTGCTTGCAATTGTCTTGGGGAATTATTTAATTCTCAATAAGCACTATACTCTTGAAAATATGTATAAATGGTTGAAAATTGAGTTGTCATTTTTCATAATTATGATAGTATTACTTAGAATATGATAAAATATGATTGAAATAACATCATAACAATGCAAAAATGAAATATATTCAAGGGAAACCTTTTTTCAGTCAAAATAGATTATGTACTACTACTTAAAAAAGTTATTGTGACCAACAATGATTGCATTTAGCTTGATATTTGGTGTATTTATCTTTTAGAAAAATGTGTCAGGAGTGTGACAAAACATCAAAAAATGAACAGTATTTTCATTTGGTTACCTCTAGTTTATACCACCAATGATCAACTTAACTTAACTTTTGTTATATTTATTAGGCATATATAAATAATTGATTTACAACTATTAAGCCTCATTAGATCATATTTTTTATGCTTGTATGAAAACTTTAATTACCAGATTTTCTAAAATATACAGTAAAAATAGTGTTTCTTTGATATACTGAAACTGTTTTCTCATGATATATACAAAGTTTGGTACCAAAATGTGCCTTTTTCATATCATTATCAAATGGAAATACATTTAGGTCTTTTACCATACCCAAAAGAAAATGATACCTCTGAGGAAGTAAGTCTGTATTTGTTATCATTTTAACACTTTGTTGTCAATAAAAGTTTAAATTTTTTTTGTCTTCATATATTGCACTGAGCAACTGAATCTGAAAAATATATCATATTAACATTATTTTACGACCAAAATTATGTCAATTTGTCCAATTTGAAATTTCACCCTCTATCATCTATGTCACACAAAGTCTTCATTTTTTTGAAAATCACCCATTTCTTTTTTTTAGGCAAGCAATAAACATTACTTGAATTTTGGTAATTAAATTGTGTAATAAAAAAGTTCTCCCAAAGTCGTTTCGCCCAAACCTAATTCACTCTTATAAAAACAGAAAATAGGGAGTGTGGGTGTATTTTATTTATTAGTGGTATGAAGGGATTTGATGTTGTCGAAAAAAGTCATCTGCATTTATAAGCATGTTCCAAAGTAAAATATAATAAAACATATTAAAAGCCTGTGTTGATAGAAATAGCAAAACTGTTTATTTGACATACCACATATTTCGCACGATCCTATGTCTTACCTCAATAGCATAGGGGCGTGACTATTGCTAGCTAAAATATAGATACGATAACGTAACCCTCAATCCGCTTTTGCTCCCAGCGAGAGTTACGAATCGGTCCCATTCAACTAGTCCGAGATTCCTCTGCCGTCTAATGGCTTTTATGGATTTTCACTAATTATGAGAAAGGCGTCATGCAATATAAAAAAATACTATAATTATTACTTATCGTTTATATGTAATTAAATTGAAAACATTGTGCAAGTTTGTAGAAGCATGTTTTTATTTTACTTTTATTTAAAAGATATGCCTATTAAAAGTGTCACACTCCTGACATTAGTTATTTTGATTTCCTAGCTATGATATGTCATATATCAGAGCTATTTCCAACTTTTTTCTTTGATTGGGTCTGGAGCTTTTAGAAAATAAAGAAAATTGTGAACTATTAAAGCATTCAACATAGTACTATACAACTAAGATAAAATGTCACACTCCTGACATTTGTTGTGTCTCCCAATTTTACAACTATCATATTCATCCAGTCTAATACTACTAAATTATTATAACTAATGTTTTTTTACAACATATTTTGACTTTTCTGAACTAATTAGTCTCAACAATGAAAAACTATTAAGGTTTAATTTGACATTTATACAATTTTCCCAAGTTAAATTTATTCACGTACACCAATGTAAAAAAATAGAATAATTTTTTGTCCCATAATCATAGGGTCACAAAACATCTAGATATTTGAAGTAAAATGGTACGAAATTATAGAATACCATCTTTCTTTAATATATTTTTTATTTTATTTTTTTTATCATCAAGGTAAGTTGAGGCAATTTAAAGTTTGTCACGCTAAACGTCACACTCCTGACAAATTTGACCAGTTTTTAGAGGATAACTTTTTAAGCGGAAGAGCAATCTCCATGACACTTTGCATGAAGATAACTGTTACCTTTGTGCTTGTCTTAAGATATTTACCTTTCTTTCATATCATTTAATATTCAAATTATTCTCTGAAAATGAAAAGTCTTCGAACACCATCGATCTCCTAATTTTGTAGGGGAAACAAAAATACCAGGTAAAAACCACAAATCTTCTAATTTTGTGGAAACAAAAATACCAGGTAAAAAACCCCAATCTTTTAATTTTGTAGAGGAAACAAAAATACCAGGTGAAAACCCCCAATCTTCTAATTTTGTAGAGGAAGCAAAAATACCAGGTGAAAACTCCCAATCTTTTAATTGTGTAGAGGAAACAAAAATACAAGGTGAAAACCCCCAATCTTCTAATTTTATAGAGGAAGCAAAAATACCAGGTGAACACCACCGATCTCCTAATTTTGTAGAGGAAACAAAAATACCAGATGAAAACCCCCAATCTTCTAATTTTGTAGAAGAAACGAAAATACCAGGTGAAAACCCCAAATCTTCTTATTTTGTAGAGGAAACAAAAATACCAGGTAAAAAACCCCAATCTTTTAATTTTGTTGAGGAAACAAAAATACCAGGTGAAAACGCCCAATCTTCTAATTTTATAAAGGAAGCAAAAATACCAGGTGAACACCACCGATCTCCTGATTTGGTAGAGGAAACAAAAATACCAGGTAAAAATCACCAATCTTCTAATTTTGTAGAAACAAAAATACCAGGTGAAAACAACCAATTTTCTAATTTTATAGAGAAGACAAAAATACCAGGTGAAAACCACCGGTCTCCTAATTTTGTAGAGGAAACAAAAATACCAGGTGAAAACCCCCAATCTTCTAATTTTATAAAGGAAGCAAAAATACCAGGTGAACACCACCGATCTCCTGATTTGGTAGAGGAAACAAAAATACCAGGTAAAAACCACCAATCTTCTAATTTTGTAGAAACAAAAATACCAGGTGAAAACAACCAATTTTCTAATTTTATAGAGAAGACAAAAATACCAGGCGAAAACCACCGGTCTCCTAATTTTGTAGAGGAAACAAAAATACCAGGTGAAAACCCCCAATCTTCTAATTTTGTAGAGGAAGCAAAAATACCAGGTGAAAACCCCCAATCTTCTAATTTTGTAGAGAGGAAACAAAAATACAAGGTGAAAACCCCCAATATTCTAATTTTATAGAGGAAGCAAAAATACCAGGTGAACACCACCGATCTCCTAATTTTGTAGAGGAAACAAAAATACCAGATGAAAACCCTCAATCTTCTAATTTTGTAGAGGAAACAAAAATACCAGGTGAAAACCCCAAATCTTCTTATTTTGTAGAGGAAGCAAAAATACCAGGTGGGAACCCCCAATCTTCTAATTTTGTAGAGGAAACAAAAATACAACGTGAAAACCCCCAATCTTCTAATTTTATAGAGGAAGCAAAAATACCAGGTGAACACCACCGATCTCCTAATTTTGTAGAGGAAACAAAAATACAAGGTGAAAACCCCCAATCTTCTAATTTTGTAGAAACAAAAATACCAGGTGAAAACCACAAATCTTCTAATTTTGTAAAAACAAAAATACCAGGTGAAAACCACAAATCTTCTAATTTTGCAAAGGAAACAAAAATACCAGGTGAAAACCACCAATCTTCTAATTTTTTAGAAACAAAAATACCAGGTGAAAACCACAAATCTTCTAATTTTGTAGAGGAAACAAAAATACCAGGTGAAAACCCCCAATCTTCTAATTTTATAAAGGAAGCAAAAATACCAGGTGAACACCACCGATCTCCTGATTTGGTAGAGGAAACAAAAATACCAGGTAAAAACCACCAATCTTCTAATTTTGTAGAAACAAAAATACCAGGTGAAAACAACCAATTTTCTAATTTTATAGAGAAGACAAAAATACCAGGCGAAAACCACCGGTCTCCTAATTTTGTAGAGGAAACAAAAATACCAGGTGAAAACCCCCAATCTTCTAATTTTGTAGAGGAAGCAAAAATACCAGGTGAAAACCCCCAATCTTCTAATTTTGTAGAGAGGAAACAAAAATACAAGGTGAAAACCCCCAATATTCTAATTTTATAGAGGAAGCAAAAATACCAGGTGAACACCACCGATCTCCTAATTTTGTAGAGGAAACAAAAATACCAGATGAAAACCCTCAATCTTCTAATTTTGTAGAGGAAACAAAAATACCAGGTGAAAACCCCAAATCTTCTTATTTTGTAGAGGAAGCAAAAATACCAGGTGGGAACCCCCAATCTTCTAATTTTGTAGAGGAAACAAAAATACAACGTGAAAACCCCCAATCTTCTAATTTTATAGAGGAAGCAAAAATACCAGGTGAACACCACCGATCTCCTAATTTTGTAGAGGAAACAAAAATACAAGGTGAAAACCCCCAATCTTCTAATTTTGTAGAAACAAAAATACCAGGTGAAAACCACAAATCTTCTAATTTTGTAAAAACAAAAATACCAGGTGAAAACCACAAATCTTCTAATTTTGCAAAGGAAACAAAAATACCAGGTGAAAACCACCAATCTTCTAATTTTTTAGAAACAAAAATACCAGGTGAAAACCACAAATCTTCTAATTTTGTAGAGGAAACAAAAATACCAGGTGAAAACACCCAATCTTCTATTTTTGTAGAAACAAAAATACCAGGTGAAAACCCTCAATTTTCTAATTTTGTAAAAACAAAAATACCAGGTGAAAACCACAAATCTTCTAATTTTGTAGAGGAAACAAAAATACCAGGTGAAAAGCACCAATCTTCTAATTTTGTAGAAACAAAAATACCAGGTGAAAACCACAGATCTCATAATTTTGTAGAGGAAACAAAAATACCAGATGAAAACCCCCAATCTTCTAATTTTGTGGAGGAAGCACAAATACCAGGTGAAAACCCCCAATCTTCTAATTTTGTGGAGGAAACAAAAGTACCAGGTGAAAACCCCCAATCTTCTAATTTTGTGGAGGAAACAAAAATACAAGGTGAAAACCCCCAATCTTCTAATATTGTGGAGGAAGCAAAAATACCAGGTGAAAACCCCCAATCTCCTAATTTTGTGGAAGAAACAAAAGTACCATATGAAAACAACCGATCTTCTATTTTTGTAGAAACAAAAATACAAGGTAAAAACCACCGATCTCCTAATTTTGTAGAAACGAAAGTGCCAGGTGAAAACCACGATCTCTTAATTTTGTAGAGGAAGCAAAAATACCAGATGAAAACCACTGATCTCCTAATTTTGTAGAAACAAGTGCCAGGTGAAAACCACTGATCTCACAATTTTGTAGAGGAAACAAAAATACCAGGTAAAAACGACTGATCTCATAATTTTGTAGAAAAAAAAATACCAGGTGAAAACCACAAATCTTCTAATTTTGTAGAGGAAACAAAAATACCAGGTGAAAACCACAGATCTCCTAAATTTGTAGAAACAAAAATACCAGGTGAAAACCACAAATTTTCTAATTTTGTAGAAACAAAAGTGCCAGGTGAAAACCACCGATCTCCTAATTTTGTAGAAACAAAAATACCAGGTGAAAACCACAAATCTTCTAATTTTGTAGAAACAAAAATACCAGGTGAAAACCACAGATCTCCTAATTTTGTAGAAACAAAAATACCAGGTGAAAACCACAAATCTTCTAATTTTGTAGAAACGAAAGTGCCAGGTGAAAACCACCGATCTCACAGTTTTGTAGAGGAAACAAAAATAACAGGTGAAAACCCCCAATCTCCTATAATGTAAATCAATCAAGGATTTTCTGATTGCTGTTATGGAGGCCTACTGGTTGCTGCTATGGAGGCCTATAATAAACTTCAGTAAAATATCTTTAAAAGAAATAATTCATATTCATAGTTTGAAATTTTAATATAAACATAATCACAAATACACAAATATGAATAAAATTAATAATAAAAATGAAGCAATCGTCTTTCATGCAAGTAATTAATTACACATTCATAAACACATTCACTACACAACTACTCTCGTGAAGCACCTTGTATACAACCTGTGTGGTGGGATATGTACTTAAATATATCACAGGGTTGGCATGGCTCATTATGGTAGCACCAATTGCCAAAAATCACTGAAATTTTCATATATCTATAGAATCAATAATGTATAAAAGACTAAGATGAAGACAAGATAACTGAAACAGAAGAAATACACATTATTTTTGTTGTAATATCATTAGCTAATTATGTAAATACAGTGTTAAAAACCAGTTCTTTTGACTACTGGCTGAGTATAATATAAGTATTTATCCTGCAATTGTGTGATTTCGAGTACTAATAAAGGGGTCAAATAAACTTCAGTATTATTTAGTCGTGTACCTAATAAAGCATTTCTGGTACCTGATTCATGTAGAGCGACAGAAACGGTAACAGTACAAGTGCCGACGTCACAGGTGACGCAATTGAAAACGATTAGAACGACACTTGTTTGAGTTATTTTTAGACAATTTGGCAGTTGTTTTGGGCTTTTTGATATTGCAGGATAAACACAACATACGTACATTGTTGTTAAATATACAATTAATTTGCACTCGCTGTGAAATAGGCTAGAAAAGCTCGTCGATGGCTCACTTTTCTACCCGTTTCTAAAGCTTGTACACAAATAAATTATCTATTTTCTGACAATGTACGTATATATAAGCTTTCGGATATCTAAGGTATAGCGTAATGTTCAACCAGACTATCAGAGTTTTTTCTAGGCAAAATGTGGAGTGTTATAAACAAAGAATGTTTCTGTAATAGACAACGTTTTTCTGACGATTAATCACAACCTTGTGAATACACAACAATGTTACACAATGTTTGGCAGTGTACATATACAACCTTATCATACACACCCATGTCAGACAACCATCTTATACCACAACACATTCATATAGAAAGATCAGAAAACAGGCAAACAAGTTGAGCTTCAGTTTTAAAAATACATGTGGTCAAATGGGAGGTTCATGAAAACATATGCCAAATGGTTACCTATTTGATAAAACAGAAACCTCCTACAAGGATTGTGATTTCTTTGTGTTTTAAAGACCAACATAATTAAATTTTACATTTAACAAGTGGTTCTAAAAATATATGATATTAGAATAAAACTAATTCATGGAAGCCATAATTTTTTTCGAGCTTTAACATGGGTTTGCAGGATATAAGTAAATTTTATCACTTGTTGCAGCTTGGGATACAAACTAATATCCAGCCAACCCATGTTAAAACTCACAACACATTATGGTTTCCACGAATTATTTCTTACTGAACATATGCTAATTGAGTTGGAAATATTTAACATGACATGAACATAAAAAATTAATTAAATAATTAAATTTTTAACAATTCTAAAAACAATTTATCTGAAAATAAATAGAAACTTTTTGGGAGCTAATTTTTCTTTCTCAAACTGTTTCATAAACCTATTAGGAAACAGTGTTAAACATTAAATTTATTAATGATGGCCTATATAACAATATTTGCTCAAATATTAGATCTCCAAATTGACAATGGAGGTGAAACAAAGAACATCTTGCATTATTATAAATAGATTTTATACAGTTGATGGTAAATACTATTTTGGTCCGAATGATTGACCAGAAAGTGAAAAGTCCAATGAGAATCCATCATCTTGTCCTCCGTCATGTACTGATGTAACAGTTATACCACTACTCAGATCTACAGTTCTTCCTTCTTTTTCCTACAACACAAGAAAAAAACAGTTTAACCTAAACAATTTATACCCACTAACTAAAGCAAATTGTATTATATATACAGATTTTGCTTGGTTAGAAATATTAAAAAAAAATTTTTTTTATGTTAGATATAGATTTGCATCTGGAGTTGACCTGTTTTTATAAAATGCAACAGAAGGGAGATAACTCATTTTGTCTTTTTTTAGAGCTAAATTGGTATAAGGTTCAGGGGAGAATGTTGACTTATACAATACATTTTGTGCCCTATACTTATTAAGGGGATGTCTTGTGTGCTTTTCTCATAAAATTTTGTATTCAATTATGGTTCCGACTGATATTCGTTCTTGAGATGAACATAATCAGAATGAACTGACTATTCAGAAACGGCCTTGCTATGCATAAGTTCATATGGAGGTCAAAGAGATTTATTGCAAAGTAGATGAAACAGTATATCAATATTGGATGTGCTCCTCTTGACAATTCTAACATGGTCTAAAAGTTTCAAATGATTCTGTTAAAGCAAACTAAGTTATAATACATCATCAGTCTTTGCCTTTATAATGTTTTTCACCTACTTGCCAGAAAGCCAAATTTAGAATTTTTTTCCATTTATTCAAACAAATTCTTTCATAATTTTCACTTGTTCCAATCCAGTTTTACTTGTCCCAGGCATCGGGCAATTGGGTTAAAGTGCAAACTGCATCATAGTAATTGTTGATAGTGTGATAACAGTAGCGTGTTGATACTGGGTGGTGCCCTAATAATGTGTATAATATATAACAATCAGCATGCCCATTCACATACTGTAGTACGTGTTTCACGTAGAATAAAAATCATGCACGTATAATTGAAAACCCTATGTGTGTGCACGTAGAGAACCCGTTGCGAGCACTGTATAAAAATTACCTTTTGTTTACAATTCTCTTCAAAGTACGTATAATAGAGTTGTTCTGATTAGTTAATTTCGGTAATATTATCCAATCAGAGCGTTCATTGCATATTTTAAGTGAGATGATATGATTTATACTTATAGATCGCCCAATTCTATTGGCTCCTTATTTTTTAATTGTCCAATCATAAGAACTGCTACTGTAAAAACCTGTAATCAGAGTTGGCGAAAATCGTCGGACCGGCAGAATAACGGTCGGTCCGATTAATTAATGAACCGTGTCTGTCCCAATGTCCGTCACGAAAATATTACCTTGTGGTCGTCCAGTTGACGATTGAAATTTATTCACTCCCAGTTTCCACTGCCAATGGCATTAAATTCCGTTTTCAGTTTTATTAAAATGTCAGACAGAGACTTGAAATTTGTTTATTTTTTCTGTCAGACCGACATGTTTCTATTTGTAATCGAAACTCCTATACGTAAATGTAAACATCCTTTTAGTAGGAACAAGCACCTGCAAAACGTGGAACATTAAAACTGAAATATATTACTGAGCACAGAAATAAGTTGACTTCCACACTCCTCAAGTATCAAAGATTGTTTGTGTTTAATTAAATATGTTTTGAGATGCTTATATATTGAAGATGACAAAAGATTCATATTCTTAACTGAAATTAAAAATGTAGGTAAACCGGAAACTGACATTGATGTATAATATTCGGAACGTGATCAGACCATTAGATATGGATTGTTGGCCATATCTATCTTATCTTTTTAGATAAAAATATGTATACAGAAAAACATTTAATTGAGTTGTTTAATGATCATGACTATATATAGGTAATCTTGCATTCAGTTCTGTATAAAAAACAAAATTTGACAGGTTATATACATTACAAAAAAATGGTGGGACAGACACAAAGGCCATGGGTCAGACAGAACCCCACTTCCTGTCTGACCCAATGTCAGACAGAAAAAAAAAGTTTTTGCCAACTCTGCGTAATATTTACAAAAAACAGCATGGTGCACGACCTTGCGTGGAGAAAATGCAATTAATTTTCTTTGTACCCCCAAATGAAGAGTTAGAGGGTACATTGCACCCCCAAAAATTTGGATGTACCCCCAAAAATGAAGATAAAAGGGTACATGTACCCCCAGATGAAAAAACCTGTGGGCATGCTGACAATAAACATGTACTTACAGCTCTAAAATCAAGGAACATCTCCTTAAATGCCACAAAATCACTAAATGTTAATAACATCTCAAATATTTCTCCTTCCAATTCATCTTTTCTTTCCCTAATAAAAATAGAAAAAACGAGTGATCAATAATTCTAACAAGACATCCTTCATTGGCTATATAAACAATGCAGAGATAAAACTCATGATATATCTTAATTCGCACAAACTGAGGACATCATTTCTATGTGATTTCATGTATCTAGGCCAAAAAAACAAATATGTGTGTTTACGGTCACCCGACCTACCCTAATTTTTGCTAGTGACCCTATGCATTTTTACACAGAATTCGGATAACCATTTTTGTTGTTTATGTTTTATTTATTCAACTGCTAGCTTTTTGTCGAAATTGAGAGCAAAGAAGGTAGAAAAACTGCATAATTCGTCATTTTACCGGAATTTTCGAAAATTAAATACCGGAATTGGATTCCGGAACCGGGAACGACTATTTCCGGTTTTGTCGATAATAAAAAAAAAAAATAAAAAAAAAAATAATAATCCCGACCGACCGACCCTAGATTTTTTTGGCATGTGACAGTAAACACACATATATTTTTTTTTGGCCCTATATAGGATCATTGTACATACAAACATTAAAATGATCATTTTGTTTCTTTACATAATCACTTTTTTTCCAGAAAAATTACAATGGATAACCATCTATCAACTTTGACTTTTGTAAATTGTTGTCTTCTAGTGACATAGTTTCATTGGAACGCCGATGACACTGACACATGCTAGTTACTGATTTATTCTATGATATTTATTAGCATTTTATTTGTTTAAGTGCTAAAACCAAAATACCATCAAATTGGAAAGTGTCAGTAACTTAATTTCAACACATTCTATTTATCTATATAGAAAAAAAGAACTGTAAACATGAAGGTTACTGGATTTTGTTATGACATACATTTCCATTACTGACTTCCATAGTTTGTCTAACATTTTAACATAGGTAATATTATTTTCATTGCATTTCAAAATATATTTTTTATGAAAATGTTGCTACCTATGTTAAAACTAATAACAAACTTTGGCATCCATGAATTATTTCTAAAGTAATACAGTAAATTGTAAAAAGAAACAGAATTCAAGCTCCCAAACCATTTTCTTTACAATAAACATACATTGTAATACATGTACCTCAAAGCAAGTAATGTATGATTTTTTTTCTCTAGTTTCATATTTGTTCTTTGAAAATTTTATCAGCTCCAAACAGTATCTTCATTTGAACTTTTAACAAGTTGTTTATTCAGTATATACTTAATATTGAAGATGATCTGAGATTCTCACAAAAACTGATTCCAATCAAAAGTTGTCTTTCACCTAATGAAGACCTGGCTAGGATTTTGAAATGAAACACCCACAAGGTGAATTATGCAAATGTTAAAAATAATCTTGCTCACTGACATACATATTTTTGAAGGACACCACCAAATGTGTTTTTTTTTTTGGTGTGTCAGATCTATATTTAAGTGGAATAGATTATAGCCCTAACTGACAACTTGAAAATTCAGTTTAAATGTAACTTTTTTTGTTTTTACAATGTCAAAAGAAATTCAACATGATTAAAAAATGTAATATTTTATAGATCTGTGATGGATTATCTCCCTTGTTCTTAATTTTAATACATAAAAGGTCTGGCCCATTTATGAGAGAACTGCTAGAAGATTTGAAGCTTGTATTTCTTATAAGTACTCTAGCAAAATCCACATGTAAATATGCACATTCTAGAAAATTGTATATATTGTTTCAGACAAGGTAAATGTGACATTCCCTGTTTAGGATTTTTACATTCCAGAGTCTGCAGGCAATGGGGATATCAATCCTCTATAGATATAAATCTATTATAATGATTACATCTGTATCACACACTTACATTATTAGTCTAGTAAATTCTGCCATTGAAAACTTAAGTATTCTCTTTGACAATTCATCTTCTAAATATTTTTCTATTAACTGAATCTGAAATATACAACACAATACATATATCACCTGTCCACTGTATCACTTCATTAACATGAAAGAAATTTGCATAATTGCTTTGCTAGAGGATTTTAACATTTATGTGTAGATTTATTTATTAAGGCACACAAAAGTAATCATATTGAATAATCGTTCTTGGTGTGACAAATTAAATTTTAGGTTTCATAGTTTCTAAATTGAAAACTTTACACTGGAGCACTAATGTCTGACTATAAATATCAAGTACAAATCTTCAGATGAAAGAGTGTACTGTGGAATCTCATGTAAAAAAGGATGAATAACTATACTATTTTGTTCTGTAGTAAACATTGATAACTAATACTCAGAATGTCATAATCATTGAAATTTCATGAAAATGAAAATCCATCCAAATATAAAAATGCTCAGGTTACCATGGTGTTCAATGTAAAATAAAGTCATGTACTGTATATATCTTAAGTATGTGTGTAAACATTTGTCAAAGTTTCAAATGTATGCATTGAAAACTGTCAAAGGAGTTCATTAGACAACATGAATTTCTACCAAAAATTTTCTTGAAACTGGATAAGCTCAAAAAGTCATAATTTCTGTAATAATTGGCTTATCATCATTGAAAAGTCAAATATCTTCAATATATCCCTAACAACTGTGTAAAGGTTTAAAATCATTTGGTTGTAAAAATGTAAACTGAAAGAAGATTTGAGTTTAACAATATATACAATAAATATATAATACTTACATATTCCTGATGTATGTCTGTGTATATGAATTTATTTTCTTCACTGTCATCAAATTCATGGTAATATTTTTCTAAGAAATTATTTTGTAAGGTTTGGAATTCATCTTCTGAAAATGGAAAAAAACAGCATTATTTACACTACATATATGATAGATACTTTATTTACCAATAATGGGCCTAACGAGGAGTAAAATCAATCAGGACCTAACAAAGGACAAAATAAAATCACTACAATGGTTACAGGATGATTAAATGATCAAACACTAACAGTAACATGTTTTCATATAATCCCAGAACCTATTTCAATGTTGAAAATGACAGTTAACATGTTATTCAATACATATATACACATGTACAAATTATGGAGGCACTGGGACTAGAGAAAAAAGTGTTGCCCTGGACAAAGTTGTACAATGATAAAATATTTGACCTCAAGTTCACAGTGACTTCATTCTTACAGTATATATATATATATGACACTCTGCCTGGTATAATCTAATATAGATACCAGTACATACAAAATATATCTGCATTAGACCTTAAGATTGAAATATTCTGCACCAGACAAGTTTAAGTCAACAGACAATTGATGTTTTGAAACCAGTTGTGTGTGTACATGTATAATAATGATTGTTTTGGCTAACTAAAATGGACACTTAGAAAATTGTGAGGTGGTAAAGAGCCAACTATTTTTGTCATTATTTTTACTTTAATCTTATTAATTACCCATTATTATATCTTCTAAATGTCCTATTGCTTCATCAAATTTAGTATCTGCATCACTCGATCTGTAAATAAATAGGCATAAAACTGTCAATATTAATGTAAATAATATGCAATTTTTGCAAGAATGTTGTTTGGTGTGCATTATAAGTAAATACTGCTTTATGATATAACTTCTGTAATTTTTCCCTAATTTTATTGATTCTTTCTTAAAAAAATATTTCTTCTTTACAACTGAAATTAAATATTCTAAAGTTTGGTATTTTGCCACCTGCATTCTAACAATGTAAGAAAATTGTGTTTGTCTCAATGTAATGATATACATATATCAGCGTCTAATGTTTAAATGTATGCACTTGTGAGCGAGTTAGTGTTTGTTGTCACCGTCTCTAACTCATTTCCATTGATATCTAATTTACGTTTTATGTCAAAATATCTGTGCAAGTTCAACATTGTCGATATCTGATACCTCATGTAAATACAATTTTATACCTTTACATATGGAATTCAGGCTTAAAATAAACTGTAAACCAGTTGGAAAACTGATATATCTAATAAACGCAAAGTACAACAATGAACAGCAACCAACTTATTACACTTTCCCGGTGGGAAGTACCAATCAGCATGTCACTTCCCATGTTTTTTTTATACTTTCCCCGGGAAACAGGAAATGGGAATTTTCATGCCCTGCAAATGAGCAGTTTTTCACCTATATCATGGCGTGCACAAGTTACATTTAATGAAAAGTATGATGATGTCCGCTTGTACTAGACCAACAAGCTTACATGTAATTGGATCTTTATAGTGCTAGCTAGGGGTGTAACGATACACTTTTTCCACAAGCGATACATATCGCAATATTTGATATGTATTATGATTAGTATCACGATACGTTTTTATAGGAAACTGTAACTATTCCTTGAAGTCCATGCTGGTATATGAGGTCGCTTACGTACTAGCAGAAAATATAAATATTTGATATTTGATTAATTAATTTTAAAAGTGTAAATTAATCGATTCACTTTTCTCAAAATATTAATTAAATGATCACCAAAAGAAGAAAACGGAAGTTCAACACTACTTTTTTCTCTCAAAAAAAATGAGCATCATATCGTTTGTATCGCAAGCAGCCTCCACATATCATGAACCAAACCGTCTCCAAAATAATCGTGATTTCGGCACATACAGTGAATCGTTTCGCCCTTAGTGCTAGCTAACTGAAACAACAGTCCGTGGGTAGATGTGTCGCTCCACTCCGACACATTATCCTGATTCAGAGCAAACCATTCTTTGCTCTTACTCTCAGCAGCAAATACCAATTTTCTAGTCTTTGGTCTGACTTGATCAGAGGCAAGCATGCTAACCATTACACCACTGATGTGGTTACAGTACAGAAAGCGACATACCGTGATTGATCACTCCGAGAGACATAATTTTTAATCCTTTAGACATATCATCACGGACATAAACCCACTGTGATAGACCTAAAAAGGACCATAAAACAAGGTGGTGGGGATTAAATTTTATGGCTCTCGGTCACCTGTGCGCCGATTGATATTTTACCGCCAATTAAGAGACTAGCGTTACCTGTTCTACCTGTTGATTTTTAATATCGTAAGCCGTAATTATTGCTACTGAAGGATGTATTTTTGACAATTAATTTTGTATCCTCTTGTTGTTAATATTTGACTGTTTGTTGCTTTTCATTGCCAAAGAATGTCTGTCTTGTTATCGTTTTCGTTTGTTTTAGAAAGTTCTACTTTATGACCTCGAGTTCTATATTAAGAATTTTGTTGAAACCGCAACTGAACTTTATCTTGTTTAATTTTAATTTCTCATTTTTTTTCCTACTGTTGGGTTGTATTCAGTATGTATTGAAATATTCGTAAATACGGGCTACTTCATCAATGTATTTTTTGTTTATAAGTTAAACCGCAGTCGCAGGTTTTTGAAGCACGGACTTTGCAAGCGTGGGTTTTTAGTGTTTAGTTGGTAAAGAGCAGACTTAAAATTGATTATTGGTTTATTTTGTGTTTTGGACTTTTACCTCTCGTATTGAAAAAAAATTAACAATTCAAGTAAACTGTTTTACACACATGGCTTGTTACGTAATTTCGTTATAGATGAAAATAATTTTCTTTAAAATTGCAAACAAAAACCTATAACAATCCAAATTTACGTAGCCTTTAATTTGTTCCATGAACTTTGAGTTTTTGTTACTGTATTTTGTCATAAATCTATTGGGTTGAAAGCCAATTAAGATTTGAATTTGAATAAATAAATAAACTGGTGACATTTGATTTTGGTCAGATACTGTGTAATGTCAAACATTTGTAGGGGTAAAATCATGATAAAGGTTAATTCCTTATTTCCTTTCACGTTTCTAAACTTTCTGCAGATTAGTCGCTAATTTCCAAAATATATCCGTAAATTTAGTGACTTTTGGACATGTAGTACTTCTTTGAACGATCTGTTTATAAATATTTGTTTCGTTAATTTTTAATCAAATTCTTCAATGACCGTATACAGGTATAAAAATTATTTAGTACGTATTTCACCAACGAAAAGGGTTTTAACTGGGTTTTCTACGAAGATTAAAATAAAAAAAATTACTGAACGTATAAAAAATATTAGTGAACTAAAATGTAATGTTGAACTGGAAATACGCTTTAAAACGTAACAAATCACGCATATCGCGCATGTGTTTATGCAACTTCATTTGTGCACAAGCCAGGTCATGTGTACACGTGTCAATAAAATACTAGGTGTAGATACGCAATACACAGCCAAGGTTAAAAAAAATTGACACATATTTGCACAACCCATGATTTCACTGAATTGAAGTTGAATAATCATTTATTATTTACATTTTATTCATCAATTCAAATGAACTCTCTGTTCTCGTGCTATTTTCTTGATCTCGGGATTACGTTCAAGGATGTTTTACGTTTTGAGGAAAGAAATAAAAATGTTTTTTTTTTAATTCCGAGGGGAATCGGAGACAGTACCTGAAAAAAAAAATAGGCGATTTAAAAACGTAATTTCACCTGTACATCTTATCCGACTAGTTTACCTGTAAAATGACACACCTGATTACAAGATTAACACCTGGTGTTTTATTGCCTCCTGATCACCGACATGAATTAAAATTTTTAATCCCCATCACTCTCCTAGACATGACCACTATCACGGTGATTAATCACGGCATGTCCCTTTCTGTACTGTATATGCAGTTGTGAAATCAAAACAAGCTTAAGGGATACATAATACTCAGAAGAACACTGATTTATATCAAACAAATGACATTCTTTTACCCAATCCACATCATGGCATTTTGGTACAATAATAAATGAATCTTGTGTTGTTTTTAGAGTACATGGCTTTTTATCAACTGTAGGGTGATTGGCTATTGGGGGTGGGGGGGGGGGTGGGGAGTTTTTTTTTTTAACAAATGTAGATTGATTGGCTATTGAGAGAGCTTTTATCAACTGTGGGGTGGTTGGCTATTGGGAGAGCTTTTTACTTACTGTGGGGTGGTTGGCTATTGGTCAGTATTGGGAGACTATTATAAACTTACACAGCAATGGCCAAATCTTCATCTTGAAAAGAAAAGTCCATAGGTTCTATGCCATCTACAAAACAAATATAACACAGAAGTGATGAATATTATTTCAATAGATAATGATATTATATATTTGTATTACCATGAATATTGCCCTAACCCTAAGACCCTTCTTTTTTCAAGGTTATGTTTGGACCTCTAAAGTAAATGAAGGCAGGAAATTTTCATGCAACTTTTCAGCTAATTTTTTTCATAGCAGTTATTTCTTCTGTTATCCATCCAAAAATTACATGAATACTGGGTATGACAGCAGGTTCTGGGCGAGATACGATTTCCAGACAGTACTTTAGTATGAACGAAAAATTTACTATTTTGAAGGAAAGAGACATGACATGTGTCCTTGGACTCCATACCATGACCTTATACCAACACGAGACATGTATGTCATATAAAGTAATCAAAGGTTTCATTTAAAGTAATATGAAAGGCCAATATCGTGGATTTTTGGATTAGATATTTTCACTTAATACAAAATGTATGGCACTTCAGTGTGGGAAACCATTTTTTTCAAACACTCGCCAAAATGGCGAGTGGACTGAAACTATTACTCGCCAAGATGACATTTTTTTTAAACTTGCCAACAAATACCAAATAAACAATACAGTAATGTTCAAAAATCTATTTTGCAGATTTTGACAAGTCATTAACTTGGTCAAGAAGGATCAACACTCTTAAAAGCTGCGTCGATCTCTTCTTCCTCAATTTCGTTGTCTTCGTCTTTTAAATTTTAATGTGCGGTATAAAACATGTATGTCAAACTCGGTTCCGACACATATTTAACTTTATGTTTTCGCTATGAATTCATTTGAAATATTTCAAAACCAAATTATTTTATTTACATTAATTTTAAAAGTCATCACATCTATTGGTAATGAAACAATATTTCATTTAATCGTGAAATCGACCTTGGCAAAATTATGCGGGGTCAGGATTGTATACTTAATTTTTCTGTTGACAGAAATGAAGTGTCATGACTCATGGCGGAATGTTTTCTTATCGAGTACAATGATTAATAAAATGTTGGATAAATGACACAGTTAACAAAAAAATTAACTGTTTGGGAGCTGATATTTTAAAGCTGTAAACCAGTTATCGTGGCGAGCGTTTTCAAGTTCCTACTCGCCTTACAACTGTTACTCGCCAGAACAGCGAGTATAAAGTGGATGTTACTCGCCACCCGAAATTTCCACTCACCTTTGGCGAGTTGGCGAGCGGTGATTTCCCACACTGCACTTAATTTTAACTAAAATCAACTGCATAACATTAAAAATCTGCTCAAAAGCAGATTTTAAGAGCAAATCGCAAAATATTTCACAGCAGATAATTCTGTTTTCCAGTACAGTAATGCATATGATATGTGTGTGACACTAGATTTGAACTCTTTCGGGAAGATTATCGCTCATGCGCAATGTTCAGTTGATGAAAAAAAAAATATATATATATTCCGTGTGTACCACATAAGAATAATTGCAAAAAAAAATTGGTTCACACAACATGAAACAGACAGATTCCCCTATAATCATTGTCAGAAATGTGTGCGTGCTTACCTCAGCATTCATGAATGTTTATCTTTTCTTCACGAGGTCATGATCGGCAATCATCGGACCAAAACTTTTCTTCACGAGGTTATGATCGGCAATCATCGGAACAAAACAACCGAAAGTTAATCAGTCTCCACAATAATGGCGAGGTCGATAAACAGCACACGAATTTGCAGATTTCTAGTTGTTGGAAACATATTTCGACTTGAATTTTCAGGGGGGGGGGGGATTTTCTTCAACCCAAAACTATCATGGAGAAACACATACATTTAATTTTTAAATATAATAATGGAAATAATAATCTATATTCTTCCTTTCAGTATAATTACAGTTGTATTAAAAATATTTTAACAAATAAATTATAGACAACATTTTGAAATTTTTTCTCTTTATACAATGTCAATGGAAATAAGATAGATAATAGAAATGAAAAAGGTTTTATTTACAAACTAATCTCATTGAGATTTCACTCTCAAGAGTTATTTTTCCTCCTGATTTGAGATACAGAACAAAAATAGCTTCAAGAGTCAAATCTCAATCAGATTATAACGGTAAACATGAAATGGTGAAACAAAAGTTTTCAACAATTTAAAATTACTTACACATAGTGAAATGGCTAAATAAAAGTTTTTAACAATTTAAAATAACTTACACATGCAGACACTCATTTTCTCTTTTTTTAATTTAGGACTTGCAGCAAGATATTCCTAATGACACTGGTATTTGTTTTCTGTTGACATTCACTACTGATCCAAACGAACTTGATTTAAACTAGCGCGTGTTTAAACAAGTCCACGAGCAGATTTGCAGAGGAAGTTTATTTTTGTGGGATTAGTGTCGAGTACCTGTGGCGCGTAATTAACTTTGTCAATAAAGCGTGTAATTACCGGTCTTTAATCAACAGAAAATTCAAATGTAATTAATACAAGCCAATGTGACATGTATTAATCTAATCAATATAGGTTAAACAATAAACAATTGAGGGTAGTGATGAAAAATGTAAAACATTGAAGAAACGAAATAAGGAAAATTTCAAAATAGAAAAAGATACTGTTCCATTTAATTATTAGATAGAAATAAATTCAGTATTGGAGAATATACAAGTTCAACCTGAACAGTTTTAATCATTCCAGAGAAGTGACCTAAGACAATCATGGTCATGAGTTTCAACAAAATACTAACCCGTTTGTTCATCTATATCCCCTGGTTCATCTTCGGCATTTGATGCCATGTTTTTTAAAACACCGGATATTTAATCTCCAAACGATTTAAACGGACTAAGGAACAAGTAATAACAAACTCAACCAAATAAAAAATAAATAATTAAAAAAATAATCATACTAAGACTTCTTTTTTGTCATATTTTAGTTTTTCTCTTCGTCGTTTTGAGAGTATTATAAAAAAAAATAATGAGGGGAACATTTCAAAGGTTTATTCATATGATTAGTGTAGAAGTTATTGTGAGGGGAGTATTAAAACGAAATGTATAATAGGAGAAATGAGTTGATTGATAAATAATTTTTATGATTTCTATAAAGGATATTGTTTAAAAAATGATGGCAATTCATTGCACTATGTGATAGTTTCATCAAAATATAGATCATTATATAAGGGTAATAACAAAATTACCGAACTCCGAACAATCTTCCAAAGGGAAAGTAAAAACTCATAAGTATATAATGGCATCCGTGCACCGTTAGTTAAAGATATAATTAACACTTGTAGCGCTCTATTTGCAAAGAATAAGTTGGATGGGAACATTAATTTAATACAAGTTTTGGTGAATCCATATGTCTAAGCATATATGTTATACAACGTTAATTAAGCAATTCAACAAACTTGGGTGTGTTCGCTGATTCATATATGTATGGATTCGCCGTCAGTAGTTTAAAGATTATTTCATTCTGATTGGTTGCGAGGTACCAGACATCAACTATTTTCTCACGCTAATTAAACATTATTTCTTCAGTCAATTTTATTGTCCGAGATTCATCTGCCGTCGGACGGCAGAGGAATCGGCGGCTCTAGCAAAAAAATATAATGCCGTCGGACGGCAGAGGAATCTCGGACTATCAATTTTACAACTATAAGAAAAACAAATCTTTACAGATCAAAGCATTTAGTAAACTTAAATCCTGATACTGATGTTCTTTCAACATCAGTATCATTCATAACCAGATACAAATTGATGAATTACACTCAGAAAACATCTTCATGATATTATCTGACCTATGATAACAAAAATAGCACTTGTATTTTGGAATTGTCAATTGTCAATTGTAAATGTGTCCGGGGAATTCCATAATACACGTGCTATTTAGAAATTATAAAATGGACGAACATTCTAGGACAAGAAAACAAGCAAGATTAGATCCATTTCTTATTCCTCGATGAGACGAGAAAAGTCATAGGTAAACTAAAAAGATAAATTCAATCAATACTTCGAATAATTAATTTAACAATTGATCTCATTTATAAAACATACAACGAAAACCTATAACGAGAGAATCAGATGATGAAACTGAGACAGTGTGGAAAAACTTGAGAGTCCCAAGAAAATGGTAACTTCTCTTTAAATAATGGTGCAAATAGTTCTTGAATTCGAAATTCTGCAATTTCCTATGAAAAAAAAATATAAGTTTGATTTGTATACAAATACCCGAAAATGTTGCCTTTTACTTTTCAAGTAAAGATCAGTAAAAATACGCCTTGGTATATTGTACATTAAAATATAAAAGTAACATATTAATAAAAAAAAATTAATGGTAATTTATTTGTAACAATCTCTGCATCTGCCCGGGGTATCTGCACAAGAAAGTGTGAAAACATCCTTTGCCAGGGTACGTTTATATTATTTATATCTACCAATAGCATGTATTTGAGGATGTCTGTGAGGAATGCGCTAAAACTAAACCAATAGTTCTTTGAAGGGTTAAAACATCGTGATCGATCAGTCATGAGTTGAACAATTCGCATCACGGTTGTTCAAAAAAAGTTTACTTTAGGTTCTTATAATCTGACAAAAACATACACGTAGTTGTTAACAATTATCCGACAAAATTAAAACTCAAAAGTCAAGTTGTTTTTTTGGTCTGATAAACATGGTGTGGTTGGTTCAGAATTGTCGTTCAAATAAATGTCTGTAATTCCTTAAGCGGTCCCCAGAACCCTCGCATACTCACGTCTCCCTTAACCACAAATCCTGGATCCGCCCCTGGTTCTTATGCTTTAGACTTCATACTAAGCGCTATGACCTTTAATCTTGACGTCAAAGAAGATGAGGAAGGGTGGTAGTGCGAAGACATGAACTGTGAATGGGGGTCTTGGGTTGATCGCACTCTGGTAGGGCCCTACATTAATTTTACCTGAAGTGACATTTTAGATTTTAAAATCGTCTAAGGACTTTTAGATTTTAAAATCGTCTAAGGACTTTTAGATTTTTAAAATCTTCTAAGGATATTCCGCAATAATTTTAAACGACGTAAATAGTGTATAGTGTACAGTAACACTTAAGTTTTATTATTGTGCATGTGTGTATATAATACATTTTTTATGGAAGTGGATTTACAACGCTGATTCGTTTTAATTATTGGATTTTATGTGAAACCATACTTCCCGGTCAAGGAGGTGTGCCTAGATTGACAGAAGTTGATTTTACAGATACAGATTGATAAATAATTTTTATGATTTCTGTAAAGGATATTTTTGTGTATTGTTTAAAAAATGATGGCAATTCATTGCACTATGTGATAGTTTCATAAAAATATAGATCATTATATAAGGGTAATAACAAAATTACCGAACTCCGAACAATCTTCCAAAGGGAAAGTAAAAACTCATAAGTATATAAACAAACAAAATCAGTCAACAACCGGAAAACTGTGAAAATTATTTTGTTTGATATTTAAATCATATTTAAATTTGTGCCACCTCCTCATACAAAATGTCGTCAGGGAGGCATGCGTTTCAAACATGTACATATGTAGTTTGATTGGATTTAATAGTTACTTTGTTTTGTATTTAATGTGTTGTTTTGGTAACAATCCTTTGTATATGGATTTCAAACCAATAAAAATTCTATTCTATTCTGTTTGATACACCACGGGGACTTAATCATGAAATTACCAATTTCTGTTATTTATATTTTAATTAGTTATACTGGTGTCCAACAAGATTTGCATATGAGATTATGTTTGTGTCGTTTTACAGTAACACGACAGGGGAAACAAGTGGAGCAGAAACTGCTTACCATTCAAAAGCACCTGCGTTCATCCCCGGTTTTTAGTGGGGTTCCGAGTTCGTGTTGATCAATGTTTGAATAGTGTTTTATCGATCTTTGTTTGTCCGTTTTATTTTGGTCGTTGTATTTCTTTCCTTCTATTTACAGCTTCTTATTCACTCTTTGGTATCTTCACAAACTTGTCTTCATATTTGTCAATTTATTTAACTTATATAACGAATAAACATATAAGCAATTATGGCCCTCGGAAGAGGTGAATATCCAAAATTGTCAACCCCACTTTAATATTTGAATTGTTAAAGTATTATTTCATTAGGGTTATTCACTGGACGTTGTAATGTTCGAGGGTTTTTCACCGTTGATTAATAGGGTTATTCAACGGACGTGTGTAATTCTTGAGGTTATTCACCGTTGGGCGGCGATTAGAAGCAAAAATATCCAGATTATTTTATGTCATGTGATTATCTTTTAACCAATAGAATTGATTCTTTATTATGTGAGATATAATAATAAAAAATAACATAAACATAATGTACTTATCAGACGTTTATATGACTCAATGTGTCAGACAGAAAACTACAGAGTAAAACACAGAATAGTTGGAAGTACAATATACTCTGAGTATTATTAGAAGACACTGAATTATCTGAAGTCAAAAACGCAGTCTAGAATAACTTACGAAATGCTTCACAAACTGTGCGTACTGAGCTCAATTAGAACTTGAAATGTCAATCTGATAGATTAAATTGTTGACTGAATACAGTGTCTTAGTAGCCATATCACTGAGATGTTATCTCATGGGAATGCTGAAAAACGATTCACAGTAAATTCTTGTTCAAAATAACGGCAAGATAATATTTTCTTTCAGGTAACTGGAAAAAAGGTTTGACGAATCATCGAAAAAACAGAGGCTATAACATAAAGAACATGTGCCGCTCATCTGAATTATATGTGCAATATTAGGCAGCATATTTCACAAGGAATCTAAATAAGAAGAAAAACACGTCAACTTCGGACTTGCAGTTAAAAATTAAAAATTTTGGGCATCGGTCACCTTTAGTCTCTTCTACGACTATGAAAAGAAAGATTAAACAATAATGGTCCACAATTCCACCAATATCAACAAAATGAACAATCACCTCTCACCTTAACTCACTGACCACAAAAAATTCAGGGCATATGACGTTGGAAATCCAGGTTCTGGGTTGTGAAAGGCACACAAATGTGGCGGGGTTAAAGCAATTAATGGCATCCCAACCCTCCCCTCTTGAGAACTGGATCTCCAACGTCAATGTATATATATATACACAAACGATAAAATAACATGCACAGATTCGCTTCCACTTCAGTTGATTTAAAGACCACTACTCTTAGGACAAGGTAGGTGTCACAACCAAAACACTGCACACTAATAAAAGTTATAATTTTGAGTATTGGTATCTTTTTGCCCCTTAACCTCTTTTATATCGGAAACCGTAAGAGCTAGGTCAAATCTGTTTACAATACATAATACAGGCAGGAAATTTCATAAGGAATTTCAATAAAAAAAACATTGTATATAAAACTTCTAAATTTTGTGCGTTGATAACTTTTGGTCCCCTCATATCTATAAAATGGTCAGAGTTAGGGTTAGGGTTATGGTATTTAACATCACATTCAACAATATTTCAGCTATACCGTGGTGGTCAGTTTTATTGGTGGAGGAAACGGGAGTACCCGGAGAAAACCACTGACATGTCGCGAGTCACTGACAAACTTTATCACATAATACCGGTATTGTAATGAGTGAAAATGTGTCGAGGGAAATCAATGGAAAAAAACTGCAAATAAATCGTTCAATTTCAGACACATCAAGAGCTAGGTCAAATCTGTTTGAAATACACAGGCAGGTAATGTCATAAGGAATCAAAAGAAAAAAAACCCCATCAAAATGGGACTTTTGTTTGTTTGTTTGATGGTGTTTTGTGCCACTTTCAGCAATATTTCAGTTACATCGTGTCGGTCAGTTTTATTGGTGGAGCTAAACCGGAGGACCCGTAGAAAACCACCGACCTGTCGCAAGTCGCTGACAAACCGGAGGACCCGTAGAAAACCACTGACCTGTCGTGAGTCACTGACAAACCGGAGTACCCGTAGAAAACCACCGACCTGTCGTGAGTCACTGACAAACCGGAGGACCCGTAGAAAACCACCGACCTGCCGCAAGTCACTGACAAACCGGAGGACCCGTAGAAAACCACCGACCTGTCGTGAGTCACTGACAAACCGGAGGACCCGTAGAAAACCACCGACCTGTCGTGAGTCACTGACAAACCGGAGGACCCGTAGAAAACCACCGACCTGTCGTGAGTCACTGACAAACCGGAGGATCCGTAGAAAATCACCGACCTGTCGTGAGTCATTGACAAACCGGAGGACCCGTAGAAAACCACCGACCTGTCGCTAGTCACTGACAAACCGGAGTACCCGTAGAAAACCACCGACCTGTCGCAAGTCACTGACAAACCGGAGTATCCGGAGAAAACCACTGACCTGTCGCAAGTCACTGACAAACCGGAGTACCCGTAGAAAACCACCGACCTGTCGTGAGTCACTGACAAACCGGAGTACCCGTAGAAAACCACCGACCTGTCGTGAGTCACTGACAAACCGGAGTACCCGTAGAAAACCACCGACCTGTCGTGAGTCACTGACAAACCGGAGGACCCGTAGAAAACCACCGACCTGTCGTGAGTCACTGACAAACCGGAGTACCCGTAGAAAACCACCGACCTGTCGCAAGTCACTGACAAACCGGAGTACCCGTAGAAAACCACTGACCTGTCGCAAGTCACTGACAAACCGGAGTACCCGTAGAAAACCACCGACCTGTCGCAAGTCACTGACAAACCGGAGTACCCGTAGAAAACCACCGACCTATCGCAAGTCACTGACAAACCGGAGTACCCGTAGAAAACCATCGACCTGTCGCAAGTCACTGGCAAATTTGATCACAATGTTGTACACCTCGACCTGATCGAGATTCGAACATCAGTGGTGATAGGCATTGATTGCATAGGTACTTGTAAATCCAACTACCATTTAGACCTCCTTATATCTTGGAGATGGTAAGTACCATACAAAATTTGTTATGTACTTCATTAATAAAATTTTATTAAACTGTAAAACAAATGCTTCATATTCATAAAACAGAAGACACTCTAAATTTCACATCTTTGGCCGTTTGGGACTCTTGTTCCTTTTGTGGATTTCTGGAGAAAAACAACACATATAGAGTATTATAGGACCATCTAATGAACATTCATACCAATTTTTGTTCGGAGAATACGATTTTACAGACGACGACACACACAAGGAGATGACAATGTCAACAGCTCACATGACCCTTTGTGTCAGGTGAACTAAAATAATGTCCATGAACGCTTTACGGCAGTGAGGAAGGGGATATATAACTCTTGCGGTAAATTGCATTCGATCACCCTCTGATTGAGATGTCGTATCGGACGCAACCAATGAAATAAAATATAATGCAGTGCCGTCATAACGCATGGGCACGCCGGGCAGTTGCCCGGAGGCCCCATGAGCATAGGTATCCAATGCTAATCTATGTATGTGTACAGCATTTTTTTTTAATGCTGTTAGAAGCACCAATACAATATGTTTAATTTTATCGACATTTACATTTTTATTGCTGAGTGGTTGCTTAGGTAGGGGCCCCGTGCACTGCTTTCCTCGGGGGCATATGATGCTGTAAAGACGGTTCTGGGCATATGGCAAATGTAGAAATAAGTCCCGTGAGAAATTGCACCTTATCAAATATTTCACTATTTAGGCTTGCTGTTATCTCTTGGGAAATGTCGCATAGTTTTTAATAGTTCAACTCTTAACTGTGTGCTCCAGTACTGGAGAAAATTTGGATTGCAGAAAAACAGATTATATTTCCGGTCCACTGAACTTTATTTCAACTTGCACTCTTATAGATGTGTTACTAACCCTACACATAGTTCAAGGTCAAGTTATATCACAGAAATATACAGTGAAAACTGAATAAAAATGTTTTGATCTCAGGTAAACACGTTTTGTTATTTTTGACAGATCTACTCACTATACTTCTATTGTATATAGTGAGACGAAACGCGAAAATGTGATACTCGTGACTTATAAAGCGGGATGATATAATATTCTATTTAATACACGTGGTGTCCTCGATATAAGACATTTAAATCTTGTAATGTAATTTAAAACTAATAAAAAAGTTCAAAGTTCAAAGTAATTTATTGAAAGAAAGTCCAAAATTGAACATCAGACAAAAGAAATAATAAAAGAAAAGGTTTTACTGTCATTTAAAATCTTTAAAAAGCAGCTTTCTGAAAAACTATTAAATAAGTAAATACAATATAATGTTCCATGTTATATTTATATAATAAAAACAGAGAGGGCATGCTCCTAATAGATGATTAACTCTTGATTCCTAGACATTTAAACTGCTAACCCAGCTGTACACAGGAGAACGGGGAACACCACCAACAATATGTAGGAATTATTTGTACCATTCCTTATGGATTATGTAATTAAAATTATATAGTGTTGCAACAGGTAAAGTACACTTAAAGTTGTCTACATGTACAGTACTTATAATATCATTTCCTATGGCATTGTCCTATTTACAAACATGAAAGACAATTATTTGAATACAAATTATCTCACTTATATAATCCATTCAAAATGAAGAATGGTATTTCCAATAATAAAATACTTTTTCAATCTAAGTCGAAAAGAGTACTAAAGTTATTATCATCTTATATTGAAATTATATGCAAAAAAAGAAAATGTATTGCACAGTAATAGTGGTTTTTCTCTTTCTTTTTGTTTTTGTGCACAATGTGCTTAAAACAATGTATCATATATTTATGTATACAATCAATGTACATGTACATCATACTCATTATCATACTCATTTTATTAATGTACATCATACTCATTATCATACTCATTATCATACTCATTTTATTAATGTACATCATACTCATTATCATACTCATTTTATTAATGTACATCATACTCATTATCATACTCATTTTATTAATGTACATCATACTCATTATCATACTCATTTTATTAATGTACATCATACTCATTATCATACTCATTATCATACTCATTTTATTAATGTACATCATACTCATTATCATACTCATTTTATTAATGTACATCATACTCATTATCATACTCATTTTATTAATGTACATCATACTCATTATCATACTCATTTTATTAATGTACATCATACTCATTATCATACTCATTTTATCAATGTACATCATACTCATTATCATACTCATTTTATCAATGTACATCATACTCATTATCATACTCATTTTATTAATGTACATCATACTCATTATCATACTCATTTTATTAATGTACATCATACTCATTATCATACTCATTTTATTAATGTACATCATACTCATTATCATACTCATTTTATTAATGTACATCATACTCATTATCATACTCATTTTATCAATGTACATCATACTCATTATCATACTCATTTTATTAATGTACATCATACTCATTATCATACTCATTTTATTAATGTACATCATACTCATTATCATACTCATTTTATTAATGTACATCATACTCATTATCATACTCATTTTATTAATGTACATCATACTCATTTTATTAATGTACATCATACTCATTATCATACTCATTTTATTAATGTACATCATACTCATTTTATCAATGTACATCATACTCATTATCATACTCATTTTATTAATGTACATCATACTCATTATCATACTCATTTTATCAATGTACATCATACTCATTATCATACTCATTTTATTAATGTACATCATACTCATTATCATACTCATTTTATTAATGTACATCATACTCATTATCATACTCATTTTATTAATGTACATCATACTCATTTTATTAATGTACATTGTACTCATTTTATTAATGTACATCATACTCATTATCATACTCATTTTATTAATGTACATCATACTCATTATCATACTCATTTTATCAATTTACATTAGTGCTGTTGTTTTTGTTTGTTTGTTTTTTGTTTGTTTTTTTTCTCCATATTTTTGTTATGTTATAAAACAATTGTAATAAATGCTCATATTGTATATGTATATGCCCCCTGTGGGCCCTTGATTGGTGAATCAATAAACTTATGACTTATGTACATCATATCCATTTATTAATGTACTAATGTCGAATCTCCTTATTATATTGGGTCTTTGCCAGTAACTGTAACTGGGTGATTTTCAAAAAAATGAAGACTTTGTGTGACATAGAGGGTGAAATTTCAAATTGGATAAATTGACATAATTTTGGTCGTAAAATAATGTCAATATGATATATTTTTCAGATTCAGTTGCTCAGTGCAATATATGAAGACACATTTTTTTTTCTCAACTTTTATTGGCAACAAAGTGTTAAAATGATAACAAATACAGACTTACTTCCTCAGAGGTATCATTTTCTTTTGGGTATGGTAAAAGACCTAAATGTATTTCCATTTGATAATGATATGAAAAAGGCACATTTTGGTACCAAACTTTGTATATATCATGAGAAAACAGTTTCAGTATATCAAAGAAACACTATTTTTACTGTATATTTTAAGAAATCTGGTAATTAAAGTTTTCATACAAGCATAAAAAATATGATCTAATGAGGCTTAATAGTTGTAAATCAATTATTTATATATGCCTAATAAATATAACAAAAGTTAAGTTAAGTTGATCATTGGTGGTATAAACTAGAGGTAACCAAATGAAAATACTGTCCATTTTTTGATGTTTTGTCACACTCCTGACACATTTTTCTAAAAGATAAATACACCAAATATCAAGCTAAATGCAATCATTGTTGGTCACAATAACTTTTTTAAATAGTAGTAGTACATAATCTATTTTGACTGAAAAAAGGTTTCCCTTGAATATATTTCATTTTTGCATTGTTATGATGTTATTTCAATCATATTTTATCATATTCTAAGTTATACTATCATAATTATAAAAAATGACAACTCAATTTTCAACCATTTATACATCTTTTCAAGAGTATAGTGCTTATTGAGAATTAAATAATTCCCCAAGACAATTACAAGCAGTTTTATGGAGGCTATATGCTTACAAAATAATCTATTTCTTAGATAAAATTGTCATACTCCTGACTGCCTCTCGAAAATAAACCTGTCCAACTGAAAATAATATAACCAACTTATTCTTTCCAAACTAAAAGTTATATTTCTTTGAAAGTTTATATTTCTTACAGTTAACAGTAAATATTAAAAGAAGATTCAAAATTATTTGCCCTTTAGGAATTTATCTCATCAAAAATGGTTAAAATGGATTTGAAATTTATTAAAACTAGCAATAGATCATCTTTTCTCAGTATAAAATTACTTTTTAGTGGTTTTCAAATTAGTTTCCCCATGTTTCTCAATAATTTACTCTGCCAAGAAACTTCCTACTACAATTGCAATCAACATTTAATGTTTTTATGTCAGGAGTGTGACATATTACTGTTGAATGAAAAATGATCGATAAATTTTCAAAAATGCTATATCAAAAGAATGAAAATGTTTTATGAAAGGCAAGATATATTAAAGTAAGTATTCTGTTTATCTAAAGCAACATACATCAATTTTTCATTTAGAAAAAAATCCATATTTTGACATGTTTTAAGAAAATATAACCCTTTATCATCACTTATTATGAGAAAGGTGTCATGCAATATACAAAAATACTATAATTATTAATTATTGTTTATATGTGATTAAATTGAAAACATTGTGGAAGTTTGTAGAAGCATGTTTTTATTTAATTTTTATTTAAAAGATATGCCTATTAAAAGTGTCACACTCCTGACATTAGTTATTTTGATTTCTTAGCTATGATATGTCATATATCAGAGCTATTTCCAACTTTTTTCTTTGATTGGGTCTGGAGCTTTTAGAAAATAAAGAAAATTGTGAACTATTAAAGCATTCAACATAGTACTATACAACTAAGATCAAATGTCACACTCCTGACATTTTTTGTGTCTCTCCTTATGCAAGCCCAATTTTACAACTATCATATTCATCCAGTCTAATACTACTAAATTATTATAACTAATGTTTTTTTACAACATATTTTGACTTTTCTGAACTAATTAGTCTCAACAATGAAAAACTATTAAGGTTTAATTTGACATTTGTACAATTTTCTAAGTTAAATTTATTCACGTAAACCAATTTAAGAAATAGAATAATTTTTTGTCCCATAATCATAGGGTCACAAAACATCTAGATATTTGAAGTAAAATGGTACGAAATTATAGAATACCATCTTTCTTTAATATATTTTTTATTATATTTTTCTTATCATCAAGGTAAGTTGAGGCAATTTAAAATTTGTCACGCTAAAACGTCACACTCCTGACAAATTTGACCAGTTTTTAGAGGATAACTTTGTAAGCGGAAGAGCAATATCCATGACACTTTGCATGAAGATAACTGTTACCATTGTGCTTGTTTTAAGATATTTACCTTTCTTTCATATCATTTAATATTCAAATTATTCTCTGAAAATGAAAAGTCTTCATTTTTTTGAAAATCGCCCAACTGTGTTTGTGTTAATAAATATATTTTCTATTGTCTATTGTCTAGTCTATTGTCTATTGTCTATTGCCTATTGTCTATTGTCTAGTCTATTGTCTATTGTCTATTGTTGTCTAGTCTATTGTCTATTGTCTATTGTCTAGTGTCTATTGTCTATTGTCTATTGTCTAGTCTATTGTCTATTGTCTAGTGTCTAGTCTATTGTCTATTATCTATTGTCTATTGTCTATTGTCTAGTCTATTGTCTAGTGTCTATTGTCTATTGTCTAGTGTCTATTGTCTATTGTCTATTGTCTAGTCTATTGTCTATTGTCTAGTCTATTGTCTATTGTCTAGTGTCTATTGTCTAGTGTCTATTGTCTATTGTCTATATTGTCTATTGTCTAGTGTCTATTGTCTATTGTCTATTCTATTGTCTATTGTCTAGTCTATTGTCTATTGTCTAGTGTCTAGTGTCTATTGTCTAGTGTCTAGTGTCTAGTGTCTATTTTCTAGTGTCTATTGTCTAGTGTCTATTATCTATTGTCTATTGTCTATTGTCTAGTCTATTGTCTATTGTCTATTGTCTAGACTATTGTCTAGTGTCTATTGTCTATTGTCTATTGTCTAGTGTCTATTGTCTAGTCTATTGTCTATTGTCTATTGTCTAGTATCTATTGTCTATTGTCTAGTGTCTATTGTCTATTGTCTATTGTCTATTTATACATGTAGAAATCTGTCTTATCAGAAAAATAAAAATATTTCATGTTATAAGGTGATCATGATGATACACAAAGATAATAATATTAAAGGAATTATTTACTGCTCTAATTATTAGAAAAGTGATCTTATTGTCACACAAAGATGCATGCTCTAATTATTAGAAAAGTGATCTTATTGTCACACAAAGATGCATGCTTTAATTATTATATATATAAGTAGTTAAATATACCTTTTCCTACACTGTTAGTGGGTATCACTACTAAGATTTGTGAGTTTGGCTCCAGTCTGTGGTGATGCCTGTGGCAAGGAACTTTATGTAATAAAATTTTTAACTCTGATTTTTGAAAGGAGGATAGTTATCTTGTGATACTCCAATTTTTTAAATAAAATTGACTTATACAAAAATTTTGTTGAAAGTGGCATTAAAAACCAGTAATTAAATTAAATTACATAATTACAGATATTAAGTTTACCATCATGACACCTGTTATAATCTTAAAGGATAAGGTGGTTTATAAGGCAGATTATAAGATTAAGTCTTTGTATGGAAAGTTAACATGTTAAAAAGGTATTTATTTTGACAGCATGGAAAAATAAATCTAATTCAATACATGAATTACATATATGACATAAACTTTAGAATCACTATCTCAGAAAGGTACACCATGACCTCCAATACAGTATCCCTCCTCTTATAAGGTCCCTCCACTTCAAGCCACCCATCTTATCATGCAAGATTTGAGATGCCTTTAGATAGTAAAATACTATTAAGTTCTTTATCCTCCTCATAAGAGGGCAGCCCTCTTATAAGGCCACTGTGAGTGGTTTTATAAAGAGTGGACTACTGTAACACAAATATGTAAGAGGTCAGTTCCTGTTTAGCCAGTTTGGCAATATATGCCATTTATTGCCTTCTGTAACACAAATATGTAAGAGGTCAGTTCCTGTTTAGCCAGTTTGGCAATATATGCCATTTATTGCCTTCTCTAACACAAATATGTAAGAGGTCAGTTCCTGTTTAGCCAGTTTGGCAATATATGCCATTTATTGCCTTCTGTAACACAAATATGTAAGAGGTCAGTTCCTGTTTAGCCAGTTTGGCAATATATGCCATTTATTGCCTTCTCTAACACAAATATGTAAGAGGTCAGTTCCTGTTTAGCCAGTTTGGCAATATATGCCATTTATTGCCTTCTCTAACACATATATGTAAGAGGTCAGTTCCTGTTTAGCCAGTTTGGCAATATATGCCATTTATTGCATTCTACATTTATGCATGTTATTATGCCAATTATTGTCTTTAACATTAATCATGATAAAACTGACTGCCATGATGATGATATAACTGAAATATTGTTGAAAGTGGCATTAGACACCATAAAACAAACTAAATCTGATAGAGATAAAATTCTCTACGATTACAAAATGTATTGCAGTAGGATAAATGTTTGAAGATATACTAAAGTGCTAATCAAAAGATATACTAAAGTGTTAATCAAAAGATATACTAAAGTGTTAATCAAAAGATATACTAAGGTGCTAATCAAAGAAGATATACTAAAGTGCTAATCAAAAGATATAAATCAAAGAAGATATACTAAAGTGCTAATCAAAAGATATACTAAAGTGTTAATCAAAAGATATACTAAAGTGTTAATCAAAAGATATACTAAAGTGCTAATCAAAAGATATACTAAAGTGTTAATCAAAAGATATACTAAAGTGCTAATCAAAAGATATACTAAAGTGTTAATCAAAAGATATACTAAAGTGCTAATCAAAGAAGATATACTAAAGTGCTAATCAAAGAAGATATACTAAAGTGCTAATCAAAAGATATTCTAAAGTGTTAATCAAAAGATATACTAAAGTGTTAATCAAAAGATATACTAAAGTGCTAATCAAAGAAGATATACTAAAGTGCTAATCAAAAGATATAAATCAAAGAAGATATACTAAAGTGCTAATCAAAAGATATACTAAAGTGTTAATCAAAAGATATACTAAAGTGTTAATCAAAAGATATACTAAAGTGTTAATCAAAAGATATACTAAAGTGTTAATCAAAAGATATACTAAAGTGCTAATCAAAAGATATACTAAAGTGCTAATCAAAGAAGATATACTAAAGTGTTAATCAAAAGATATACTAAAGTGTTAATCAAAAGATATACTAAAGTGTTAATCAAAAGATATACTAAAGTGTTAATCAAAAGATATACTAAAGTGTTAATCAAAAGATATACTAAAGTGTTAATCAAAAGATATACTAAAGTGTTAATCAAAAGATATACTAAAGTGCTAATCAAAGAAGATATACTAAAGTGTTAATCAAAAGATATACTAAAGTGTTAATCAAAAGATATACTAAAGTGTTAATCAAAAGATATACTAAAGTGTTAATCAAAAGATATACTAAAGTGTTAATCAAAGAAGATATACTAAAGTGCTAATCAAAAGATATAAATCAAAGAAGATATACTAAAGTGCTAATCAAAAGCTGTAAATCAAAGAAGATATACTAAAGTGCTATTCAAAAGCTGTAAATCAAAGAAGATATACTAAAGTGCTAATCAAAAGCTGTAAATCAAAGAAGGATAGGTAATACTATGGCCAACAAAAAGAGGATCAAAAGACAAACAGTGGTTCACAAAATGCTACACAGCATTAATGAGATTGAGCAACAAGAATCTCACTATATATTAGGGGTGAACTATGATATGTATAAAGTTTACATTTCTTTATTTTAAGGAGTGATGACTGGGATGGGGGCTGTGGGTCACTGCCCGATGAAACTAAATATGAGATTATCTTTAAGGGGGGATTTTATTTTTTTGATGTTTAATGTCACTATTAATATCATACAGTGTTACTTTTGATGTTTAATGTCACTATTAATATCATACAGTGTTACTTTTGATGTTTGACATTGTTGTTCATAATTTAAACCACATGACCAGAAGTTTGTATTGAGTACTCCTTGTTGTAGGCTACTATAAGTAAAAAACAATTACCATGACAACCATAATTATCAATCACAGATGCACATATCCTTGTTTGAATGAAATAAATTTTTCACTGTCTTGATTTTGAGCTAGGAATTTTTTTACCAAAGATTATGTGATAATGTACATCCTTTTAAATTTATATTTGTTTAAATGAACAAGCAAAGGGTATTAAGGGACCGACCACTTAACTTGAAGGGGGGGGGGGTTATGGTTTTTTGTTTCGTTCAGAATTTTTTTTTCTCAGAATTTAACATTAGATTATATGACAAAAACTCTGAATCAGATTATTTTATTTTTCCTCCACCAAAATCAGAATATTTTTTTCAGCAACATTGGGAATCAGAATATTTTTTTAGAAAAAAAACATAACCCCCCCTTCAAGTTAAATGGTCATTCCTAAACTTTTTATTCCTCAGTCCTACATTATAACCTCTCTTTTTGATGTTTTTAGACTTGAGAGTACAAAATAAACAAATAAATATGTAGATAAATCACAAGGATTCTTTCAGTGTTTATCTTAAACTGTGTATGTATATTTAGTCAGATTTAACTTGTATGAAAACATCAAATACCAGTATATTTAAATACAATAACTGTGTAGGTAAGAATTCTGTACTGATTACTTATATTTGACACTCAAGGAGCATACATGTAATTATTGCTACAAACAGTTTATTTAATGAACTTTTTAAGCAAAAAATGATGTAAAATGGCTAAAACTTGATTCTTATTCTTAAACAGATTAATGTTTGGGGATAAGTAAAAACAGACAACCGAATTGGTGGTGTAATGGTTAGCGTGCTCGCCTCGAGTGAGGTAGATCGTGAGTTCGAACCCCGGTCGGGTCAAACCAAAGACTATAAAATTGATATTTCTTGCTTCTCCACTAAGCATGCAGCATTAAGGAGTAAGAGCAAAGACTGGTTGGCTCAGAATCAGGATAATGTGTCTGAGTGGGGCCACATGTCTATCCGCGGACACTGTTGTTTCAGTGAGCTAGCACTATAAAAATCCAACTCAGTGTGTTGGTCTAGTACAAAGCAGAACTCATCATCATCTCATTGAAAATTAACTTGTTCTCACCATGATATCGCTGAAAAATTGCTGAGTTGGCATTAAACAACAATCACTCACTCACTAAAAACAGACTTTAAGGTTAAACTTTAAACATGTTTAGGATTGTTTTTAACCTGAAGATAGTTTGAAAAAAAAAAAAAATGCATATTGTAGATAAAGGTTTAAATTCTCATATGCACAAATTAATTTCAACATTTGGATTGTGAATTTTATACATGTACACCTTGAATGTCTTCTATTCAAATTTTACTTTCAATTGACCAGGCCTTTCAATAAGGGGCAGTATCAGGTACTAAGTACGTTTACCCACCTAAAATGGTCTTTGGTACCTCCTGATTTTAATTGATTGATTGTATTTTAATGCCACTTTCAGCAATATTTCAGCTATATCATGGCGACCAGTCTTAGTGGTGGAAGAAACCGGAGTACCCGGAGAGGACCATGGGCAAGTAACTGGTAAACTTTATCACTTGCAGCAACAAGTCGAGTGCACCCTTTTTTGTAATTTACAAAGCCGGACACAAACCCACGCCGTATTGGTGATAGGCTTGTACGAGTTGTTACATGTAGGTAATCCAACTACCTAAGTATAGTCATGAAAATTGTTCAAAGTTTAATGAAAGGTACCGCCTGTAAGTAGTGAAGTACTAGTAGACTTGACAAATATAAAAGGTACCGCCTGTAAGTAGTTAAGTACTAGTAGACTTGACAGATATTGAAAGGTACCGCCTGTAAGTAGTGAAGTACTAGTAGACTTGACAGATATTGAAAGGTACCGCCTGTAAGTAGTGAAGTACTAGTAGACTTGACTAGAAAGGTACTGCCTGTAAGTAGTGAAGTACTAGTAGACTTGACAAATATGAAAGGTACCGCCTGTAAGTAGTGAAGTACTAGTAGACTTGACAGATATTGAAAGGTACCGCCTGTAAGTAGTGAAGTACTAGTAGACTTGACAAGAAAGGTACCGCCTGTAAGTAGTGAAGTACTAGTAGACTTGACAGATATTGAAAGGTACCGCCTGTAAGTAGTGAAGTACTAGTAGACTTAACAGATATTGAAAGGTACCGCCTGTAAGTAGTGAAGTACTAGTAGACTTAACAGATATTGAAAGGTACCGCCTGTAAGTAGTGAAGTACTAGTAGACTTGACAAATATTGAAAGGTACCGCCTGTAAGTAGTGAAGTACTAGTAGACTTGACAGATATTGAAAGGTACCGCCTGTAAGTAGTGAAGTACTAGTAGACTTGACAAGAAAGGTACCGCCTGTAAGTAGTGAAGTACTAGTAGACTTGACAAATATGAAAGGTACCGCCTGTAAGTAGTGAAGTACTAGTAGACTTGACAGATATTGAAAGGTACCGCCTGTAAGTAGTGAAGTACTAGTAGACTTGACAAATATGAAAGGTACCGCCTGTAAGTAGTGAAGTACTAGTAGACTTGACAGATATTGAAAGGTACCGCCTGTAAGTAGTGAAGTACTAGTAGACTTGACAAGAAAGGTACCGCCTGTAAGTAGTGAAGTACTAGTAGACTTGACAGATATTGAAAGGTACCGCCTGTAAGTAGTGAAGTACTAGTAGACTTGACAGATATTGAAAGGTACCGCCTGTAAGTAGTGAAGTACTAGTAGACTTAACAGATATTGAAAGGTACCGCCTGTAAGTAGTGAAGTACTAGTAGACTTAACAAATATGAAAGGTACCGCCTGTAAGTAGTGAAGTACTAGTAGACTTGACAAATATTGAAAGGTACTGCCTGTAAGTAGTGAAGTACTAGTAGACTTGACAAGAAAGGTACCGCCTGTAAGTAGTGAAGTACTAGTAGACTTAACAGATATTGAAAGGTACCGCCTGTAAGTAGTGAAGTACTAGTAGACTTGACAAATATTGAAAGGTACCACCTGTAAGTAGTGAAGTACTAGTAGACTTGACAAGAAAGGTACCGCCTGTAAGTAGTGAAGTACTAGTAGACTTGACAGATATTGAAAGGTACCGCCTGTAAGTAGTGAAGTACTAGTAGACTTGACAGATATTGAAAGGTACCGCCTGTAAGTAGTGAAGTACTAGTAGACTTAGCAGATATTGAAAGGTACCGCCTGTAAGTAGTGAAGTACTAGTAGACTTGACAGATATTGAAAGGTACCGCCTGTAAGTAGTGAAGTACTAGTAGACTTGACAAATATTGAAATCCCTGATTGACAGTGTTTTCTTGTTACATTTAATCTAAGGATCACCTGTACATCCCAGCCATTTAGATCCTGAGTGGATTTTTTCCATGTACACCTTGTCTCTCGCCAAGATCTTTTTTTTCCATTGAGATTAGTATGACCAATTGATTAATATTAAATTGATAATATTTTAATTGTCAATTTTAATTTTTTTATCCTTAGGATAAAAGGTCTGTATTATTATTACTACCATCATATTCTACATAATTAACTTTGTACTGTACATGTATGTTAGAAACATTCATTGACATGTGCCAAGGCAAACTAGAGATTAACAAATATACAGTACCCAACAAAAATATTGTTTTACGAGCTGATCATTCATTTGGCAGTACAGTACACTATACCAATATTGCCCAGGTATATAATATAAGGTGTTTGTCCTTGAAGTTATAAACTTAAAAAGAATTTACACTTTTATTTTCTGATAGAATAAGTAATTAGGAACTATTTAAAGAATAACAGATGTCCAATATTGGAAAAATAATGAATATTCAAGAGCAGTGAACAAAAACCATATACTATGAACAGCCTTGAGTTAAAAATAGAAGGTCAATGTCAGCAACGGATCAAGGTACAAGGTCATTGTTTTGAAAGAAATCCACTATTTAAATAAACTGACACAAATTACAGACATGTTATAGTTAGAAACCTTTAAATACAGTCAAATCTATTTATCTGGAACTTCCAATAGTCATGTATTACATTAGTCCCCCACTTGTATATGAGGCCCTCCCACTGAAGTCCCCCACTTGTATATGAGGCCCTCCCACTGAAGTCCCCCACTTGTATATGAGGCCCTCCCACTGAAGTCCCCCACTTGTATATGAGGCCCTCCCACTGAAGTCCCCCACTTGTATATGAGGCCCTCCCACTGAAGTCCCCCACTTGTATATGAGGCCCTCCCACTGAAGTCCCCCACTTGTATATGAGGCCCTCCCACTGAAGTCCCCCACTTGTATATGAGGCCCTCTCACTGAAGTCCCCCACTTGTATATGAGGCCCTCCCACTGAAATCTCCCACTTGTATATGAGGCCCTCCCACTGAAATCTCCCACTTGTATATGAGGCCCTCCCACTGAAGGCCCCCACTTGTATATGAGGCCCTCCCACTGAAGTCCCCCACTTGTATATGAGGCCCTCTCACTGAAGTCCCCCACTTGTATATGAGGCCCTCCCACTGAAATCTCCCACTTGTATATGAGGCCCTCCCACTGAAATCTCCCACTTGTATATGAGGCCCTCCCACTGAAGGCCCCCACTTGTATATGAGGCCCTCCCACTGAAGGCCCCCACTTGTATATGAGGCCCTCCCACTGAAGTCCCCCACTTGTATATGAGGCCCTCCCACTGAAGTCTCCCACTTGTATATGAGGCCCTCCCACTGAAGTCTCCCACTTGTATATGAGGCCCTCCCACTGAAGGCCCCCACTTGTATATGAGGCCCTCCCACTGAAGTCTCCCACTTGTATATGAGGCCCTCCCACTGAAGGCCCCCACTTGTATATGAGGCCCTCCCACTGAAGTCTCCCACTTGTATATGAGGCCCTCCCACTGAAGTCCCCCATTTGTATATGAGGCCCTCCCACTGAAGTCCCCCACTTGTATATGAGGCCCTCCCACTGAAGTCCCCAACTTGTATATGAGGCCCTCCCACTGAAGACTATACCCCACTTGTATATGAGGCCCTCCCACTGAAGACTATACCCCACTTGTATATGAGGCCCTCCCACTGAAGACTATACCCCTCTTAATAGGCTGATTTCAGATGCACTGAGAAAGCTTAAAATGAAATAGTTGTTAAATCACAAATAAGTTATTTTAATGGGTGACAACACTAACTTCCAGATCAAATAAAAAATCCAAGAGTGACCTCAGCAGTTAAATTTAAAATACAGTATAAAATCCTATAATCTCTATTTTAAATGCAACAATTAAAAAATCTTTTGATTTAAATTATCAGTTTTGGAGCCATTGGTTGAGAGAAAACATGAACTTTATAACTATAATTTACATATAACACAGCTTTATGATCCTCATGAATAAACATGTAATCATTTGAAAATAAAAACCAGCAATATTTTCTACATAAAACACCTGATTGTTATAGCTTAAGCCATTATCTTTTATTGGGCAATATTTCAAATGGTACCTTCCTACAGTAAAGGTTGTTTTTTTTACCCAAGGCAATCACCCTTTTTACCTAAGGATATAAACCTTCAAACATTAATTACAGAGGTTATACAGAACTGTGTACTAGGAATTAATTCCTCTATCATGTCTTATCATTAGTCTATTGACATTATAACAAAAGTTTGCCAAGTGTTACTTCAATAACATCTTTACCATTGACCATGTGGCATTGTAAGAGATTTAAGACATTGGTTACCATAGTTATATTTTTTTAAGATGACTGGATTAATATAGGTACTGTGGATAATGTAGACAATTTACAACACAAGGTAAAATATCCAGGAGTCTATGTTGAAATAAATCAACCTTAAAGATGAAAAAAATATTTTCTTAAAAATTGGAAAGGGGGGGAGGAGGTGGTTGTGGTTATAATCAAAGTTTGCAAAATCAGTTCAAAAAATGGTTTGTGTTTTGCTGAAATATGCTTTAAGATAGTGTTAAATCACCAATAATTCTAATTAATCCTGAGTTTTAATTCTATTGCAGGGACTAGCTGATAATTTTCTTCAGAGAGCTAATTTAAATACTACTACAATATTCATATAAAATCCAATATTAATACATCAGTATGTATATTTCAGCATAATCTAAAACAATGCAGTTGAAATATTTCACAGTTCAATTTAAATCTCCAAGTGCAAAAAGGGTATACTTGGTTGGAAATACAGTTGAAGGTGTTGTGAGAATTGGCTTTGAAAAGCCAACTGAAATGAAATGTAAGTTCTTTTTCTTATTTAGTGTTCCATAGAGACATATAAAATTTTGTGTGGATTGGAAATCCAATATGGTCACCAACACAAGACAAATATAAAGTAGGACCATATAGAAAATAAATATAAAATTATTGTCTCTAAAACACTGATTTATTTGACAGCAAACTTAGCTGAAATGTTCCTTTGATAGTTACCAAATGCCTGTTTCTTGTGTCAATAGAAAATCCAAGATGCCCACCATTCCAAGGCAATTTTTAAGCATAGATTGAACCCAATCTGAACATGAATATTCATTATATTGTGCCAGTGGTTTGGAATTTCAAGTTGAGCTCAATCACTGGACATTTTTTAACATTATATAGGATTTAAGGGAATATGAAAAAAACTGTGTTGTTTAGTGTACCAGTATAGACCACCTGGTACCATGGTAAACTATCTCACTTAAGTGGAATATTATTGCATGTAGCTAAGAGACTCACCAAAATTAAATTAGACACCATTTTCAGCAATATGTCAGTTATAGTTTTGTAGTCAAATTTTGTGTTGAAAACTGATGTATCCATAGTAAACCACAAAACCTGGCAAGTGATTAAATAATTACAAATCATAACTTTTGTAAAGATGATTTCAGTTTTGAGCTAAAGGAGGATAAGCCCTATTCTTAATATTACAACAGTTTGCATATGTATGTATGGCTGACATATACAAGCTGCTGATACCATAAGAGTTTATGGATATATGAACACACAAACACTTTAAATAATGGGAAAAAAGATGAAATGATAAAGAAATTTTTATTGAAAGTGAGCATGTAAAGAGAAAGTAAAAAAGGAAAAAGAAAAAAAAAGGTAATTTTGTATTTTCAGGTATAAATGTCCTGATACAAGGTAAAGCTAAGGCAGGCTGGGATAAAGATGAAGCTGGTGATACAGTCTGTTACATAGCTCATGAATATTTCATCAAAAAAAATATTCAATTATTTGGAGGTTAGTTCATGAATTTGTAAGGCCACAAGAAAATACCTGTATTTCTGCTATAATTCTTGAAAAAAATAGAGTAGGTAGGTTGACAAAACTTTTTATTTTTTGTTTATTTTTACTAAGGTTATACAAGACAAGAATCTAACAGTGCTAGTCCAAAGATTGCTGTAAAACCTTGAGGGTAGGCACTAAAACTAGGGTCGTAAGGTAGGCAAAGTTTTTTTTCAGAGGTTATATAGGACAAGGATCTGACTATAGCAGTGCTTGTCATGAAATGGCTGTAAAACCATGAGGGTAGGCACTAAAACTAGGGTCGTAAGGTAGGCAAACTTTTTTTTCAGAGGTTATATAGGACAAGGATCTGACTATAGCAGTGCTTGTCATGAAATGGCTGTAAAACCATGAGGGTAGGCACTAAAACTAGGGTCGTAAGGTAGGCAAACTTTTTTTTCAGAGGTTATATAGGACAAGGATCTGACTATAGCAGTGCTTGTCATGAAATGGCTGTAAAACCATGAGGGTAGGCACTAAAACTAGGGTCGTAAGGTAGGCAAAGTTTTTTTTCAGAGGTTATATAGGACAAGGATCTGACTATAGCAGTGCTTGTCATGAAATGGCTGTAAAACCATGAGGGTAGGCACTAAAACTAGGGTCGTAAGGTAGGCAAACTTTTTTTTCAGAGGTTATATAGGACAAGGATCTGACTATAGCAGTGCTCGTCATGAAATGGCTGTAAAACCATGAGGGTAGGCGCTAAAACTAGGGTCGTAAGGTAGGCAAAGTTTTTTTTCAGAGGTTATATAGGACAAGGATCTGACTATAGCAGTGCTTGTCATGAAATGGCTGTAAAACCACGAGGGTAGGCACTAAATAGTAAGGTTGGTATAGTTAACAGTAGCACAGGTATTTGTTTTTTTGGCCTATTGTATATGAATCATGAATTATATATTGTAGTTAACAATGCAGTTTAAACCTGTGATAATCAATAATGTCAAACTAGAGTTGTTATGAAACTTTATAGGTGGGTTAACTAATGACATTGGTTTAGGGTCTAAGTTCATGATTAAGTATAAGAGTTTGAAGATACCAAAGAGGTAATCAAAATCTGTATATCAAAGAAGAACAGACAACATAATGGCCAAAAGAAAAAGTACAAAAGGACAAACAATGATCTACAAAACATACACATAAAACTTAAGATCGAGTAACACCAACCCCACTAAAAACTGGGGGTGAACTCTGGTGCATTCAAAGTGAGTTGTTATCATTACTTTGGTTCTGTTGTTTTTTTCATTGCTTAGATAAATCAGGTGAGAGATAGTTTCTTGAAAGCCTCTAGATTTATTTGTACATGCCTATGATGCCTACTTGTAGTTAAAACTGTGAAGTAAATAGAAAATAGAAAATACTTCATAAGAAATACATTTTGATTAAAATCAGCATTTAGGGACCGACCATTTAACTTGAAGGGGGGGGTTATGGTTTTTTGTTTCGTTCAGAATTTTTTTTTCGGACAACACGAGAGTTAGAATATAAATTTTTTTTGTCGCGCAAAGCGTGAATTTTTTTTCCAGAATTCAACATTGGGTTATATGACAAAAACTCTGAATCAGATTATTTTTTTTTTCCTCCACCAAAATCAGAATATTTTTTTCAGCAACATTGGGAATCAGAATATTTTTTTTAGGAAAAAAACATAACCCCCCCCTTTCAAGTTAAATGGTCGTTCCCTTATAACATGCTGCTCTCCCCCTAACATCTGACAAAACCCGATTAGAGGTCATGTTCAGATGAACTCGTGAACAGCCAATGAAAACACCACTGGTAAAATCTTAACATCATCTTTCGAACCTTTATGTTATCACATTGCAAATAAAAAGCTATTTGATTGGTTTGTTTGAATAAGTGAGAAAGTTCAGCTGGATATGACCTCTGATCGGATTATAAAGGTAAAATGTAAAATATATTTAGGTTAATAATATAACTACATCCTGTCGGATGTAAGGTGGAGCATGTAAGATGGAGCATAGGATGTAAGGTGGAGCGTGTAAGATGGAGCATAGGATGTAAGGTGGAGTGTAGCATATTATAACAGCTGATTAAAATCAGATTGTAAAAAATATGTTTTACTATAATGTGTTGTAGTTTCCACGGGAACAGTGAAGCATCCAGCAGGAAATTTTACTTATCCGTTCTCTGTTGAACTCGGTGAAGAAATACCGTCATCTTATGAAGGGAAGCGTGGCTATGTGAGATATACATGTACTGCTTCTATAGAGAAGATGAAGAAGTTTGATCAAGGAGTTAAATATATCAAAGAACCATTTAATGTTGTCCGTCCCTTTGACTGTAACAACATTCCAAATGCAATGGTAAGGTATAATATTTAGGTCAAAAGATTTTGTGGTATCTGTATATGAAATAAACCGAAGACTTCAACCATATATATACTAGTACATGTAGTCAGTCAAATTTTATTTTCTCAGACTTGTATCAAGTTGTGTTTAGATAAATAAAAATATTGTTTATTCATAGTAATTTTAACTAAAGCTCCCAATAACTTGTATACTGGGATAGTGCAAACTGAAATAGAACTTAGGTCCTTTCGACTTGATACAACAAACTTTTTAAGATGTTTCTCCTTTCGGCTTGATACAACAAACTTTTTAAGATGTTTCTCCTTTCGACTTGATACAACAAACTTTTTAAGATGTTTCTCCTTTCGACTTGATACAACAAACTTTTTAAGATGTTTCTCATCTTTTAAACAGACACCCATTGTAGATACGCAAGAACAAAAAGTTAAAGGAGTTTTCTTTTGTATGTGCCGTCAAAAAGGATCAATGACTGTAAAACTCAAGGTCAACAAAACAGCTTTTGTTCCTGGTGAGCCTCTTGTTTATGATATCAATATAGACAATAGAAGTCAGACAGCTATAAAAGATATGGATTTTATTTTACGACAGGTAGGATTATTTATGACTTATAAGTTGTTTTTGTTTTTTTGTTTTTTTTGTTTTTACCAAATTGGAATTATATAAATATGTGTGTGTTAGACCACTATTAACAATATTTTAGTTATATCGTTGCAGCCAGTTTTATTTCTGAAAACTGCATCAGTGGTGTAATGGTTAATGTGCTAGCTTCGAATGCAGTAGATCATTGAATTTTGCCCAGGTTAGCTAGAACCGAAGACTCTAAAATTGGTAGTTGTTGCTTCGCTGCTAAGCAATAGCAGCATTAAGGAGAAAGATCACAGGCTGGATGGCTCAGAATCAGGACATTGTGTTTGTTGTTTTAGTGAGCTAGCACTATAAAAAAAAAAACTTAGTGTGTTTGTCTAGTACAAAGTAGACATCATCATAATCTCCTCAAAATGTAACTTGTTCCCGCCATGATATGGCTGAAATATTGCTCATTTGACATTGACAACAATCCTTCACTCACTTTATTTCTGAAGTAATTCAGTAGGACTTGTTAGAGATTTTACATACAATGTGTTTGTTCCTGAATAATTCTTGATAAATAAATGTAAATACTTTCTTGGCTCAAACTCGTTTATATATATTATTTATGACTGAGGAAGGTAACTTGACATTGTGTGTCATTCTAGTATTATTTACAGATAATTGATGGATTTTGGCAATAGAAAAATGTTGTTGATTTTGTATGATCATAAGTACACAAAATATTAAAAGGGCATTGTCCTGTCTGTTAAGATTTTATGTAATGATAACAGAAAAAAATATTACAATATTTATTCTTTGCAGAAAATATTTTGTTGGATTGTTTATAATAAATTATCCAAAGTAACAAATATATATTGTTTACTGCTTGACCCAGGAAAAACACTAGTGTATTCCTAAATTATAAACACGCCTGATTATGACAGTTTCACAGAAAAATGATTAATTGGTAAAGATTATTGATTGTGGCTTCAATCCTTTCCTAATTGATTTCTGAATCACAGGGGTGGATCTGGGGGGGGGGGGGGGGGGGGGGGGGCTTTGGCACCTGGCACACGGCCCCCCTAAAATTGGAAAAATATAATTTTTTGGCATAAAATCGTGATTTTTCACACAAAATACCCCAAAACTTTTCGCACCTCCCTCCGCTCGGCACAATTTTTTTAAGTGCATCCCCCCTAACTTGTAATCCTGGATCCGCCTCTGAATCACATCAATATATTTACAATGAAATTCATTTCATTATAAAACTTAAATATAAACTGTAAATTGGGAGATAACTGTATTGTATTTGAAAATTTCACAGCATCAATTGGAGATTTGATGGTCGCAAATTGAGTTTACTGGCGATGCGTTAGTGGAGTCAGTAAACGGATATTTGCGACCATGAAATCGACAATTGATGCCGTAATATTTTCAAATACAATACAGTTATCTCCATTCTAATGTAATCATGTGTATAGATGTATCTCCATTCTAATGTAATCATGTGTATAGTCACATTATTGACAAGATGACGTAAGCGGTAATCAGCTAAAATTCTAAAAATATCTCGTGCTATTTCCACCGTGGAATTGATACTGTGAAAATTACACCATTAAATCGACAATTGATGCCTATGAAATTTTCAAATACAATACAGTTATCTCCATTCTAATGTAATCATGTGTATAGATGTATCTCCATTCTAATGTAATCATGTGTATAGTCACATTATTGACAAGATGACGCAAATGGTAATCGGCTAAAATTCTAAAAATATCTCATGATGTTTCAACCGTGGAATTTATACCGTGAAAATTACAGCATTGTCGATCACAAACCTGGAATATTAAACAACTACATTAGAATAAACCATCTTTGTTTCAGTATATACTACCTTTGATCATGCCACGTCCTGATTGGCTGATTTAGTGATTATTTTCAGTATATACTACCTTTGATCATATACCATATCCTGATTGGCTGATTTAGTGATTATTTTCAGTATATACTACCTTTGATCATATGCCACATCCTGATTGGCTGATTTAGTGATTATTTTCAGTATATACTACCTTTGATCATGCCACATCCTGATTGGCTGATTTAGTGATTATTTTCAGTATATACTACCTTTGATCATGCCACATCCTGATTGGCTGATTTAGTGATTATTTTCAGTATATACTACCTTTGATCATGCCACGTCCTGATTGGCTGATTTAGTGATTATTTTCAGTATATACTATCTTTGATCATATGCCACATCCTGATTGGCTGATTTAGTGATTATTTTCAGTATATACTACCTTTGATCATGCCACGTCCTGATTGGCTGATTTAGTGATTATTTTCAGTATATACTACCTTTGATCATGCCACATCCTGATTGGCTGATTTAGTGATTATTTTCAGTATATACTATCTTTGATCATATGCCACATCCTGATTGGCTGATTTAGTGATTATTTTCAGTATATACTACCTTTGATCATGCCACATCCTGATTGGCTGATTTAGTGATTATTTTCAGTATATACTACCTTTGATCATGCCACGTCCTGATTGGCTGATTTAGTGATTATTTTCAGTATATACTACCTTTGATCATGCCACGTCCTGATTGGCTGATTTAGTGATTATTTTCAGTATATACTACCTTTGATCATGCCACGTCCTGATTGGCTGATTTAGTGATTATTTTCAGTATATACTATCTTTGATCATATGCCACATCCTGATTGGCTGATTTAGTGATTATTTTCAGTATATACTACCTTTGATCATGCCACGTCCTGATTGGCTGATTTAGTGATTATTTTCAGTATATACTATCTTTGATCATATGCCACATCCTGATTGGCTGATTTAGTGATTATTTTCAGTATATACTACCTTTGATCATGCCACGTCCTGATTGGCTGATTTAGTGATTATTTTCAGTATATACTACCTTTGATCATGTCACGTCCTGATTGGCTGATTTAATGATTATTTTCAGTATATACTACCTTTGATCATGCCACATCCTGATTGGCTGATATAGTGATTATTTGGGAGAGATTTATGTTAAATGTATGCAATTATTTTTTTTACACCTGTTTTCTTTTCTATGTTTTGTAAAACCAGACCATGTGGCAAAACGCAATATGAATTTTCAACAAAAATGGAGGATCAGTATTTCATAGTATATAGAGACCTACATAATTAGGGTATCTCACATCAACCATTTGGCAGCTTGCAATGTCATTTTATATGCTTTTTATTTCAAACACCTTTAATGAAAAGTTTGAATATACCAATGTTGTAGTCAAATATTGTTGATCCAATCTTTGCCTTCATTTTTTTCACCTACTTGCCCGAAAGCCAAATATAGAAAAAAATTATATTTATTCAAACAAATTCTTTAATATTTTTCACTTTTCCGAATCCAGTTTTATTTGTCCCAGGCTTCGGACAAGTGGGTTAGCGCGAAGACTGTTAATCAAAGTTAATAATTGACAACATCTTTATGTAATAATATGAATAATTTATGCAAATTAAATACTATAATTGGAAGAGAAAATTTAACCGTTCTGATTGGTTTGAAAGGAGTTCTTAAAATATGTTTTCCCCTTTTTTTAGAATGCAACATTTGTAGGATATTCTGATAGAGTTTCATCATCTGGTAAAGCACACTATCATACGAAAAAAGCCAGTTTCAAACTGTTTGATGGAAAAGTTGATGTACCACACAATGAAAACAGAACATATAAAGGTGCTGCCACCATTCCACCTCTACCTCCTTCTAAATTAGAAGGTTGTAATATCATTGATATTCAGTACCTTGTCATAGTAAGTATTGTACCTCACTAGACATTACAGTCAAACCTGCCCAAGAGGTCACCTCTATTAAGCAGTCACTTGTGTTCAAAGGTCACCTTTTTCCTCTGCCATCATAGAAAATTTCATATGAATTGAACCACTTTTAAGATGTCATCTGTCTTAAATGACCACTTTTTCTTTGTCCAAAATGTGACCTCTTAATACAGGTTTGACTGTACTTTCTAAAACAAAAACATTTAAAATTCACTCTTTGCCAGTATAGCTATTGAAATAAAGTTATAAAGTCAAGATTGTCCATCATACATTAAGGTTTTAACATTCTTACTGCAAAATATTGCAAACAAGTTGGATTTGAAGAGCACTTCAAGAGATTTGGTTATTTTAAGCAATATTAATACAATTTGGCTGCTGTCTCATATCCCAAGGTTAAAAAAATCATATCAATTGTAACGAGTATGCTCCACTACTAAAGGTTATAGGAGCCGTATCAAGGTTCATAGCCACCCTCTGCTGTTAAACTATATTAGAGGATATATCTGCTTTAGTCTAGTGTGTAGACATTTGTAGCTTAAACAAAACAAGATGGCCTGAGATTGAATCCCATCTTGGACATTGTATTATTTTGGATATAAAATATGCTCTACTGCTACAAAGAATAAAAGTTTATAAATGTGTTGTAGCTTCGTGTTCAGAATAGATGGGCACCTATCAAGATGAAGAAAGAAATCTTCATAGGAACGATCCCAGCTCATGAGGAATCCCAAACTTCAGACAAGACTGTCTCACCAAATGAAGTAGCTATTTCTATACCAGCAGAAAAAGAATGTAAGTACATTTGTATACGATTACTGGTTTCTTTGAGCAGTTACTGGCTACTGTTCTCTTCGAGGAACCAGTTCATGACTACAGTCCACTAGCTACTGTTCTCTTCAAGCAACCAGTTCATGACTACAGTCCACTAGCTACTGTTCTCTTTGACTACAATTACTGGCTACTGTTCTCTTCGAGGAACCAGTTCATGACTACAGTCCACTAGCTACTGTTCTCTTCAAGCAACCAATTCATGACTACAGTCCACTAGCTACTGTTCTCTTTGACTACAGTTACTGGTTGCTGTTCTCTTCAAGCAACCAGTTCATGACTACAGTCACTGGCTACTGTTCTCTTCAAGCAACCAGTTCATGACTACCATTCACTAGCTACTGTTCTCTTTGACTACAGTTACTGGTTCCTGTCCTCTTCGAGGAACCAGTTCATGACTACAGTCCACTAGCTACTGTTCTCTTCAAGCAACCAGTTCATGACTACAGTCCACTAGCTACTGTTCTCTTTGACTACAATTACTGGCTATTGTTCTCTTTGAGGAACCAGTTCATGACTACGACTACAGTTACTGGCTACTGTTCTCTTCAAGCAACCAGTTCATGACTACTATTCACTAGCTACTGTTCTCTTTGACTACAGTTACTGGTTCCTGTCCTTTTCGAAGAACCAGTTCATGACTACAGTCCACTAGCTACTGTTCTCTTCAAGCAACCAATTCATGACTACAGTTCACTAGCTACTGTTCTCTTTGACTACAGTTACTGGTTGCTGTTCTCTTCAAGCAACCAGTTCATGACTACAGTCACTGGCTACTGTTCTCTTCAAGCAACCAGTTCATGACTACCATTCACTAGCTATTGTTTTCTTTGACTACAGTCACTGGCTACTGTCCTCTTCAAGCAACCAGTTCATGACTACAGTCACTGGCTACTGTTCTCTTCAAGCAACCAATTCATGACTACAGTCCACTAGCTACTGTTCTCTTTGACAATAATTACTGGCTACTGTTCTCTTTGAGGAACCAGTTCATGACTACAGTTACTGGCTACTGTTCTCTTCACACAAAGAGTTCATACTACAGTTACTGGCTACTGTTCTCTTCAAGCAACCAGTTCATGACTACAGTCCACTAGCTACTGTTCTCTTCAAGCAACCAGTTCATGACTACAGTCCACTAGCTACTGTTCTCTTTGACTACAGTTACAGGCTACTGTTCTCTTCAAGCAACTAGTACATGACAATAGTCACTAGCTACTGTTCTCGTCAAGCAACCAATTCATGGCTGCAGTTCACTAGCTACTGTTCTCTTTGACTACAGTTACTGGCTACTGTTCTCTTCAAGCAACCAGTTCATGACTACAGTCAGTAGCTACTGTTCTCTTCAAGCAACCAATTCATGGCTATAGTCCACTAGCTACTGTTCTCTTTGACTACAGTTACTGGCTACTGTTCTCTTCAAGCAACCAGTTCATGACTACAGTCACTGGCTACTGTTCTCTTCAAGCAACCAGTTCATGACTACAGTCATTAGCTACTGTTCTCTTCAAGCAACCAATTCATGGCTATAGTCCACTAGCTACTGTTCTCTTTGACTACAGTTACTGGCTACTGTTCTCTTCAAGCAACCAGTTCATGACTACATTTACTGGCTACTGTTCTCTTCAAGCAACCAGTTCATGACTACAGTCCACTAGCTACTGTTCTCTTTGACTACAGTTACTGGCTACTGTTCTCTTCGAGAAACCAGTTCATGATTACAGTTACTGGCTACTGTTCTCTTCGAGGAACCAGTTCATGATTACAGTTACTGGCTATTGTTCTCTTCAAGCAACCAATTCATGACTACAGTTTCTGGCTACTGTTCTCTTCGAGGAACCAGTTCATGATTACAGTTACTGGCTATTGTTCTCTTCACACAACCAGTTCATACTGCAGTTTCTGGCTACTGTTCTCTTCGAGGAACCAGTTCATGACTACAGTTACTGGCTACTGTTCTCTTCACACAACCAGTTCATACTACAGTTACTGGCTACTGTTCTCTTCAAGCAACCAGTTCATGACTACAGTCCACTAGCTACTGTTCTCTTCAAGCAACCAGTTCATGACTACAGTCCACTAGCTACTGTTCTCTTCAAGCAACCAGTTCATGACTACAGTCCACTAGCTACTGTTCTCTTCAAGCAACCAGTTCATGACTACAGTCCAGTAACTACTGTTCTCTTCAAGCAACCAGTTCATGACTACAGTTACTGGCTACTGTTCTCTTAATATGAATATTCAGTTTGATCAGACCACATTTGAAGGAGTTATTGCCCCTTTTCACGTAGCTTATTTCATCTAAAAGGTTGTATGTACCACTCCTAAGTTTTAAATGGGAATTACAAGGTATTACAAAGTACAATGGTATACAGAAATAAACATGTCATCAAACATGTCATCAAAGGGGCTTTGTTATAAAAATTTGAAAAAATGAATTAAGCCTCTGGCTCGGTATAAAATACTAATATCCACCAACCCATGTTAAAACTCAAAACACATTCTGGCTTCCATGATTTATTTCTTAAATAACATATATGTATTTTGTAAATACAGATGTAATAGTTACCCATTGCCAGTTGAGACAGGAAGGTGGTACAATATATCTAGAAATGATAGGTTGTGCCACCTTTGCAACTCAAATGATATTGGCGACTAATTTCATTAGGCAATGACGTGTAGCTTTTTCAATAATGAAAGAAAAAAATATTGGCCATATTATTGTCAGACGAATGCAAATATTCTTAAGTTTAATCAATTTTTTTCATCTCATAGCATTGTTTTATTAGAAAAATTGTGTTAATTTATCAAAGTAATTACTATGAAAGTCTCTCCTCCTGGCTAGGAAAGATATTTTGTTTCTGCAAATTTGTATATATTTTGTGTTTAATTTCTCTGTAACTGTGTATAGTTTCTGAGAATAAAGATCATTCATTTATTCTCAGAGACGAAAGAATATGAAGAGGAAGACATTTGTTGTTTTTTTTTGGTCATAAATAACCTTTAATCGTATATGTTTTTTCTCCAATCATCATTTATTTGTATTTTTCACATGTAAATTTAACTTTCTATGCTGTACTAACTGGTGTTTATATTACAGCGCCACCTTCCTACAACAGTTTGACAGCATCACCTTCATATGCAGAATGTGTTTTTGGAAAGGTTGATATCAAAGCAAATAAGGGTGACAAGCATACTACACAGAGCTGGGCACCAGCCTACACATATTATCACTGGAACCAGCAGAGTGACCATCAAGGACTAAAACCTACAGTTGTCTCCCCTGCTGCTTCATCATATAATGATATTTAAATGGGAAACATTCAGTTATCTCCCTTTTATAACATTTAGCCCCATTTACAACAAGTTGCAACAAGATCAAGTTAAATTCCTAAGCTTGTTTTACTATTAGTATTGATCACTTGTATTTCTTTTAATTTTCCTGACTCAAACATCTCTGTGCATATTTCAAACACTTAAAAATAACAGAATTGATATGAAAGCTAAAAATAACAGAATTGATATGAAAGTCAGAAGCTTTCTGACATATTTCAGTGTTCAGTGTTAATAGGATATTCTGAGTAAAAGAACGTTCAACAAAGCAAAATATCATTTAACTATTGCAAAATTGTTAATTAGATTTTTTGCCACTATGTGGCAGCAGAAAATATTTGAGGGGGTCAGGATTATTGGTGTTTATGGTCATTATTAGTTATTTTTTAGCCATATCGTGATAATCAGACTTGTTGAGGGAGGAGGCCCCTGACACTTATAACAAACTGACCAATCATTGATAAGTGTCTGAAAACCTTCACACTTCAGGTGGATATCATTTAACGACCTTTACCAAACAACCTAAATAATATTTGATACCAATATTCACAGATGTTTGAGTTAGGAACAAAATGGATGGATGACTTATACTGTCTGTAACAATATACAGTCAAACCTGTATTAAGAGGTCATGACCTTTGGAACAAAGATAAATTGGCCTTATAAGACAGGTGACCTCTTAAAAGAGGTTAAATTCATATGAAATTTCTATGTCTGGACAAGAAAACTGACTTTCAATACAAGTGACTGTTTAATAGAGATGACCACATGAACAGGTTTGACTGTATATAATAATTTCCTGTTAGAAACATTCTTCTGATCCATCTCTCAATCATCTGTTTTATTGTTATATTGACAATCCATGGTTATACAGGCTGTTGCTTTGGCTACGTGCAATATATATTATATTTGATGTCAGTTTTGACGTTTCAATCAAAATTAATCAAATCAAACCTACCTTTACTTCATTTATATTGTATATTTTTTTACCAGAACTTGTATTTTATACCAAAATGTTATATTTTATACCAAGATTGTATAATTTGTGTTATTTGAATTGTATATTATTTTATGTTAGAAACATTATATAATTACACTTCCTTATTAATGATGTCAGATTTAATTAGGACAAAAAACCGCATTATTTACGATGCCCCCTATCCTGTCTCATTTACACAACGATAGCAATTTTATATGATTTTATTTTAATTAAATTAAATACATCAAAAGGCATAAGTATCATCAAGAATAGTTTTAGCCATATTCATTTAACTTAGGGAACGACCATTTAACTTGAAGGGGGGGGGGGGGGGGTTATGGTTTTTTTCTATGACTTGGTTGACCGTTATGGAATATCTGTGTCACAAATGACCACAGATATGTTCCACTTGTCGTAAACATGTTCCGGTCTTTTCCTCATTCATGACTTGTCACCAGGTTTGCAACCAGCGTAATACGATGGGTGCCACTAGTGGAGCAGGAACTGCCTACCCTTCTGGAGCACCCTGAATTTTGGGGCGTTCGTGTTACTCAATCTTTAGTTCATTGTGTAATGTTTTGTAGATCGTTGTTTGTCCTTTTGTCCTTTTTCTTTTGGCCATTGTGTTGTCTGTCCTTCGATTTACGGATTCTGATTACCCCTTTGGTATCTTCAGCCTCTTCTTGTTTTACTCCTGTCCGTCTGCACATGTTCTGTCCTCTTAGCTACTCTTAACGTTTTTAAACAAGAACTTATTTATTCTATAGGGTGGATGTATTTATATACATATATCAAAGGTGTGCTTCTTAAGTGAACGACCATTTAACTTGAAGGGGGGGATTATGGTTTTTTTCTAAAAAAATATTCTGATTTTGGTGGAGGAAAAAAAAAATAATCTGATTCAGAGTTTTTGTCATATAATCTAATGTTAAATTCTGGAAAAAAAATTCGTGCTTCCCGCGACAAAAAAATAAATATTCTAACTCTTGTGTTGTCCGAAGAAAATGTTCTAACGAAACAAAAACAAAAAACCATAACCACCCCCCCTTCAAGTTAAATAGTCAGTCCCTTAATTTTAGCCATATTCATTTAACTTAACCACCATATATTGTTGAAAGTGGCATTAAGCACCATAAGACCAAACCAAAAATCATTTACCCTAACTTAGTTTTTGCCATATTCATGTAACTTAGTTTTTGCCATATTCATGTAACTTAGTTTTTGCCATATTCATGTAACTTAGTTTTTGCCATATTCATGTAACTTAGTTTTTGCCATATTCATGTAACTTAGTTTTTGCCATATTCATGTAACTTAGTTTTTGCCATATTCATGAAACTTAGTTTTTGCCATATTAATTTAACTTAATTTTTGCCATATTCATTTACAGTCAAATCTGGTTATCTCAACCTCAATTAATATGCTTACTTTCATAACATGAAGTAAAACTTTTGTTTGTAGTACATGTAGTAGCCTTTAGTTTTATTTATCCCAGAAAGATTTAGTTATATAGAAAATAATACCATCTGTCTTGACAATTTTAACACAATGAACTTTGAATTTACCTGAGTTTTTTTTTACCTGTCTTTTTTTTTTCTGGACTTTTATGTCTATGTGGACTATTAGGTCTAATCACCATATTCTTCACAGACTGGTAATGGGTAAAGAAGCTCTTTAAAGGGAAAAATATCTTGACATATTGACAGAAAAATATGGTAATACCATAGTCCCCCTCTTATAAAACCACCATTTCTTCAATGACAATTCATAGTGGTATTTTACTACCTAAATGTATCTGAAATCTGGCCTGTTTATATGGTGGCCTTTGGTGGGAGTGATCTTTTATGACAAGGGGATTACTGTATTCAGTTAGTTAATTTTGTCATATTCATTTAGATATTTTATCATTGTAGATATTTACAGTATAAGTTTGTCAGTATTGTTTTTCCTCACTTTAATCACCACAGCTGACATGGAACCAAGCTTTGCATACTTTATTATATTTTCATTGGAAATTATCGCACAAAAAATCTTTTTCTGCAAATCCAATTAAGACTTACCTTTAAGGTAATTAATGTTTTATTGATTTTTACAAATATCTATGACTTAAATATCTGTAGAAGAAATATTGTACCTGATGGAATCATTGCATTGGAATTATAATCTATATATAAATAAATTCACTGTGACGCATTAAATGAGAAGAATTTAAAATAATAACACTACTAAAATTGACGTATGTGAGTCAGTGATGAACAGAGGGGGTAGGTATAATAATCCCTAATTGCCAAAAATAATTTCTATCAACTCAGTTACAGGGTTCATGTTTTTTTTCAATGTTATCAGTATTTATTTACATATACTGTTGGGTCCATCATGATCGTATGGTAGTTGGATTTACAACTATCTATGCAATCAGTACCTATCACCACTAACTTTATCAGTGACTTACGACAGGTCGATGGTTTTCTCCGGGTACTCTAGTTTCTTCCACCAATAAAACTGATCACCACGATATAGCTGAAATATTGTTGAAAGTGGCATTAAACACCATAAACCTAAACCATATACTGGTGCTCATCATGATTTCCATATCAGATAATGTTCATATCTTTAAACAGTAACAGTAAAGATGACAGGTGCCACTAGTGGAGCAGGAACTGTTTTCCTTCAAAAGCTTCAGAGTTCACCCCCTGTTTTTAGTGGACCTCAATCTTTAGTTATCTGTGTAGTATTTTGTTAACCATTATTTGTCCAGTTGTTCTGAGTTTGTCTGTCCTTTGTATTAGGGAACGACCATTTAACTTGAAGGGGGGGGGGAGGGGGAGGGGGTTATGTTTTTTTTCTATAAAAATATTCTGATTCCCAATGTTGCTGAAAAAAATATTCTGATTTTGGTGGAGGAAAAAAAAAATAATCTGATTCAGAATTTTTGTCATATAACCTAATGTTAAATTACGGAAAAAAAATTCGCGCTTTGCGCGACAAAAAAAAATAATTCTACCCCTTGTGTTGTCCGAAGAAAATTTTCTGTACGAAACAAAAAACCATAACCCCCCCCCCTTTCAAGTTAAATGGTCGGTTCCTTAATGTAATGGAAAGATAATGTCCAGTTTTGATGAATTGATAATTTTCTGTATTTTTCATTTTTGTCAATTTCAGAGGAAAGCAAGCTCCTAAAAAAATTGTTTCTTTATACAAACTTTTGACGAAAATGAGCCTATAATATTATCACATTTGTATTAATAGTTATTCGTTTGACATCTGTTTTTCTCAGACTGATATGTGAAAGTCATATGTAATACCCAGGGTGTATTTTATACATTGTTCAATGATCTGTCAATATTTTGTATTACAATTTTTATGATTTTGGATTAAAATGCAGATGTATGTCACATATTTTTATTATTTGGAAGGAACAGAGCTTCAAGTTTGAGATTGGTGATCTTATTTCAAAACTTGGAGCAAGTCATTTAGTAAGAAAGAATATGGATGTAAATGAACATGAGAGACCAGCCAACGTTACATTTAGAAACAAATTAAAGTAAAGGAACAGCACTTTTACTAGTCATTGTAGTATCTTATACTCTAAATTGGGTCATACCCATCCATTGTGGTCAGCTTTATCACATTCCAATCTTCTAAACTGCTCAGCCAAAAGGAACCACACTTAACAAGGATAATCATTTGACAGAGGAGAGTCATATTGTAACAAATGAAGGTAGGAGACAGGCTTATATGGATCAAAATTGGGTCCAAAGTTTTTATACAGACTGCGGAGCGATAATATATATATATAAAATGATATTCCCCGAAAATAACCAGTAATGGAAATGCAACTGTAAACGGTAAAGCTCATTATTGTGATAGGCCACTTTAAATTTGCATAATTGAAGACCCCAGTGTCTTTATGATCCAGGACCTGGGTGAATAAAGTTTTGCTAAAGCTGCAAGGAGTAAATTAAAATTCATATTCTCAAGAACCATCAATTGAAATGTAATTGTATTTGGCAGGAAACTTCTGAAGAAATGGGGATTCAGTCTGGTGTAAATAAAGACCATCACAGGAAACTTCTGATGAAATGGGGATTCAGTCTGGTGTAAATAAAGACCATCACAGGAAACTTCTGATGAAATGAGGATTCAGTCTGGTGTAAATAAAGACCATGACAGGAAACTTCTGATGAAATGGGGATTCAGTCTGGTGTAAATAAAGACCATGACAGGAAACTTCTGATGAAATGGGGATTCAGTCTGGTGTAAATAAAGACCATGACAGGAAACTTCTGATGAAATGGGGATTCAGTCTGGTGTAAATAAAGACCATGACAGGAAACTTCTGATGAAATGGGGATTCAGTCTGGTGTAAATAAAGACCATGACAGGAAACTTCTGATGAAATGGGGATTCAGTCTGGTGTAAATAAAGACCATGACAGGAAACTTCTGATGAAATGGGGATTCAGTCTGGTGTAAATAAAGACCATGACAGGAAACTTCTGATGAAATGGGGATTCAGTCTGGTGTAAATAAAGACCATCACAGAAAACTTCTGATGAAATGGGGATTCAGTCTGGTGTAAATAAAGACCATGACAGGAAACTTCTGATGAAATGGGGATTCAGTCTGGTGTAAATAAAGACCATCACAGGAAACTTCTGATGAAATGAGGATTCAGTCTGGTGTAAATAAAGACCATCACAGGAAACTTCTGATGAAATGGGGATTCAGTCTGGTGTAAATAAAGACCATCACAGGAAACTTCTGATGAAATGGGGATTCAGTCTGGTGTAAATAAAGACCATCACAGAAAACTTCTGATGAAATGGGGATTCAGTCTGGTGTAAATAAAGACCATGACAGGAAACTTCTGATGAAATGGGGATTCAGTCTGGTGTAAATAAAGACCATCACAGGAAACTTCTGATGAAATGGGGATTCAGTCTGGTGTAAATAAAGACCATCACAGAAAACTTCTGATGAAATGGGGATTCAGTCTGGTGTAAATAAAGACCATCACAGGAAACTTCTGATGAAATGGGGATTCAGTCTGGTGTAAATAAAGACCATGACAGGAAACTTCTGATGAAATGGGGATTCAGTCTGGTGTAAATAAAGACCATGACAGGAAACTTCTGATGAAATGGGGATTCAGTCTGGTGTAAATAAAGACCATCACAGAAAACTTCTGATGAAATGGGGATTCAGTCTGGTGTAAATAAAGACCATCACAGAAAACTTCTGATGAAATGGGGATTCAGTCTGGTGTAAATAAAGACCATCACAGAAAACTTCTGATGAAATGAGGATTCAGTCTGGTGTAAATAAAGACCATGACAGGAAACTTCTGATGAAATGGGGATTCAGTCTGGTGTAAATAAAGACCATCACAGGAAACTTCTGATGAAATGGGGATTCAGTCTGGTGTAAATAAAGACCATCACAGGAAACTTCTGATGAAATGGGGATTCAGTCTGGTGTAAATAAAGACCATCACAGAAAACTTCTGATGAAATGGGGATTCAGTCTGGTGTAAATAAAGACCATCACAGAAAACTTCTGATGAAATGGGGATTCAGTCTGGTGTAAATAAAGACCATCACAGAAAACTTCTGATGAAATGAGGATTCAGTCTGGTGTAAATAAAGACCATGACAGGAAACTTCTGATGAAATGGGGATTCAGTCTGGTGTAAATAAAGACCATCACAGGAAACTTCTGATGAAATGGGGATTCAGTCTGGTGTAAATAAAGACCATCACAGGAAACTTCTGATGAAATGGGGATTCAGTCTGGTGTAAATAAAGACCATCACAGGAAACTTCTGATGAAATGGGGATTCAGTTTGGTGTAAATAAAGACTATCACAGAAAACTTCTGATGAAATGGGGATTCAGTCTGGTGTAAATAAAGACCATCACAGAAAACTTCTGATGAAATGGGGATTCAGTCTGGTGTAAATAAAGACCATCACAGGAAACTTCTGATGAAATGGGGATTCAGTCTGGTGTAAATAAAGACCATCACAGGAAACTTCTGATGAAATGGGGATTCAGTTTGGTGTAAATAAAGACTATCACAGAAAACTTCTGATGAAATGGGGATTCAGTCTGGTGTAAATAAAGACCATCACAGAAAACTTCTGATGAAATGGGGATTCAGTCTGGTGTAAATAAAGACCATGACAGGAAACTTCTGATGAAATGGGGATTCAGTCTGGTGTAAATAAAGACCATCACAGGAAACTTCTGATGAAATGAGGATTCACTCTGGTGTAAATAAAGACCATGACAGGAAACTTCTGATGAAATGAGGATTCAGTCTGGTGTAAATAAAGACCATGACAGGAAACTTCTGATGAAATGGGGATTCAGTCTGGTGTAAATAAAGACCATGACAGGAAACTTCTGATGAAATGAGGATTCAATCTGGTGTAAATAAAGACCATGACATTTTAAGCCTGGAGATGATCAGATTAGCATAGAACACATTGATGAAAATGTTACAATATCATTGTCTCAAGAACCTCTTATAATTTATGAAAATATAAGGTATATAACATGTTATATGCAGATTCAAGTTTGGACAAATGTATAAGCCTTGTGTGCAACAACTCTGAATGTCTAAAATTTAACATTAGTTCAATGGAGAAAACTTCTTATTTTTTTCCCTGTATGAATCATTTAGGAACATTTTAAATGCTTTTTGGCAGATATGCAGAATTAAGCATGCTCAGACAATTGGCATCTAAGCCTTCTGTTTAGTCAAAAATTAGACATTGGATGCAGCTGGAAAATTTGTTAGATCATCTTATGTAGAACAAATTGTGGAAATGTAATTGTATTTCTATTAAAGCATATTTGTGATACAGATTTCAAATGAAGACCCCATAGTGTATAATGTCCAACCTCAGTGGGTCTAAAATTTAACATGAGTTGGAAGAATTGTCTTAAGAATGGTAAAAATGGTCTTGCTTTTGTATTTGTCATTAAGCATCATTGTAATGCAGATTCAAGCATTACAAATAGAGGTCCTAGTGTCTATGAGGTCCAGACTTGTACAAATAGAGGTCCTAGTGTCTATGAGGCCCATACTTGTACAAATAGAGGTCCTAGTGTCTATGAGGTCCAGACTTGTACAAATAGAGGTCCTAGTGTCTATGAGGTACAGACTTGTACAAATAGAGGTCCTAGTGTCTATGAGGCCCAGACTTGTACAAATAGAGGTCCTAGTGTCTATGAGGTCCAGGCTAGTACAAATAGAGGTCCTAGTGTCTATGAGGTCCAGGCTAGTACAAATAGAGGTCCTAGTGTCTATGAGGTCCAGACTTGTACAAATAGAGGTCCTAGTGTCTATGAGGTCCAGACTTGTACAAATAGAGGTCCTAGTGTCTATGAGGTCCAGACTTGTACAAATAGAGGTCCTAGTGTCTATGAGGTCCAGACTTGTACAAATAGAGGTCCTAGTGTCTATGAGGTCCAGACTTGTACAAATAGAGGTCCTAGTGTCTATGAGGTCCAGACTTGTACAAATAGAGGTTCTAGTGTCTATGAGGTCCAGACTTGTACAAATAGAGGTTCTAGTGTCTATGAGGTCCAGACTTGTACAAATAGAGGTCCTAGTGTCTATGAGGTCCAGGCTAGTACAAATAGAGGTCCTAGTGTCTATGAGGTCCAGGCTAGTACAAATAGAGGTCCTAGTGTCTATGAGGTCCAGACTTGTACAAATAGAGGTCCTAGTGTCTATGAGGTCCAGACTTGTACAAATAGAGGTCCTAGTGTCTATGAGGTCCAGGCTAGTACAAATAGAGGTCCTAGTGTCATGAGGTCCAGACTTGTACAAATAGAGGTCCTAGTGTCTATGAGGTCCAGACTTGTACAAATAGAGGTCCTAGTGTCTATGAGGTCCAGACTTGTACAAATAGAGGTCCTAGTGTCTATGAGGTCCAGACTTGTACAAATAGAGGTCCTAGTGTCTATGAGGTCCAGACTTGTACAAATAGAGGTCCTAGTGTCTATGAGGTCCAGGCTAGTACAAATAGAGGTCCTAGTGTCTATGAGGTCCAGACTTGTACAAATAGAGGTCCTAGTGTCTATGAGGTCCAGACTTGTACAAATAGAGGTCCTAGTGTCTATGAGGTACAGACTTGTACAAATAGAGGTCCTAGTGTCTATGAGGTCCAGACTTGTACAAATAGAGGTCCTAGTGTCTATGAGGTCCAGACTTGTACAAAGAGATCCTAGTGTCTATGAGGTCCAGACTTGTACAAATAGAGGTCCTAGTGTCTATGAGGTCCAGACTTGTACAAATAGAGGTCCTAGTGTCTATGAGGTCCAGACTTGTACAAATAGAGGTCCTAGTGTCTATGAGGTCCAGACTTGTACAAATAGAGGTCCTAGTGTCTATGAGGCCCAGACTTGTACAAATAGAGGTCCTAGTGTCTATGAGGTCCAGACTTGTACAAATAGAGGTCCTAGTGTCTATGAGGTCCAGACTTGTACAAATAGAGGTCCTAGTGTCTATGAGGTCCAGACTTGTACAAATAGAGGTCCTATGTGTCATGAGGCCCAGGCTTCTACAAATAGAGATCCTAGTGTCATGAGGCCCAGGCTTGTACAAATAGAGGTCCTAGTGTCTATGAGGTCCAGACTTGTACAAATAGAGGTCCTAGGTGTCATGAGGCCCAGGCTTCTACAAATAGAGATCCTAGTGTCATGAGGCCCAGGCTTGTACAAATAGAGGTCCTAGTGTCTATGAGGTCCAGACTTGTACAAATAGAGGTCCTAGGTGTCATGAGGCCCAGGCTTCTACAAATAGAGATCCTAGTGTCTATGAGGTCCAGACTTGTACAAATAGAGATCCTAGTGTCTATGAGGCCCAGGCTTGTACAAATAGAGGTCCTAGTGTCTATGAGGTCCAGACTTGTACAAATAGAGGTCCTAGGTGTCATGAGGCCCAGGCTTCTACAAATAGAGATCCTAGTGTCATGAGGCCCAGGCTTGTACAAATAGAGGTCCTAGTGTCTATGAGGTCCAGACTTGTACAAATAGAGATCCTAGGTGTCATGAGGCCCAGGCTTCTACAAATAGAGATCCTAGTGTCATGAGGCCCAGGCTTGTACAAATAGAGGTCCTAGTGTCTATGAGGCCCAGACTTGTACAAATAGAGGTCCTAGGTGTCATGGGGCCCAGGCTTCTACAAATAGAGGTCCTAGTGTCATGAGGCCCAGGCTTGTACAAATAGAGGTCCTAGTGTCTATGAGGTCCAGACTTGTACAAATAGAGGTCCTAGGTTTCATGAGGCCCAGGCTTCTACAAATAGAGATCCTAGTGTCATGAGGCCCAGGCTTGTACAAATAGAGATCCTAGTGTCTATGAGGCCAAGGCTTGTACAAATAGAGGTCCTAGGTGTCATGAGGCCCAGGCTTCTACAAATAGAGATCCTAGTGTCATGAGGCCCAGGCTTGTACAAATATAGATCCTAGTGTCTATGAGGCCAAGGCTTGTACAAATAGAGATCATAGTGTCATGAGACCCAGGCTAGTACAAATAGAGATCCTAGTGTCTATGAGGCCAAGGCTTGTACAAATAGAGATCCTAGTGTCATGAGACCCAGGCTAGTACAAATAGAGATCCTAGTGTCTATGAGGCCCAGACTTGTACAAATAGAGATCCTAGTGTCATGAGACCCAGGCTAGTACAAATAGAGATCCTAGTGTCTATGAGGCCAAGACTTGTACAAATAGAGATCCTAGTGTCATGAGGCCAAGGCTTGTACAAATAGAGATCCTAGTGTCATGAGACCCAGGCTAGTACAAATAGAGATCCTAGTGTCTATGAGGCCCAGACTTGTACAAATAGAGATCCTAGTGTCATGAGACCCAGGCTAGTACAAATAGAGATCCTAGTGTCTATGAGGCCAAGACTTGTACAAATAGAGATCCTAGTGTCATGAGGCCAAGGCTTGTACAAATAGAGATCCTAGTGTCATGAGACCCAGGCTAGTACAAATAGAGGTCCTAGTGTCATGAGACCCAGACTTGTACAAATAGAGATCCTAGTGTCATGAGGCCCAGGCTTGTACAAATAGAGATCATAGTGTCATGAGGCCAAGGCTTGTACAAATAGAGATCCTAGTGTCATGAGACCCAGGCTAGTACAAATAGAGATCCTAGTGTCTATGAGGCCAAGACTTGTACAAATAGAGGTCCTAGTGACTACGAGGCCCATATTTGTACAAATAGAGATCCTAGTGTCTATGAGACCCAGGCTAGTACAAATAGAGATCCTAGTGTCTATGAGGCCCAGACTTGTACAAATAGAGATCCTAGTGTCATGAGACCCAGACTTGTACAAATAGAGGTTCTAGTGTCTATGACGCCCAGATTTGTACAAATAGAGGTCCTAGTGTCTATGAGGCCAAGACTTGTACAAATAGAGGTCCTAGTGACTACGAGGCCCATATTTGTACAAAGAGAGGTCCTAGTGTCTATGAGACCAAGACTTGTACAAATAGAGATCCTAGTGTCTATGAGACCAAGACTTGTACAAATAGAGATCTTAGTGTCTATGAGACCAAGACTTGTACAAATAGAGATCATAGTGTCTATGAGGCCCAGACTTGTACAAATAGAGATCCTAGTGTCATGAGACCCAGACTTATACAAATAGAGGTCCTAGTGTCTATGAGGCCCAGGCTTGTACAAATAGAGATCCTAGTGTCTATGAGGCCCATACTTGTACAAATAGAGATCCTAGTGTTTATGAGGCCCAGACTTGTACAAATAGAGGTCCTAGTGTCTATGAGGCCCATACTTGTACAAATAGAGGTCCTAGTGTCTATGAGGTCCAGACTTGTACAAATAGAGGTCCTAGTGTCTATGAGGTACAGACTTGTACAAATAGAGGTCCTAGTGTCTATGAGGCCCAGACTTGTACAAATAGAGGTCCTAGTGTCTATGAGGTCCAGGCTAGTACAAATAGAGGTCCTAGTGTCTATGAGGTCCAGGCTAGTACAAATAGAGGTCCTAGTGTCTATGAGGTCCAGACTTGTACAAATAGAGGTCCTAGTGTCTATGAGGTCCAGACTTGTACAAATAGAGGTCCTAGTGTCTATGAGGTCCAGACTTGTACAAATAGAGGTCCTAGTGTCTATGAGGTCCAGACTTGTACAAATAGAGGTCCTAGTGTCTATGAGGTCCAGACTTGTACAAATAGAGGTCCTAGTGTCTATGAGGTCCAGACTTGTACAAATAGAGGTTCTAGTGTCTATGAGGTCCAGACTTGTACAAATAGAGGTTCTAGTGTCTATGAGGTCCAGACTTGTACAAATAGAGGTCCTAGTGTCTATGAGGTCCAGGCTAGTACAAATAGAGGTCCTAGTGTCTATGAGGTCCAGGCTAGTACAAATAGAGGTCCTAGTGTCTATGAGGTCCAGACTTGTACAAATAGAGGTCCTAGTGTCTATGAGGTCCAGACTTGTACAAATAGAGGTCCTAGTGTCTATGAGGTCCAGGCTAGTACAAATAGAGGTCCTAGTGTCATGAGGTCCAGACTTGTACAAATAGAGGTCCTAGTGTCTATGAGGTCCAGACTTGTACAAATAGAGGTCCTAGTGTCTATGAGGTCCAGACTTGTACAAATAGAGGTCCTAGTGTCTATGAGGTCCAGACTTGTACAAATAGAGGTCCTAGTGTCTATGAGGTCCAGACTTGTACAAATAGAGGTCCTAGTGTCTATGAGGTCCAGGCTAGTACAAATAGAGGTCCTAGTGTCTATGAGGTCCAGACTTGTACAAATAGAGGTCCTAGTGTCTATGAGGTCCAGACTTGTACAAATAGAGGTCCTAGTGTCTATGAGGTACAGACTTGTACAAATAGAGGTCCTAGTGTCTATGAGGTCCAGACTTGTACAAATAGAGGTCCTAGTGTCTATGAGGTCCAGACTTGTACAAAGAGATCCTAGTGTCTATGAGGTCCAGACTTGTACAAATAGAGGTCCTAGTGTCTATGAGGTCCAGACTTGTACAAATAGAGGTCCTAGTGTCTATGAGGTCCAGACTTGTACAAATAGAGGTCCTAGTGTCTATGAGGTCCAGACTTGTACAAATAGAGGTCCTAGTGTCTATGAGGCCCAGACTTGTACAAATAGAGGTCCTAGTGTCTATGAGGTCCAGACTTGTACAAATAGAGGTCCTAGTGTCTATGAGGTCCAGACTTGTACAAATAGAGGTCCTAGTGTCTATGAGGTCCAGACTTGTACAAATAGAGGTCCTATGTGTCATGAGGCCCAGGCTTCTACAAATAGAGATCCTAGTGTCATGAGGCCCAGGCTTGTACAAATAGAGGTCCTAGTGTCTATGAGGTCCAGACTTGTACAAATAGAGGTCCTAGGTGTCATGAGGCCCAGGCTTCTACAAATAGAGATCCTAGTGTCATGAGGCCCAGGCTTGTACAAATAGAGGTCCTAGTGTCTATGAGGTCCAGACTTGTACAAATAGAGGTCCTAGGTGTCATGAGGCCCAGGCTTCTACAAATAGAGATCCTAGTGTCTATGAGGTCCAGACTTGTACAAATAGAGATCCTAGTGTCTATGAGGCCCAGGCTTGTACAAATAGAGGTCCTAGTGTCTATGAGGTCCAGACTTGTACAAATAGAGGTCCTAGGTGTCATGAGGCCCAGGCTTCTACAAATAGAGATCCTAGTGTCATGAGGCCCAGGCTTGTACAAATAGAGGTCCTAGTGTCTATGAGGTCCAGACTTGTACAAATAGAGATCCTAGGTGTCATGAGGCCCAGGCTTCTACAAATAGAGATCCTAGTGTCATGAGGCCCAGGCTTGTACAAATAGAGGTCCTAGTGTCTATGAGGCCCAGACTTGTACAAATAGAGGTCCTAGGTGTCATGGGGCCCAGGCTTCTACAAATAGAGGTCCTAGTGTCATGAGGCCCAGGCTTGTACAAATAGAGGTCCTAGTGTCTATGAGGTCCAGACTTGTACAAATAGAGGTCCTAGGTTTCATGAGGCCCAGGCTTCTACAAATAGAGATCCTAGTGTCATGAGGCCCAGGCTTGTACAAATAGAGATCCTAGTGTCTATGAGGCCAAGGCTTGTACAAATAGAGGTCCTAGGTGTCATGAGGCCCAGGCTTCTACAAATAGAGATCCTAGTGTCATGAGGCCCAGGCTTGTACAAATATAGATCCTAGTGTCTATGAGGCCAAGGCTTGTACAAATAGAGATCATAGTGTCATGAGACCCAGGCTAGTACAAATAGAGATCCTAGTGTCTATGAGGCCAAGGCTTGTACAAATAGAGATCCTAGTGTCATGAGACCCAGGCTAGTACAAATAGAGATCCTAGTGTCTATGAGGCCCAGACTTGTACAAATAGAGATCCTAGTGTCATGAGACCCAGGCTAGTACAAATAGAGATCCTAGTGTCTATGAGGCCAAGACTTGTACAAATAGAGATCCTAGTGTCATGAGGCCAAGGCTTGTACAAATAGAGATCCTAGTGTCATGAGACCCAGGCTAGTACAAATAGAGATCCTAGTGTCTATGAGGCCCAGACTTGTACAAATAGAGATCCTAGTGTCATGAGACCCAGGCTAGTACAAATAGAGATCCTAGTGTCTATGAGGCCAAGACTTGTACAAATAGAGATCCTAGTGTCATGAGGCCAAGGCTTGTACAAATAGAGATCCTAGTGTCATGAGACCCAGGCTAGTACAAATAGAGGTCCTAGTGTCATGAGACCCAGACTTGTACAAATAGAGATCCTAGTGTCATGAGGCCCAGGCTTGTACAAATAGAGATCATAGTGTCATGAGGCCAAGGCTTGTACAAATAGAGATCCTAGTGTCATGAGACCCAGGCTAGTACAAATAGAGATCCTAGTGTCTATGAGGCCAAGACTTGTACAAATAGAGGTCCTAGTGACTACGAGGCCCATATTTGTACAAATAGAGATCCTAGTGTCTATGAGACCCAGGCTAGTACAAATAGAGATCCTAGTGTCTATGAGGCCCAGACTTGTACAAATAGAGATCCTAGTGTCATGAGACCCAGACTTGTACAAATAGAGGTTCTAGTGTCTATGACGCCCAGATTTGTACAAATAGAGGTCCTAGTGTCTATGAGGCCAAGACTTGTACAAATAGAGGTCCTAGTGACTACGAGGCCCATATTTGTACAAAGAGAGGTCCTAGTGTCTATGAGACCAAGACTTGTACAAATAGAGATCCTAGTGTCTATGAGACCAAGACTTGTACAAATAGAGATCTTAGTGTCTATGAGACCAAGACTTGTACAAATAGAGATCATAGTGTCTATGAGGCCCAGACTTGTACAAATAGAGATCCTAGTGTCATGAGACCCAGACTTATACAAATAGAGGTCCTAGTGTCTATGAGGCCCAGGCTTGTACAAATAGAGATCCTAGTGTCTATGAGGCCCATACTTGTACAAATAGAGATCCTAGTGTTTATGAGGCCCAGACTTGTACAAATAGAGGTCCTAGTGGCTATGAGGCCAAGGCTTGTACAAAATAGAAGTCCTAGTGTCATAGAGGCCCAGACTTGTACAAATAGAGGTTCTAGTGTCTATGAGGCCCAGACGTGTACAAATAGAGATCATAGTGTCTATGAGGCCCATACTTGTGCAAATAGAGATCCTAGTGTCTATGAGGCCCAGACTTGTACAAATAGAGATCCTAGTGTCTATGAGGCCCAGACTTGTACAAATAGAGGTCCTAGTGTCTATGAGACCCATACTTGTACAAATAGAGATCCTAGTGTCTATGAGGCCAAGGCTTGTACAAATAGAGGTCCTAGTGTCTATGAGGCCAAGGCTTGTACAAATAGAGGTCCTAGTGTCTATGAGGCCCATACTTGTACAAATAGAGATCCTAGTGTCTATGTGGCCAAGGCTTGTACAAATAGAGGTCCTAGTGTCTATGAGGCCAAGGCTTGTACAAATAGAGGTCCTAGTGTCTATGAGGCCAAGGCTTGTACAAATAGAGGTCCTAGTGTCTATGAGGCCAAGGCTTGTACAAATAGAGGTTATAGTGTCTATGAGGCCCATACTTGTACAAATAGAGATCCTAGTGTCTATGAGGCCAAGGCTTGTACAAATAGAGGTCCTAGTGTCTATGAGGCCAAGGCTTGTACAAATAGAGTTCCTAGTGTCTATGAGGCCAAGGCTTGTACAAATAGAGGTCCTAGTGTCTATGAGGCCAAGGCTTGTACAAATAGAGGTCCTAGTGTCTATGAGGCCAAGGCTTGTACAAATAGAGATCCTAGTGTCTATGAGGCCAAGGCTTGTACAAATAGAGATCATAGTGTCTATGAGGCCCAGGCTTGTACAAATAGAGGTTATAGTGTCTATGAGGCCCATACTTGTACAAATAGAGATCCTAGTGTCTATGAGGCCAAGGCTTGTACAAATAGAGGTCCTAGTGTCTATGAGGCCAAGGCTTGTACAAATAGAGATCCTAGTGTCTATGAGGCCAAGGCTTGTACAAATAGAGATCATAGTGTCTATGAGGCCCAGGCTTGTACAAATAGAGGTTATAGTGTCTATGAGGCCCATACTTGTACAAATAGAGATCCTAGTGTCTATGAGGCCAAGGCTTGTACAAATAGAGGTCCTAGTGTCTATGAGGCCAAGGCTTGTACAAATAGAGGTCCTAGTGTCTATGAGGCCAAGGCTTGTACAAATAGAGGTCCTAGTGTCTATGAGACCAAGACTTGTACAAATAGAGATTCTAGTGTGTATGAGGCCCAGACTTGTACAAATAGAGATCATAGTGTCTATGAGGCCAAGGCTTGTACCAATAGAGGTCCTAGTGTCTATGAGGCCAAGCCTAGTACAAATAGAGGTCCTAGTCTCTATGAGGCCCATACTTGTACAAATAGAGGTTCTAGTGTCTATGAGGCCAAGACTTGTACAAATAGAGGTCCTAGTGTCTATGAGGCACATGCTTGTACAAATAGAGGTTCTAGTGTCTATGAGGCCCAGACTTGTACAAATAGAGGTCCTAGTGTCTATGAGGCCAAGGCTTGTACAAATAGAGGTCCTAGTGTCTATGAGGCCAAGGCTTGTACAAATAGAGGTCCTAGTGTCTATGAGACCAAGGCTTGTACAAATAGAGATCCTAGTGTCTATAAGGCCCATACTTGTACAAATAGATGTTCTAGTGTCTATGAGGCCAAGACTTGTACAAATAGAGGTCCTAGTGACTACGAGGCCCATACTTGTACAAATAGAGATCCTAGTGTCATGAGACCCAGACTTGTACAAATAGAGGTTCTAGTGTCTATGACGCCCAGATTTGTACAAATAGAGGTCCTAGTGTCTATGAGGCCAAGACTTGTACAAATAGAGGTCCTAGTGACTACGAGGCCCATATTTGTACAAAGAGAGGTCCTAGTGTCTATGAGACCAAGACTTGTACAAATAGAGATCCTAGTGTCTATGAGACCAAGACTTGTACAAATAGAGATCTTAGTGTCTATGAGACCAAGACTTGTACAAATAGAGATCCTAGTGTCTATGAGGCCCAGATTTGTACAAATAGAGATCCTAGTGTCATGAGACCAAGGCTTGTACAAATAGAGATCCTAGTGTCATGAGACCCAGACTTGTACAAATAGAGATCCTAGTGTCTATGAGGCCCAGACTTGTACAAATAGAGATCCTAGTGTCATGAGACCAAGACTTGTACAAATAGAGATCCTAGTGTCTATGAGACCCAGACTTGTACAAATAGAGGTCCTAGTGTCTATGAGACCAAGACTTGTACAAATAGAGATCTTAGTGTCTATGAGACCAAGACTTGTACAAATAGAGATCCTAGTGTCTATGAGGCCCAGATTTGTACAAATAGAGATCCTAGTGTCATGAGACCCAGACTTGTACAAATAGAGATCCTAGTGTTTATGAGACCAAGACTTGTACAAATAGAGATCCTAGTGTCTATGAGGCCCAGACTTGTACAAATAGAGATCCTAGTGTCTATGAGGTCTAGACTTGTACAAATAGAGATCCTAGTGTCTATGAGGTCTAGGCTTGTACAAATAGAGATCCTAGTGTCTATGAGGCCCAGACTTGTACAAATAGAGATCCTAGTGTCTATGAGGTCTAGGCTTGTACAAATAGAGATCCTAGTGTCTATGAGGCCCAGACTTGTACAAATAGAGATCCTAGTGTCATGAGACCCAGACTTGTACAAATAGAGGTCCTAGTGTCTATGAGGCCCAGACTTGTACAAATAGAGGTCCTAGTGTCTATGAGGCCCAGGCTTGTACAAATAGAGATCCTAGTGTCTATGAGGTCTAGATTTGTACAAATAGATATCCTAGTGTCTATGAGGCCCAGGCTTGTACAAATAGAGATCATAGTGTCTATGAGGCCCATACTTGTACAAATAGAGATCCTAGTGTCTATGAGGCCCAGACTTGTACAAATAGAGATTATAGTGTCTATGAGGCCCATACTTGTACAAATAGAGATCCTAGTGTCTATGAGGCCCATACTTGTACTAATAGAGATCCTAGTGTTTATGAGGCCCAGACTTGTACAAATAGAGGTCCTAGTGGCTATGAGGCCAAGGCTTGTACAAAATAGAAGTCCTAGTGTCATAGAGGCCCAGACTTGTACAAATAGAGGTTCTAGTGTCTATGAGGCCCAGACGTGTACAAATAGAGATCATAGTGTCTATGAGGCCCATACTTGTGCAAATAGAGATCCTAGTGTCTATGAGACCCATAGTTGTACAAATAGAGATCCTAGTGTCTATGAGGCCAAGGCTTGTACAAATAGAGGTCCTAGTGTCTATGAGGCCAAGGCTTGTACAAATAGAGGTCCTAGTGTCTATGAGGCCCATACTTGTACAAATAGAGATCCTAGTGTCTATGAGGCCAAGGCTTGTACAAATAGAGGTCCTAGTGTCTATGAGGCCAAGGCTTGTACAAATAGAGGTCCTAGTGTCTATGAGGCCCATACTTGTACAAATAGAGATCCTAGTGTCTATGAGGCCAAGGCTTGTACAAATAGAGGTCCTAGTGTCTATGAGGCCAAGGCTTGTACAAATAGAGGTCCTAGTGTCTATGAGGCCAAGGCTTGTACAAATAGAGGTCCTAGTGTCTATGAGGCCAAGGCTTGTACAAATAGAGATCCTAGTGTCTGAGGCCAAGGCTTGTACAAATAGAGATCATAGTGTCTATGAGGCCCAGGCTTGTACAAATAGAGGTTCTAGTGTCTATGAGGCCCATACTTGTACAAATAGAGATCCTAGTGTCTATGAGGCCAAGGCTTGTACAAATAGAGGTCCTAGTGTCTATGAGGCCAAGGCTTGTACAAATAGAGGTCCTAGTGTCTATGAGGCTAAGGCTTGTACAAATAGAGGTCCTAGTGTCTATGAGGCCAAGGCTTGTACAAATAGAGATCCTAGTGTCTATGAGGCCAAGGCTTGTACAAATAGAGATCATAGTGTCTATGAGGCCCAGGCTTGTACAAATAGAGGCTATAGTGTCTATGAGGCCCATACTTGTACAAATAGAGATCCTAGTGTCTATGAGGCCAAGGCTTGTACAAATAGAGGTCCTAGTGTCTATGAGGCCAAGGCTTGTACAAATAGAGGTCCTAGTGTCTATGAGGCCAAGGCTTGTACAAATAGAGGTCCTAGTGTCTATGGGACCAAGACTTGTACAAATAGAGATTCTAGTGTGTATGAGGCCCAGACTTGTACAAATAGAGATCATAGTGTCTATGAGGCCAAGGCTTGTACAAATAGAGGTCCTAGTGTCTATGAGGCCAAGGCTAGTACAAATAGAGGTCCTAGTGTCTATGAGGCCCATACTTGTACAAATAGAGGTTCTAGTGTCTATGAGGCCAAGACTTGTACAAATAGAGGTCCTAGTGTCTATGAGGCACATGCTTGTACAAATAGAGGTTCTAGTGTCTATGAGGCCCAGACTTGTACAAATAGAGGTCCTAGTGTCTATGAGGCCAAGGCTTGTACAAATAAAGGTCCTAGTGTCTATGAGGCCAAGGCTTGTACAAATAGAGGTCCTAGTGTCTATGAGACCAAGGCTTGTACAAATAGAGATCCTAGTGTCTATAAGGCCCATACTTGTACAAATAGAGGTTCTAGTGTCTATGAGGCAAGACTTGTACAAATAGAGATCCTAGTGTCTATGAGGCCCATACTTGTACAAATAGAGGTTCTAGTGTCTATGAGGCACAGGCTAGTACAAATAGAGGTCCCAGTGTCTATGAGGCCAAGGCTTGTACACATAGAGGTCCTAGTGTCTATGAGGCCAAGGCTTGTACAAATAGAGGTCCTAGTGTCTATGAGGCCAAGGCTTGTACAAATAGAGGTCCTAGTGTCTATGAGGCCAAGGCTTGTACAAATAGAGATCATAGTGGCTATGAGGCACAGGCTTGTACAAATAGAGATCCTAGTGTCTATGAGACCCAGGCCTGTACAAATAGAGATCCTAGTGTCTATGAGGCACATGCTTGTACATATAGAGATCCTAGTGTCTATGAGACCCAGGCTTGTACAAATAGAGATCCTAGTGTCTCTGAGGCACAGGCTAGTACAAATAGAGGTCCCAGTGTCTATGAGGCCAAGGCTTGTACAAATAGAGGTCCCAGTGTCTATGAGGCCAAGGCTTGTACAAATAGAGGTCCTAGTGTCTATGAGGCACAGGCTAGTACAAATAGAGGTCCCAGTGTCTATGAGGCCAAGGCTTGTACAAATAGAGGTCCCAGTGTCTATGAGGCCAAGGCTTGTACAAATAGAGGTCCTAGTGTCTATGAGGCCAAGGCTTGTACAAATAGAGGTCCTAGTGTCTATGAGGCACAGGCTAGTACAAATAGAGGTCCCAGTGTCTATGAGGCCAAGGCTTGTACAAATAGAGGTCCCAGTGTCTATGAGGCCAAGGCTTGTACAAATAGAGGTCCTAGTGTCTATGAGGCCAAGGCTTGTACAAATAGAGATCATAGTGGCTATGAGGCACAGGCTTGTACAAATAGAGATCCTAGTGTCTATGAGGCCAAGGCTTGTACAAATAGTGGTTCTAGTGTCTATGAGGCCAAGGCTTGTACAAATAGAGGTCCCAGTGTCTATGAGGCCAAGGCTTGTACAAATAGAGGTCCTAGTGTCTATGAGGCCAAGGCTTGTACAAATAGAGATCCTAGTGTCTATGAGGCCAAGGCTTGTACAAATAGAGGTCCTAGTGTCTATGAGGCCAAGGCTTGTACAAATAGAGGTCCTAGTGTCTATGAGGCCAAGGCTTGTACAAATAGAGGTCCTAGTGTCTATGAGGCCAAGGCTTGCACAAATAGAGATCATAGTGGCTATGAGGCACAGGCTAGTACAAATAGAGGTCCCAGTGTCTATGAGGCCAAGGCTTGTACAAATAGAGGTCCTAGTGTCTATGAGACCAAGGCTTGTACAAATAGAGGTCCTAGTGTCTATCAGGCCAAGGCTTGTACAAATAGAGGTCCCAGTGTCTATGAGGCCAAGGCTTGTACAAATAGAGGTCCTAGTGTCTATGAGGCCAAGGCTTGTACAAATAGAGGTCCTAGTGTCTATGAGGCCCAGGCTTGTACAAATAGAGATCCTAGTGTCTCTGAGGCACAGGCTAGTACAAATAGAGGTCCTAGTGTCTATGAGGCCAAGGCTAGTATAAATAGAGGTTCTAGTGTCTATGAGGCCGACTTGTACAAATAGAGGTCCTAGTGTCTATGAGGCCAAGGCTTGTACAAATAGAGATCCTAGTGTCTATGAGGCCAAGGCTTGTACAAATAGAGGTTCTAGTGTCTATGAGGCCGACTTGTACAAATAGAGGTCCTAGTGTCTATGAGGCCAAGGCTTGTACAAATAGAGATCCTAATGTCTATGAGGCCAAGGCTTGTACAAAATAGAGGTCCTAGTGTCTATGAGGCCCATGCTTGTACAAATAGAGATCCTAGTGTCTATGAGGCCAAGGCTTGTACAAATAGAGATCCTAGTGTCTATGAGGCCCAGACTTGTACAAATAGAGGTCCTAGTGTCTATGAGGCCAAGGCTTCTACAAAATAGAGGTCCTAGTGTCTATGAGGCCCATGCTTGTACAAATAGAGATCCTAGTGTCTATGAGGCCCAGACTTATACAAATAGAGGTCCTAGTGTCTATGAGACCCATACTTGTACAAATAGATATCCTAGTGTATATGAGGCCCAGACTTGTACAAATAGTGGTTCTAGTGTCTATGAGGCCCAGACTTGTACAAATAGAGATCCTAGTGTCTATGAGGCCCAGACTTGTACAAATAGAGGTCCTAGTGTCTATGAGGCCAAGGCTTGTACAAAATAGAGGTCCTAGTGTCTATGAGGCCCAGACTTGTACAAATAGAGATCCTAGTGTCTATGAGGCCCATACTTGTACAAATAGAGATCCTAGTGTCTATGAGGCCCAGACTTGTACAAATAGAGGTCCTAGTGTCTATGAGACCCATACTTGTACAAATAGAGATCCTAGTGTCTATGAGGCCAAGACTTGTACAAATAGAGGTCCTAGTGTCTATGAGGCCAAGGCTTGTACAAATAGAGGTTATAGTGTCTATGAGGCACATGCTTGTACAAATAGAGGTTCTAGTGTCTATGAGGCCCAGACTTGTACAAATAGAGATCATAGTGTCTATGAGGCCCAGACTTGTACAAATAGAGGTCCTAGTGTCTATGAGGCCAAGGCTTGTACAAATAGAGGTCCTAGTGTCTATGAGGCACATGCTTGTACAAATAGAGGTTCTAGTGTCTATGAGGCAAATAGAGGTCCTAGTGTCTATGAGGCCAAGGCTTGTACAAAATAGAGGTCCTAGTGTCTATGAGGCCCATGCTTGTACAAATAGAGATCCTAGTGTCTATGAGGCACAGACTTGTACAAATAGAGGTTCTAGTGTCTACGAGACCCATACTTGTACAAATAGATATCCTAGTGTCTATGAGGCCCAGACTTGTACAAATAGTGGTTCTAGTGTCTATGAGGCACATGCTTGCACAAATAGAGGTCCTAGTGTCTATGAGGCCCAGACTTGTACAAATAGAGGTCATAGTGTCTATGAGGCACATGCTTGTACAAATAGAGGTTCTAGTGTCTATGAGGCACATACTTGTACAAATAGAGATCCTAGTGTCTATGAGGCCCAGGCTTGTACAAATAGAGGTCCTAGTGTCTATGAGGCCCATACTTGTACAAATAGAGATCCTAGTGTCTATGAGGCCAAGGCTTGTACAAATAGAGGTCCTAGTGTCTATGAGGCCAAGGCTAGTACAAATAGAGATCATAGTGTCTATGAGGCCCAGGCTTGTACAAATAGAGATCCTAGTGTCTATGAGGCCCAGGCTTGTACAAATAGAGGTCCTAGTGTCTATGAGGCACATACTTGTACAAATAGAGATCCTAGTGTCTATGAGGCCAAGGCTTGTACAAATAGAGGTCCTAGTGTCTATGAGGCACAGGCTAGTACAAATAGATGTCCTAGTGTCTATGAGGCACAGGCTAGTACAAATAGATGTCCCAGTGTCTATGAGGCACAGGCTAGTACAAATAGATGTCCCAGTGTCTATGAGGCCCAGGGTTGTACAAATAGAGGTTCTAGTGTCTATGAGACCCAGACTTGTACAAATAGAGGTCCCAGTGTCTATGAGGCCAAGGCTTGTACAAATAGAGGTCCTAGTGTCTATGAGGCCAAGGCTTGTACAAATAGAGATCCTAGTGTCTATGAGGCCAAGGTTTGTACAAATAGAGGTCCTAGTGTCTATGAGGCACAGGCTAGTACAAATAGAGGTCATAGTGTCTATGAGGCCAAGGCTAGTACAAATAGAGGTCCTAGTGTCTATGAGGCCAAGGCTAGTACAAATAGAGGTCCTAGTGTCTATGAGGCCAAGGCTTGTACAAATAGAGGTCCTAGTGTCTATGAGGCCCAGACTTGTACAAATAGAGGTCCTAGTGTCTATGAGGCACAGGCTAGTACAAATAGAGGTCATAGTGTCTATGAGGCCAAGGCTAGTACAAATAGAGGTCCTAGTGTCTATGAGGCCAAGGCTAGTACAAATAGAGGCCATAGTGTCTATGAGGCCAAGGCTAGTACAAATAGAGGTCCTAGTGTCTATGAGGCCCAGACTTGTACAAATAGAGATCATAGTGGCTATGAGGCACAGGCTTGTACAAATAGAGATCCTAGTGTCTATGAGGCCCAGACTTGTACAAATAGAGGTCCTAGTGTCTATGAGGCCAAGGCTAGTACAAATAGAGATCATAGTGTCTATGAGGCACAGGCTTGTACAAATAGAGATCCTAGTGTCTATGAGGCCCAGACTTGTACAAATAGAGGTCCTAGTGTCTATGAGGCCAAGGCTAGTACAAATAGAGATCATAGTGGCTATGAGGCACAGGCTTGTACAAATAGAGATCCTAGTGTCTATGAGGCCCAGACTTGTACAAATAGAGGTCCTAGTGTCTATGAGGCCAAGGCTAGTACAAATAGAGATCATAGTGGCTATGAGGCACAGGCTTGTACAAATAGAGATCCTAGTGTCTATGAGGCCCAGGCTTGTACAAATAGAGGTCCTAGTGTCTATGAGGCCAAGGCTAGTACAAATAGAGATCATAGTGTCTATGAGGCCCAGGCTTGTACAAATAGAGATCCTAGTGTCTATGAGGCCCAGGCTTGTACAAATAGAGGTCCTAGTGTCTATGAGGCACATACTTGTACAAATAGAGATCCTAGTGTCTATGAGGCCAAGGCTTGTACAAATAGAGGTCCTAGTGTCTATGAGGCACAGGCTAGTACAAATAGATGTCCTAGTGTCTATGAGGCACAGGCTAGTACAAATAGATGTCCCAGTGTCTATGAGGCACAGGCTAGTACAAATAGATGTCCCAGTGTCTATGAGGCCCAGGCTTGTACAAATAGAGGTTCTAGTGTCTATGAGACCCAGACTTGTACAAATAGAGGTCCCAGTGTCTATGAGGCCAAGGCTTGTACAAATAGAGGTCCTAGTGTCTATGAGGCCAAGGCTTGTACAAATAGAGATCCTAGTGTCTATGAGGCCAAGGTTTGTACAAATAGAGGTCCTAGTGTCTATGAGGCACAGGCTAGTACAAATAGAGGTCATAGTGTCTATGAGGCCAAGGCTAGTACAAATAGAGGTCCTAGTGTCTATGAGGCCAAGGCTAGTACAAATAGAGGTCCTAGTGTCTATGAGGCCAAGGCTTGTACAAATAGAGGTCCTAGTGTCTATGAGGCCCAGACTTGTACAAATAGAGGTCCTAGTGTCTATGAGGCACAGGCTAGTACAAATAGAGGTCATAGTGTCTATGAGGCCAAGGCTAGTACAAATAGAGGTCCTAGTGTCTATGAGGCCAAGGCTAGTACAAATAGAGGCCATAGTGTCTATGAGGCCAAGGCTAGTACAAATAGAGGTCCTAGTGTCTATGAGGCCCAGACTTGTACAAATAGAGATCATAGTGGCTATGAGGCACAGGCTAGTACAAATAGAGGTCCTAGTGTCTATGAGGCACAGGCTAGTACAAATAGAGGTCCTAGTGTCTATGAGGCCAAGGCTTGTACAAATAGAGGTTCTAGTGTCTATGAGGCCGACTTGTACAAATAGAGGTCCTAGTGTCTATGAGACCCAGACTTGTACAAATAGAGGTCCTAGTGTCTATGAGGCCCAGATTTGTACAAATAGAGATCATAGTGGCTATGAGGCACAGGCTAGTACAAATAGAGGTCCTAGTGTCTATGAGGCCAAGGCTAGTACAAATAGAGGTCCTAGTGTCTATGAGGCCAAGGCTTGTACAAATAGAGGTTCTAGTGTCTATGAGGCCGACTTGTACAAATAGAGGTCCTAGTGTCTATGAGACCCAGACTTGTACAAATAGAGGTCCTAGTGTCTATGAGGCCAAGGCTAGTACAAATAGAGGTCCTAGTGTCTATGAGGCCAAGGCTTGTACAAATAGAGGTTCTAGTGTATATGAGGTCCAGACTTGTACAAATAGAGATCCTAGTGTCTATGAGACCCAGACTTGTATAAATAGAGGTCCTAGTGTCTATGAGGCACAGGCTTGTACAAATAGAGGCCCTAGTGTCTATGAGGCCCAGACCTGTACCAATAGAAGTTATAGTGTCTATGAGGCCCAGACTTGTACACATAGTGGTTCTGATGTCTAAGGCAAATTCTTATACAAATAGAGGTTCTAGTGTTTATGAGGCACATTCTTGAACAAATAGAGGTCCTAGTTTTTGTGAGGCTCAGACTTGTACAAGTATAGGTCCTAGTGCTTATGAAGCCCAGTCTTATACAAACAGAAGTCCTATTTTCTTGGGGGCATGTGCTTGTATAGATAGAAGCTTTAGTGACTATGAGGCCCAGACTGTACAAATAGAGGTCCTAGTGCATATGAAGCCCAGGCTTGTACAAGCAGAGGTCTTAATGTCTACAAGGCCCTACTCTTTGGTGTTAAAATTAACATTGACTACAATAGATATATTCTTACACTACACCTATATTACAAATGTAATTGTATGAGGCATGATATGTCTTTGTGCTGAGTAGATTAAACTTTGCTCAAATATACACCCAACAATCATAGAGGGTTTATTTGGATTCAAAGTTTGAAATAGATTGCAATGAGGAAAATTCAAAACAAAACTGCCTTTATAAGAAACAGGAACACATACCCAGTTCAGCTGTATTTAGCATGAACTGCATTGTGATATGAAAATTCCATTGTGTACCAATGAATGTGTGAGTTTTAAGTGGGTAATGCATTGACAGTAAAACAAATAAGTGGGGCAAATTTAGTGACCGGGAGCAAGTCCTTATGATGTTACCATTAAAAATTGGACCTGTAGTATCTATTATTAATGCGATAATTAATTATGTAATTAGGGGCCATGTGCAAAACTGCCATCTTGATTGTAATGAAAGGTGACATGTGAGTTAATGTTTGTGCAAAAAGGTACCATACGACAGATGGTACCTTTTTGCACTCTCGGATTTTTTTTTTAAAGTATATTTTTCATTTGCAGAAAGGATCTAAGTGACATATGGATCCTTTTTGCACAATCGAACTAATAAAATAAGAGTTATTATAGATAAGCGACGAGATGACATGTGGTATTTGTAGCATGATGATAAAAGTCAACAGACATAGTTTACAAATGCAATCTGTGACGGCTGTTATACAAAACAAAAGTACAATACCAAACGACTTGATCAGATTCTCCTTGGAAACAATTTGAAACGTGTTCCACTTACATCAGATGGAAATTGCTTTTATACAGCATTTTTAGAGAGTGCTATGATGGAAACTGATATTCAAAAACTAAGAAAGGATGCTTTGGGACTACATGTCTAGCAATTCCGAGATGTCGAATCATTAAAAGCAAGTGGTGCGTCGAATGTGAGTTTAGGAGATTGTTTACCACTTGCTCTTGTCGACATGTTTGAGTGTACAATTATAATTTATTCTAGTGACAGTAGCACATCTGTATATGACATAATCCCGTCCATAGAGATCACCCAAGAAAAAATGATAAATCTTGCATATCTTGCAATAAGGGGATTTGAACAGTATTAAGTTGTTTTAAAGATTGATAAGCTTTAAACACCTAGACAATGTGACCCACTGTCTGTTGAAGATTCTATAATAGAAGCCAGACACAATAACTAAGATGATACCATCAATAAAGAAAGAGTGGACCAAAACATCAAAAGTACACCCACTGAACGACCAAGCTATTCTCCACGTGTAACCCCACATAAATGAGCAGACTACCGAAGTCCTCTTAAAAGATATTCAAGTCGTAAGAAGCGAGCAAATCCAGATAAATGGAAACGAAATGTTCGACAACTTCAGAGAGTTTCTGGAGAATAATACATATCTAAAAGCGGTAAGTCAACCAGAAAAATGTTAAGCCACAGTATTGTTCAAAGTGTAGATTTAAATGCAATGAAAATGTTTCAGAGGAAAGCAGACAAAGTATTATGTCATTTTACTACGCTCCAAGATCATATGAGCGGCAACAAGACTGTATCTGCGACATGATAAACATTGTAAAACCCGCTCGGTCCACTGGGAAGAAATCCGTGTCTCGTCAATACTATCTATCAGTTGATAATAACAGGATACAAGTTTGTAGGAATTTCTTCATTCTCGTCAATACTATCTATCAGTTGACAATAACAGGATACGAGTTTGTAGGAACCGTGTCTCATCAATACTATCTATCAGTTGATAATAACAGGATACGAGTTTGTAGGAACCGTGTCTCGTCAAAACTATCTATCAGTTGACAATAACAGGATACGAGATTCTAGGAACCGTGTCTCGTCAATACTATCCATCAGTTGATAATAACAGGATACGAGTTTGTATGAACCGTGTCTCGTCAATACTATCCATCAGTTGACAATAACAGGATACGAGTTTGTAGGAACCGTGTCTCGTCAATACTATCCATCAGTTGACAATAACAGGATACGGAGTTTGTAGGAACCGTGTCTCGTCAATACTATCCATCAGTTGATAATAACAGGATACGAGTTTGCAGAAACCGTGTCTCGTCAATACTATCCATCCGTTGATAATAACAGGATACGAGTTTGTAGGAACTGTGTCTCGTCAATACTATCCATCAGTTGACAATAACAGGATACGGAGTTTGTAGGAACCGTGTCTCGTCAATACTATCCATCAGTTGATAATAACAGGATACGAGTTTGTAGGAACCGTGTCTCGTCAATACTATCCATCCGTTGATAATAACAGGATACGAGTTTGTAGGAACCGTGTCTCGTCAATACTATCTATCAGTTGATAATAACAGGATACGAGTTTGTAGGAACCGTGTCTCGTCAATACTATCTATCAGTTGATAATAACAGGATACGAGTTTGTAGGAACCGTGTCTCGTCAATACTATCCATCAGTTGACAATAACAGGATACGAGTTTGTAGGAACCGTGTCTCGTCAATACTATCTATCAGTTGACAATAACAGGATACGAGTTTGTAGGAACTGTGTCTCGTCAATACTATCCATCAGTTGACAATAACAGGATACGAGTTTGTAGGAACCGTGTCTCGTCAATACTATCTATCAGTTGACAATAACAGGATACGAGTTTGTAGGAACCGTGTCTCGTCAATACTATCCATCCGTTGATAATAACAGGATACGAGTTTGTAGGAACCGTGTCTCGTCAATACTATCCATCCGTTGATAATAACAGGATACGAGTTTGTAGGAACCGTGTCTCGTCAATACTATCCATCAGTTGATAATAACAGGATACGAGTTTGTAGGAACCGGGTCTCGTCAATACTATCTATCAGTTGATAATAACAGGATACGAGTTTGTAGGAACCGTGTCTCGTCAATACTATCCATCAGTTGATAATAACAGGATACGAGTTTGTAGGAACCGGGTCTCGTCAATACTATCTATCAGTTGATAATAACAGGATACGAGTTTGTAGGAACCGTGTCTCATCAATACTATTTATCAGTTGACAATAACAGGATACGAGTTTGTAGGAACCGTGTCTCGTCAATACTATCCATCAGTTGATAATAACAGGATACGAGTTTGTAGGAACCGGGTCTCGTCAATACTATCTATCAGTTGATAATAACAGGATACGAGTTTGTAGGAACCGTGTCTCATCAATACTATCTATCAGTTGACAATAACAGGATACGAGTTTGTAGGAACCGGGTCTCGTCAATACTATCTATCAGTTGACAATAACAGGATACGAGTTTGTAGGAACCGTGTCTCGTCAATACTATCTATCAGTTGACAATAACAGGATACGAGTTTGTAGGAACCGGGTCTCGTCAATACTATCTATCAGTTGACAATAACAGGATACGAGTTTGTAGGAACCGTGTCTCGTCAATACTATCCATCAGTTGACAATAACAGGATACGAGTTTGTAGGAACCGTGTCTCGTCAATACTATCCATCAGTTGATAATAACAGGATACGAGTTTGCAGGAACCGTGTCTCGTCAATACTATCCATCCGTTGATAATAACAGGATACGAGTTTGCAGGAACCGTGTCTCATCAATACTATTTATCAGTTGACAATAACAGGATACGAGTTTGTAGGAACCGTGTCTCGTCAATACTATCCATCAGTTGATAATAACAGGATACGAGTTTGCAGGAACCGTGTCTCGTCAATACTATCCATCCGTTGATAATAACAGGATACGAGTTTGCAGGAACCGTGTCTCATCAATACTATTTATCAGTTGACAATAACAGGATACGAGTTTGTAGGAACCGTGTCTCGTCAATACTATCCATCAGTTGATAATAACAGGATACGAGTTTGTAGGAACCGTGTCTCGTCAATACTATCCATCAGTTGATAATAACAGGATACGAGTTTGTAGGAACCGGGTCTCGTCAATACTATCTATCAGTTGATAATAACAGGATACGAGTTTGTAGGAACCGTGTCTCATCAATACTATCTATCAGTTGATAATAACAGGATACGAGTTTGTAGGAACCGTGTCTCGTCAATACTATCCATCAGTTGATAATAACAGGATACGAGTTTGTAGGAACCGTGTCTCGTCAATACTATCTATCAGTTGATAATAACAGGATACAAGTTTGTAGGAACCGTGTCTCGTCAATACTATCCATCAGTTGATAATAACAGGATACCAGTTTGTAGGAACCGGGTCTCATCAATACTATCCATCAGTTGATAATAACAGGATACGAGTTTGTAGGAACCGTGTCTCGTCAATACTATCCATCAGTTGATAATAACAGGATACGAGTTTGTAGGAACCGGGTCTCATCAATACTATCCATCAGTTGATAATAACAGGATACGAGTTTGTAGGAACCGTGTCTCGTCAATACTATCCATCAGTTGATAATAACAGGATACGAGTTTGTAGGAACCGTGTCTCGTCAATACTATCTATCAGTTGACAATAACAGGATACGAGTTTGTAGGAACCGTGTCTCGTCAATACTATCCATCAGTTGATAATAACAGGATACGAGTTTGTAGGAACCGTGTCTCGTCAATACTATCTATCAGTTGATAATAACAGGATACGTAGTTTGTAGGAACCGTGTCTCGTCAATACTATCTATCAGTTGACAATAACAGGATACGAGTTTGTAGGAACCGTGTCTCGTCAATACTATCTATCAGTTGACAATAACAGGATACGAGTTTGTAGGAACCGTGTCTCGTCAATACTATCTATCAGTTGACAATAACAGGATACGAGTTTGTAGGAACCGTGTCTCGTCAATACTATCTATCAGTTGACAATAACAGGATACGAGTTTGTAGGAACCGTGTCTCGTCAATACTATCTATCAGTTGACAATAACAGGATACGAGTTTGTAGGAACCGTGTCTCGTCAATACTATCCATCAGTTGATAATAACAGGATACGAGTTTGTAGGAACCGGGTCTCATCAATACTATCCATCAGTTGATAATAACAGGATACGAGTTGTAGGAACCGTGTCTCGTCAATACTATCCATCAGTTGACAATAACAGGATACGAGTTTGTAGGAACCGGGTCTCATCAATACTATCCATCAGTTGATAATAACAGGATACGAGTTTGTAGGAACCGTGTCTCGTCAATACTATCCATCAGTTGATAATAACAGGATACGAGTTTGTAGGAACCGTGTCTCGTCAATACTATCTATCAGTTGACAATAACAGGATACGAGTTTGTAGGAACCGTGTCTCGTCAATACTATCCATCAGTTGATAATAACAGGATACCAGTTTGTAGGAACCGTGTCTCGTCAATACTATCTATCAGTTGATAATAACAGGATACGTAGTTTGTAGGAACCGTGTCTCGTCAATACTATCTATCAGTTGACAATAACAGGATACGAGTTTGTAGGAACCGTGTCTCGTCAATACTATCTATCAGTTGATAATAACAGGATACGTAGTTTGTAGGAACCGTGTCTCGTCAATACTATCTATCAGTTGACAATAACAGGATACGTAGTTTGTAGGAACCGTGTCTCGTCAATACTATCTATCAGTTGACAATAACAGGATACGAGTTTGTAGGAACCGTGTCTCGTCAATACTATCTATCAGTTGACAATAACAGGATACGAGTTTGTAGGAACCGTGTCTCGTCAATACTATCTATCAGTTGACAATAACAGGATACGAGTTTGTAGGAACCGTGTCTCGTCAATACTATCTATCAGTTGACAATAACAGGATACGAGTTTGTAGGAACCGTGTCTCGTCAATACTATCTATCAGTTGACAATAACAGGATACGAGTTTGTAGGAACCGTGTCTCGTCAATACTATTTATCAGTTGACAATAACAGGATACGAGTTTGTAGGAACCGTGTCTCGTCAATACTATCTATCAGTTGATAATAACAGGATACAAGTTTGTAGGAACCGTGTCTCATCAATACTATTTATCAGTTGATAATAACAGGATACGAGTTTGTAGGAACCGTGTCTCGTCAATACTATCTATCAGTTGATAATAACAGGATACAAGTTTGTAGGAACCGTGTCTCATCAATACTATCTATCAGTTGATAATAACAGGATACAAGTTTGTAGGAACCGTGTCTCGTCAATACTATCTATCAGTTGATAATAACAGGATACGAGTTTGTAGGAACCGTGTCTCGTCAATACTATCTATCAGTTGATAATAACAGGATACAAGTTTGTAGGAACCGTGTCTCATCAATACTATCTATCAGTTGATAATAACAGGATACAAGTTTGTAGGAACCGTGTCTCGTCAATACTATCTATCAGTTGATAATAACAGGATACGAGTTTGTAGGAACCGTGTTTCGTCAATACTATCTATCTGTTGACAATAACAGGATACGAGTTTGTAGGAACCGTGTCTCATCAATACTATCCATCAGTTGACAATAACAGGATACAAGTTTGTAGGAACCGTGTCTCGTCAATACTATCTATCAGTTGATAATAACAGGATACAAGTTTGTAGGAACCGTGTCTCGTCAATACTATCTATCAGTTGATAATAACAGGATACAAGTTTGTAGGAACCGTGTCTCATCAATACTATCTATCAGTTGATAATAACAGGATACAAGTTTGTAGGAACCGTGTCTCATCAATACTATCTATCAGTTGATAATAACAGGATACAAGTTTGTAGGAACCGTGTCTCGTCAATACTATCTATCAGTTGATAATAACAGGATACAAGTTTGTAGGAACCGTGTCTCATCAATACTATCTATCAGTTGATAATAACAGGATACAAGTTTGTAGGAACCGTGTCTCGTCAATACTATCTATCAGTTGATAATAACAGGATACGAGTTTGTAGGAACCGTGTCTCGTCAATACTATCCATCAGTTGATAATAACAGGATACGAGTTTGTAGGAACCGTGTCTCATCAATACTATCCATCAGTTGATAATAACAGGATACAAGTTTGTAGGAACCGTGTCTCATCAATACTATCCATCAGTTGATAATAACAGGATACGAGTTTGTAGGAACCGTGTCTCATCAATACTATCCATCAGTTGATAATAACAGGATACGAGTTTGTAGGAACCGTGTCTCATCAATACTATCTATCAGTTGACAATAACAGGATACGAGTTTGTAGGAACCGTGTCTCGTCAATACTATCTATCAGTTGATAATAACAGGATACAAGTTTGTAGGAACCGTGTCTCATCAATACTATCTATCAGTTGATAATAACAGGATACAAGTTTGTAGGAACCGTGTCTCATCAATACTATCTATCAGTTGATAATAACAGGATACAAGTTTGTAGGAACCGTGTCTCGTCAATACTATCTATCAGTTGATAATAACAGGATACAAGTTTGTAGGAACCGTGTCTCGTCAATACTATCTATCAGTTGATAATAACAGGATACGAGTTTGTAGGAACCGTGTCTCGTCAATACTATCCATCAGTTGATAATAACAGGATACGAGTTTGTAGGAACCGGGTCTCATCAATACTATCCATCAGTTGATAATAACAGGATACGAGTTGTAGGAACCGTGTCTCGTCAATACTATCCATCAGTTGATAATAACAGGATACGAGTTTGTAGGAACCGGGTCTCATCAATACTATCCATCAGTTGATAATAACAGGATACGAGTTTGTAGGAACCGTGTCTCGTCAATACTATCCATCAGTTGATAATAACAGGATACGAGTTTGTAGGAACCGTGTCTCGTCAATACTATCTATCAGTTGACAATAACAGGATACGAGTTTGTAGGAACCGTGTCTCGTCAATACTATCCATCAGTTGATAATAACAGGATACCAGTTTGTAGGAACCGTGTCTCGTCAATACTATCTATCAGTTGATAATAACAGGATACGTAGTTTGTAGGAACCGTGTCTCGTCAATACTATCTATCAGTTGACAATAACAGGATACGAGTTTGTAGGAACCGTGTCTCGTCAATACTATCTATCAGTTGATAATAACAGGATACGTAGTTTGTAGGAACCGTGTCTCGTCAATACTATCTATCAGTTGACAATAACAGGATACGTAGTTTGTAGGAACCGTGTCTCGTCAATACTATCTATCAGTTGACAATAACAGGATACGAGTTTGTAGGAACCGTGTCTCGTCAATACTATCTATCAGTTGACAATAACAGGATACGAGTTTGTAGGAACCGTGTCTCGTCAATACTATCTATCAGTTGACAATAACAGGATACGAGTTTGTAGGAACCGTGTCTCGTCAATACTATCTATCAGTTGACAATAACAGGATACGAGTTTGTAGGAACCGTGTCTCGTCAATACTATCTATCAGTTGACAATAACAGGATACGAGTTTGTAGGAACCGTGTCTCGTCAATACTATTTATCAGTTGACAATAACAGGATACGAGTTTGTAGGAACCGTGTCTCGTCAATACTATCTATCAGTTGATAATAACAGGATACAAGTTTGTAGGAACCGTGTCTCATCAATACTATTTATCAGTTGATAATAACAGGATACGAGTTTGTAGGAACCGTGTCTCGTCAATACTATCTATCAGTTGATAATAACAGGATACAAGTTTGTAGGAACCGTGTCTCATCAATACTATCTATCAGTTGATAATAACAGGATACAAGTTTGTAGGAACCGTGTCTCGTCAATACTATCTATCAGTTGATAATAACAGGATACGAGTTTGTAGGAACCGTGTCTCGTCAATACTATCTATCAGTTGATAATAACAGGATACAAGTTTGTAGGAACCGTGTCTCATCAATACTATCTATCAGTTGATAATAACAGGATACAAGTTTGTAGGAACCGTGTCTCGTCAATACTATCTATCAGTTGATAATAACAGGATACGAGTTTGTAGGAACCGTGTTTCGTCAATACTATCTATCTGTTGACAATAACAGGATACGAGTTTGTAGGAACCGTGTCTCATCAATACTATCCATCAGTTGACAATAACAGGATACAAGTTTGTAGGAACCGTGTCTCGTCAATACTATCTATCAGTTGATAATAACAGGATACAAGTTTGTAGGAACCGTGTCTCGTCAATACTATCTATCAGTTGATAATAACAGGATACAAGTTTGTAGGAACCGTGTCTCATCAATACTATCTATCAGTTGATAATAACAGGATACAAGTTTGTAGGAACCGTGTCTCATCAATACTATCTATCAGTTGATAATAACAGGATACAAGTTTGTAGGAACCGTGTCTCGTCAATACTATCTATCAGTTGATAATAACAGGATACAAGTTTGTAGGAACCGTGTCTCATCAATACTATCTATCAGTTGATAATAACAGGATACAAGTTTGTAGGAACCGTGTCTTGTCAATACTATCTATCAGTTGATAATAACAGGATACGAGTTTGTAGGAACCGTGTCTCGTCAATACTATCCATCAGTTGATAATAACAGGATACGAGTTTGTAGGAACCGTGTCTCATCAATACTATCCATCAGTTGATAATAACAGGATACAAGTTTGTAGGAACCGTGTCTCATCAATACTATCCATCAGTTGATAATAACAGGATACGAGTTTGTAGGAACCGTGTCTCATCAATACTATCCATCAGTTGATAATAACAGGATACGAGTTTGTAGGAACCGTGTCTCATCAATACTATCTATCAGTTGACAATAACAGGATACGAGTTTGTAGGAACCGTGTCTCGTCAATACTATCTATCAGTTGATAATAACAGGATACAAGTTTGTAGGAACCGTGTCTCATCAATACTATCTATCAGTTGATAATAACAGGATACAAGTTTGTAGGAACCGTGTCTCATCAATACTATCTATCAGTTGATAATAACAGGATACAAGTTTGTAGGAACCGTGTCTCGTCAATACTATCTATCAGTTGATAATAACAGGATACAAGTTTGTAGGAACCGTGTCTCGTCAATACTATCTATCAGTTGATAATAACAGGATACGAGTTTGTAGGAACCGTGTCTCGTCAATACTATCCATCAGTTGATAATAACAGGATACGAGTTTGTAGGAACCGTGTCTCATCAATACTATCCATCAGTTGATAATAACAGGATACAAGTTTGTAGGAACCGTGTCTCATCAATACTATCCATCAGTTGATAATAACAGGATACGAGTTTGTAGGAACCGTGTCTCATCAATACTATCCATCAGTTGATAATAACAGGATACGAGTTTGTAGGAACCGTGTCTCATCAATACTATCTATCAGTTGACAATAACAGGATACGAGTTTGTAGGAACCGTGTCTCGTCAATACTATCTATCAGTTGATAATAACAGGATACAAGTTTGTAGGAACCGTGTCTCATCAATACTATCTATCAGTTGACAATAACAGGATACGAGTTTGTAGGAACCGTGTCTCGTCAATACTATCTATCAGTTGATAATAACAGGATACGAGTTTGTAGGAACCGTGTCTCGTCAATACTATCTATCAGTTGATAATAACAGGATACGAGTTTGTAGGAACCGTGTCTCGTCAATACTATCTATCAGTTGATAATAACAGGATACAAGTTTGTAGGAACCGTGTCTCATCAATACTATCTATCAGTTGATAATAACAGGATACGAGTTTGTAGGAACCGTGTCTCGTCAATACTATCTATCAGTTGATAATAACAGGATACGAGTTTGTAGGAACCGTGTCTCGTCAATACTATCTATCAGTTGACAATAACAGGATACGAGTTTGTAGGAACCGTGTCTCGTCAATACTATCTATCAGTTGATAATAACAGGATACGAGTTTGTAGGAACCGTGTCTCGTCAATACTATCTATCAGTTGATAATAACAGGATACGAGTTTGTAGGAACCGTGTCTCGTCAATACTATCTATCAGTTGATAATAACAGGATACAAGTTTGTAGGAACCGTGTCTCATCAATACTATCTATCAGTTGATAATAACAGGATACGAGTTTGTAGGAACCGTGTCTCGTCAATACTATCTATCAGTTGATAATAACAGGATACGAGTTTGTAGGAACCGTGTCTCGTCAATACTATCTATCAGTTGACAATAACAGGATACGAGTTTGTAGGAACCGTGTCTCGTCAATACTATCTATCAGTTGATAATAACAGGATACGAGTTTGTAGGAACCGTGTCTCATCAATACTATCTATCAGTTGATAATAACAGGATACGAGTTTGTAGGAACCGTGTCTCGTCAATACTATCTATCAGTTGATAATAACAGGATACGAGTTTGTAGGAACCGTGTCTCATCAATACTATCTATCAGTTGATAATAACAGGATACGAGTTTGTAGGAACCGTGTCTCGTCAATACTATCTATCAGTTGATAATAACAGGATACGTAGTTTGTAGGAACCGTGTCTCGTCAATACTATCTATCAGTTGATAATAACAGGATACGAGTTTGTAGGAACCGTGTCTCATCAATACTATCTATCAGTTGATAATAACAGGATACGAGTTTGTAGGAACCGTGTCTCGTCAATACTATCTATCAGTTGATAATAACAGGATACGAGTTTGTAGGAACCGTGTCTCGTCAATACTATCTATCAGTTGACAATAACAGGATACGAGTTTGTAGGAACCGTGTCTCGTCAATACTATCTATCAGTTGACAATAACAGGATACGAGTTTGTAGGAACCGTGTCTCGTCAATACTATCTATCAGTTGATAATAACAGGATACGTAGTTTGTAGGAACCGTGTCTCATCAATACTATCTATCAGTTGATAATAACAGGATACGAGTTTGTAGGAACCGTGTCTCGTCAATACTATCTATCAGTTGACAATAACAGGATACGAGTTTGTAGGAACCGTGTCTCGTCAATACTATCTATCAGTTGATAATAACAGGATACGTAGTTTGTAGGAACCGTGTCTCATCAATACTATCTATCAGTTGATAATAACAGGATACGAGTTTGTAGGAACCGTGTCTCGTCAATACTATCTATCAGTTGATAATAACAGGATACGAGTTTGTAGGAACCGTGTCTCGTCAATACTATCTATCAGTTGATAATAACAGGATACGAGTTTGTAGGAACCGTGTCTCGTCAATACTATCTATCAGTTGATAATAACAGGATACGAGTTTGTAGGAACCGTGTCTCATCAATACTATCTATCAGTTGATAATAACAGGATACGAGTTTGTAGGAACCGTGTCTCGTCAATACTATCTATCAGTTGATAATAACAGGATACGTAGTTTGTAGGAACCGTGTCTCGTCAATACTATCTATCAGTTGATAATAACAGGATACGAGTTTGTAGGAACCGTGTCTCGTCAATACTATCTATCAGTTGACAATAACAGGATACGAGTTTGTAGGAACCGTGTCTCGTCAATACTATCTATCAGTTGACAATAACAGGATACGAGTTTGTAGGAACCGTGTCTCGTCAATACTATCTATCAGTTGACAATAACAGGATACGAGTTTGTAGGAACCGTGTCTCGTCAATACTATCTATCAGTTGATAATAACAGGATACGAGTTTGTAGGAACCGTGTCTCATCAATACTATCTATCAGTTGATAATAACAGGATACGAGTTTGTAGGAAACTCTAGATATCGACAGAAAAACAATTGATACACAATGAAAAGGAAGCAACATGGTGCCTTTAGTGTCACGGGTATCAGAGGAAGCAACATGGTACTTTTAGTGTCACGGGTATCAGAGGAAGCAACATGGTGCCTTTAGTGTCACGGGTATCAGAGGAAGCAACATGGTACTTTTAGTGTCACAGGTATCAGAGGAAGCAACATGGTACTTTTAGTGTCACAGGTATCAGAGGAAAACAACCATCGAAAACTAAGATAGAGAAAGAGACAACTGAAGTCGTTCACCGTCAAAGATCCTTCCCTAAAATGGAATCGCACTACTCACGTAAAAAAACTTTAAAAAAACAATACCTTGCTCACGATCTGAATATCAAACAGATGTGGCGCGTGTATGTCGAGGAATGTAAAAAGCAAGACCTGGTGTATGTTAAGCAAGCAAAATACAGAGAGGTGTTTGTAACAGTTATAACTATTCCTTCACTAATGTCGAAAGGACTTCACTAATGTTGTCATAACTTGCGTCCAATCCCATTTGCAACTTTTATGCAAATAAAATATATTTAAACTAAACTAACAATTCCTTCGTCAAGCCTAAAAAGGATCAATGTTTCCTGTGTGAACGTTACAACTGGGCCAGGGAAACGGGCAATGTCGACAAAAGTTTGTAAAAGGATTAAGATGATCATCAATCAATGAAAGTTCAAGCGTGGGAAGAGAAAGAAAATGACAAGAAGAAATCACAGGAAGATGCCAAGTACTATACAGCAACGTTTGACCACCAATCAATACTTACTACCCCATGCCCTTTGGTCAGCGAGATGTACTACGCCAAGTACTATACAGCAACGTTTGACCACCAAGCAGTACTTACTATCCCATGCCCTTTGGTCAGCGAGATGTCCTACGCCAAGTACTATACGGCAACGTTTGATCACCAAGCAGTACATACTACCCCATGCCCTTTGGTCAGCGAGATGTACTACGTCAAGTACTATACAGCAACGTTTGACCACCAATCAGTACTTACTACCCCATGCCCTTTGGTCAGCGAAATGTACTACGCCAAGTACTATACATCAACGTTTGACCACCAAGCAGTACTTACTATCCCATGCCCTTTGGTCAGCGAGATGTCCTACGCCAAGTACTATACGGCAACGTTTGATCACCAAGCAGTACATACTACCCCATGCCCTTTGGTCAGCGAGATGTACTACGTCAAGTACTATACAGCAACGTTTGACCACCAATCAGTACTTACTACCCCATGCCCTTTGGTCAGCGAAATGTACTACGCCAAGTACTATACATCAACGTTTGACCACCAAGCAGTACTTACTATCCCATGCCCTTTGGTCAGTGAGATGTCCTACGCCAAGCACTATACGGCAACGTTTGACCACCAAGCAGTACTTACTACCCCATGCCCTTTGGTCAGCGAGATGTACTACGCCAAGTACTATACAGCAACATTTGACCACCAAGCAGTACTTACTACCCCAAGCCCTTTGGTCAGCGAGATGTACTACGCCAAGTACTATACAGCAACGTTTGACCACCAAGCAGTACTTACTATCCCATGCCCTTTGGTCAGCGAGATGTCCTACGCCAAGTACTATACGGCAACGTTTGATCACCAAGCAGTACTTACTACCCCATGCCCTTTGGTCAGCGAGATGTACTACGCCAAGTACTATACAGCAACGTTTGACCACCAATCAGTACTTACTACCCCATGCCCTTTGGTTAGCGAGATGTATTACGCCAAGTACTATACAGCAACGTTTGACCACCAAGCAGTACTTACTATCCCATGCCCTTTGGTCAGCGAGATGTCCTACGCCAAGCACTATACGGCAACGTTTTGACCACCAAGCAGTACTTACTATCCCATGCCCTTTGGTCAGCGAGATGTCCTACGCCAAGCACTATACGGCAACGTTTGACCACCAAGCAGTACTTACTACCCCATGCCCTTTGGTCAGCGAGATGTCCTACGCCAAGTACTATACAGTAACGTTTGACCACCAATCAGTACTTACTACCCCATGCCCTTTGGTCAGCGAGATGTCCTACGCCAAGTACTATACAGCAACGTTTGACCACCAATCAGTACTTACTACCCCATGTCCTTTGGTCAGCGAGATGTACTACGCCAAGTACTATACAGCAACGTTTGACCACCAAGCAGTACTTACTACCCCAAGCCCTTTGGTCAGCGAGATGTACTACGCCAAGTACTATACAGCAACGTTTGACCACCAAGCAGTACTTACTACCCCATGCCCTTTGGTCAGCCAGATGTACTACTCAAGAAAACTATGTTGCTACACTTAACTACTTACTCATTTGGCAATAAAAAGGCTGTTTGCCATCTTTGGGACGAGAAACAAGGGAAAGGGGGCTCTTGTGAAATAGCCACCTGTTAAATGATGAATACTACGTCCATCTGTTCTCCATCCAACGAAATAAAAAGAAATATTATTCAGACACTTGTGGCGACAAAATCGAAATCAGTATGTTCCTGCCTCACTTTTATACACATTGTACAGAATACTAAGTTTAAAGAGAATTAATCATAAGTTTTTACAATCCGGCCATTAACATATGGAATGTGATTCAGTTTATTCAACTATAGAAACCGCCAAAATGAAAACATCTGTATATGTACCATCACATTTTTTGTATTTTCTAACTTTTTGATTGGAGAATAATACAAATTTGGTAAGAGTTCGGAGAACGGAGTTAGAATACTTGGAGTGATTTTCCGACTGTGTTTTTTTGGGCCGAATATCGGCCCCAATGTGAAAAAAGTTTTTCCGCAATTTAATGGGGGAAAATTCCTAATAGCATGGTGATAAAATTATTCGTAAAAACTGGTTAATAAAAGCTTTTTGAAATGAAATTAAAAGTCGAACATTTTCACGCTTATGACCTGGTTTCTATTTGTTTTGATTAACCAAGCGAAATACTACGCACAAGATACCGGGAACCAGTACAGTATATTGGGTCGCTTGAAATGTTTACCGAATGCGACAAAACTTCAGAAAAACGAAAGCGGAAATCTGTAGTATTTGGAATAAATGTTTATTTAAATAAATTTAATATACAATTTTAATAAAAAATAGTAAATATGTCATGTGATTTACTTTGCTTGATATTTTGTCAATTCATTGGAAATTAAAAACGGAAAAGAGTTGATGAAACGGAATACGCGAATTATTGTTTTAAAGTTAAAAATAAAAATGTCACGATGTTGTATAATTCTAAATAATTTGCTAAGAAATTGACCAGTAATGATGGAAGCAAGTACAAATAACTTGATTCCTTTGGATGAAAAAAAAGTTTTTACTTCCCCCAAGTTTGACTGAGGAGAAATATGAGGTTGATGACGTTAATAAAGCTAGTGAAACTGTTTGTGCTTTGAAGTGAGTCCGACCCACTACTGTACCGGTGAAGTCGTCTATCTAATCCCATTAAAAAAAACTATTCCGGGTATTCCAATAGATGTTGTTGCAGTTAATTATGCTGTTTTTGCAATTAGTATCTTTATTAATTATTACCTGTGATGTACCTGCATTTTATGTCAAATATTGCAGAAAAAGGGAAAATATTTGAGTGAAGTAAGTGTTATTAATAAATATTAGAAATTGGAATGAAACATTTTTTTCATATGGAGTAAAATCAAGTATGACATAAATAGTAAAATATCTTTTAAAAAATATTTGTACCTTTGAAAAAAAAAACCATGAATCATAAGAATTTCATTACAAAATGAATAGTAACAAACATAAGCTAAGACATGCTTGTTTATTATTTCATGTAATTTAAAAAATTAATAATAAGTTCTATGGATGCTGAAATATAAATGTATTGATAGAGATATTATTTATTCATGTATGTATCTGTATGGTTTTTTTTTTATTAGAAAAAAAATGATAAATTAATATATATTAGTTCTCCATTCTCTAATCAAGGTTTACCTGAAGTTAATGAGTTTTTGTTTATACACCCCAAGCCCCAATGTTTGCACATTGTTTATACAATGATTACAGCTATTCCCACTTGAAATTTTAGATTTCTTTAATGAATTTAAAAAAAAGTGGAATTAGGTGGAGTCAACCCTACCGGTCACCGACACTAAGTACTGATACATCATGCCCAGAAGCTGAATGTCTTGTTACCACTGCGAATGTCACTCAAAAAACAACCAATTCAAATTCTTTATTACCTAACACAGCTTCAAATGACATCCAACAACATGTAAATAGTGGTGATGTTGATATTCGCAATCTGACTATCACTCTGATTCGGACAGTTGTGCTCCAGAGGTCATGGTACCAGATGCCAGGGTGTTCAGTTCAATGAAAAATGAACAAAAATACCAATGGCTATATGATAGTGTGGTACACCAAGGGTATTTATGTAAGTTTTGTGAACTGTTTTGTGGTCATTCTTTCTCATCACAAGAATTTGTTACTGTTGGCATTAACCTTGGTACAGTATGATTGCTATTCTATTACTGGACCTCCAAACTAATAAATGTATTGCTCTTCCCATCTTTTCCCAATTCACATCATTTACGCGCTAATTTCCCCAAATATAAGGGACCCGGACCCCAGATACAAATGAGTAGGAAAATCATTGACTTGTAATAAGCATGTCGGATTTAAAGCACTTTGTAATAAGTAAGTCGGATTTAAGGCTCTTGTAATAAGCAAGTCATTTAGTAGTTTTCCGATTGGTTGCGTCCGTCGTCCTACGCCCCGTACAGACAAAGGGAGTTCGAGTATAACTGATAATATGATTACTTTTAATGGTATATATGTATTAAACTTTAAATTTAAGAGATATTCTCTTTAACCAAAGTATTATATGTCGTAGTTTTATTCTCAATGTATTATGTAATCTTTAGGTGAGCGACTGGGAGTATTAAATTCTGAGAAAGTGCCATTTCATCTATTACATATTAAGAAGTTATTGTTGAAGCCATGAATTTTTTGAGATTTTACCATGGATAGGAAATAATATGCATCCCCCCTTTTTTTTTAGTTCACCTAACCCAAAGGATCAGGTGAGCCTTTGTCATCACTTTGCGTCGGTCGTCCGTCCGTACACAATTACTAAAAATATTCTCCTCTGAAACCACTTGGCCACTTAAGACCAAACTTTGGTGGAATGGTCCGTTGGTGATCCCCTTCCAAAATTGTGTCCGGCAGTCCCGACCTCCAATCAACATGGTCGCTGTTACTAAAAATAAAAAAGGGGGATGAAATTTAAAAAATCTTCATCTCTGAAACTACTGGACCAATTGGAACTATACTTTGCTTAGTCCTTTGATGACCCCCTTTCAAAATTGTGTCTGACAATCCAGACATCCAGCCAACATGGCCACTGTTGCTAAAAACAGAAAAGGTGGTTGAAATTTTATTTTTTTCCCTCTTAAACTACTGGGCCAATTGGATTCAAGCTTTGCTAAAATAATTCTTTAGTGATCTCCTTTCAAAATTTTGTCTGGCAGTCCCGTCCTCGGGCCAAGATGGACGCTGTTACTATTTATTAACGATTCCTTACACATTAAGTAGGATGCAAGGTTTTACATGTCTTATCAAATCCTATAAAACCAATATGTTTAGGTTATTTCAGTGAAATACTGTTCGTAGAAGAATATAATATTTGTGCTTCGTCGTAAATCTTTTTTTTAAAGATAGTTCTTGTTTTATAACAACTTTATTTTGATAAATAAATTATTAAAATTATCCCAAATATCTACTAACCATATAAAGGATACAATTGAGCAACCTCTTTTTTTCGCTCTTTCTAATCTTATTGCATATTATTTACAGAGTATGGCATCATCACATAACATGGACTTGGATAAAATACTGCTCGATTCTCAAAGAATACATCTAGAAGGCAATCGAAAATTTGAAAAGGAATTAGAGCGACTAAATGTTAATCTAAACGGAGAAGAAGGTTATGTGTGTAATGTGTGCAAGAAAGCAATACAACACAAGGGAACCTTCAATCGTCATATCCAATGGCATAAGAAAACCTTCAAGTGTTTTCTTTGTGATATGAAATTTAACAGAGAGGACAGCTTAAAAAGACATGAAAAGGGCCACCTGATAGGGTATAAAAAACCAACTAACCAATACAGTTGTCAACACTGGTGAAATATACGAAAACTACAAGAAACTGTTCGAACACTCTCAGAACAACCCATCCACCACAACAAGGTGGCGTGTGGTGCATCAAAAGTCAACTGAAAACGCCATTGAGGATTCAGTACACGTTTTGAATATATATCTTATGGACTCGGACAAATATTATATTCTTACCTTTTTCTCGAATATTCGACAGGTGATCCGACATCTACATGAAAGATGTGAAAAAATCAAACGAGTCAAATGGTATCTCAACTTACAGGTTGAACTCATTCGAGAAACCAACGATGAGGAAACTGACACTTGTCAACCATATTTTAAAAGTAAGACCAAATACATTGCTTTCAAAAGATGATATAACTGATCACGAGGTGAATGAAGCATATCAGAAACAGTTTCAATCTTTTGATGAGTATATCGCTAGTGTCCAGTCAATAGACCCGTAGACCCAAAACAAATTGCAACAGAAAGTATAAATACGCCAGCATTTTCACTTTAACCCATAGAGTAACCAATAAAAAATCGCCATGAAAATTTTATGTATTAAAGACAGAAATTAAGATAAAAAATGAGTACTTTTTACTGACTTCTATCGTTTTGTCACTACGGATCATCCATAGCCGAATCAGAGATTTTCCGGAAAATACAACTCAGACGGAAAGCAATGAAAATAGGAATTATCATCCATATCTAGGTAAGCGTAATAATAATATAATATATTTCTATGAAGTTACTACAAGTATGTTCAATTTTACCAAAACACCCATGAAAAGTGAACAAACAGGTCAATATCTATGACATTCAAATTGAGCAGACGTAATTCCCATAATGCACCATTCTCAACCCAAAAAGCAATCGTAACTACTCGGCCATTCTCGCTACCCTGCAAATAACCTCGTACGTACATAGTAGAAATTCTTCTTAAATTGTTTGCCGGAAGCTAAGTTAAGTTAAGCCGCACAAAAATATAGTCCACGAAAATCCAATATGGAAGACATACTAAGTAAAATCTAATCATGCAAAACTAATTAAAACTTTAATTGAAATATAGAAAATTGTTTAAAATATAACTTTATCAAACTTTCATGTAACTGACATGTGAAAAGTAGTGCAATTTATACGCCTAATGCATGCGAGGTTATTTGCAGGGTAGTGAGAATGGCCGAGTAGTTACGATTGCCCAAAAAGAGCTTTGTAAAGCCTTTTTAAATTACTTTCTGCTAAATTTTGTGTAAAAATGTGTTATTATATATTAGACAGAGATATTTATTCAAGTGTTTGATCGAATTAGCACTTAAATTCGCGGATTTCCATAATAGGTAGATGCAGACGAAAAAAAAAATCTATGGAACGCCAGTTTACCTTACCTTACCTTACCTCTGTATCTTTACCCCCTTCAAAGGAGAACCATACCGTGTCGTATGTTAAACGTGTGTTGGGTGGCAGTGCGCTGTACAGTGTTGTGTGAGTGAAAATCCCATCACCTCCGTATCCATGAATAAAATTTATGTACACTAAAAATCAGGCTTATTCACACGGGATATAAAAGTTTATCAAATCAAGTTAAAACAATCCACAACGATTGTCCCGATATTACGTATAAAATATGCATGTTGCATGTATTGGAAAAATTTAAGAAGACGCATCACTGTTTAAAATCTAAAAGTCTCTGTTCGTATGGTTAAAATCTAAAATCTATTTGCTACGGTTTGGTTCGAGGTTTAAAAAGTAATTGTCACATCCTAAAATCTAAAACGAATCGTATCTACAGTTTAAGATATAAAACGTCATCTTTCAAAGTCTAAAATCCAAAACAATTATCACAGTTTATTGTAATGGATTCTTGGGCAATCCCCGGACGGCTCTCTCCTCCCCTTTTTCGCAATGTTAGTTCCGTTTCTTCATTGTCTGTATTTTGTCTCTATCACTCTCCAGAAGCTTCGTTCTCTTAATATGCAATTTGAACATTAATCTCCTTGATAGACCTTCGAGTCTGGCTACGCTGGCTGAGTTTTTCTTGGTAGGTTTCACCTTGTCATTAGCAGTTGTAGTTGGCCAACTTCGCTCAAGTCCGTAAAATTTTCATTATTTTGGAACTCATTTTGCCATATAGCGTTGATCTCGGACAGTAAAGCTACTCTCTCCGACTGTAGTTTTTCACATTGGAGAATGAAGTGTAGTACATTCTCTTCAGCTGCTCCGCATAGCAGGCATGTTGGGTCAGTTTCATTTCTGTAGTACTTAATGTGTTTTGTTTGCAGCACGTATGTCCCGGTGACGAGTCTTAATTTTACTGGAATTCTACTGATGTCTAATGATGAGTAGCATCTCTGCTTCAAAATAGGATGTATTTTGCACTTGCTCAGGTTGTGGTTACTAAGATATTGCAGCCCTTTGTAGAGTTGTGCTAGACTTGTTAGCTGGGTACACCAGTGGTCATTCACTCTTGATTTCACCAACGAGATCCATCGTGATTTTTTGATAGGATTGTCCGAATAGTTGTACGCCTCTTTCAGGTCGTATTTTCGTAGTATTTTGTTGACACATATAAACCAGCTGTTACTAGATTCCTCCTTCACGGTTAGTTGTCTTCAAGCTTTTTCTCAGTGTTTTTATCGCCCTGACGTTATTGAAGAATGTGAGGGCTTTTATGTGTATTTGTGCTTCTATTGGTAGAATTCCAGTTAGTATATAAACGGCTGGGCCGGACAGCTCATCGGTAATGACAGAATTTGTTTTAGTATCCTTTTCTGGAAGAGTTCTAGTTGTTCAAGAGGTTTTGAGGACGGTAATAATAGCTCCATACCGTAAAGCAATACTGGTGTTATGTAGGTTTTGTAGATGTGTAGTAGGGACTCGGGATCCAGGCCGTTGTGTCCATGAAATCCACATTCGAATAGACTGTATGCACTACGTCTTGCTTTAGTTATATTTTCATCAACATTGGTTTGGATATTGTGTTTCATCGTTGTTGTTCTGATGATACCTAAATGAGTAGCTTGCTCCACCTCGGGCATGGTGATATTCCCCATATTAAGTTTCTCGTTGGTTGTTTCGCACTGTTTGTTGTTTCCTCTAATGTGGATTGCTACACTTTTCTTTGGTTGTAATTCATATCCCTCGAGGTTCGCAAAGTCAAGAGCCATGTTGACCATGATCTGTGCATCACTGAGCTGAGTACTGAGTAGTGCGATGTCGTCTGCACATTCTGTGTTGTTAACGTTGATGTTTCCTATACCTACATCTTGCAAACGGTCTAATAGTGGGTTGATATATATAGTTTATAGAGATCAGTGCTAAGGATACCTCCTTGCCTGACTCCCATACCGAATTTAAAACAATCGGACGTGCTTCCTGCCTAATTTATGCAGCTTTCCGCATTGTGGTGCAAGCTTTTAATAATAGTCCACGTTTTGTCCTGAATTCCCGCGTGATACATACGCCCGAACAGATGTGAATGTATAACTTTGTCGAATGCAGCTTTTGCATCGAGAAGTACAAGATGTCCATTTTGCTTTTCGTCGGTTAATATTCTGTATGCTTCTTCGAAGGTAGAGCAGCATTCATGGGGGACGATCCTTTCGTAAACCCTCTTTTCGTTGGATTTTGCATATTATGGATAGATGGTTGTATTCTATCTCTGATCACTGCTTCGACGATCTTACTAATTACAGGCAGAACTGTTATTCCTCGATAGTTGATGGCATCGTTTTTGCTTCCGACGTCAAACGCTGCACACTTTCATATTTTGCGAGTGTTTCATCAAGTGAAACAATGGATCGGTGAGGCTGACAATATGGAAGCAAAAGATTGGAGATGGTCTATTGAACACACCATGTGCGTGCCAATCAGATCGAGTTTGCCACCCGCTCCAGATGAACTTCTAAAAACGATATATTGCAGATGTAAGACAAACTGCGATTCAAAACGCTGTAACTGTAGAAAGCATGGTCTGGAATGTTCTGTCGCTTGCACTGAATGCCGAGGGAATACATATAGTTGCATGCGAAGATCAGGTCTCTGATTAGACGAATAGTTGATGCCTAATGTTGATATTTGAAAGATACATGTATTGCTAACATATGCGATATCAGAACTTTCATTTAATTTTTTGGTGGGGATTTTTGGTGAATTTTGAAATTTTCCATTTTCGTTCATCTATGTATGTATGTATGTTTATGGTGTTTAGCCCCACTTTCAACAATATTTCAGTTATGTAGTCGCTGTCAGTTTTATTAATGGAGGAAACCGGAGTACCCGGAGAAAACCACCGTCCTGTCACAAGTCACTGACAAACTTTATCACATAATGTCGTTAATCTAGGGAAGGAAAATAAGATTTTTCTATTTTTTTTCATTAAACAAACACCAACTGATTGTTAACAATTGACATTTAATTATATTTCAAAACATTCTTTTTTAATCTGTACCGAAACAGTCATGATTTAATTTATTCTGCCACGGAAAATATATTTTTTTCAAAATTTCAGTTTTCAGCATTTTTTTTTTTTTAATGAAATTTTACCAAAAAAATAGCCACCTGGGGAGAATATGGATAGATTTTTTTATTTTGTTTGAAAGAATATTCAATAATAACAAGATATTTTGAGAGAAATTGGTAATATTCTGCAAAGTAGAGTGAACATGTGAAATTTCCAGTTTTCAGCGATTTTTCTTCAAAATCCCTTGTTTTTACCCAATAAATTGCAAGAAGGCAACTTGGGATTTTCGGCGACTTTTAATATGTTAATGAGGACACTCCCAGCTTCAAGATGAGCCCAAGAAACCTTCTGTTGCAATTTGTTCTAGGTCACGTCTTTTCTGGCGTATATAGACTGGACTACATGTAATATAGACCAATAGGAGGTGCAAGCTACTTTCCATTACCGGATGCGTTACAAGGAAGTAAATCAATCGTTAACATAAAAAACCAAGACCTAAAATGTTTTCTTTGGTCAGTATTAGCTGCATTTCATCCAGTGTCTAGAAAAAATAATCCAAACCATGTATCACACTATACATCACTCGAAAAGGAAATGAATATGAAAGGTTTATTGTATCCGGTGCATACTGGACAAATAGACAAATTCGAAATGCAAAATGATGTCAGTGTCAATGTCATTGGATACGAAGACGGCGACTTCTTCCCGGTATACGTAAGCAAACATAGGAACAAAACTCATAACGTGGACTTGTTGTATTTAACACGGAAAGATAACACACATTACTGTTGCATACGAAACTTAAATAAGTTGCTTTGGAGAACAAAATGCAAAGGCCGGACATACAAATTTTGCAGGGACTGTTTTCAGGGATTCACATCGCAGAACGTTTTGGACAAACATTTAACATTTTGTTCGAAACACGAGGCTAATGTGTCCATCAGAGGGAGATGGTGACATTGTTGAATTCGAAGAATTTTCGAAGCAAATGCGAGTACACTTTGTCATTTATTATGATTTCGAGGCCTTTGCTAGAAAGTTGGACACATGTTTGCCTGATCCGTCGAGTTCCAAACATGTATTTGTGGAAAGAGCAATCATTTCGTCTGCCATTCGTGGGTAAAAGTCTTGTTTTTTTTCACCAACATAAGTTAATAATAATACATTATGTTTTATGTATATGTTTATTTTATAAACTTTATGTATTATATATGCCTGGATCTGCCTACACTTTTCGGAGCACATTTTGGAGGGGTTTGAGTTATTTTTTTTTTCTATGCTGATATTTCATTGAGTGTGGTTTTGTTCTTTCTCTTGTGTTTTGTTTATGTGATGTTTTCGTTTATGTCACTGGTTGTATGCACAGCACAGTAAGCAACCTGATTGTTCTATATAAATTTTATTTACATAAGCAAACTATACATAGCAAATAAATGATAATAGAAGTAAACACATGCATAACAGTTATGAGATTCACTTATAAGTTAAAAGACATCCATTTTCGTTTCTTATTAGTTCTAGGTTTTTTGGAATGAATTCTATCAAACGTATCAAACGACATGTTCACAAATGGTTGAGATTCTCCACCGATTTGTTCGTCATTATCTGTTTGCGTTCCACTATCCATTTTATGATTGTTTGTTGAACGGTTCAATTGATGTTCTTGCTCAATGATCGTATGATTATCTGGTGGTTTTGCAGTACCGTTTTCGACAAAAATAATTTGTTGTTATCACCTTGTCATGTTCCTCCTTACGGTTGTTGAATTCTTCAACTCTTTTCAGCAGGTTTTCGTATGTACGCTTAGTCACTAATATCAGTTCTCGGCTCATATTCCAAAAAGGAATGAAGGATGACTGGAATTTCTAAGCTGATTTTTATTAATCGCTCCCTTCTCAATGTCTTAGATATAGAATCATCGACCACCTTACGAATTTTGTTTTTATTCGATCGAAGTAGGTTTCTAGTTCTGGTCGAAGTGGGTATGACTCCTCGTAAGATATCTAAAACGATCTCCACCAGTAATTTCAATTGATCGTCCGTAGTGGTCTGCAGAATTGTCTTCCTCTGTTCCTTATCACATGAAGATAAAAAATGTAAAAACGAATTGTTTGCCAAAGTCAGTTTCTTCATCACTGGGACGATACACTATTGTGTCTTCACCCGGGAATATTCTCGATCGAAGTGAATAGTTTGTTTGAATGGAGGTTTATATACACTAACAAATATCCATAAGGCGTTGATGTGGCCTTCCGGTAGACGTCCAAGAAGTATTTGGACTGTTGCGGAAACGCCTGTCTGCTAAACCTCTGAATCTGTTTTTGGTCCCGTCGATTTTTATACAGCACAAAGTAGTGGGTATTCAGAATGAGCGTGCGCATAACCTTCCCTTTCTGGAACAGATTTTGAACTAAACATATGATCGTCATGTTTAAATGGTGTGATCCAATGCAAACGAATTGTTCCACTTCAACGCTATTGGCACTTTCACTCATTAAATCGTCCAAAACGCAAAAGATATGTCCGTTGTCCCTGTAAATGTCTAATAATTCGGTCTTGATCGGAAGGCCTTCGTGAAAACATATGTTTTTCACATTCTGTTGCATGTCGTCGAACATGGGCTGTCACACGCTCCCATAATACAATACGAATGTGGGAGGTTCCTTGAACATGAGGTGTGCATTCTCTAAAATCCTCTTGACGAACCACATTTTCCCCGAATTCGTGGGCCCGCAGACCATGAACGAAGTCGGCGTTTCGAACTGTAATAAAGTAGATTCTTCCACGGTTGAAGACATCTTGTAAAGTAATAATATTGCTTCATAACTTCCACTATTTAAATGCTTCTGTTTCTATCAAACAATAGGGAAAAGTACGGTTCACGTAGCAGTACACGAATTGGTCATTGTTGGCATAGTTTTGTGAAAATGGTTTGACGATGGATTTCATCTCCATCCCCCTACACCTCTGCGATAAGTAGATGTAATACTGTCCGCAAAAGTTGGAATTGAAGCCTTGTAGTCGTTTCTCGTTATACGTCAATTTCATTCCATTTTTGTTGAAGAAGTTTTCAAATTCGTTCGAATAGTAAGAAGGTAAGTTACCGTAACTGTCGAAAAACTTTCCCTTGGCAATGGACGATATGTAAAAGGCTACCCAATGCCTTCCCGGATCCATCCGTTTATCCGTGTTGACTATGAAAGCGACTGGAAGGGAGTGCAACCTTGTCGGTAGTTCATCTGCAGCAAATATTCCCACAACACAGTTCGACAACACTGGGTCGCATCGAACGATGCATTGTAACGAGCTGGTATTCATTTTTAATTTCGAAATATCTGTCTTTCGGTCAGCACGATGCAGTTGACGGTGTGCGGTAGAGCCGTATTGAAATGAGCATCAATTCTAACGTTCCCTTGCTTTTTTAAAGATAAGTACTCGTTTCCAGCGAAACCACCGGCTATGTCGTCTCTTGATAAGTCCATTCCCTCGTCGTTTAACCATTTCTTCGTCGATTCCAATAAAGTGGTCAATACACGTGTTACAATATATCCGTGTGTTGCGTCGTAACTAATCTGCATGGGTCCACCATTAACGGGTACACCGTCCACACTCACGCTAATTTGACTCGGGTTATAATTCTGAAAATTTCAAGGGTTCTTGGCGAGACTACCATACGCTCTTCAAGAAGAATAATATTTTAGAGAAAGGAAATTATCGTCCAGTAAGTGTTTTGCCATCGATATCAAAATTTGTTGAAAGAGCTATTTTTGACCAATTAACAGATTTTTTTCAATTTTCATTTTCATCCATCATTATCAGCTTTTAGGAAAGGTTTCGGATGTCAAACTGCCTTACTAAAAATTATTGAAGACTGGAAAAAAGCTTTGGATGAAAACAAATATATAGCAGCTATCTTAATGGATTTATCATCTATCAGAAAAGTCTATAAATTTATTAAACAGATATTTGTCTGGTAGAAAACAATGTGTAAAGGTAAAAAATATGTGTAGCTCTTTTGAAACAGTGTATAAAGGTGTGCCACAGGGCTCAATTTTGGTCCCATTCTCTTTAAAATTTTTATTAATGACATCTTTTATTCTGTTGATTTTAGTACTATATATAATTATGCAGACGATAACACTTTATCTTATGCCGATTATGATCTAAAAAATGTTATTTCAAAATTAGAGAGTGACAGTCAAAAAATGCTGGATTGGTTTGCAAACAATTTAATGCAAGCTAATCCAGACAAATTCCAAGCTTTGGCAATAGGCAAGAAAACTTTTAAAGAACAGATTTGCTTTGATTTAAATGGTAGCAAGATAAAGAGTGAAGAACATGTTAAACTTCTTGGTGTTACAATAGATTATGAATTAAATTTTGATAAGCATATATCAGAAATTTTTGAAAAAATCTGCTCGTCAACTTAATGTTTTGAAAAGAATTGGTAGATATTTACATAAGCTAGGTCGACTAACTATTTACTATTCATTTATATTATCCAACTTCAATTATTGTCCTGTAACATGGCATTTTTGCAGTGAGAAAAATACTAAGAAAATGGAAAAAATTCAAGAAAGGGCACTCAGGTTTATTTATAATGACTATGTTTTAAATTATGAAGAATTATTGGAAAAATCAAAAATGCCATCACTTAAAGTTAGAAGATTAAGAAGTATAGCAATTGAAACGTTTAAAATTATACATAAAGAAAGCCCTATTTATTTACATGATTTAGTAAATATTAAAAAAACATAATTATTCCTTTAGATACGAAAACACAACTGATGTACCATCTGTAAAAACAACAAGGTATGGTCTGAAATCATTCCGTTATTTTTCAACCAAACTATGGAATGAGCTACCAAACCATATTAGATTAGAACAAAACTTAAATCAATTTTCAAAATTATTGAATACCTGGAATGGTGGCTCATGCCATTGTAGTGCTTGCGTGTAAACAATTTGTCTTGTTATGCTTTGTGTAACTTAGTGCTATATAGTTTTAATGTTACCCTATCCTGATCTGCTATTATGCTCTTAGATTCAGTTCTGATTAATTTTATATGAAACTGTATTTATGTATGAATGAGTTTGCTTTTATGTATGTCTATGTATGCATGAGCTTATGTGTTATGCTTTTAGATTCAGTTCTGATAAATTTTATATGTAACTGTATTTATGTATGCATGAGTTTGCTTTTATGTATGTCTATGTATACATGAGCTTATGCTTTTATGCTTTTAGATTCAGTTCTAATTAATTTTATATGTAACTGTGTTTTATGTATGCATGAGTTTGCTTTTATGTATGACTATGTATACATGAGCTTATGTTTTATACTAATGTCTATGCATGCATGTTTTTGTTTTGTTTTTTTGCTTTGTGATGTCATGTAATATGTGCTTGTAAAGTTATTTTATACTTGTATGTGCTTTTTATGTAATAGTCGATTCAAAAGCTCACTAGAGCTTATGTTATGTGTTATAGATATTTCGACTTTAAATAAAACTTATTTGATTTGACGCTACATACAAAACTGACACTTGATTCCACGAGAAGTTCGACATACCTTTGGCCAGAGTTATGATGCGATTCCCGTCTTCGTATAAGGATATTTCGCATTGGTCGAACTGAGCATGGCGTTGTGAGCCGTGACGACTGCTGTGTTCACTTGTACCTTGCACTCTCAAAACCATTTCTTCAATGTCAATCTTGTACTTTTTGGCTTCGTTGCTCAACAGACAAAAATCCGATCTCGATCGATGAAATTTTATACTAATCCCCACTTGATTGAGTATGTAGAGTTTCACTTGAAACAGGTCGTGTAAGATGGGTCCCTGTAGATCTAATACTTCCGATTCTTTGATGCATGCCATCCTCACTATGCCATTCGTGTTGTCTCCATTGGAAAAATCCATGTCGTCGAATTCATTTGTTGTGTCTTTCAACCATATCTGTGTGGTCAGTTGCGAATTTTTGGCATCCGATCCATATTTCAATAAGGTTTGTATGTAGGCTTTGTACGGGTAGTAACCGGAGGTCGATGACAGAACTTTCCCTTGTATGCTGACGTATATTTGTGAAAACAAGGATTGCAAGAACAAATTCACAGGTAAAACGTCTTCCTCCGCTGCAAGCTTGGTGCCATCCTCGTGCTTGACCCTCATTTTCACATACATCTGACTCCTCATCAAATCTAAGTATTCCATGTCATTTTGACCGGAAATGTCAAACAAGATGGGTGAATTTTCGGAAATGGTCGACGTCGGCAGCACGTTTTCCATTTTGATGTTCTCAACACCCGTCTGAGTGGGTGGTAAGTCGAATAAAGACAGTTCGGAAGGTATACCTTCCACGAAGAATTCCTTGTTGACCATTGCCATTTTATCAATCGAAGATTTCCTTGGTTTTTTTATTGTACCTTTCTCTTTGCGTCTTCCCCTTACGACGTTTAGCGCTGTTATAGGATTTACGAGGTTCCGTTTTTCCCTTTAAACCTTGTCGTTTGATCTCAGTTTCCGCTTGTTCGACTACGGCCTGCGAGGTGGGTATGATCTTGACCGGTACGTCGTTGATCTCCATTCGTTGAGGTTCATTAGTTAAAATTCTTCTTTTCTTCTATGGGTATGATGTTCGTTCTGGCTCCTCCCACTATCGATCCACCAAACTGTGTGCCCCTCTTCTTATCATGAAGGTTACTGTTCTTGTAAAATTCAATCCATTTGGAAGTGTCAGGAACGTATAACTTGAATGCATCCATCTTTTTCACGCAAAGAAAGGATATTGACGAAAGTGTAGTGCTAACGTCACTGGTTGTGAAATGATGCGTATTCCGATTGTCTGTTCGTTATATAGAATTCCATTTCAAAGATCAGCGATTTGTTGACATTTACATAATACAGTGTACTGTATTTATGCGTACAGTTTCCCCTCTTCACAAAATGAAGTACACGTAGCAGAGATTCCCGTCGTTCCTCGTTGAGTATCGACTCTCCAGCTACACTGCAATGTACATATAAATTGCTCACGTATGTTGTTTTACTGCTATCACGGATTAGGACGTCGGTTAAAGCCACAGTCCAAAACCCAGACAAGTTGAGAGGAGTGTCGAAGCGGACTTTAAATTTCCACAGTTCATTGTCCGGGTAATATTCCTTATTTTTCGAATTGTCACTCTCCACGATTAAATAAAAGCTGGCAGACATGTTTGTAGTTTGATGCTCCTACACGTTTTTGACGTCCGCTTCGTCGGCCCAACTATTAAAACGATCGGAATATCCAGTCCATTTCACGAGCACTAGATCTTCTACCAAACCGGCCAGATTGTTGGGTAGAAACTGGAAACTATCCATAAAGCGTAATGATCCTAACGAAAAGGAGATATATTTCTCCATATTGTTCGGAATTACGGCGATGCGTTTGTTTTTAAAGAGACCTATACCCTTCATGAGGAGGTGGCTATCAAACCCATGAAGGTTGTGAAAGAATACTGGGATGAACGTAGGTTGTTGAAAGTTCAAGTTACAATCCGAACAAGCGACCCATATCCACATGCTTCATAATTCACAGTCATAGTCGTGTTAGACCTCGACGGATCAGGCAAACATGTGTCCAACTTTCTAGTAAAGGCCTCTAAATCACAATAAATGACAAAGGGTACTCGCATTTGCTTCGAAAAGTCTTCGAATTCAACAATGTCACCATCTTCCTCTAACGGAAACATTAGATGTTGAGCCTCGTGTTTCGAACAAAATGTTAAATGTTTGTCCAAAACGTTCTGCGATGTGAATCCCTGAAAACAGTTCCTGCAAAATTTGTAAGCCCGGCCTTTGCATTTTGTTCTCCAAAGCAACTTATTTAAGTTTCGTATGCAACAGTAATGTGTGTTATCTTTCCGTGTTAAATACAACAAGTTCACGTTATGAGTTTTGTTCCTATGTTTGCTTACGTATACCGGGAAGAAGTCGCCGTCTTCGTATCCAATGACATTGACACTGACATCATTTTGCATTTCGAATTTGTCTATTTGTCCAGTATGCACCGGATACAATAAACCTTTCATATTCATTTCCTTTTCGAGTGATGTATAGTGTGATACATGGTTTGGATTATTTTTTCTAGACACTGGATGAAGTGCAGCTAATACTGACCAAAGAAAGAATTTTTGGTCTTGGTTTTTTATGTTAACGATTGATTTACTTCCTTGTAATTCATCCGGTAATGGAAAGTAGCTTGCACCTCCTATTGGTCTATATTACATGGTGTACACTAGCGATATACTCATCAAAAGATTGAAACTGTTTCTGATATGCTTCATTCACTTCGTGATCAGTTATATCATCTTTTGAAAGCAATGTATTTGGTCTTACTTTTAAAATATGGTTGACAAATGTCAGTTTCCTCATCGTTGGTTTCTCGAATGAGTTCAACCTGTAAGTTGAGATACCATTTGACCTGTTTGATTTTTTCACATCTTTCATGTAGATGTCGGATCACCTCCTGTCGAATATTAGAGAAAAGGGTAAGAATATAATATTTGTCTGAGTCCATAGGATATATATTCAAAACGTGTATTGAATCCTCAATGGCGTTTTCAGTTGACGTTTGATGCACCACGCCGCCACCTTGTTGTTGTGGATGGGTTGTCTGAGAGTGTTCAACCAGTTTCGTGTATATTTCACCAGTGTTGACAACTGTATTGGTTAGTTGGTTTTTTATATCCTATCAGGTGGCCCTTTCATGTCTTTTTAAGCTGTCCTCTCTGTTAAATTTCATATCACAAAGAAAACACTTGAAGGTTTTCTTATGCCATTGGATATGACGATTGAAGGTTCCCTTGTGTTTTATTGCTTTCTTGCACACATTACACACATAGCCTTCTTCTCCGTTTAGATTAACATTTAGTCGCTCTAATTCCTTTTCAAATTTTCGATTGCCTTCTAGATGTATTCTTTGAGAATCAAGCAGTATTTTATCCAAGTCCATGTTGTGATGATGATGCCATACTCTGTAAATAATATGCAATAAGATTAGAGAGAGCAAAAAAAAGAGGTTGCTTGCTCAATTGTATCCTTTATATGGTTAGTAGATATTTGGGATAATTTTAATTATCTATTTATCAAAGTAAAGTTGTTATAAAAAAAATGAAATTGAGGAAGAAAAATTTTAAGATTTAGCATAAGGGAAAAAAAATCAAAATGTGCAATGTAAGGGAACGACCATTTAACTTGAAAGGGGGGTGGGGGTTAAGGTTTTTTTTCTCAAAAAAATATTCTGATTCACAATGTTGCTGAAAAAAATATTCTGATTTTGTTGGAGGAAAAAAAAAATAATCTGATTCAGAGTTTTTGTCATATAACCTAATGTGGAATTCAGGAAAAAAATTTCGCGCTTTGGGCAACAAAAAAAAATAAATAATCTAACTCTCGTGTTGTCCGAAAAAAAAATTCTGAACGAAACAAAAAACCATAACCCCCCTTCAAGTTAAATGGTCGGTTCTTAAGTATTGTTAAATTGCAATTATAATGCTCAATAACAATAAGATCAGTGGTATTTACATACTGACAAACCCGGTTATTTATAAATGACCCAACCGGTTTGTATACATGTTTACATTTTGACCAAGCCGGATTTCAAAAACATCTGTTGACATCATGTTTTAGGGTATAACTAGTTACTAATTGACTTTTCATCAACAAAATAGTATTTTAAGTAAAATCAATCATTCATCAATATTTTTTTCTTATTGGGCAACATTTAATTCATTCGTAAATGCAAGATATAGCGATATTTCAGTTGATTGTAATGATTTTGAAGCCGGATTCCTTATAACTTTTAGAAAAATATAATTTTACACTGCAAAAATAAATGATATTTGGACAAAAAATGAAATTAATAATAATAACAATCATAAAGCATCATAATTCAAAACATTATATACACAGTATATTTATAAATACTTACGATAATTATCCGTGTCTGCTTTAAAATATCCCGGATGTTGACCAAACATTTTCGATCGAAGCTCTTCAGCTCTTTGACGACAGTGGTTTAGCCTGAACGATATTATTGAATGTGAGCTATATTAACAGGCATCACGATCTACCGTGCTGGTATTATCACTAGGTTTCTCACATCTTTTCGTCGATATCACAAATGTGTCACGTGTGTATAATTTCAAAATTGAAAACAAACTTCATATGCAATAATCAGTAGTTCAAATTAAAGAAAACTCGCTGACAACAGACACAACTGACGGACGAAATATTCAACACACGATCCTAGCGTGAAAAACAATATAGTGTCATCAATGCATTTACAATTTACAGGTGTCCAAAGTAAATTTAAAACGGAAAATATTGAAAACAACAATTTAGCAAAGTTGGAAATTGGAAAGGCAATCCTTCCCACTCCAATGATATTTTCACCGGACCACGTGCTAAGGGAACGACCATTTAACTTGAAGGGGGGGTTATGGTTTTTTTCCAAAAAACTATTCTGATTCCCAATGTTGCTGATAAAAATATTCTGATTTTGATTTTGGTGGAGGAAAAAAATAATCCGATTCAGAGTTTTTGTCATATAACCTAATGTTAAATTCTGGACCAAAAAAAATGTTCTAACTCTTGTCCGAAAAAAAAATTCTGAACGAAGCAAAAAACCATAACCCCCTCCTTCAAGTTAAATGGTCGGTCCCTAACTCAAACTGTAGCAGATCAATCCAAACCAACATTTCAGTGATTTAAATCCTTCTCCATCCATGATGAATATTTTAAAATACATACAGGATTAACGAACTTTAAAAAGGCGGGATACATAACAACCAACACACGACGATTTTGACTATTTCACACACAGACAGGTCCATCACGCAGACGACATTGAAAACGAGCAAAAAAAAAAAAAAAAATCCACTTGAGCAGCATTCTTGCCTTTTAAAATCCAGATGGTATCAAAATGTAATGTCTAATATCTCCTTAGGGAATTGAGATCTTTAGAGTTCTCCACCATGTAATGCTGAAGCAGGACACAACGCGTGCCCTGCAACAATCACAAATTAAATGAAATGACAAAAACACGTCTGCTGCCATTTCTTACATTTATTCAAGAGACAGATAATACATAAAACAAATCTGGACAAAGTACGAACGGAGATAACTCTTACACAAACTTACGAGACCATACAAACAACTACATATATATAACACTATTCCCAACTGAAATAGTTATTGATTGATTGATTGATTGATTGATTTTTTTGGATTTTTCAATAAGATTTATAACTACAAAGATACCCTGCACAGGGCATCTTTATTAAATCCCTAATTTCAGCTATGATGTAGATTCGGACTTTGCTAGAAGATGTCTTCGATCGATGTTGCATTTGTCGGAATTGAGTCATCTTCAATTTGATTGTCATTATCAGTTTGAACAGCTGTTGCCATTTCACCTTTCACTAATTCTATAATTTCATCAGGATGACAAACGTTAGTTGGAAATATGATCGTGTTACGATCCACTAATGCTGCTCTATGTCTTTGTTTCATGGTAAGATTGCCTAATCTGGTTTGGTTACTTTAAACTTATTTGATAGACAGACAAGATGTCTTTTTCGATTATACATTCAGACAAACATTGACAAAATTCTTGTACAGTATTAGCTGTAAGAATAAAAAAAAACTCTGACTCTCAAGCGGGTGAAAAGCATAGCCAGAAATCATGGGTGATTTTGCTCATAAACCAAAACGCGTCATGTATGACGTCAGCAAATAAACGTTTAACCATATTTGGAAGACGCTGATGAAATATATGTAAATAAAAAATATATTGAGCATTTTTTTTCAATTTCTGCCCCACATTTATAAGTATTAGTATGTCATTGAAATCGTTTTGTATAGGATATATATTGTTAAATTTTTGGAAATTTATATATCAGCAGTACTATTATAGCTACATGTACTTGTTCTGTTGTTTTGTCGAAATAAAAAAATACCCTTGTGGAGCCTTTTTTTAATTGTTTATTTACATTTACAATGGAATGCGGTGCTTACTCAAATAATGCTATGTCTAGCAGAAGCAGTTTTACGAAATAGTAGATTTTTTTGCGTGAACCCCTATTGAATCTCTACTAGAAAGGTAAAAAAAACTTGTGAATCCCTCTTTTAAATTATCGTGGGAACCTTTAATTTGTCAGCAACAATTTTATCGAAGAAAGATTCCTCAACAATGTTACCGGAACTGACGGAATTTGTCCCGGCAATTAGAATGGGGATTGTAAGAAAAGTGCTTTTAGGTCTTGAAAACCGTGCAGGATGCATTTTTTCACTTCTACTCAATGCTTTTGAATGGCGCTTACGCTTCAAATTTGAAACTGGGTGGGAACCTTGAGTTTTCATGGCACAGCTGTAATATTTTGAGATATTGTTCAAACCGGTGCATAGTTTGATTTTTTTATCCCGGCAAATTGTCCGGCCCAAGCTAACAGAAAGTTTCCCGTTCAACTATATGTTAAAATCCAAATTCTCTTTGAACGCCATTTTGAATATGCAAATGAGCAAATCACCTATCATTTCTGGCTATGGGATAATCTTGTTAAAATAATTCCTGAAAATCAAATGGTCGGAGCTTTAAGCCCGATTTGTTTAGCTAAATTAAGTTAGGAAAGCATAATATAAAGAAAAAATGTCATGAACACGGCGACTTCTTCCAACCAATTTTCTTAGTTATTCTTGTTTTTACACTTACATCAATGCCAAAACAGAGCACATGATTACAGTTGTGTCTTTCGAATGATCTGACATAACTGAATTTTCCAATAAATCATCGGAAACTTCAGTTATGTCATCCAAGATAAACAAAAATAAAATTAAATTCTGCTATTTTATAATAATTTACGAAATTCATAGGAAATTTCAAGTTATATTTCCAATTCATGATATAAGAATAAGAATTTTTATTGTCTAATAGAGGGCCCACAAGGGGCAAAGTCATTACAGTGATTCATTAAAAAATAAAAATATTGTACGTTACAATGAACAAAACTGCCCATAAAATATACTAAATACTCATACTAATGATAATTATAATGATAATTAAGCGCCGTCGACTATGACATTGTTGGCCACATCAGACATCAATGGTTAATTCACAGGTAGTGTAGTGGTCAAGTCCTCCCCGTGTCCTATGCACATGGACAAGTACTGTACGATAGTTGTACAAATGCAGAGGAAACCAAGTATTTTCGTTCCTTTGGCTAATACATCTGGTGACAATGTTACGGTCATCACTAGTTATCGAGTATTCAAAACGGTGCCATTGGTGGTTACCAAGGGTCGTTCTTGAACGAACCTCTTATCCGTTTAGCAGAAAATGAACTCTCGTCACACCTTGCTAATTGGGTGCATGTACTGTGTTGTTTATTTTGTGTCGACCTGATATACATTTGTAGCTAACTGTAGTACCTAACATGCTAACATAGTTGATGAATAGGACTGACAACACCCTACAAGGGGTAAGATGAACCTTAAACTACTAAAGAAAGAGTAATAATTATAATTGAGACTTTTTAGGTTAGGCCTATTCTCTTCTGTAGCAATGTATCTAAAGATGCCACGGGTAATTTATTTCATACATGTTTAGTTTAATACATGCATACAGACTTGCCATGGGAGTAATATACCCACAGCTATAGACTAATGCATTTCTTATCACTTTCCTAGATCTAGACCTATAACCGTAAAATTTCCGACTGTAAAACACACCTTTTGTAGACGTAATGCGTACATGTATTTCACAATGTAAAAATTACACAAAATCTAGACAGGCCTACAGTGTAGGTTTATCTGCCTCCTTTCATGCACAATTGTAATGATCATATTGTTATCATTACACTTGTAATTTGGACAGATAGGTACAAAGCTATTATTTTTGCAGGTAACTATTAATTCTTGTAATTGCAATTGGAATGATTTTCATAAAAATCATATTTATTTATATTTGTTCACATTAATTCTTTGTATTGTCTACATAAAAAAAAAAGTAGACCTGAAGTTAACTTCCTTTATAAAGCCAAGATATGGGTTCATGTATCTACCTGTATATATATGTAAGTATTAAAGTACTATAATTTTAAGGCAAATTTTCATTTTATTAGAATATTGACCCAATTAACTTTTTTACGGGTATGTCTAAGCACCGCTCAGGACTCCTGAGTGCACTCAGGACATGATGCAGCTATTTTAGCTTGACACAGGACATGTTTATGACTTCAGTACATTATAGTTATTGAGCTGTCAAAGTTTTGTGCAGATAACTTGAACGATTTAGGAGTTATGAAGGATTTTCTTATATCCCTTTGACATGCCGCCCATTACACAACCAGATGACTGATCGATCATGCATGAAAATCCAATAAACAAATTACTATCGTTTTCTTGGCCAAACAAAATGGTGTCTTCAACCTATGCCAACATTTTGAAATATTGTATTCAAGGTATGCTAACAAACATCATATTACAGGTGTTTATATAACAATTAATGACAGTTACAGGTAAGTAAATTTGGAAATGCAGGTCTCAAAGGTGAAATTTATTATAAAAAAAAAAATAAAGAAAAAACAATCTAAAAATCTAAGAATAAGTCTGTTAAAATTTAACAACTTGAAAAAAAAAAAAATAATTAAACTTGTAAAAATTTATATATAAAATAAAAATCTGGTAAAATTAAACAAAAATCTGTAAATAAAAAAGATGAAAATGTAAAATTTTAGAATAATTTAAATAATCAATCTTTCTAAAATGTATGAATTAAAGAATAGTATATGATACTTGTGCAATTAAGCAATTTTCTTAATATCTAAATTCAAAAGTTATTTATAAATTTAGAATTATCATAATTTTTAAGAGTATTTTTTAATTGCTCACTCCAAGCTAATTAATCATAAGATAATTCAGTTCACTCCAAGCTATTTATTTATAAGATAATTTGAAGTATGATAAAAAAAAAATATCTGCTTATAATATCCTAATTTATTTTCATGAAGTATGATATAAAAATATATATGCTTATAATATCCTATTTTATTTTCATAATGATTGATGTTAAAATATATGTGCTTATAATATCCTAATTATTTTTATAAAGTTTGATATTAAATATATGTGCTGTCAGATATACTGATATTTTTTTTTTTATTTCCATAAAATATGATTATAAATACATACTTAGTTTATTCGCTCAATACTCGCACAAAAACAAGACTAAAAATTAATTGTGAACTTGGAGTACATTGACATCTTCCCCGATTTTACACTAATTAAACATGACTAGTTTATATAACAATTAGCCTATTCAACCTATGCCAACAATCTTTTTTTACCTTTTTATATATATTTTTAAAAATGTTGGCATAGGTTGAATGAACCAACAAAATACACTTTAAAATAGATTTATATGTATTTTTTTTAATAAATAAATTACTCATAACAAATACAAGTATACATAATAAATAGCTATATATGAAAAATGTTTTGTGCGTACATACTTAGTATTACAATCACAAAGTTTAAGAATATGGATACTTTAAGGAGAGATTTTTTGTTGTTGTGTAAATTCTATGCCAAAATTATTTTAAAAAGTACATGCAATAAGAATTATTTTTAAATAAAAAGTACATACTATGGAAATTATAAAAAAAAATTAAAGTACATAATGTGTATTATGATAGTTTATAAAATAGATTTTTAATGAAGAGATGATCATTTATCTGTACATGTACTTGTTACTTGTTGAATATGTATTTAAAATAATATGACGGAAGCAAAACACAATATACAATATTTCAATTAAATCAGTTATAGTTCTAAAAACATAATGAGTTGAAGGATGGAAAAAGAAAGTTCTAATATCTTGGCTGTGTACGATTGGTTCAAGGTCATTTGTTCTGGTGAGGTTTCTTGGCAAGTTTCTGGGGTTTCGAAAATTTGAAATCTGAACATGTAGATTTGACGGCTGTGACTAGAGGAGTGTGGTCGTTCAACTTTTGAAATAAGTGCTCACGCTGCTCGAGTGTCTTTGAAAACTAACATTGGTGAGAAACACTATGTCTTTTGTATTTTCCACAGAGTTCGTAGTTTCCGGTACCATAAAGAGATCGTTTTAAGCCTACATGTTGAATGCGAACGACGTTCAATAGTTTGGTTATCAGCTTGGGAATGGGTTGTGGTGTCCAATCAATGGCTTTTTTGAAGACATGATTAATCGAATCACAATTGTTGTTTGTCCATAATCGTTCGTGCTGTAGTTATGATTTTGGCTGAAGAACGTGGTCTTCTAGTAGGTCTCTAAAGACGGCTGTTGTAATACGACTCAACTAATACCAAGTATACATAAGAATTATAAGAAATAATACCTCTGCCAATCTGTCGAGAGACTCTTGATAGTTGTTACCAGATTCTGGTGATAACCAAGGACGAAACATTGTGCTTAACTGTTGCGAGCAATTTCACAAATGGCTCGGAAAAGACCAGAATGGGTTTTTTTCCCCAAAAAATCTCATTTTACTGAAATGGTTTCATTGTGTAAGATGTCTATCATTTTACTGAAATAGTTTCATTGTGTAAGATGTCTATCATTTTACTGAAATAGTTTCATTGTGTAAGATGTCTATCATTTTACTGAAATGGTTTCATTGTGTAAGATGTCTATCATTTTACTGAAATGGTTTCATTGTGTAAGATGTTTATCATTTTAATGAAATAGTTTCATTGTGTAAGATGTCTCATTTTCTTAACAACGTTTCATTGTGTAAGATGTCTATCATTTTACTGAAATGGTTTCATTGTGTAAGATGTCTATCATTTTACTGAAATGGTTTCATTGTGTAAGATGTCTATCATTTTACTGAAATAGTTTCATTGTGTAAGATGTCTATCATTTTCTTAACAATGTTTCATTGTGTAAGATGTCTATCATTTTACTGAAATAGTTTCATTGTGTAAGATGTCTTATCATTTTACTGAAATAGTTTCATTGTGTAAGATGTCTATCATTTTCTTAACAACGTTTCATTGTGTAAGATGTCTATCATTTTACTGAAATAGTTTCATTGTGTAAGATGTCTTATCATTTTACTGAAATAGTTTCATTGTGTAAGATGTCTATCATTTTACTGAAATAGTTTCATTGTGTAAGATGTCTATCAATTTCTTAACAACGTTTCATTGTGTAAGATGTCTATCATTTTACTGAAATAGTTTCATTGTGTAAGATGTCTTATCATTTTACTGAAATAGTTTCATTGTGTAAGATGTCTATCATTTTACTGAAATGGTTTCATTGTGTAAGATGTCTATCATTTTACTGAAATAGTTTCATTGTGTAAGATGTCTATCATTTTACTGAAATAGTTTCATTGTGTAAGATGTCTATCATTTTACTGAAATGGTTTCATTGTGTAAGATATCTATCATTTTACTGAAATGGTTTCATTGTGTAAGATGTCTATCATTTTACTGAAATGGTTTCATTGTGTAAGATGTCTATCATTTTACTGAAATAGTTTCATTGTGTAAGATGTCTATCATTTTCTTAACAACGTTTCATTGTGTAAGATGTCTATCATTTTACTGAAATAGTTTCATTGTGTAAGATGTCTTATCATTTTACTGAAATAGTTTCATTGTGTAAGATGTCTATCATTTTACTGAAATGGTTTCATTGTGTAAGATGTCTATCATTTTACTGAAATGGTTTCATTGTGTAAGATGTCTATCATTTTACTGAAATAGTTTCATTGTGTAAGATGTCTATCATTTTCTTAACAACGTTTCATTGTGTAAGATGTCTATCATTTTACTCAAATTGTTTCATTGTGTAAGATGTCTATCATTTTACTGAAATGGTTTCATTGTGTAAGATGTCTATCATTTTACTGAAATGGTTTCATTGTGTAAGATGTTTATCATTTTACTGAAATAGTTTCATTGTGTAAGATGTCTCATTTTCTTAGCAACGTTTCATTGTGTAAGATGTCTATCATTTTACTGATATAGTTTCATTGTGTAAGATGTCTATCATTTTACTGAAATAGTTTCATTGTGTAAGATGTCTATCATTTTACTGAAATGGTTTCATTGTGTAAGATGTCTATCATTTTACTGAAATGGTTTCATTGTGTAAGATGTCTCATTTTACTGAAATGGTTTCATTGTGTAAGATGTCTATCATTTTACTGAAATGGTTTCATTGTGTAAGATGTTTATCATTTTAATGAAATAGTTTCATTGTGTAAGATGTCTCATTTTCTTAACAACGTTTCATTGTGTAAGATGTCTATCATTTTACTGAAATAGTTTCATTGTGTAAGATGTCTATCATTTTACTGAAATGGTTTCATTGTGTAAGATGTCTATCATTTTACTGAAATAGTTTCATTGTGTAAGATGTCTATCATTTTCTTAACAATGTTTCATTGTGTAAGATGTCTATCATTTTACTGAAATAGTTTCATTGTGTAAGATGTCTTATCATTTTACTGAAATGGTTTCATTGTGTAAGATGTCTATCATTTTCTTAACAACGTTTCATTGTGTAAGATGTCTATCATTTTACTGAAATAGTTTCATTGTGTAAGATGTCTTATCATTTTACTGAAATAGTTTCATTGTGTAAGATGTCTATCATTTTACTGAAATAGTTTCATTGTGTAAGATGTCTTATCATTTTACTGAAATGGTTTCATTGTGTAAGATGTCTATCATTTTACTGAAATGGTTTCATTGTGTAAGATGTCTATCATTTTACTGAAATAGTTTCATTGTGTAAGATGTCTATCATTTTACTGAAATAGTTTCATTGTGTAAGATGTCTATCATTTTACTGAAATGGTTTCATTGTGTAAGATATCTATCATTTTACTGAAATGGTTTCATTGTGTAAGATGTCTATCATTTTACTGAAATGGTTTCATTGTGTAAGATGTCTATCATTTTACTGAAATAGTTTCATTGTGTAAGATGTCTATCATTTTCTTAACAACGTTTCATTGTGTAAGATGTCTATCATTTTACTGAAATAGTTTCATTGTGTAAGATGTCTTATCATTTTACTGAAATAGTTTCATTGTGTAAGATGTCTATCATTTTACTTAAATGGTTTCATTGTGTAAGATGTCTATCATTTTACTGAAATGGTTTCATTGTGTAAGATGTCTATCATTTTACTGAAATGGTTTCATTGTGTAAGATGTCTATCATTTTCTTAACAACGTTTCATTGTGTAAGATGTCTATCATTTTACTCAAATTGTTTCATTGTGTAAGATGTCTATCATTTTACTGAAATGGTTTCATTGTGTAAGATGTCTATCATTTTACTGAAATGGTTTCATTGTGTAAGATGTTTATCATTTTACTGAAATAGTTTCATTGTGTAAGATGTCTCATTTTCTTAACAACGTTTCATTGTGTAAGATGTCTATCATTTTACTGATATAGTTTCATTGTGTAAGATGTCTATCATTTTACTGAAATAGTTTCATTGTGTAAGATGTCTATCATTTTACTGAAATAGTTTCATTGTGTAAGATGTCTATCATTTTACTGAAATGGTTTCATTGTGTAAGATGTCTATCATTTTACTGAAATGGTTTCATTGTGTAAGATGTCTATCATTTTACTGAAATGGTTTCATTGTGTAAGATGTCTATCATTTTACTGAAATGGTTTCATTGTGTAAGATGTCTATCATTTTCTTAAAAACGTTTCATTGTGTAAGATGTCTATCATTTTACTGAAATAGTTTCATTGTATAAGATGTCTTATCATTTTACTGAAATAGTTTCATTGTGTAAGATGTCTATCATTTTACTGAAATGGTTTCATTGTGTAAGATGTCTATCATTTTACTGAAATGGTTTCATTGTGTAAGATGTCTATCATTTTACTGAAATGGTTTCATTGTGTAAGATGTCTATCATTTTCTTAACAACGTTTCATTGTGTAAGATGTCTATCATTTTACTGAAATAGTTTCATTGTGTAAGATGTCTTATCATTTTACTGAAATGGTTTCATTGTGTAAGATGTCTATCATTTTACTGAAATGGTTTCATTGTGTAAGATGTCTATCATTTTACTGAAATGGTTTCATTGTGTAAGATGTCTATCATTTTACTGAAATAGTTTCATTGTGTAAGATGTCTATCATTTTCTTAATAACGTTTCATTGTGTAAGATGTCTATCATTTTACTGAAATAGTTTCATTGTGTAAGATGTCTATCATTTTACTGAAATGGTTTCATTGTGTAAGATGTCTATCATTTTACTGAAATGGTTTCATTGTGTAAGATGTTTATCATTTTAATGAAATAGTTTCATTGTGTAAGATGTCTCATTTTCTTAACAACGTTTCATTGTGTAAGATGTCTATCATTTTACTGAAATGGTTTCATTGTGTAAGATGTCTATCATTTTACTGAAATGGTTTCATTGTGTAAGATGTCTATCATTTTACTGAAATAGTTTCATTGTGTAAGATGTCTATCATTTTCTTAACAATGTTTCATTGTGTAAGATGTCTATCATTTTACTGAAATAGTTTCATTGTGTAAGATGTCTTATCATTTTACTGAAATAGTTTCATTGTGTAAGATGTCTATCATTTTACTGAAATGGTTTCATTGTGTAAGATGTCTATCATTTTACTGAAATGGTTTCATTGTGTAAGATGTCTATCATTTTACTGAAATGGTTTCATTGTGTAAGATGTCTATCATTTTCTTAACAACGTTTCATTGTGTAAGATGTCTATCATTTTACTGAAATAGTTTCATTGTGTAAGATGTCTATCATTTTACTGAAATGGTTTCATTGTGTAAGATGTCTATCATTTTACTGAAATAGTTTCATTGTGTAAGATGTCTATCATTTTACTGAAATGGTTTCATTGTGTAAGATGTCTATCATTTTCTTAACAACGTTTCATTGTGTAAGATATCTATCATTTTCTTAACAATTTTGTAATAAACAATAACGATTGCTTTCATTAACATTTTAACTAATTATTAGTTGTTGTAGCTGTTATGTGTGTCAACGTTTAAAAGTCTTCATCGTGAACATCAAAACACATTAGAATAATAAATGATTTGAAAACTAAAAGTTCAACCAATATGAATAATTGTGTTGGGGGATTTTTTTCTCCTGCAAATTTCAATAATATTTTCCAACTTCAAACTTCATAAAAAGAATTCTCATTATAATCAAGGATTTGTTCTACAAATCCTTGTTACAATTTAAAAATGAAAATTTCTTGTTGCAAAATGAACTTAAATGAGCAGATAATTATTCTCATCTCATTTGCAATATTGATATAAAAAAAAATCTCATGTTATATGTGCATATGTAAATTAAAAACAAATCACATTTTATATTGGGATAAATTCATTTAATTTAATTACAGGATAAAGAAAATCTCTTGGAAATATGGATAAAAAAAATCAATTTCATATTGGAAAAAAAATAATACCATATTATTTCCGTATAGATTTAAATAAGTTTTCATTGCATATCTAGTACACAACAATGTATTAATTTTGTATATATTTCATTTTTCGATTCTTCGTTTTCACGTTGTCAATCTAATTACTTTGTTTAATGCACACTTGATGGCCATCTCCACACCAATGGCTACAATAAACATGCGTTCACGCACGACTGACTACACAGCTATGGCATGTGTCGCACAAAAATGGTTACAACTTAAAAAATATTGATACTATTGATTTCAATCCTATTGCATACCATTGCAAATCAAATTTCAAATAAGATGATCTACTTAAATATCTGATAAACCCTTTTTGTTCATGTCCTGAGTGCACATTGTATGACCTGAGCGGGTTTAGACGTACCGCTTTTTGACACCTTTTATTTTGATTAATTATTCAAAAACAACATACCAAAAGCATCTAATACATTTGCAATTTAGCATTCAGAATATGAAAAAAATGGGAGATATTTTCAAAGCAAACAAATAGGATGCCCTCATTCATTTTTCGTGAAAAATTCATTAAAATATAACAAGAACAATAATTTTTCTTTACAGTTAACAATATTTTGTAATTTTAAAACACAATTATGCAATCGTGTGTAATCACCTCAATAATTATAATAATTTAAATGGATGCTCATTACATTCTTGGTGTACATTTATATAAAAAAAAAATGTATTCTTTATTTGTTGGGCAAGTTTTATAAACTGTCAAGCAAAAAAAGGGAACTTTGGTTTCAAAGCATACTCTTATCCTTATACCACAGGCACTTGTTTCATTCAAAAAATATAGGGGAATATATTTTTTGAATGAAACAAGTGCCTGTGCCTTATACCCTTGGTTAACTGGACAATGTCTGCTTCCATACTGAAAAGGCTCTGGAGCTGGGCCGTAAGCAGCATGACAAAACTGAAAAGAATGGGGAGAACATATTACACGCAATACATTTTTTTTTAAACCAAAGATATTATTATCCCCTTGCCAAGGAAGTTGCGAAGGGATATAGTAACGCTACCATCCGTCCTTCCTTCGTCCGTCCGTCACATCCTTGTGAACACTCTAGAGGATCAACATCCTTCAATGGATTTTGACCAAACTTGGTACATATTTAGTCCTTGGGAGAGTCTGGAACCCTATTGATTTTCAAGGTCATAGGTCAAGGTCACTGGGTAAAATGTTTTACCATGTAACATCCTTGTGAACACTCTAGAATCAACATCCTTCAATGGATTTTGACCAAACTTGGTACATACTTAGTCCTTAGGAGAATCTGGAACCCTATTGATTTTCCAGGTCAAAGGTAAATGTTACGGGTCAAATATTTACCGCGTAACATCCTTGTGAACACTCTAGAATCAACATCCTTCAATGGATTTTGACCAAGCTTGGTACATACATAGTCCTTAGGAGAGTCTGAAACCCTATTGGTTTTCAAGGTCAAAGGTCAAGGGGTCAAATTTTTACCGCATAACATCCTTGTGAACACTCTAGAATCAACATCCTTCAATGAATTTTGACCAAACTTGGTACATACTTAGTCCTTACGAGAGTCTGGAACTCTATTGATTTGCAAGGTCAAAGGTGAAGGTCACCGGGTCAAATGGTTACCACATAACATCCTTGTGAACACTCTAGAATCACATTCTTCAATGGATTATGACCAAACTTGGTACATACTTAGACCTTAAGAGAATCTGGAACCCTATTGATTGTCAAGGTCACAGGGTCTAATTTTTAGGCGGGGGGGATACGCCACGCTTTTCGTTGCCCTTGTTTTTTGAGTTGTCTCCCTTATATATGTGACTTTATATATGTAAAGAAGTTATATTAGAAATAGCAAGCTTTCACTGTCACTGTGAAGCTTTATCACATAAGATAGTATTGGTTTATGGTGTTTAATGCCTCTTTCAACAATATTTCAGTTATATTGTGGTGGTCAGTTTTGTTAGTAGAGGAAACTGGAGAAAACCACCAACCTGTCACAAGTCACTGACAGATAGTATTGGGTGCACTAAATACCTTGCATGCTGAATAAATTAGGTTATATTTTGGTACCTTGGAGTTCCCATAGGTATATTTATAAATGGATTGGAGAGGGTCAAACAAGATTGTGATATGATATTAAGCAGAATTGTAAATGTTATATAATTTTAATTTTTATTTAGAATAACCAAGAACCATGAAGTTAAAATATTTCACTATAGAGTTTAACTCTCCAGAGAAAGTATATGTGACAGGCAACAAACTTGAAGGGGTGGTGAAAATTGGCTTTGAAAAACCAACCAAAATGAAATGTAAGTCAATTGTATCAGTTTTTGATTTGTTAGATGAAATTGAAAGCCGACCATGAAACAAATGGGTAACTTTTATTTTGTTCTAACTGATAAATTTTGTTTCTATTTAATGGGGAGAATCCTTAAAAACACTTTTTGCAAAATGTACAAATAATTCATGACTTTCTGGACATGACTGGTCTTCTGTAAACTTACATTTTAATCCTCTTCTCTGACACCACTGGACCAATAAGAACTAAATTTGGTAGGAATGTTTTATTGGATGGTTCTCTACAAAATTTATGTTTTTTTTTAGCTGATCGGAAAGACAGAAATGCAACACAAAAACAAGAGGACCTAATGTGTCAAGATGGGTGTTCTATGTTTCTGTATAAAGACTGTTACAAGATGACCCAATGTGCCAAAAAGGATGCTATGTGTATCTATGACTGTTTATTTTTCAACCAATTTTGCTGAACTGTTTTTCTTTATGTTCTTATAAAATTCTTTTATATATCACAGGTATCATTAGGCTGTATTCACCTTCATAAATGAATATTTATGTATAATATGTTCAACATTTCAGGTATAAATATCCATATTAAAGGAAAGGGAAAGTCACACTGGGAAAAAGATGAAGGATCAGATACAATTGATTATAGAGCCGATGAATATTACATCCAAGAAACTATTAAATTATACGGAGGTTTGATCTAGTTTTATTTATGCTGCAATTTCTGTCGTTGTTAAGAGAGACAATTTTTTTTTCATGTACAGTCAAACCTGTTCATGTGGTCACCTCTATTAAGTCAAACCTGTTCATGTGGTCACCTCTATTAAGTCAAACCTGTTCATGTGGTCACCTCTATTAAGTCAAACCTGTTCATGAGGTCACCTCTATTAAGTCAAACCTGTTCATGTGGTCACCTCTATTAAGTCAAACCTGTTCATGTGGTCACCTCTATTAAGCAGTCAAACCTGTTCATGAGGTCACCTCTATTAAGCAGTCAAACCTGTTCATGAGGTCACCTCTATTAAGCAGTCAAACTGTTCATGAGGTCACCTCTATTAAGCAGTCAAACCTGTTCATGTGGTCACCTCTATTAAGTCAAACCTGTTCATGTGGTCACCTCTATTAAGTCAAACCTGTTCATGTGGTCACCTCTATTAAGTCAAACCTGTTCATGAGGTCACCTCTATTAAGTCAAACCTGTTCATGTGGTCACCTCTATTAAGTCAAACCTGTTCATGTGGTCACCTCTATTAAGCAGTCAAACCTGTTCATGAGGTCACCTCTATTAAGCAGTCAAACCTGTTCATGAGGTCACCTCTATTAAGCAGTCAAACTGTTCATGAGGTCACCTCTATTAAGCAGTCAAACCTGTTCATGTGGTCACCTCTATTAAGTCAAACCTGTTCATGTGGTCACCTCTATTAAGTCAAACCTGTTCATGTGGTCACCTCTATTAAGTCAAACCTGTTCATGAGGTCACCTCTATTAAGTCAAACCTGTTCATGTGGTCACCTCTATTAAGTCAAACCTGTTCATGTGGTCACCTCTATTAAGCAGTCAAACCTGTTCATGAGGTCACCTCTATTAAGCAGTCAAACCTGTTCATGAGGTCACCTCTATTAAGCAGTCAAACCTGTTCATGAGGTCACCTCTATTAAGCAGTCAAACCTGTTCATGTGGTCACCTCTATTAAGTCAAACCTGTTCATGAGGTCACCTCTATTAAGTCAAACCTGTTCATGTGGTCACCTCTATTAAGCAGTCAAACCTGTTCATGAGGTCACCTCTATTAAGCAGTCAAACCTGTTCATGAGGTCACCTCTATTAAGCAGTCAAACCTGTTCATGAGGTCACCTCTATTAAGTCAAACCTGTTCATGAGGTCACCTCTATTAAGTCAAACCTGTTCATGAGGTCACCTCTATTAAGTCAAACCTGTTCATGTGGTCACCTCTATTAAGCAGTCAAACCTGTTCATGAGGTCACCTCTATTAAGCAGTCAAACCTGTCCATGAGGTCACCTCTATTAAGCAGTCAAACCTGTTCATGTGGTCACCTCTATTAAGTCAAACCTGTTCATGAGGTCACCTCTATTAAGTCAAGCCTGTTCATGTGGTCACCTCTATTAAGCAGTCAAACCTGTTCATGAGGTCATTTCTATTAAGCAGTCAAACCTGTTCATGAGGTCACCTCTATTAAGTCAAACCTGTTCATGTGGTCACCTCTATTAAGCAGTCAAACCTGTTCATGAGGTCACCTCTATGAAGCAGTCAAACCTGTTCATGAGGTCACCTCTATTAAGTCAAACCTGTTCATGAGGTCACCTCTATTAAGTCAAACCTGTTCATGTGGTCACCTCTATTAAGTCAAACCTGTTCATGAGGTCACCTCTATTAAGTCAAACCTGTTCATGAGGTCACCTCTATTAAGTCAAACCTGTTCATGTGGTCACCTCTATTAAGCAGTCAAACCTGTTCATGAGGTCACCTCTATTAAGTCAAACCTGTTCATGAGGTCACCTCTATTAAGTCAAACCTGTTCATGTGGTCACCTCTATTAAGTCAAACCTGTTCATGAGGTCACCTCTATTAAGTCAAACCTGTTCATGTGGTCACCTCTATTAAGTCAAACCTGTTCATGTGGTCACCTCTATTAAGTCAAACCTGTTCATGTGGTCACCTCTATTAAGTCAAACCTGTTCATGAGGTTACCTCTATTAAGCAATCAAACCTGTTCATGAGGTCACCTCTATTAAGTCAAACCTGTTCATGAGGTCACCTCTATTAAGTCAAACCTGTTCATGTGGTCACCTCTATTAAGTCAAACTGTTCATGAGGTCACCTCTATTAAGTCAAACCTGTTCATGTGGTCACCTCTATTAAGTCAAACCTGTTCATGAGGTCACCTCTATTAAGCAGTCAAACCTGTTCATGTGGTCACCTCTATTAAGTCAAACCTGTTCATGAGGTCACCTCTATTAAGTGAAACCTGTTCATGTGGTCACCTCTATTAAGTGAAACCTGTTCATGTGGTCACCTCTATTAAGTGAAACCTGTTCATGTGGTCACCTCTATTAAGTCAAACCTGTTCATGTGGTCACCTCTATTAAGTCAAACCTGTTCATGTGGTCACCTCTATTAAGTCAAACCTGATCATGTGGTCACCTCTATTAAGTCAAACCTGTTCATGAGGTCACCTCTATTAAGTCAAACCTGTTCATGTGGTCACCTCTATTAAGTCAAACCTGTTCATGAGGTCACCTTTATTAAGTCAAACCTGTTCATGAGGTCACCTCTATTAAGTCAAACCTGTTCATGTGGTCACCTCTATTAAATCAAACCTGTTCATGAGGTCACCTCTATTAAGTCAAACCTGTTCATGTGGTCACCTCTATTAAGTCAAACCTGTGCATGAGGTCACCTCTATTAAGTCAAACCTGTTCATGAGGTCACCTCTATTAAGTCAAACCTGTTCATGAGGTCACCTCTATTAAGCAGTCAAACCTTTTCATGAGGTCACCTCTATTAAGTCAAACCTGTTCATGAGGTCACCTCTATTAAGTCAAACCTGTTCATGTGGTCACCTCTATTAAGCAGTCAAACCTGTTCATGAGGTCACCTCTATTAAGTCAAACCTGTTCATGAGGTCACCTCTATTAAGTCAAACCTGTTCATGAGGTCACCTCTATTAAGTCAAACCTGTTCATGAGGTCACCTCTATTAAGTCAAACCTGTTCATGAGGTCACCTCTATTAAGCAGTCAAACCTGTTCATGAGGTCACCTCTATTAAGTCAAACCTGTTCATGAGGTCACCTCTATTAAGTGAAACCTGTTCATGTGGTCACCTCTATTAAGCAGTCAAACCTGTTCATGTGGTCACCTCTATTAAGCAGTCAAACCTGTTCATGAGGTCACCTCTATTAAGTCAAACCTGTTCATGAGGTCACCTCTATTAAGTCAAACCTGTTCATGTGGTCACCTCTATTAAGCAGTCAAACCTGTTCATGAGGTCACCTCTATTAAGTCAAACCTGTTCATGTGGTCACCTCTATTAAGTCAAACCTGTTCATGTGGTCACCTCTATTAAGCAGTCAAACCTGTTCATGAGGTCACCTCTATTAAGTCAAACCTGTTCATGTGGTCACCTCTATTAAGCAGTCAAACCTGTTCATGTGGTCACCTCTATTAAGTCAAACCTGTTCATGTGGTCACCTCTATTAAGCAGTCAAACCTGTTCATGAGGTCACCTCTATTAAGCAGTCAAACCTGTTCATGAGGTCACCTCTATTAAGTCAAACCTGTTCATGAGGTCACCTCTATTAAGTCAAACCTGTTAATGAGGTCACCTCTATTAAGTCAAACCTGTTCATGAGGTCACCTCTATTAAGCAGTCAAACCTGTTCATGAGGTCACCTCTATTAAGTCAAACCTGTTCATGAGGTCACCTCTATTAAGTCAAACCTGTTCATGTGGTCACCTCTATTAAGTCAAACCTGTTCATGAGGTCACCTCTATTAAGTCAAACCTGTTCATGTGGTCACCTCTATTAAGTCAAACCTGTTCATGTGGTCACCTCTATTAAGTCAAACCTGTTCATGCAGTCACCTCTATTAAGCAGTCAAACGTGTTCATGTGGTCACCTCTATTAAGTCAAACCTGTTCATGCAGTCACCTCTATTAAGTCAAACCTGTTTATGCAGTCACCTCTATTAAGCAGTCAAGCGTGTTCATGAGGTCACCTCTATTAAGCAGTCAAACTGTATTAAAAGGATGCCTTTTTCTTGTCATGTCATAGAAAATTTCATATGAATTGAACCTCTTTTAAGAGGTCACCTGTCTTATAAGGCCACCTTTTCTCTGTCCCAAAGGTGACCTCTTAATACAGGTTTGACTGTATATTGAATATGATATGTAGGGAGATGGTTAGTGCTATGACCTACCATCTTACAGCAAACAAATAACAGTGCTATTTCAGCTGAAAGCGAAGGTCAGCGTCCATTAAAATCAGTGATTTAGGATCTGGAATATAGGACATGCACAAAATTTGATCTTAAAACCGTTAACAGAATCGAAACTGACACAATTTTTTATATAAAGAACACAGTGATAACAAAAAAATACTTTGACTAAATAATATGTAATTCCCACAATAATGTTAAACAGATTGGGAGAGTTAACATTATTTAATATCAAGGGACAGTGTATCAACTATGTTTCATCCAAAACAAATTATATCATGTTTATTAAGTGTAAATATTGTTACTTCAGTTCTCGCACTAACCCACTTGCCCCAAGCCCGGGACAAGTAAAACTGGATTCGGACAAGTGAAAATTATGAAAGAATTTGTTTGAGTAAATAGAACATTTTTCTAAATTTTGGCATTCAGGCAAGTACATGTAGGTGAAAAAAAATAAGTTAAAGACTGTTACATCCGTCAATATGTTATCACCACAAAGACACATTATTTTGTCTAGATAGGCTATTATACCAGTCTTTGCTTTAATTTTTTTCACCTACTTGCACGAGAGCCAAATTGAGAAAAATTGTTTCTTCAAACAAATTCCTTCATAGTTTTGCTTTTCCTGGGCTTTGGGCAAGTGTGTTAGCACAAAGACTGTAATACCGTTGAGACATCTTTGGTTTTACTTGACCAGTTATACCATTGTGACAGTTCAACTAAAATATGTAGAACAACAATCTATCAACAACAAACCTTTGTCATAGTAATTGTAAAATAAATCCTTATATAAACCTGTTATTACTTTCAAAGCCAATCAACCCCATTGGTGGTGTAATGGTTAGTGTGTAGTTTCTACTCTGCTAATCATGCAGCATTAAGGAGTAAGACCAAAGACTGGTTAGCTGGGAAAACAATGATAATGTGTCAGAGTGTGGTGATGTCTACCCCTAGGCTGTTGTTTTACTGAGCTGGGAAACCAATGATAATGTGTCAGAGTGTGGTGATGTCTACCCCCAGGCTGTTGTTTTACTGAGCTAGGAAAACAATGATAATGTGTCAGAGTGTGGTGATGTCTACCCCCAGGCTGTTGTTTTACTGAGCTAGGAAAACATTGATAATGTGTCAGAGTGTGGTGATGTCTACCCCCAAGCTGTTGTTTTACTGAGCTAGTGTGTCAGAGTGTGGTGATGTCTACCCCCAGGCTGTTGTTTTACTGAGCTAGGAAAACAATGATAATGTGTCAGAGTGTGGTGATGTCTACCCCTAGGCTGTTGTTTTACTGAGCTAGGAAAACAATGATAATGTGTCAGAGTGTGATGATATCTACCCCCAGGCTGTTGTTTTACTGAGCTAGGAAAACAATGATAATGTGTCAGAGTGTGATGATATCTACCCCTAGGCTGTTGTTTTACTGAGCTAGGAAAACAATGATAATGTGTCAGAGTGTGGTGATGTCTACCCCTAGGCTGTTGTTTTACTGAGCTAGGAAAACAATGATAATGTGTCAGAGTGTGATGATATCTACCCCCAGGCTGTTGTTTTACTGAGCTAGGAAAACAATGATAATGTGTCAGAGTGTGGTGATGTCTACCCCTAGGCTGTTGTTTTACTGAGCTAGGAAAACAATGATAATGTGTCAGAGTGTGGTGATATCTACCCCCAGGCTGTTGTTTTACTGAGCTAGGAAAACAATGATAATGTGTCAGAGTGTGGTGATGTCTACCCCTAGGCTGTTGTTTTACTGAGCTAGGAAAACAATGATAATGTGTCAGAGTGTGGTGATATCTACCCCCAGGCTGTTGTTTTACTGAGCTAGGAAAACAATGATAATGTGTCAGAGTGTGGTGATATCTACTTCCAGGCTGTTGTTTTACTGAGCTAGGAAAACAATGATAATGTGTCAGAGTGTGGTGATGTCTACCCCCAGGCTGTTGTTTTACTGAGCTAGGAAAACAATGATAATGTGTCAGAGTGTGGTGATGTCTACCCCTAGGCTGTTGTTTTACTGAGCTAGGAAAACAATGATAATGTGTCAGAGTGTGGTGATATCTACCACCAGGCTGTTGTTTTACTGAGCTAGGAAAACAATGATAATGTGTCAGAGTGTGGTGATGTCTACCTTCAGGCTGTTGTTTTACTGAGCTAGGAAAACAATGATAATGTGTCAGAGTGTGGTGATGTCTACCCCTAGGCTGTTGTTTTACTGAGCTAGGAAAACAATGATAATGTGTCAGAGTGTGGTGATATCTACCCCCAGGCTGTTGTTTTACTGAGCTAGGAAAACAATGATAATGTGTCAGAGTGTGGTGATGTCTACCCCCAGGCTGTTGTTTTACTGAGCTAGGAAAACAATGATAATGTGTCAGAGTGTGGTGATGTCTACCCCTAGGCTGTTGTTTTACTGAGCTAGGAAAACAATGATAATGTGTCAGAGTGTGGTGATGTCTACCTTCAGGCTGTTGTTTTACTGAGCTAGGAAAACAATGATAATGTGTCAGAGTGTGGTGATGTCTACCCCCAGGCTGTTGTTTTACTGAGCTAGGAAAACAATGATAATGTGTCAGAGTGTGGTGATGTCTACCCCTAGGCTGTTGTTTTACTGAGCTAGGAAAACAATGATAATGTGTCAGAGTGTGGTGATATCTACCACCAGGCTGTTGTTTTACTGAGCTAGGAAAACAATGATAATGTGTCAGAGTGTGGTGATGTCTACCTTCAGGCTGTTGTTTTACTGAGCTAGGAAAACAATGATAATGTGTCAGAGTGTGGTGATGTCTACCCCTAGGCTGTTGTTTTACTGAGCTAGGAAAACAATGATAATGTGTCAGAGTGTGGTGATATCTACCCCCAGGCTGTTGTTTTACTGAGCTAGGAAAACAATGATAATGTGTCAGAGTGTGGTGATGTCTACCCCCAGGCTGTTGTTTTACTGAGCTAGGAAAACAATGATAATGTGTCAGAGTGTGGTGATGTCTACCCCCAAGCTGTTGTTTTACTGAGCTAGGAAAACAATGATAATGTGTCAGAGTCTGGTGATGTCTACCCCCAGGCTGTTGTTTTACTGAGCTAGCGTGTCAGAGTGTGGTGATGTCTACCCCCAGGCTGTTGTTTTACTGAGCTAGCGTGTCAGAGTGTGGTGATGTCTACCCCCAGGCTGTTGTTTTACTGAGCTGTGGTGACATGTCTACCCTCTGGCTGTTGTTTTACTGAGCTGTGGTGACATGTCTACCCTCTGGCTGTTGTTTTACTGAGCTAGCGTGTCAGAGTGTGGTGATGTCTACCCCCGGGCTGTTGTTTTACTGAGCTGTGGTGACATGTCTACCCTCTGGCTGTTGTTTTACTGAGCTAGCGTGTCAGAGTGTGGTGATGTCTACCCCCGGGCTGTTGTTTTACTGAGCTAGCGTGTCAGAGTGTGGTGATGTCTACCCCCAGGCTGTTGTTTTACTGAGCTAGCGTGTCAGAGTGTGGTGATGTCTACCCTCGGGCTGTTGTTTTACTGAGCTGTGGTGATGTCTACCCTCTGGCTGTTGTTTTACTGAGCTAGCATGTCAGAGTGTGGTGATGTCTACCCCCGGGCTGTTGTTTTACTGAGCTAGCGTGTCAGAGTGTGGTGATGTCTACCCCCAGGCTGTTGTTTTACTGAGCTAGCGTGTCAGAGTGTGGTGATGTCTACCCCCGGGCTGTTGTTTTACTGAGCTGTGGTGACATGTCTACCCTCTGGCTGTTGTTTTACTGAGCTAGCGTGTCAGAGTGTGGTGATGTCTACCCCCGGGCTGTTGTTTTACTGAGCTGTGGTGACATGTCTACCCTCTGGCTGTTGTTTTACTGAGCTAGCGTGTCAGAGTGTGGTGATGTCTACCCCCGGGCTGTTGTTTTACTGAGCTAGCGTGTCAGAGTGTGGTGATGTCTACCCCCAGGCTGTTGTTTTACTGAGCTAGCGTGTCAGAGTGTGGTGATGTCTACCCCCGGGCTGTTGTTTTACTGAGCTGTGGTGATGTCTACCCTCTGGCTGTTGTTTTACTGAGCTAGCGTGTCAGAGTGTGGTGATGTCTACCCCCGGGCTGTTGTTTTACTGAGCTAGCGTGTCAGAGTGTGGTGATGTCTACCCCCAGGCTGTTGTTTTACTGAGCTAGCGTGTCAGAGTGTGGTGATGTCAACCCCCAGGCTGTTGTTTTACTGAGCTGTGGTGACATGTCTACCCTCTGGCTGTTGTTTTACCGAGCTGTGGTGACATGTCTACCCTCTGGCTGTTGTTTTACTGAGCTGTGGTGACATGTCTACCCTCTGGCTGTTGTTTTACTGAGCTGTGGTGACATGTCTACCCTCTGGCTGTTGTTTTACTGAGCTAGCGTGTCAGAGTGTGGTGATGTCTACCCCCGGGCTGTTGTTTTACTGAGCTGTGGTGATGTCTACCCTCTGGCTGTTGTTTTACTGAGCTAGCGTGTCAGAGTGTGGTGATGTCTACCCCCGGGCTGTTGTTTTACTGAGCTAGCGTGTCAGAGTGTGGTGATGTCTACCCCCAGGCTGTTGTTTTACTGAGCTAGCGTGTCAGAGTGTGGTGATGTCTACCCTCGGGCTGTTGTTTTACTGAGCTGTGGTGATGTCTACCCTCTGGCTGTTGTTTTACTGAGCTAGCATGTCAGAGTGTGGTGATGTCTACCCCCGGGCTGTTGTTTTACTGAGCTAGCGTGTCAGAGTGTGGTGATGTCTACCCCCAGGCTGTTGTTTTACTGAGCTAGCGTGTCAGAGTGTGGTGATGTCTACCCCCGGGCTGTTGTTTTACTGAGCTGTGGTGACATGTCTACCCTCTGGCTGTTGTTTTACTGAGCTAGCGTGTCAGAGTGTGGTGATGTCTACCCCCGGGCTGTTGTTTTACTGAGCTGTGGTGACATGTCTACCCTCTGGCTGTTGTTTTACTGAGCTAGCGTGTCAGAGTGTGGTGATGTCTACCCCCGGGCTGTTGTTTTACTGAGCTAGCGTGTCAGAGTGTGGTGATGTCTACCCCCGGGCTGTTGTTTTACTGAGCTAGCGTGTCAGAGTGTGGTGATGTCTACCCCCAGGCTGTTGTTTTACTGAGCTAGCGTGTCAGAGTGTGGTGATGTCTACCCCCGGGCTGTTGTTTTACTGAGCTGTGGTGATGTCTACCCTCTGGCTGTTGTTTTACTGAGCTAGCGTGTCAGAGTGTGGTGATGTCTACCCCCGGGCTGTTGTTTTACTGAGCTAGCGTGTCAGAGTGTGGTGATGTCTACCCCCAGGCTGTTGTTTTACTGAGCTAGCGTGTCAGAGTGTGGTGATGTCAACCCCCAGGCTGTTGTTTTACTGAGCTGTGGTGACATGTCTACCCTCTGGCTGTTGTTTTACCGAGCTGTGGTGACATGTCTACCCTCTGGCTGTTGTTTTACTGAGCTGTGGTGACATGTCTACCCTCTGGCTGTTGTTTTACTGAGCTGTGGTGACATGTCTACCCTCTGGCTGTTGTTTTACTGAGCTAGCGTGTCAGAGTGTGGTGATGTCTACCCCCGGGCTGTTGTTTTACTGAGCTGTGGTGATGTCTACCCTCTGGCTGTTGTTTTACTGAGCTAGCGTGTCAGAGTGTGGTGATGTCTACCCCCGGGCTGTTGTTTTACTGAGCTGTGGTGACATGTCTACCCTCTGGCTGTTGTTTTACTGAGCTAGGACTATATAAATCCAACTCTGCATATTGGCCTAGAACAAAGCAGACATCATCATCATTTCAATTGAATGTAACTTTTTCTCGCCATGATATAGCTGAAAAACGTCAGAGTTGGCATTAAACAACAATCACTCACTCAAACTATCTCAAAGCCAATCATTTTAAATTTTATTTTCAGAGAATGCAGATATAGGGAAACACCCAGAAGGAGATTTTTCATATCGCTTTTCTATTGACCTCGATAAAGACATTCCATCATCATATGAAGGAAAGCGTGGCTATGTGAGATATACATGTACAGCCTCTATAGAAAGACCGTGGAAGTTTGATGAAAATGTTAAAGAACCATTTACTGTTATTCAGCATTATGACTGCAATAATATTCGACATGCATTAGTAAGATGATTTTATTACATAGTCCTGTAAGGCAAAAAAAAGCAAAAAATACTGTGTTTCTGCTAACCCAACTGGCCCTAATAATGTTATAATAATATTATGGTATGGTGTTGTCATCGTTGTTGTCATTAGTGTTGTCAGTCTGTAGACACAATGGCTAAATAAACGTTAGAGAATACAGAAGGGGCAATCAAGAAGGACAATCCAGAGAAACTGGCAAATAAACATTAGAGAATACAGAAGGGTCAATCAAAAAGGACAATCCAGAAAAACTGGCAAATAAACATTAGAGAATACAGAAGGGGCAATCAAGAAGGACAATCCAGAGAAACTGGCAAATAAACGTTAGAGAATACAGAAGGGGCAATCAAGAAGGGCAATCCAGAGAAACTGGCAAATAAACGTTTGAGAATACAGAAGGGGCAATCAAGAAGGACAATTCAGAGAAACTAGCAAATAAACGTTGGAGAATACAGAAGGGGCAATCAAGAAGGACAATCCAGAGAAACTAGCAAATAAACGTTGGAGAATACAGAAGGGGCAATCAAGGACAATCCAGAGAAACTAGCAAATAAACGTTAGAGAATACAGAAGGGGCAATCAAGAAGGGCAATCCAGAGAAACTGGCAAATAAATGTTAGAGAATACAGAAGGGGCAATCAAGAAGGGCAATCCAGAGAAACTGGCAAATAAACGTTTGAGAATACAGAAGGGGCAATCAAGAAGGACAATCCAGAGAAACTAGCAAATAAACGTTGGAGAATACAGAAGGGGAAATCAAGAAGGACAATCCAGAGAAACTAGCAAATAAACGTTGGAGAATACAGAAGGGGCAATCAAGAAGGACAATCCAGAGAAACTGGCAAATAAACGTTGAAGAATACAGAAGGGACAATCAAGGAGAATACAGAAGGATCAATCAAGAAGGACAATCCAGAGAAACTGGCAAATAAATGCTAGAGAATACCGAAAGGGCAATCAAATATGTACAATCTAGAGAAACTGATAAATAAACGCTAGAGAAACCGAAGGGGCAATCTAAGATGAACAATCTAGAGAAACTGAATAAACGTTAGAGAACACAGAAGGGGCAATCTAAAATGTACAATCCAGAGAAACTGGCAAATAAACGTTAGAGAATACCGAAGGGGCAATCTAAATGTACAATCTAGAGAAACTGAATAAACGTTAGAGAATACCGAAGGGGCAATCAAAAATGTATAATCTAGAGAAACTGACAAATAAACATTAGAGAATACCGAAGGGGCAATCAAAAATGTACAATCTAGAGAAACTGGCAAATAAACGTTAAAGAATACCGAAGAGGCAACCTAAAATGTACAGTCTAGAGAAACTGGCAAATAAACATTAGAGAATACCGATGGGGCAATCTAAAATGTACAATCTAGAGAAACTGGCAAATAAACGTTAGAGAATACCGAAGGGGCAATCAAAAATGTACAATCTAGAAAAACTGGCAAATAAACGTTAGAAAATACAGAAGGGGCAATCTAAGATGAACAATCCAGAGAAACTGTAAATAAACGTGAGAGAAACCGAAGGAGCAATCAAAAATCGACAATCTAGAGAAACTGACAAATAAACGATAGAGAATACCGAAGGTGCAATTAAAAATGGACAATCTAGAGAAACTGACAAATAAACGTTAGAGAATACCGAAGGGGCAATCAACAATGGACAATCTAGAGAAACTGGCAAATAAACGTTAGATAATACCGAAGAGGCAATCAAAAATGTACAATCTAGATAAACTGGCAAATAAACGGTAGATAATACCGAAGGGGCAATCAAAAATGGACAATCTAGAGAAACTGGCAAATAAACGTTAGAGAATACAGAAGGGTCAATCAAGAAATACAATCCAGAGAAACTGGCAAATAAACGTTAGAGAATACAGAAGGGGCAATCAAGAAGGACAATCCAGAGAAACTGGCAAATAAACGTTGGAGAATACAGAAGGGGCAATCAAGAAGGACAATCCAGAGAAACTGGCAAATGAATGTTAGAGAATACAGAAGGGGCAATCAAGAATGGACAATCCAGAGAAACTGGTAAATAAATGTTAGAGAATACAGAAGGGGCAATCAAGAAGGACAATCCAGAGAAACTAGCAAATAAACGTTGGAGAATACAGAAGGGGCAATCAAGAAGGACAATCCAGAGAAACTAGCAAATAAACGTTAGAGAATACAGAAGGGGCAATCAAGAAGGACAATCCAGAGAAACTGGCAAATAAACGTTGGAGAATACAGAAGGGGCAATCAAGAAGGACAATCCAGAGAAACTAGCAACATAGGGTACACAACAAGAAGAAAAACACAACGCAATATGTGATGGACACCACTATACGAAAACAAACATAAATAACATAAATAAGACATGAGCCCTCCTACAAACAACTGGAGGTGAAGACGAACAGAACATCACTCTATGCGAAAATCGCAATGGACATCATAACACGGAACTCAGAACATAACAATTGATAATAACTCTTTAATAGCCAATCCTTATGAAATTTAACACAAAGAATCTTGTCATAGAATAAAGATTGGTTTTAATTTTGAGGTATTGTAGTCCTACCCATTTCCAATCAAGATTCATAATTGGATGTTTCTGTTCCTTGCATGTGACCTATGATGTGGTTTCTTCAGATCTTCCACACTGTGACATATCAGGGGAGCAAGTGAGAGATATGATTTTAATTGTCACCACCATGGAATATAACCTTCAACAGTGAATGAGAAATTGCATTGTATAAGTCAAAAACCTATCTGAAATCATTAACTTTGTTTTAATCCTATTTGAATAGTTATTGGAAGATAGTCTTACAGGAATCTGTTGTAAATGGAAATATATTGGTTGGTTGGTTGGTTTTATAGTGCTCCATGCCACTTTCAACAATATTTCAGTTATATCGTGGCGGTCAGTTTTATTAGTGGAGGAAACCGGAGTATCCGGAGAAAGCCACTGACCTGTCGTATTAAAATCATTGACAAACTTTATCACATAATGTTGTATTGAGTACACCTCTCCTGAGCAGGGTTCGAACTCACAACATTAGTGGTGATAGGCACTGATTGCATAGGTAGTTATAAATCCAACTACCATAGATCACAACCACAACTGCCTCTGTGGAAATATGTTGAACTCTTATTTTTTGAATCCACCAAAAGGGCTTTTTAGAAGTTTTATTTTTCATATGAAAACGAAATCTAGAATGGCTATCATTGTTGTCAACTGCAGTGATCATAATAAGGGAATGTAATGAACTAAGTCAGAATTGATATACCCAAAGTGTTAAATTGTTATCTGAATGCTATGAGACTTATCATGCTATATTTGTGTATGTTTACAGACACCCTTTGTGGATACTGTAGACCAGAAAGTAGAAGGATTCTTTTGTTGCAAGTGTAGTGAAGAGGGTTCAATGACTGTCAAAATAAACATTAACAAGTTAGCTTTTGTTCCTGGGGAGCCTCTTGTTTATGACATTAACATTGACAATAGAAGTCAGAATATAATTAAGGAAATGGATTTTATTTTACGTCAGGTGAGAATCAAATTTCTTTAAAATTACATTGTTCAATAAAATATCTATGGAAAGAAAGTTGAAACCACGATGGACACTAATTCTACCAATATCAATAAAATGAACAGCCTTATGAAACCATTGAACAAAAATGACGTCATATGTCGTTGGAAAGTCGGGTTCTGTTCTTCCACTCAAAAAGGCTTGTTTGTTTTTAATATCAATAGTGGATTTAAGCTGGTGCTAAATGTCCCCAATTGATCGTTGCAAAGCCTAATACCTTTTTTGCATGTCACTTTAAAGATTTAGAAACAAAATCCAGAAATATTTGAGCTATTCACATAAGGATCCAGAAATTGCAAATCAGTTATTTTTTTAATGTTCATAATGATATTACATTTGTTATTCTAGAGATCAGTATGTTTTGTTTTATTTGTATTTCACTGCTGCAATGAATTACTGGCTAATGCTGGGAGACTTGGGCCTATAAAACTAGTTTATCACCACCACTATTTCAGACTTTTTGAAAATCGTTGGACCTAGGGGGCAGAATTTCATAGGGTCCGGCATCTCCGGCGTCCTAGTCGGCCCGACTGTCCGCCTAACGTTTCAGTTTCGTATAGGATGAATGTTTACATCGTGACTGGAAACATGATTGCAAAAGTAAATTTCGGAACGGTTGCGGTTTTATTAATGTTGATATGAACTTATGAAACTCCTTTTCACATTTGTGGTTTTTATTTAAAAACCCGTTTAATTTTCAATAAAAGAAATTACATCTTACTATTGTAAAACATGAATTTAATATGATTCAATTCGAAAATGATGAATTGATATGCTGTATCAATCTGGACTTTCTGAACCTTCCCGATTACGTTCCCTAGATTAAAGACGAGTCTTCATTTCCGGTACCACGAAAATGTGGCCGATTAGATTTGTTGAGGGTTCTCAACTTGGGAAGAGAAAAAAATGTGTTTTATATTATAAGCTGTGTTGACAAATTGGGTCCAGCAGAAACTCAGTAGGTCCACCAAAAATTGATGGGGTGGTGGACCCAATGTCTAGCAGCTGAATTTTTTTTTCAATAAGTGCCTGTACGAAGCCATGAAAGCTAGCTGTCATGTATTTGTGTGTTAGTTGTATCAATTTTGTCTTTGTTTCTGTTCTTTTTCTATTTAGATTTTGGAATAGTTTTGACTGTATGCAATTTTTTGTTCATTTTATTCTTTGAGTTCGGTAAAATCTTTATTGATTATTGATGACTTAAATGCTTATAATATTGATGGCGTCATTCTACTGAAACAATGCCGATTTTATTTTTTTTCAGAATGTTACCTATGTTGGATACTCAGATAGGCTCTTATCATCAGGAGATCCACACTTTCACACCAAAAAAGCCAGCTTTAAACTGACTGAGGAAAATATTGATGTTCCAATTAATCAAAATAAAACATATAAAGGAGCTGCAACAATACCACCTCTACCTCCCTCTGAGTTAAGCGGTTGTAATATTATTGATATACAGTACAATGTAATTGTAAGTACAGTAATTGACTGTATATTGTACACAATGATTACAATACCACCTCTACCCCCCTCTGAGTTACATGGTTGTAATATTATTGATCTACAGTACAATGTAATTGTAAGTACAGTAATTGACTGTACAGTGCTCCCTCGGTCTATCGCCCCCCGTTTTATCGCCAAACTCGCCTATCACCAAAATTCTCGTCTGTCCCGATTTCCCCCATTACAAATACCCCGTTATACTGCCAAACTCAGCTACCGCCATCCGCCACAGCTTTTCAGACACAAAAGTCGTATCCCCCGTTAGTACCGCCCACAACTACCTTTTGACAGCTGTGTATTGATCTGTAATCATGGAATGTCAAAACTGGTCATCGGACACGGTCATTGATCTCATAGTTGAGGGTCAGAACAGGTGATCAGTTGTTTTGATTAGAATAATTACCTGTATTTACTTTTCTAGTGATTACATTTGTACTTTTAATCCTGAGTAAAATTTGTAATTTAATTAGTCGTCATAAAAATGTCGTGCTTGAAGAGAAAGCGTAATTAATTAGACGACAAACAAAAACGTGTAATTATAAGTTATGCAAAGGAAAATCCAAAATTAACATAATAACAAATTGCCGATAATTTGACAATTAAATGGGATCTTCCAATAACCCCACAAATGAAGATGAACTGTTGCTGTCACGTGTTTATAATGACCTTGATGTCCCGAGCTACAAATGACGGTTCAAGAATTTGTCAACATTGACAAAGATCTGCAAACTGTACAGGACATTTCCGATGTGAATATAATTATTCTAATTTATTTATTTATTAAACATGTATTATTTATACTTATGTATTTACACAAGTGCAAAATGCATGTCACAATGTCAGTCGAGTTGAAAGTTTATCTTTTCATATGATCACATAACTTCCGGTTTTCAATATCCCTCAGTTTATCGCCAAACTACCGACTGCACAGAAGGTGGCGGTTTAACGAGGAAGCACTGTATATTGTACACAATGATTACATTACCATCTCTACCTCCCTCTGAGTTACATGGTTGTAATATTATTGATATACAGTATAATGTAATTGTAAATACAGTAATTGACTGTATATTGTACACAATGATTACAATACCTCCTCTACCTCCCTCTGAGTTACATGATGTAATATTATTGATATACAGTACAATGTAATTGTAAGTACAGTAATTGACTGTATATTGTACACAATGATTACAATACCTCCTCTACCTCTCTCTGAGTTACATGGTTGTAATATTATTGATCTACAGTACAATGTAATTGTAAGTACAGTAATTGACTGTATATTGTACATAATGATTACAATACCTCCTCTACCCCCCTCTGAGTTACATGGTTGTAATATTATTGATCTACAGTACAATGTAATTGTAAGTACAGTAATTGACTGTATATTGTACACAATGATTACAATACCTCCTCTACCTCCCTCTGAGTTACATGGTTGTAATATTATTGATCTACAGTACAATGTAATTGTAAGTACAGTAATTGACTGTATATTGTACACAATGATTACAATACCTCCTCTACCTCCCTCTGAATTACATGGTTGTAATATTATTGATATACAGTACAATGTAATTGTAAGTACAGTAATTGACTGTATATTGTACACAATGATTACAATACCTCCTCTACCTCCCTCTGTGTTATGTGGTTGTAATATTATTGATATACAGTACAATGTAATTATAAGTACAGTAATTGACTGTATATTGTACACAATGATTACAATACCACCTCTACCCCCCTCTGAATTACATGGTTGTAATATTATTGATCTACAGTACAATGTAATTGTAAGTACAGTAATTGACTGTATATTGTACACAATGATTACAATACCACCTCTACCTCCCTCTGAGTTACATGATGTAATATTATTGATCTACAGTACAATGTAATTGTAAGTACAGTAATTGACTGTATATTGTACACAATGATTACAATACCACCTCTACCCCCCTCTGAATTACATGGTTGTAATATTATTGATCTACAGTACAATGTAATTGTAAGTACAGTAATTGACTGTATATTGTACACAATGATTACAATACCACCTCTACCCCCCTCTGAGTTACATGATGTAATATTATTGATCTACAGTACAATGTAATTGTAAGTACAGTAATTGACTGTATATTGTACACAATGATTACAATACCACCTCTACCTCCCTCTGAGTTACATGATGTAATATTATTGATCTACAGTACAATGTAATTGTAAGTACAGTAATTGACTGTATATTGTACACAATGATTACAATACCACCTCTACCCCCCTCTGAGTTACATGATGTAATATTATTGATCTACAGTACAATGTAATTGTAAGTACAGTAATTGACTGTATATTGTACACAATGATTACAATACCACCTCTACCTCCCTCTGAGTTACATGATGTAATATTATTGATCTACAGTACAATGTAATTGTAAGTACAGTAATTGACTGTATATTGTACACAATGATTACAATACCACCTCTACCCCCCTCTGAGTTACATGGTTGTAATATTATTGATCTACAGTACAATGTAATTGTAAGTACAGTAATTGACTGTATATTGTACACAATGATTACAATACCTCCTCTACCTCCCTCTGAGTTACATGGTTGTAATATTATTGATATACAGTACAATGTAATTGTAAGTACAGTAATTGACTGTATATTGTACACAATGATTACAATACCACCTCTACCCCCCTCTGAATTACATGGTTGTAATATTATTGATCTACAGTACAATGTAATTGTAAGTACAGTAATTGACTGTATATTGTACACAATGATTACAATACCACCTCTACCCCCCTCTGAGTTACATGATGTAATATTATTGATCTACAGTATAATGTAATTGTAAATACAGTAATTGACTGTATATTGTACACAATGATTACAATACCTCCTCTACCTCCCTCTGAGTTACATGGTTGTAATATTATTGATATACAGTACAATGTAATTGTAAGTACAGTAATTGACTGTATATTGTACACAATGATTACAATACCACCTCTACCCCCCTCTGAGTTACATGGTTGTAATATTATTGATCTACAGTACAATGTAATTGTAAGTACAGTAATTGACTGTATATTGTACACAATGATTACAATACCACCTCTACCCCCCTCTGAATTACATGGTTGTAATATTATTGATCTACAGTACAATGTAATTGTAAGTACAGTAATTGACTGTATATTGTACACAATGATTACAATACCACCTCTACCTCCCTCTGAGTTACATGATGTAATATTATTGATCTACAGTACAATGTAATTGTAAGTACAGTAATTGACTGTATATTGTACACAATGATTACAATACCACCTCTACCCCCCTCTGAATTACATGGTTGTAATATTATTGATCTACAGTACAATGTAATTGTAAGTACAGTAATTGACTGTATATTGTACACAATGATTACAATACCACCTCTACCCCCCTCTGAGTTACATGATGTAATATTATTGATCTACAGTATAATGTAATTGTAAATACAGTAATTGACTGTATATTGTACACAATGATTACAATACCTCCTCTACCTCCCTCTGAGTTACATGGTTGTAATATTATTGATATACAGTACAATGTAATTGTAAGTACAGTAATTGACTGTATATTGTACACAATGATTACAATACCACCTCTACCCCCCTCTGAATTACATGGTTGTAATATTATTGATCTACAGTACAATGTAATTGTAAGTACAGTAATTGACTGTATATTGTACACAATGATTACAATACCTCCTCTACCTCCCTCTGAGTTACATGATGTAATATTATTGATATAGAGTACAATATAATTATAAGTACAGTAATTGACTGTATATTGTACACAATGATTACAATACCTCCTCTACCTCCCTCTGAGTTACATGGTTGTAATATTATTGATCTACAGTACAATGTAATTGTAAGTACAGTAATTGACTGTATATTGTACACAATGATTACAATACCTCCTCTACCTCCCTCTGAGTTACATGGTTGTAATATTATTGATCTACAGTACAATGTAATTGTAAGTACAGTAATTGACTGTATATTGTACACAATGATTACAATACCTCCTCTACCTCCCGCTGAGTTACATGGTTGTAATATTATTGATATAGAGTACAATGTAATTGTAAGTACAGTAATTGACTGTATATTGTACACAATGATTACAATACCTCCTCTACCCCCCTCTGAGTTACATGGTTGTAATATTATTGATCTACAGTACAATGTAATTGTAAATACAGTAATTGACTGTATATTGTACACGATGATTACAATACCTCCTCTACCCCCCTCTGAGTTACATGGTTGTAATATTATTGATCTACAGTACAATGTAATTGTAAGTACAGTAATTGACTGTATATTGTACACAATGATTACAATACCACCTCTACCCCCCTCTGAGTTACATGGTTGTAATATTATTGATCTACTGTACAATGTAATTGTTAATACAGTAATTGACTAGATATTGTACACAATGATTACAATACCACCTCTACCTCCCTCTGAGTTACATGGTTGTAATATTATTGATCTACAGTACAATGTAATTGTAAGTACAGTAATTGACTGTATATTGTACATAATGATTACAATACCTCCTCTACCCCCCTCTGAGTTACATGGTTGTAATATTATTAATCTACAGTACAATGTAATTGTAAGTACAGTAATTGACTGTATATTGTACACAATGATTACAATACCTCCTCTACCTCCCTCTGAGTTACATGGTTGTAATATTATTGATCTACAGTACAATGTAATTATAAGTACTGTAATTGACTGTATATTGTACACAATGATTACAATACCTCCTCTACCTACCTCTGAGTTACATGGTTGTAATATTATTGATATACAGTACAATGTAATTGTAAGTACAGTAATTGACTGTATATTGTACACAATGATTACAATACCACCTCTACCCCCCTCTGAATTACATGTTTGTAATATTATTGATCTACAGTACAATGTAATTGTAAGTACAGTAATTGACTGTATATTGTACACAATGATTACAATACCTCCTCTACCCCCCTCTGAGTTACATGGTTGTAATATTATTGATATACAGTACAATGTAATTGTAAGTACAGTAATTGACTGTATATTGTACACAATGATTACAATACCTCCTCTACCCCCCTCTGAGTTACATGGTTGTAATATTATTAATCTACAGTACAATGTAATTGTAAGTACAGTAATTGACTGTATATTGTACACAATGATTACAATACCTCCTCTACCTTTCTCTGAGTTACATGGTTGTAATATTATTGATCTACAGTACAATGTAATTATAAGTACAGTAATTGACTGTATATTGTACACAATGATTACAATACCTCCTCTACCTCCCTCTGAGTTACATGGTTGTAATATTATTGATCTACAGTACAATGTAATTGTAAGTACAATGTAATTGACTGTATATTGTACACAATGATTACAATACCACCTCTACCCCCCTCTGAATTACATGGTTGTAATATTATTGATATACAGTACAATGTAATTGTAAGTACAGTAATTGACTGTATATTGTACACAATGATTACAATACCTCCTCTACCTCCCTCTGAGTTACATGGTTGTAATATTATTGATCTACAGTACAATGTAATTGTAAGTACAGTAATTGACTGTATATTGTACACAATGATTACAATACCTCCTCTACCTCCCTCTGAGTTACATGGTTGTAATATTATTGATCTACAGTACAATGTAATTGTAAGTACAGTAATTGACTGTATATTGTACACAATGATTACAATACCTCCTCTACCCCCCTCTGAGTTACATGGTTGTAATATTATTGATATACAGTACAATGTAATTGTAAGTACAGTAATTGACTGTATATTGTACACAATGATTACAATACCTCCTCTACCTCCCTCTGAGTTACATGGTTGTAATATTATTAATCTACAGTACAATGTAATTGTAAGTACAGTAATTGACTGTATATTGTACACAATGATTACAATACCTCCTCTACCTCCCTCTGAGTTACATGGTTGTAATATTATTGATCTACAGTACAATGTAATTATAAGTACAGTAATTGACTGTATATTGTACACAATGATTACAATACCTCCTCTACCTCCCTCTGAGTTACATGGTTGTAATATTATTGATATACAGTACAATGTAATTGTAAGTACAATGTAATTGACTGTATATTGTACACAATGATTACAATACCACCTCTACCCCCCTCTGAATTACATGGTTGTAATATTATTGATCTACAGTACAATGTAATTGTAAGTACAGTAATTGACTGTATATTGTACACAATGATTACAATACCTCCTCTACCCCCCTCTGAGTTACATGGTTGTAATATTATTGATCTACAGTACAATGTAATTGTAAGTACAGTAATTGACTGTATATTGTACACAATGATTACAATACCTCCTCTACCCCCCTCTGAGTTACATGGTTGTAATATTATTGATATACAGTACAATGTAATTGTAAGTACAGTAATTGACTGTATATTGTACACAATGATTACAATACCTCCTCTACCCCCCTCTGAGTTACATGGTTGTAATATTATTGATCTACAGTACAATGTAGTTATAAGTACGGTAATTGACTGTATATTGTACACAATGATTACAATACCTCCTCTACCCCCCTCTGAGTTACATAGTTGTAATATTATTGATCTACAGTACAATGTAATTATAAGTACAGTAATTGACTGTATATTGTACACAATGATTACAATACCTCCTCTACCTCCCTCTGAGTTACATGGTTGTAATATTATTGATCTACAGTACAATGTAATTGTAAGTACAGTAATTGACTGTATATTGTACACAATGATTACAATACCTCCTCTACCTCCCTCTGAGTTACATGGTTGTAATATTATTGATCTACAGTACAATGTAATTATAAGTACAGTAATTGACTGTATATTGTACACAATGATTACAATACCTCCTCTACCTCCCTCTGAGTTACATGGTTGTAATATTATTGATCTACAGTACAATGTAATTATAAGTACAGTAATTGACTGTATATTGTACACAATGATTACAATACCTCCTCTACCTCCCTCTGAGTTACATGGTTGTAATATTATTGATCTACAGTACAATGTAATTGTAAGTACAGTAATTGACTGTATATTGTACATAATGATTACAATACCTCCTCTACCCCCCTCTGAGTTACATGGTTGTAATATTATTAATCTACAGTACAATGTAATTGTAAGTACAGTAATTGACTGTATATTGTACACAATGATTACAATACCTCCTCTACCTCCCTCTGAGTTACATGGTTGTAATATTATTGATATACAGTACAATGTAATTGTAAGTACAGTAATTGACTGTATATTGTACACAATGATTACAATACCTCCTCTACCTCCCTCTGAGTTACATGGTTGTAATATTATTGATCTACAGTACAATGTAATTATAAGTACTGTAATTGACTGTATATTGTACACAATGATTACAATACCTCCTCTACCTCCCTCTGAGTTACATGGTTGTAATATTATTGATATACAGTACAATGTAATTGTAAGTACAGTAATTGACTGTATATTGTACACAATGATTACAATACCACCTCTACCCCCCTCTGAATTACATGGTTGTAATATTATTGATCTACAGTACAATGTAATTGTAAGTACAGTAATTGACTGTATATTGTACACAATGATTACAATACCTCCTCTACCTCCCTCTGAGTTACATGGTTGTAATATTATTGATATACAGTACAATGTAATTGTAAGTACAGTAATTGACTGTATATTGTACACAATGATTACAATACCACCTCTACCCCCCTCTGAATTACATGGTTGTAATATTATTGATCTACAGTACAATGTAATTGTAAGTACAGTAATTGACTGTATATTGTACACAATGATTACAATACCTCCTCTACCTCCCTCTGAGTTACATGGTTGTAATATTATTGATCTACAGTACAATGTAATTATAAGTACTGTAATTGACTGTATATTGTACACAATGATTACAATACCTCCTCTACCTCCCTCTGAGTTACATGGTTGTAATATTATTGATATACAGTACAATGTAATTGTAAGTACAGTAATTGACTGTATATTGTACACAATGATTACAATACCACCTCTACCCCCCTCTGAATTACATGGTTGTAATATTATTGATCTACAGTACAATGTAATTGTAAGTACAGTAATTGACTGTATATTGTACACAATGATTACAATACCTCCTCTACCTCCCTCTGAGTTATATGGTTGTAATATTATTGATCTACAGTACAATGTAATTGTAAGTACAGTAATTGACTGTATATTGTACACAATGATTACAATACCTCCTCTACCTCCCTCTGAGTTACATGGTTGTAATATTATTGATATAGAGTACAATGTAATTGTAAGTACAGTAATTGACTGTATATTGTACACAATGATTACAATACCTCCTCTACCCCCCTCTGAGTTACATGGTTGTAATATTATTGATCTACTGTACAATGTAATTGTTAATACAGTAATTGACTAGATATTGTACACAATGATTACAATACCACCTCTACCTCCCTCTGAGTTACATGGTTGTAATATTATTGATCTACAGTACAATGTAATTGTAAGTACAGTAATTGACTGTATATTGTACATAATGATTACAATACCTCCTCTACCCCCCTCTGAGTTACATGGTTGTAATATTATTAATCTACAGTACAATGTAATTGTAAGTACAGTAATTGACTGTATATTGTACACAATGATTACAATACCTCCTCTACCTCCCTCTGAGTTACATGGTTGTAATATTATTGATCTACAGTACAATGTAATTATAAGTACTGTAATTGACTGTATATTGTACACAATGATTACAATACCTCCTCTACCTCCCTCTGAGTTACATGGTTGTAATATTATTGATATACAGTACAATGTAATTGTAAGTACAGTAATTGACTGTATATTGTACACAATGATTACAATACCACCTCTACCCCCCTCTGAATTACATGGTTGTAATATTATTGATCTACAGTACAATGTAATTGTAAGTACAGTAATTGACTGTATATTGTACACAATGATTACAATACCTCCTCTACCCCCCTCTGAGTTACATGGTTGTAATATTATTGATATACAGTACAATGTAATTGTAAGTACAGTAATTGACTGTATATTGTACACAATGATTACAATACCTCCTCTACCCCCCTCTGAGTTACATGGTTGTAATATTATTAATCTACAGTACAATGTAATTGTAAGTACAGTAATTGACTGTATATTGTACACAATGATTACAATACCTCCTCTACCTCCCTCTGAGTTACATGGTTGTAATATTATTGATATACAGTACAATGTAATTGTAAGTACAGTAATTGACTGTATATTGTACACAATGATTACAATACCACCTCTACCCCCCTCTGAATTACATGGTTGTAATATTATTGATCTACAGTACAATGTAATTGTAAGTACAGTAATTGACTGTATATTGTACACAATGATTACAATACCTCCTCTACCCCCCTCTGAGTTACATGGTTGTAATATTATTGATCTACAGTACAATGTAATTGTAAGTACAGTAATTGACTGTATATTGTACACAATGATTACAATACCTCCTCTACCTTTCTCTGAGTTACATGGTTGTAATATTATTGATCTACAGTACAATGTAATTATAAGTACAGTAATTGACTGTATATTGTACACAATGATTACAATACCTCCTCTACCTCCCTCTGAGTTACATGGTTGTAATATTATTGATATACAGTACAATGTAATTGTAAGTACAATGTAATTGACTGTATATTGTACACAATGATTACAATACCACCTCTACCCCCCTCTGAATTACATGGTTGTAATATTATTGATCTACAGTACAATGTAATTGTAAGTACAGTAATTGACTGTATATTGTACACAATGATTACAATACCTCCTCTACCTCCCTCTGAGTTACATGGTTGTAATATTATTGATCTACAGTACAATGTAATTGTAAGTACAGTAATTGACTGTATATTGTACACAATGATTACAATACCTCCTCTACCCCCCTCTGAGTTACATGGTTGTAATATTATTGATATACAGTACAATGTAATTGTAAGTACAGTAATTGACTGTATATTGTACACAATGATTACAATACCTCCTCTACCTCCCTCTGAGTTACATGGTTGTAATATTATTAATCTACAGTACAATGTAATTGTAAGTACAGTAATTGACTGTATATTGTACACAATGATTACAATACCTCCTCTACCTCCCTCTGAGTTACATGGTTGTAATATTATTGATCTACAGTACAATGTAATTATAAGTACAGTAATTGACTGTATATTGTACACAATGATTACAATACCTCCTCTACCTCCCTCTGAGTTACATGGTTGTAATATTATTGATATACAGTACAATGTAATTGTAAGTACAATGTAATTGACTGTATATTGTACACAATGATTACAATACCTCCTCTACCCCCCTCTGAATTACATGGTTGTAATATTATTGATCTACAGTACAATGTAATTGTAAGTACAGTAATTGACTGTATATTGTACACAATGATTACAATACCTCCTCTACCCCCCTCTGAGTTACATGGTTGTAATATTATTGATCTACAGTACAATGTAATTGTAAGTACAGTAATTGACTGTATATTGTACACAATGATTACAATACCTCCTCTACCCCCCTCTGAGTTACATGGTTGTAATATTATTGATATACAGTACAATGTAATTGTAAGTACAGTAATTGACTGTATATTGTACACAATGATTACAATACCTCCTCTACCCCCCTCTGAGTTACATGGTTGTAATATTATTGATCTACAGTACAATGTAGTTATAAGTACGGTAATTGACTGTATATTGTACACAATGATTACAATACCTCCTCTACCCCCCTCTGAGTTACATGGTTGTAATATTATTGATCTACAGTACAATGTAATTATAAGTACAGTAATTGACTGTATATTGTACACAATGATTACAATACCTCCTCTACCTCCCTCTGAGTTACATGGTTGTAATATTATTGATCTACAGTACAATGTAATTGTAAGTACAGTAATTGACTGTATATTGTACACAATGATTACAATACCTCCTCTACCTCCCTCTGAGTTACATGATGTAATATTATTGATATAGAGTACAATATAATTATAAGTACAGTAATTGACTAGATATTGTACACAATGATTACAATACCACCTCCACCTCCCTCTGAGTTACATGGTTGTAATATTATTGATCTACAGTACAATGTAATTGTAAGTACAGTAATTGACTATATTGTACATAATGATTACAATACCTCCTCTACCCCCCTCTGAGTTACATGGTTGTAATATTATTAATCTACAGTACAATGTAATTGTAAGTACAGTAATTGACTGTATATTGTACACAATGATTACAATACCTCCTCTACCTCCCTCTGAGTTACATGGTTGTAATATTATTGATCTACAGTACAATGTAATTATAAGTACAGTAATTGACTGTATATTGTACACAATGATTACAATACCACCTCTACCTCCCTCTGAGTTACATGGTTGTAATATTATTGATATAGAGTACAATGTAATTATAAGTACAGTAATTGACTGTATATTGTACACAATGATTACAATACCACCTCTACCCCCCTCTGAATTACATGGTTGTAATATTATTGATCTACAGTACAATGTAATTATAAGTACAGTAATTGACTGTATATTGTACACAATGATTACAATACCACCTCTACCTCCCTCTGAGTTACATGGTTGTAATATTATTGATCTACAGTACAATGTAATTGTAAGTACAGTAATTGACTGTATATTGTACACAATGATTACAATACCACCTCTACCCCCCTCTGAATTACATGGTTGTAATATTATTGATCTACAGTACAATGTAATTGTAAGTACAGTAATTGACTGTATATTGTACACAATGATTACAATACCTCCTCTACCCCCCTCTTGAGTTACATGGTTGTAATATTATTGATATACAGTACAATGTAATTGTAAGTACAGTAATTGACTGTATATTGTACACAATGATTACAATACCTCCTCTACCCCCCTCTGAGTTACATGGTTGTAATATTATTAATCTACAGTACAATGTAATTGTAAGTACAGTAATTGACTGTATATTGTACACAATGATTACAATACCTCCTCTACCTTTCTCTGAGTTACATGGTTGTAATATTATTGATCTACAGTACAATGTAATTATAAGTACAGTAATTGACTGTATATTGTACACAATGATTACAATACCTCCTCTACCTCCCTCTGAGTTACATGGTTGTAATATTATTGATATACAGTACAATGTAATTGTAAGTACAATGTAATTGACTGTATATTGTACACAATGATTACAATACCACCTCTACCCCCCTCTGAATTACATGGTTGTAATATTATTGATCTACAGTACAATGTAATTGTAAGTACAGTAATTGACTGTATATTGTACACAATGATTACAATACCTCCTCTACCTCTCTCTGAGTTACATGGTTGTAATATTATTGATCTACAGTACAATGTAATTGTAAGTACAATAATTGACTGTATATTGTACACAATGATTACAATACCTCCTCTACCCCCCTCTGAGTTACATGGTTGTAATATTATTGATATACAGTACAATGTAATTGTAAGTACAGTAATTGACTGTATATTGTACACAATGATTACAATACCTCCTCTACCTCCCTCTGAGTTACATGGTTGTAATATTATTAATCTACAGTACAATGTAATTGTAAGTACAGTAATTGACTGTATATTGTACACAATGATTACAATACCTCCTCTACCCCCCTCTGAGTTACATGGTTGTAATATTATTGATCTACAGTACAATGTAATTATAAGTACAGTAATTGACTGTATATTGTACACAATGATTACAATACCTCCTCTACCTCCCTCTGAGTTACATGGTTGTAATATTATTGATATACAGTACAATGTAATTGTAAGTACAGTAATTGACTGTATATTGTACACAATGATTACAATACCTCCTCTACCTCCCTCTGAGTTACATGGTTGTAATATTATTGATCTACAGTACAATGTAATTATAAGTACAGTAATTGACTGTATATTGTACACAATGATTACAATACCTCCTCTACCTCCCTCTGAGTTACATGGTTGTAATATTATTGATCTACAGTACAATGTAATTGTAAGTACAATGTAATTGACTGTATATTGTACACAATGATTACAATACCACCTCTACCCCCCTCTGAATTACATGGTTGTAATATTATTGATCTACAGTACAATGTAATTGTAAGTACAGTAATTGACTGTATATTGTACACAATGATTACAATACCTCCTCTACCCCCCTCTGAGTTACATGGTTGTAATATTATTGATCTACAGTACAATGTAATTGTAAGTACAGTAATTGACTGTATATTGTACACAATGATTACAATACCTCCTCTACCCCCCTCTGAGTTACATGGTTGTAATATTATTGATATACAGTACAATGTAATTGTAAGTACAGTAATTGACTGTATATTGTACACAATGATTACAATACCTCCTCTACCTCCCTCTGAGTTACATGGTTGTAATATTATTGATATAGAGTACAATGTAGTTATAAGTACAGTAATTGACTGTATATTGTACACAATGATTACAATACCTCCTCTACCCCCCTCTGAGTTACATGGTTGTAATATTATTGATCTACAGTACAATGTAGTTATAAGTACGGTAATTGACTGTATATTGTACACAATGATTACAATACCTCCTCTACCCCCCTCTGAGTTACATGGTTGTAATATTATTGATCTACAGTACAATGTAATTATAAGTACAGTAATTGACTGTATATTGTACACAATGATTACAATACCTCCTCTACCTCCCTCTGAGTTACATGGTTGTAATATTATTGATCTACAGTACAATGTAATTGTAAGTACAGTAATTGACTGTATATTGTACACAATGATTACAATACCACCTCTACCCCCCTCTGAATTACATGGTTGTAATATTATTGATCTACAGTACAATGTAATTGTAAGTACAGTAATTGACTGTATATTGTACACAATGATTACAATACCTCCTCTACCTCCCTCTGAGTTACATGATGTAATATTATTGATATAGAGTACAATATAATTATAAGTACAGTAATTGACTGTATATTGTACACAATGATTACAATACCACCTCTACCCCCCTCTGAGTTACATGGTTGTAATATTATTGATCTACAGTACAATGTAATTGTAAGTACAGTAATTGACTGTATATTGTACATAATGATTACAATACCTCCTCTACCCCCCTCTGAGTTACATGGTTGTAATATTATTGATCTACAGTATAATGTAATTGTATGTACCGTAATACGGTTGTTTCGAATCATGTCAATTTCGACCACGTTCTGTCTTTTTCGTGTCTTGACGTTTGAAATGTTCGGCAGACGACTTCCGGTGTTTACGCTATTACTGTGACAACGTCAGCATATCATAGTCGTAGATGCGATAGATTATAAGTAATAATAATATGGAAATGCCAAGGAGACACCTGAATAAATACTGGTGTTCGGTACCCCACTATCTGTCTGATATCAGAAATATATAAAGGCAGATCGTTTTCCTTTCATGATGCTGACAGCCGCAAATAAAGAAAGAAAACTAATTGAATTTTAAAGAAGTAATTGTCTCTGCATTGAAGTCTTTGATACAAATAAAATAATTTAATTGATATCTGTCTTTTACAGAAAATGTTAAGATTTTTTTAAGTTGAGGATCGAACGTTAAAACAGCACATATCGATTGGAGTTTTTGTTGTGTACATTAACAGTGGAAATCCAGTGCTTTGCATTCCATCGAAATCACGTGATCTGGCAGACGAAAATAACAAAATTTTGACGGAATGGAAATGATTCGAAACAACCGTATTGTCTGTGTATTGTACACAATGATTACAATACCACCTCTACCTCCCTGTGAGTTACATTTTTGAAAAATCCTTGATATTCAGTACAATGTATTTGTAAGTTTGTGTGTGTAACTACTTCAACATTTTAAATTGAAATTAATTGAAACTTTTATACTTATTGTTCCTATTGAAACATTTTTGAAAGAGTTATTGCCTTTTTTTAAGTTGTAATTTAAAAAAAAATAATATTTGTTAAAAAAAGGATTGCAATTGCAATGCCACCAACGTTTTAAATGGGAATTCCTAAGAACTTTGCATGCTACTTATTATCATATGGAGATATACATATTGTTTTTGCAGGTTGTTAGAACCAGATTTGATGGAGTTATATCCTTTTAAAATTTTCATTTATTTAAAAGCACAGAAGCAGCCTTTGTACAACGTCGCCTACATTTTAAATCAGTGTTTATTGTCAGATTGATATGTACATTTTAAATCAGTGTTTATTGTCAGATTGATATGTACATTTTAAATCAGTGTTTATTGTCAGATTGATATGTACATTTTAAATCAGTGTTTATTGTCAGATTGATATGTACATTTTAAATCAGTGTTTATTGTCAGATTGATATGTACATTTTTTTCTCAATAATTAAATGAAAGAATAAGGATTAATACAATTTTTGTGTCAAAAACAACTTTTAACTACTTTTGATTATAGCTTCTGCAAACTTGGTAGCTTTGCTTTTTTACTGTGTGAAGTCATACCTGTAATTTGTTTTATCTTTTCATCAGAAAATCAACTTTTGTACTATATATATGTAAAGAGATACAAATAAATGTGTACCTTATTCATGTACCTGTATAATAGAAAATGAAAGAAAATACTTTAAATAAAAGAAGAATGAGGAATCACATTTTGTATAAAATTATAAGCATTAATACATATCAAAATGACAGGATAGTATTCTACATTGAGGATCCACTGTCTTTCAAGTCTTTGAAAAATTAGAATTTCTATCTTTTTTCCCTGGAACACTAGAAGGTGAATACTAATGAAAAAATGAGGAAAATGAACAAACATTTAATAGAAAACAGTTTTGTGAGTTGTAACTAAAAGATGGAGAGTTTCTTATAAATATTTTAATAATTAATTGGTGGCTATAATGAGATACCCAGGTGAGACAGGTGAGACAGGTGAGACAGGTGATCAGGTTCTATCTCATAATAAATCAATTAAATCCTATATATTTTAGTTAGTTGTACAGAACAGTTGGACACCAGTCAAGATAAAGAAGGAAATGTATATAGGAACAATACCATCTGTAGAGGAACACCAGATGCTGTCCCCATCAGCTCCACCAGGAAAGGAAATCTCATCGGGTGACATTTCTTTACAACCAACCATACCACAAGGATGTATGTAAAACAATTAATCAACTATATTTATATATTATACTTTACATTTATATTTTCCCTATTTGTCTTTGTTAGCGAGCCGGTCAATATAACAGTATATCGACCGGTCACTGTCAATATAATGTTTTCTTCCGCATTTTGTCCGAACTCGTTTTTGGCCTTAGATATACAATAACAAAAAACTTGCCGTCTGACAGATTTGCAAGTATTGAGTATAATATAACAAATAGTTCATGGCCCTCAGTGCCATGAACTATTTGCTAAATATAAATCTGGCTGTAGAAATAAGTTATACCTTCTTTCTTATGCAGACTATCTTGAAACTAAAGTTTTCAGTGGCATAAGCTACTTATTTGACATCTTCAAGCTATTCTTATAGTAATACAAAATAAATATATTAAAATTGTATACTATTCTTACAGTAATACAAAATAAATATATTAAAATTGTATACTATTCTTACAGTAATACAAAATAAATATATTAAAATTGTATACTATTCTTACAGTAATACAAAATAAATATATTAAAATTGTATACTATTCTTACAGTAATACAAAATAAATATATTAAAATTGTATACTATTCTTACAGTAATACAAAATAAATATATTTAAATTGTATACTATTCTTACAGTAATACAAAATAAATATATTAAAATTGTATACTATTCTTACAGTAATACAAAATAAATATATTAAAATTGTATACTATTCTTACAGTAATACAAAATAAATATATTTAAATTGTTTACAACAGAAATGTTGTTAAAATCACCATATTAAAATATACAGTTTAGATACTAGAATAGAAATATACAATATACCTACATTGTCAGAAAATATAAAATTTATTTGTACAAGCTTTAAAAATAGGTAGAAAAGCCTTTGGCAAGCTTTTCTAGCCTGATTCGCAGCGAGTGCAAATTACTTTGATATTTAACGACAATGTACATATATTGTATTTATCCTGCAATACCAAAAAGTCCAAAACAACTGCCAAATTGTCTGAAAATAGCTGAACAAGGGTCATTCTAATCATTTTCAATGGTGTCATCTGTGACATCAGCACTTATACTGTTACCTTCTGTCGCTCTACATGAATCGGGTACCAGAAAAGCTTTATTAAGTTCATGACTAAATAACACTGAAGTTTATTTGACTCCCTTTATTAGTACTCAAAATCACACAATTGCAGGATAAAGTCCTTTTAAACTACATTTTATATGAAAACCAATTTTAAACATTTTTGTAAACCAACGACTGGTATATTTATAACTGTGATAGATAGGAGAAGTGGGTACCAGAGAAATGTAGGGCATAAAAGTTATAAGTTCAACAACACTTCCTGAGATTGACAGATGTTTATTATTAAATATACATGTTTCAGTGTCTAGTACACAGTCATCTGGATCCTATACACTGAAACATGTAACAAAAACATCCAGCAATCTCTTCAAGTTTTGTTGTTTTACTTTTTTTTATGCATGTGAAAACCAACTTAAAAATTCATGCAATTGATATTATTAATTTTGTGTTGATTTTAATGTTAGAAGATGTTAATGTAAGTACATCATTCACTCACTTATTATGAGAAGAAGTGCAAATCAGTTGAAATTAAAAAAACAATTGGATGTTATGGATGTTTTGATGGTACTTTCAATAATATTTCAACTATATTGTAAATAAGGGTAATAACAAAATTACCGAACTCCGAACAATCTTACAAAGGGAAAGTAAAAACTCATAATTATATAAACAGACAAAATCAGTCAACAACCGGAAAACTGTGAAAACCGTAATGACCCTGACTTGGTACAGGCATTTCTAAAGAAATGGTGGGTTGAATCAGATTTTAAAGCGCCAAACCTCCCGCTCTCATTACGTTTCAAAGGTTCCGACTGTCACTATAACAGTATTTAAATACAGGAACAAAATAGGTAAAATAGTTGTCAAAGCAGTGCCATATTCAGTGAAATAAATGTCAAAAACATTTTTACGTCACACATTGATAAAAAAACTATTTTTGACATTTTTCTTGACTTCTTTATCTTTATACATTAAGTTTTGTCTATGGAGGAAACACAAACACTGGTTGTTATACTCTTTTGTATTCTCAAGGAATGAATGATGTGACTCAATTTGAGAAGATTTGCATTCTTATAGCATTACAGCTTGAATGTGTTACCAGATTATGTAACAATCTCCCCTGTCACCTATTTTTATCCTATGTACACAAAATATACCTGTTTAATTGTTAGATAATTAGATAATTATTTGTTGTTGCAGTGCCACCTTCATATGCAGAATGTGTGTTTGGTAAAGTGGATATGAAGGACGACGACGACGGAAAACATACTACATACAGCAGCTGGGCCCCTAGTTACACTTATTATGACTGGTCACAACAGACAAACTATGGAGGACCAACACCGTCAACTATGACAGCAGCTGATTCTAGATATAATGACATCTAAATCTGATCTTTTTGGCTTTTGGTCATACTCGTTCTCCAAAATCGTCCAATCAAAAAGTGGTATTCATTGAATATAATGTTCTGATTGGATGTATTTTTGTGTACACAACTCGTACTTGAAAGTTTTATGACTGTAAGTCTAGATTGTCATAGCTGTTGTGTAATACAAACATTATTGATGCTGATCTTGTTTAGGTTACATGTAAGATAATTCCTGGTGTGGAATTGGTCCGGATGGAATTAAGTTACATATGAAATAAGTTCTGGTATAAAATTGGTCCGGATATAATAAGTTACATATAGAATAAGTCCTCATGTAAAATTGGTCCGGATAGATAAGTTACATGTAAAATAAGTCCTGGTGTGGAATTGGTCCAGATGGAATAAAGTTACAAGTAAAATAAGACCATAGACTATATGTCCATGACATAAATATTTGTAACTTTGAATTTATTTTACAAGAAATGTTACAAATTCAATCCATCTGGACTTATTTCCCTTGACCAATTTATCACTTACTTAATCATTTATGTATAATTCTTACTATTTTTTAGCTCACCTTGCCAAAGGCAATGTGAGCTTTTGCTATCACTTGGCGTCTGTCGTCCGTTAACTTTTCGCATTTTAATCTTCTCCTCTGAAACCTCTCAGCCAAATGAACTGAAACTTGGTGGGAAGCATCTATGGAAGGTCCTCTCTAAAGAATGCTCATTTTGTCCCGATCGATTAACAAACATGGCCACCACAGGCAATTCTTGTTTCTGATTGGCCGATTTTTTAAAATCTTCTCCTCTGAAACCGCTTGGTTAAATGAACCGAAACTTGGTAGGAAGCATATATGGAAGGTCCTCTTTAGACTGCTCATTTCATCCCGATCCGTTAACAAACATGGCCACCACAGGCAATTCTTGTTTCTGATTGGTTCATTTCTAAAAAGAACTTCTCCATTGTAGTAAACTGTTAAAGGGGAGATAACTCTTGCATTAAACTGTGAAAAGAAAGATAACTTGCCATTATCTCCCTTAGAAATTAACTAATGCTGATATAGTGTAACATGTTGATACTATACATTACATGTAGGTATTCACATTTTAATATTCTTTTTAGCTCACCGTGTCAAAGGCAATGTGGGTTTTTGGCATCAGTTGTTTATTGTCTGTCATCTGTTAACTTTTCACATTTTAATCTTCTTCTCTGAAACCCATCAGCCAAATGAACTGAAACTTAAGTAGGAAGCATCTATGGAAGGTCCTCTCTAAAGAGTGCACATTTTGTTATGATCCATTACCAAACATGACCCTCCACAGGCAATTCTTGTTTCTGATTGGCCAATTTTTTAAAATCTCCTCCTCTGAAACCGCTTGGCCAAATTAACCGAAACTTGGCAGAAAGCATCTATGGAATGTCCTCTGTGAAGATTGCTCATTTCGTCTAGATCGGTTATCAAACATGGCCACCACATCAATTCTTGTTTCTGATTGGTCGATATTTAAGAAATCTTCTCCTCTGAAACTGCCTAACCAAATGAACCGAAACTTGGTAGGAAGCATCTACATGTATGGAAGGTTGTGTATTAAGTTTCCTCAAAGCAGAATGAAAGGTGAGCGACACAGGCTCAGCCCACTGAGCTTCTAATCTTAGAAACTTATTTGACTGGCCTGCATATGTATGATAGAACTAGCTTGTTTGACAATTGTTAATAGTACTAATATTATACATATGACAACTTCTGTGACACAAATATATATTATGTATAATGTTCAAGATTATAGCGTTCTTTATAATAACGCTGTTTGCCTGGTTATATGTGAGGGTTGGCATTTCACTCGTATGTGGAAAACACTTGCATGACTGCATGATTTCACTAAGATGGGAGGTTTGTGTCCATAAAACTACGGGTAGTTAAATCTAAGTTAAAGCACAATAACAGATAATATTTGGTAATGTCTAATAAATTGACAGTCTGTGTTGGAAGCAAAAAGTGGAATTAATCTTTTAATCAGATATAAATGAATGCACCATAATATGCAACAAAATGTCTTTCTTTCTATCTATTTATTTTTACACCTTTTTATACAGAATGTTAATGATTGTTAAAATGACCTGTGATTTCTTTACATGTATTTATTGTTCTCATTTTTTGTATGAAATGTTGATATATTTAAAAAAAATTATTGTTTGTTTTCTGGGGTCCATTGTTGAACTTGTGATTAAACTAATCATATGATTAGCCCTAATTACATTTTTAATTCCTAATCACATAATTAGCTAATGCAATGATTAAATATGATTAGTTAATACATTGATTAAAAATAGTTCAGCAAAAGAATTTAATCATTGCATTAGCTAAGTATGTGGTTAGGAATTAAAAATGTAATTAGGGCTAATCATATGATTAGTTTAATCACAAGTTCAACAACGGTTCCCAGGTTTTTTAGCCATAATCTTTGTTTTACATATTTTACATGCTGATGAAGTGCTAAGAGCTATAATTAATTGTTAAAAGGGTTACATGTTAATATAAGTAATCTATATGCTGATGAAGTGCTAAGAGCTATAATTAATTGTTAAAATGGTTACATGTTAATATAAGTAATCTATATGCTGATGAAGTGCTAAGAGCTATAATTAATTGTTAAAAGGGTTACATGTTAATATAAGTAATCTATATGCTGATGAAGTGCTAAGAGCTATAATTAATTGATAAAAGGGTTACATGTTAATATAAGTAATCTATATGCTGATGAAGTGCTAAGAGCTATAATTAATTGTTAAAATGGTTACATGTTAATATAAGTAATCTATATGCTGATGAAGTGCTAAGAGCTATAATTAATTGTTAAAAGGGTTACATGTTAATATAAGTAATCTATATGCTGATGAAGTGCTAAGAGCTATAATTAATTGTTAAAATGGTTACATGTTAATATAAGTAATCTATATGCTGATGAAGTGCTAAGAGCTATAATTAATTGATAAAAGGGTTACATGTTAATATAAGTAATCTATATGCTGATGAAGTGCTAAGAGCTATAATTAATTGTTAAAAGGGTTACATGTTAATATAAGTAATCTATATGCTGATGAAGTGCTAAGAGCTATAATTAATTGTTAAAATGGTTACATGTTAATATAAGTAATCTATATGCTGATGAAGTGCTAAGAGCTATAATTAATTGTTAAAATGGTTACATGTTAATATAAGTAATCTATATGCTGATGAAGTGCTAAGAGCTATAATTAATTGATAAAAGGGTTACATGTTAATATAAGTAATCTATATGCTGATGAAGTGCTAAGAGCTATAATTAATTGTTAAAAGGGTTACATGTTAATATAAGTAATCTATATGCTGATGAAGTGCTAAGAGCTATAATTAATTGATAAAAGGGTTACATGTTAATATAAGTAATCTATATGCTGATGAAGTGCTAAGAGCTATAATTAATTGTTAAAATGGTTACATGTTAATATAAGTAATCTATATGCTGATGAAGTGCTAAGAGCTATAATTAATTGTTAAAAGGGTTACATGTTAATATAAGTAATCTATATGCTGATGAAGTGCTAAGAGCTATAATTAATTGTTAAAATGGTTACATGTTAATATAAGTAATCTATATGCTGATGAAGTGCTAAGAGCTATAATTAATTGATAAAAGGGTTACATGTTAATATAAGTAATCTATATGCTGATGAAGTGCTAAGAGCTATAATTAATTGTTAAAATGGTTACATGTTAATATAAGTAATCTATATGCTGATGAAGTGCTAAGAGCTATAATTAATTGTTAAAATGGTTACATGTTAATATAAGTAATCTATATGCTGATGAAGTGCTAAGAGCTATAATTAATTGATAAAAGGGTTACATGTTAATATAAGTAATCTATATGCTGATGAAGTGCTAAGAGCTATAATTAATTGTTAAAAGGGTTACATGTTAATATAAGTAATCTATATGCTGATGAAGTGCTAAGAGCTATAATTAATTGTTAAAATGGTTACATGTTAATATAAGTAATCTATATGCTGATGAAGTGCTAAGAGCTATAATTAATTGTTAAAATGGTTACATGTTAATATAAGTAATCTATATGCTGATGAAGTGCTAAGAGCTATAATTAATTGATAAAAGGGTTACATGTTAATATAAGTAATCTATATGCTGATGAAGTGCTAAGAGCTATAATTAATTGTTAAAAGGGTTACATGTTAATATAAGTAATCTATATGCTGATGAAGTGCTAAGAGCTATAATTAATTGATAAAAGGGTTACATGTTAATATAAGTAATCTATATGCTGATGAAGTGCTAAGAGCTATTATTAATTGATAAAAGGGTTACATGTTAATATAAGTAATCTATATGCTGATGAAGTGCTAAGAGCTATAATTAATTGTTAAAATGGTTACATGTTAATATAAGTAATCTATATGCTGATGAAGTGCTAAGAGCTATAATTAATTGATAAAAGGGTTACATGTTAATATAAGTAATCTATATGCTGATGAAGTGCTAAGAGCTATAATTAATTGTTAAAATGGTTACATGTTAATGTAAGTAATCTACATGCTGATGAAGTGCTAAGAGCTATAATTAATTGATAAAAGGGTTACATGTTAATATAAGTAATCTATATGCTGATGAAGTGCTAAGAGCTATAATTAATTGATAAAAGGGTTACATGTTAATATAAGTAATCTATATGCTGATGAAGTGCTAAGAGCTATAATTAATTGATAAAAGGGTTACATGTTAATATAAGTAATCTATATGCTGATGAAGTGCTAAGAGCTATAATTAATTGATAAAAGGGTTACATGTTAATATAAGTAATCTATATGCTGATGAAGTGCTAAGAGCTATAATTAATTGTTAAAATGGTTACATGTTAATATAAGTAATCTATATGCTGATGAAGTGCTAAGAGCTATAATTAATTGTTAAAAGGGTTACATGTTAATATAAGTAATCTATATGCTGATGAAGTGCTAAGAGCTATAATTAATTGTTAAAAGGGTTACATGTTAATATAAGTAATCTATATGCTGATGAAGTGCTAAGAGCTATAATTAATTGATAAAAGGGTTACATGTTAATATAAGTAATCTATATGCTGATGAAGTGCTAAGAGCTATAATTAATTGATAAAAGGGTTACATGTTAATATAAGTAATCTATATGCTGATGAAGTGCTAAGAGCTATAATTAATTGATAAAAGGGTTACATGTTAATATAAGTAATCTATATGCTGATGAAGTGCTAAGAGCTATAATTAATTGATAAAAGGGTTACATGTTAATATAAGTAATCTATATGTGTTCCATAGTTTTATCAATTGTTTTTTTGTTGTAGCTTATCTTATTTGTTAGTACAGTTTCTATATCTTATTTGTTCGTACAGTTTCTATATCTTATTGTTCACTTGACAACTCTCCACAACATGTTTTTAAAAACAAACTTTTGTACATGGCTGACTATTGTCTATTGTTATACACTAATAAAACTGACCGCCACGATATAACTGAAATATTGATGAAAGTGGTGTTAAACACCATAACCTTCACCCTAACCTCTATTGTGTTATTGTATTTCTACTACTAATAAAATGAGAGTTAATCTGTTTGCTGCTATGCTTAATTATATCCCTCCTCCAAGCATAGTTGTGGTAGGGTATGCTGGTCTCACCATTACCACCCCTTTGTATGTCTGTAAGAAGTGTTTGAAGATACCAAAGGGGTAAAATTGTCCAAGTCACTATGGTCTCACCATCTCCATCTGTCTGTAAAAGTGTTCAAGCCAAAACTTCAATATTTATGCATAAATCTCTTTTAAACTTTCATAATTTTTAGCTTGCCACTAGAGCGACTGCCCTAAAGAAATGGAGTTTTAATTTATCCTGATATACAAAAATCAGGCCCTTGGAGCATGTAAATTCTTCTCTTTCCTTTTTGGCTAGTCTTGGGGCCGTATCTTCTATTATATAATTTTCGTATTTATAAAAAGATAATATTTAAGGATCATGTGATACTAGCTTTTCACCTAATGGCAACAGTGAAACTTTCATTAGAAACTGGTTTGAGAGTTATATAGCTCAATCAGAAGCAGTTATATTTTGGGATAAGTGGATTAATTCTCTGTACAGTTAACAAAGAGCTGCCCTCAAATGAGAAAGTTAGTCAGCTACTTGATGATGTTCAGTTTTTATCTGTATTTCTCCACTAAATCTGGTTTCCAAAACTAAAAATGGCATAAAATAACCTTCTCTATCAATTATTATTGTTTTTGTTTTTTGTATGATTAAATAGATGTGCCATCCTTTTGTCATGTTTTGTTCAAGATGTTTTCTTGTGCCATCCTATTTTCATGTTTTGTTCAAGATGTTTTCTTGTGCCATCCTATTTTCATGTTTTGTTGAAGATGTTTTGTTTTAATATTAATAATCTTTTTAAAAATATGTCAATTTTTATATATAATGTTATAGTCTGTTGTAGCTCTGCCTTGTTAAGATATGGTATAATCAGATTGTATATATATATATAGGTATATTGGTGCATAATGTATATTTGTACATGTATACTAAAAAAATATATTTTACAATTAAAGACTATATACAGATGACTTTATATCTTCTATTTTTGTGAGGGCCTGGGGTACTTAAAAGGGAAAAATATGTTAATGAATGTTTTTAATACTCACCTATTATTAGGTGATAATATATTTATTAATTAACCATAAAATGGGTATTTATAAAATTGATATATTTATTAATTAACCATAATTTTTTTATCTTATAATGGGGCATTTTAAAATCATAAACTCGGCCAATATAAAAAAAACTAAGCCAATATCAGAAAAAATAATGCAATATCAGAAAAACTAATGCAATATCGATATTGGCTTAGTTTTTTTTATATTGGCCTAGTTTATGATTTTATATTGTAAAGACAATTTAGGTTGTATTGACAACAATAACATAGAGTTAATTAATACTAATATATATTTCATTGTTTTATTTCCATACTTGTGCTAATAGATATAGTGCTTAAATTTAAAAATAAATATTAATCATAGTTTTCCTTATTTTTAATCCACAAGATTTACCTGAGGTTTACAAAATAGTTTCCCATATGCAGGCCCCTTAAACCATTTTAATTACAGTGGTCAATGTCTTTTGATCTTTTTGAAAGTTGACTGATTTAGGGAGTGATATTTATTAAATACCAAGTGAGCAAATTGTCAGCTATATCATAGTGATAACCTGCTATATTACACTATATATATATACCCAGGGGTGATTCTGGTTAGGAAAAACAAATAACTGAAAATCAATGAAAAATAGCTGAAACCGTCTGCATCCCCTTTTAAATGATCCATTTCTGACCTGTTCTGACTGTGTGCAGCAACTTTCTGCAATTTCTCTCCAGAGGAACATAGCTGAAATCGGTTAAATAGCTGACAAAAATCATCCCTGTTATACCAACAGTCTTAGTTGGATTAGTTAGTGCTATCTCACTGCAATAACAGTCCATTGGTTGATATGTTGATCCAATCAGACACATTATCCTGATTCAGAATCAACTGGTATTTCCTTTTACTTTTAAATGATGTTTTCTTAGCGGGGAAGTGGCAAATACCTTTTTTTAGCCTTTGGTTTGACTCAAGTTGACCAGGTGTGTTTCAGGAAAGCAGAAAATATATCACTCTCTATAAGATTAAAGTGTTAAATGTCTTCCCTAGCTTAACATATGGTATCTACATGCGTCTGTCCGTCAACCTGTAGTGGTTCAGATGACTTACTGCCAAAGATGTCTTTTTGCATCTATACGTCTGAATTTCGGTATCAAGAACAAAGTTGTAGTGATGATTGTTTTATCAAATCCAATTTTTGTTTATCAACAATAATAGACTCCATATAATTGGTTAGTTTTTAATGTCCCCTGATTATCAAAGTCACCCTCTGTTCTGTCGTGCTTGTCATCATCACACTTTCCTTCAACCTGAATTAATCCTCTTATCAAACTTGTTCATAACCTTTTAAGAAAAGTTTGAAGATACCAAATGCGGTAATCAGAATCCGTAAATCGAAGAAGAACAGACAACACAATGGCCAAAAGAAAAAGGACAAACAACGATCTACAAAACACACGTAAAACTAAAGATCGAGTAACACGAACCCCACTAAAAACTGGGGGACATGAAATTGTGTGCACCTGCTATTTTATTATCCCTTCGCCATCTTCTGGGTTTTTCGGTGAGATCCGTGTTGCCCATCTTCTGGGTTTTTCAGTGGGATCCGTGTTGCCCATCATCTGGGTTTTTCGGTGAGATCCGTGTTGCCCATCTTCTGGGTTTTTCAGTGGGATCCGTGTTGCCCATCATCTGGGTTTTTCGGTGAGATCCGTGTTGCCCATCTTCTGGGTTTTTCAGTGGGATCCGTGTTGCCCATCATCTGGGTTTTTCGGTGAGATCCGTGTTGCCCATCTTCTGGGTTTTTCGGTGAGATCCGTGTTGCCCATCTTCTGGGTTTTTCGGTGGGATCCGTGTTGCCCATATCTTCTGGGTTTTCTGTGTTGTATTTTTGGTTTATGTGTCTGTTCTGTGTCTTGTACTCAATGTTTCCTATGTTTCTGGATTGTCTATTCTTCAATGTCCCTTCAATGTTTTTACTAAAGTTTATGCATGATGTCTCGAGCTGTACAACGTCTTCTTTGGTTTCTTGACGTTTTAATTTAAATGGTGTAGTGTCTTTGTTTTATTATATTAAAAGATGACCAGTTTCTTTATATATTAAAAGATGACCAGTTTCTTTATAAAGCGCCACTTAAATGACCAACGATGTGATTGCTTATAGTGGATTAAAATTTTCCTTTACTTTTCTTATTATGTTTCTTGAATATATTCCTGGTTTAATATAGTATGATGCGACAATATCTCTTCCGCTCTAATCATAACAGACAATTCATATTTTTATTCCAGTCTGACTTTATTGAAAATTCGTCTAAAGCAAGCTATATACTGAGACTTTAATCTATCATTATAGTTTTCTTTACAACAAATATTCATTATTAAGCTCTATATTTTATACTTACTACAAAAAAGTATTCAATGTCGATAATGGAACAACCTTCTAAATGTGGCGGAGAAACAGGAGGCACCTCTAAATGACCAATTCTAATTTCTCTGTGATTCCTTGGTATATTAATTTCGACTTTCAAAACCTGAACGTATGTATTTTCCTTGAAATACGAGGATGTCTTTTCTTCCACAAGAGTTTTCCGTGTATAACCTTTATATTTTACAATCTGAAAAAAAAACTGAACTTTCTGAAGTCATGTCATGTCAGAATCATTTATGACTTTGAAACAAGACAGGTATAGCACACAAATACTGAAGACAAAGTTAGAGTGGCCAGTACAAAAACTCAAGACAAGGTTAGCGTGGCCAGTACAAAAACTCAAGACAAGGTTAGAGTGGGAAGTACAAAAACTCAAGACAAGGTTAGAGTGGGCAGTACTAAAACTCAAGACAAGGTTAGAGTGGGCAGTACAAATACTCAAGACAAGGTTAGAGTGGGCAGTACAAAAACTCAAGACAAGGTTAGAGTGGGAAGTACAAAAATTCAAGACAAGGTTAGAGTGGGCAGTACAAAAACTCAAGACAAGGTTAGAGTGGGCAGTACAAATACTCAAGACAAGGTTAGAGTGGGCAGTACAAAAACTCAAGACAAGGTTAGAGTGGGCAGTACAAAAACTCAAGACAAGGTTAGAGTGGGAAGTACAAAAACTCAAGACAAGGTTAGAGTGGGCAGTACAAAAACTCAAGACAAGGTTAGAGTGGGCAGTACAAAAACTCAAGACAAGGTTAGAGTGGGCAGTACAAATACTCAAGACAAGGTTAGAGTGGGCAGTACAAATACTCAAGACAAGGTTAGAGTGGGCAGTACAAAAACTCAAGACAAGGTTAGAGTGGGCAGTACAAAAACTCAAAACAAGGTTAGAGTGGGCAGTACTAAAACTCAAGACAAGGTTAGAGTGGGCAGTACAAATACTCAAAAATCGGGATAAACAAAGCAACAACAGTGAAACGTAAAAAGAACATGAAATGAAACAATAAGAGATTGGAGAATACGGAACTCCCACAAAACCGGAAGAGAGGCAACGAACTTCGGAATGCTTATATTCTCCATTTCTAAATGATGTCAGCATCCTCTACAAACAGATGGCTTGATGATACACATACACATTTTCCAATCGGTTTCTTCAATCATACGTAATTTTCATGTTAAGATATCTTAATTGATATTAAAATGATACATCCAGCTTTTACAGGAAAATCACTTAATTACATTTTCTCCGCATTCAATAGATTTAAATGAATCCGGGTCGTTTCGCCCCGTATCGATTCGCCCTGGGTCGTTTCACCCCGGAAAGTGAGTCGATTCGCCCCACTTAATCGCTATTATATTTTAATAGATGAAGTCTTGGATAATATGAAGCAGCCGGCCGCGATACTGGTACTACAATACTGGTAATACCAGTATTTTACCAGTATCTTCCAGTATCTGCAATACTGGTACAGATACTGGTAAATACTAGTATTTCAGTATCTTCCAGAATTTTCCAGTATCTGTAATACTAGAAGATACTGGTCATTGCCAAAATATGAGTATTGTAGATACCGGAAGATTCTGGGAAATACTGGTAATACCAGCATTGCAGATACTGGAAGATTCTGGAAAATACTGGTAATACCAGTATTGCAGATACTGGAAGATTCTGGAAAATACTGGTAATACCAGTATTGCAGATACTGGAAAATACTGGTTATACCAGTATTGAAGATTAGTTAGAATTCCGGTTAACCCAAGTTTTTATGTCTACATTATACTAAAAGAATTGAATATAATCACATCTATTCACATACAGAATAGATGGAATTATTGCAGTAATTTCATTTTTGTTGCTAGAGTTATCCTTCATTGAACACAAAACCAAGGCATCCCGCAAATAAAGAGTTATTTCCCTTTTTCAAGTACAAAGGTCTTCACCGGAAATATCCCAACCTTTTCTTTTTAAACCTTCATGAGGTGAGGTCATCATAAATTTCTGACTTAATTTTTTTTTAAAAACCCTTCCCACCCATTCCCTGTATATAATTTGAACAAGATACTGCTGTTGTGTTACTATTTTTCAGCTCCAATATGGTAGTTCGGATTACATATAAACAAATGTCGGCACGGCTGTAGATGATCAGAAATGGAACTGTAGTGCTTTCCTAGTCATTGTAGCTGTTTCCATGAGATGTGATGTTTCCGTACAAACTGTACAATCGAGTTGACCTCTGTACCCAGAGTCAATTCAAGTGTGTTAAAGTTTTTTATAAATATTGTAAATAATTCGTTTTCAAAGTTTTCGAAAGACGTTAATTCAATTTTAATTTTCGTTGGATGGAACAATTCACTTTTGAACTCCATGCCAGGAGTTAGTGCTTTTATATGATATGATTGAATGATTGATGAACATTTTGCACTCCATGCCAGGAGTTTATTTGAACGAACTTTGCACTCCATGCCAGGAGTTTATTTGAACTTTGCACTCCATGCCAGGAGTTTTTCTAGACTTTGCACTCCATGCCAGGAGTTTACTTTTTATGAACATTTTTTGCTCCATGCCGGGAGTTTTAATGATTTTACGAAATATTCAAATTTCTACGGCCGTGACCAAACTTTCGCCAATCTGTAAATTAACGTAATAAAAATTTAATTTCTTTACTGAATATTTTTTATATTGCCATTGATAATTATCATGTCAATAATTCATACTCATACGTCATTTCTGCTGTACATAACATAAGAGGCAAAAGCCCTGTAATGTCAAAATATTTTGTTTGGTCCCTTAGAGTTTGATATATATTGGTAAGGTAATTTGACATGACTGGGCGGAGCCTAATACTAACGGTAAATACAATGAGCTGTGATTTACAGTTAGAATTAGGCTCTGCCCACTCGTGTCAAATTGCCAGATACTAGAGTTTCCAGTATTGTGTGTTTTAAAATACTAGTATTACCAGTTTTGCTGGATGAAGAATACTGAAGCTACCAGTATTGTGTGTTTTACAATACTAGTATTACCAGTATTGCTGGATGAAGAATACCAGAGTTTCCAGTATTGTGTGCTTTACAATACTAGTATTACCAGTATTGTTGGATGAAGAATACTGGAGCTTCCAGTATCGTGTGTTTTACAATACTAGTATTACCAGTATTGTTGGATGAAGAATACTGGAGCTTCCGGTATTGTGCATAGATCAACGATTCTGGTATTCCAGTATTGTAAATGCACGATACTGGTACATCCAGTATTGTATATGTACGATACTGTTATTACCAGTATTGTAACATTACAATACTGGTATTTCTAGTATTGCACAGTGTTACAATACTGGTATTACCAGTATTGTAATATTTGCAATACTGGTATTTCCAGTATTGTGAATATTATAATACTGGTAATACTAGTATTGTAACACTGTACAATACTAGAAATACCAGTATTGTAATTTTTTGGAAATTATTTATTTATTAGTTGTATGCAAAAATAATAATAATTCATTCATTTTGGTCTACTTTAAATATTTATTTGTCAAAGGTCTCAAGTGAAGCTTTTTTTGCAAAATTTACAAAAACAACACACAAGAACAGTGAAAAGGTTGGGGTTTTTTTTGTACCAACGCAAAAGTGCATGACATGACTAAGATGCTGTACAAGTGTGCAAATAACCTCTTTTTTAATGAATTATGCATCAAATGCTAAAATAGTATAAATTTAATCAGATGTCAAACAAAGAGTGAAGCAATACATAATATTAAACACGTCAAGAAAGCATGTTAATTATGAGGAAGACAAAAATAAAGTACCCATGAACAAAATACGAATATTTGCAATGGTATTTTCCATATTTCATTTTTTAAAGCACTATTAATAAACGAGGACGAAACGACCCGGGGCGAACGGGAATAGGGGCGAAACGACTCGGGGGGGGGGGCGAACAGGATTCGGGGCGAAACAACCCGGTACCATTTAAATTAATCAAAGAGTTTGGGATAAGCGTGCTGGAAATTTGTATTTGCAATCAGTTAATTTCTGAGCATAAAAGGCGTATAAAATATCACTGGATTTGTAACAAGAGTAACACGACGAATCCGGGTCGTTTTGCCCCGATTACCTGTTCGCCCCTGAAAGTGAGTCGATTCACCCCACTTAATCGCTATTATATTATTATATGAAGACTTTTTCGACAATTTTTTGGTAATTATTTATTTATTAGTTGTATGCAAAAAAAAAAAAAATTCATTCGTTTTGGTCTACTTTTGTCAAAGATCTCAAGTGAAACTTTTCTTGCAAAATTTACAAAAAAACACACAAGAACAGTAAAAAGTTGTTTTTTTTTTGTACCAACCCAAAAGTGCATGAAATGACTAAGGGAATGACTATTTAACTTGAAGGGGGGGGGGGGGGGGGGGGGGGTTATGGTTTTTTTCTGAAAAAATATTCTGATTCTCAATGTTGCTGAAAAAAATATTCTGATTTTGGTGGAGGAAAAAAAAAATAATCTGATTCAGAGTTTTTGTCATATAACCTAATGTTAAATTCTGGAAAAAAAAATTGTGCTTTGCACGACAAAAAAAATAAATATTCTAACTCTTGTGTTGTCCGAAAAAAAATTTCTGAACGAAACAAAAAAACATAACCCCCCCTTCAAGTTAAATGGTCGGTCCCTAAGATGCTGTACAAGTGTGCAAATAACCTCTTTTTTAATGAATTACGCATCAAATGCTAAAATAGTATAAATTTAATCAGATGTCAAACAAAGAGTGAAGCAATACATAATATTAAACAAGTCAAGAAAACATGTTAATTATGAAGAAGACAAAAATAAAGTACCCATGAACAAGCCTTACAACATCCAAAATACGAATATTTGCAATGGTATTTTCCATATTTCATTTTTTAAAGCACTATTAATAAATGAGGGCGAAACGAACTGGGGCGAACGGGAATAGGGGCGAAATGACGGGGGGGGGGGGGGGGGGGGAGCAAACAGGATTCGGGGCGAAACGACCCGGCACCAACACGACAGGTCCCACTAGTGGAATATGAACTGTTTAACCTTCCTGAGCTCCCATGTTTACCCTCGGTTTTTGTGGGGTTCATGTTGCTCGATCTTTAGTTTTCTGTGTATTGCCTTGTAGATCATTTGTTGTGTTCTATTGTCCTTTTTCTTTTGGCCATCGTGTTGTCTGTCGTTCTTCAATTTACGGCTTCTCATTACCCCCATTTGGTATCTGTAATATGTTCTTACCCGTGTATAGAATAGAATATGTTTATTTGTCAATTAAAGACGCCCATGATAGGCAGTATAATTACATGAAGATCACAATATTTACATTAATTGGTATATGACGTGTTCATTATTACCTTTTGAAGTTTTATATATATCAATTGTATTTCTCTCACAATCTCTGTAACTTTTATTAAAGATGTCGAGATTTTCACCGGGTGTATAAGTCGTTTTGTTGAGTGTTAATTTAACTGGTAAAGAATTGTCATCGCAGTAACATTCTTCCACTGTCTGTTCACAGTGAACAACCATTGGCGTCTAAAGAGAAATAGATCAAAATGAAAGTGTCACCATTGTATTCTAGGACATGTTGTTAAATATTTAGCAAATACTTATGATTTTTATGCCCCCGCCACTAAGTGGCCGGGACATATAGTGTTGCCCATGTCGGTCATTCTGTAATTCCGAAATAAAACAGTTGTCACCACTTTGTTTCGCTATGCTTTGAGATATTGACTTGATATTTGGTATGTGGGTGTATAATGATAAGTTACAGTACAGATCAAGTTGGCAGCAACACAAAAATGAAATGAGTACAAAATAATAGTTGCATGGTACAAATGTATTTAACTTTTTTTTCTCACTTTGATGTTTTTAGGAGCAGAATATGAGATTGACGTATCTTGAAATAGAATTTTTTGAAACTTCAGGACAGCAACTAAGACGAGTCTATAATGTTGGAAGCTATGTTACAGGACAGGTGAAAGTAGGATTTTCAAAGCCAGCCAAACTTGCTGGTAGGTACAGACTCTTTTCAAGGTTGCTTCTGATCTTTTAATGTTTTTTTCTTACAATACAGTCATGTGACATTAGACAATTGGAGACTTAGCATTATAAATCACTGTGATAGATAGACGTGCCACTCTTCTTAGGGATTCTGGAACAGTACAGTCAGATACATAGAGTAATAAATCGGGGTCCGACCTATAATCCGACAGTCCGATAGTCCAACAAATGCTATATTTCTTTGAAAGTCAACACTATAACATGTGTAATATGGAGCCAGAAACCGAACCGTTTACTCACCAAAGAAAGGTCCAGAACAACGGAAACACGATATCATAGACGGACAAACAATTGGCAGGGCCATACAAGAACTCAAAAAAACACATATATGAACAACATGGACTCCATAAAAACCTGGATCAAGTTGTGATGAACCGGTAGTGTAAGCATCCCATATATTTTTTAGTAGCGACTACTTCAGGCTTTATTCAAGTAGCTTGTAGCAGAGTCCAGCCAAGAAAAGTTACTATTGAAAAGAAAGATGAAATAAATGAATACAAAGAAAAAGAAATACAAAAAAAAAAGGAAAAGACAAAAAGAAGAGTGTACCAGTGTCCCCCCCTTATCATGGAATATTTATGTTAAAAAGCAATGTCGACACATCAATAGAGCTGGATACAATAATGTGTGCAAATTGATTGATTGATTAATTGCTTAAGGTCCAGCAAGCAATATTTCAGTCATATTCAGGATGAGAAAAGTTTGTAAACAAAAAATCAGAAAGAGGGGACTCTGGGATGGGTCAACATGGGCAATGACTTAACACGGGAACTTGTTTTTCTGTCTCTTCCGACGACAAGTTGGTCCTATTTTTATTCCCTGGGATTCCGACGGGAGACCCTGCTATAGTCGCCTTCTACGACAAGCGCATATATAAAAAGTTATGATTGAAGGAATTGTCCCTAAGTGACCCCTTATATCACGGAAAGAAACAGCATCGAAATATGACAAAATAAACAACTGTGCCATGATACGCCCCCCCCCTCCCCTTTGTGACAATTGAATGTCAGTTGCTCAGCGTGAGAACAGTAATTAATATGCTACATTTTTTAAACCAATTAATTGTATATACCATATGAAAACTGGCGTTTTCCAAACTGACTAAGATCACACCTCTCACTTGCTCCCCCTTTTATCAATACAATGTATGTCACGACGTGACCTATCAGTAAAAGGGGGAACAAGTGAGAGATGTTATCGTACGATGCGTGGACGGACGGACGAACAGCGGTATGCCATATTAAGCCCGTATTTTGACGGGCGTATAAAAATGAATGGCCCATATCCTGAAATTACGAATATATAATTTTTGGCCAAATTATTTTTCAAAACATTCATCAGTTTGATTAAGGCGAGGTTGTTTATTTGCATGGCAGACGGACGGACATAATTCTGGGTTTTTTCGAAGATGGATGGAAATTTGAGAATGAAAACACGAGTATAAAGTACATCGGCTACACACTACTTGAATAAAGCCTGAAGTAGTCGTTATTAAAAAATATACGGGATACTTACACTACCGCTTCATCACGACTGGATCCAGGTTTTTATGGAGTCCGTGTTGTTCATATATGTGTTTTTTTGAGTTCTTGTGTAGCCCTACCAATTGTTTGTCCGTCTATGATATCGTGTTTCCGATGTTCTGGACCTTTCTTTGGTGAGTAAACGGTTCGGTTTCTGGCCTCATATTACACATGTTATAGTGTTAAATTTCAAAGAAATAAAGCATTTGTTGGACTATCGAATTATAGCTACGGCCCCGATAAATCACTGTGATAGACATATCACTTGTCTTTGTGATATTGAAACTGCAGTCAGAGACATGCAATGTAGCATGATAAATCACTGTGATAGACATATCACTTGTCTTTGTGATATTGAAACTGCAGTCAGAGACATGCAATGTAGCATGATAAATCACTGTGATAGACATATCACTTGTCTTTGTGATATTGAAACTGCAGTCAGAGACATGCAATGTAGCATGATAAATCACTGTGATAGACATATCACTTGTCTTTGTGATATTGAAACTGCAGTCAGAGACATGCAATGTAGCATGATAAATCACTGTGATAGACATATCACTTGTCTTTGTGATATTGAAACTGCAGTCAGAGACATGCAATGTAGCATGATAAATCACTGTGATAGACATATCACTTGTCTTTGTGATATTGAAACTGCAGTCAGAGACATGCAATGTAGCATGATAAATCACTGTGATAGACATATCACTTGTCTTTGTGATATTGAAACTGCAGTCAGAGACATGCAATGTAGCATGATAAATCACTGTGATAGACATATCACTTGTCTTTGTGATATTGAAACTGCAGTCAGAGACATGCAATGTAGCATGATAAATCACTGTGATAGACATATCACTTGTCTTTGTGATATTGAAACTGCAGTCAGAGACATGCAATGTAGCATGATAAATCACTGTGATAGACATATCACTTGTCTTTGTGATATTGAAACTGCAGTCAGAGACATGCAATGTAGCATGATAAATCACTGTGATAGACATATCACTTGTCTTTGTGATATTGAAACTGCAGTCAGAGACATGCAATGTAGCATGATAAATCACTGTGATAGACATATCACTTGTCTTTGTGATATTGAAACTGCAGTCAGAGACATGCAATGTAGCATGATAAATCACTGTGATAGACATATCACTTGTCTTTGTGATATTGAAACTGCAGTCAGAGACATGCAATGTAGCATGATAAATCACTGTGATAGACATATCACTTGTCTTTGTGATATTGAAACTGCAGTCAGAGACATGCAATGTAGCATGATAAATCACTGTGATAGACATATCACTTGTCTTTGTGATATTGAAACTGCAGTCAGAGACATGCAATGTAGCATGATAAATCACTGTGATAGACATATCACTTGTCTTTGTGATATTGAAACTGCAGTCAGAGACATGCAATGTAGCATGATAAATCACTGTGATAGACATATCACTTGTCTTTGTGATATTGAAACTGCAGTCAGAGACATGCAATGTAGCATGATAAATCACTGTGATAGACATATCACTTGTCTTTGTGATATTGAAACTGCAGTCAGAGACATGCAATGTAGCATGATAAATCACTGTGATAGACATATCACTTGTCTTTGTGATATTGAAACTGCAGTCAGAGACATGCAATGTAGCATGATAAATCACTGTGATAGACATATCACTTGTCTTTGTGATATTGAAACTGCAGTCAGAGACATGCAATGTAGCATGATAAATCACTGTGATAGACATATCACTTGTCTTTGTGATATTGAAACTGCAGTCAGAGACATGCAATGTAGCATGATAAATCACTGTGATAGACATATCACTTGTCTTTGTGATATTGAAACTGCAGTCAGAGACATGCAATGTAGCATGATAAATCACTGTGATAGACATATCACTTGTCTTTGTGATATTGAAACTGCAGTCAGAGACATGCAATGTAGCATGATAAATCACTGTGATAGACATATCACTTGTCTTTGTGATATTGAAACTGCAGTCAGAGACATGCAATGTAGCATGATAAATCACTGTGATAGACATATCACTTGTCTTTGTGATATTGAAACTGCAGTCAGAGACATGCAATGTAGCATGATAAATCACTGTGATAGACATATCACTTGTCTTTGTGATATTGAAACTGCAGTCAGAGACATGCAATGTAGCATGATAAATCACTGTGATAGACATATCACTTGTCTTTGTGATATTGAAACTGCAGTCAGAGACATGCAATGTAGCATGATAAATCACTGTGATAGACATATCACTTGTCTTTGTGATATTGAAACTGCAGTCAGAGACATGCAATGTAGCATGATAAATCACTGTGATAGATGTTTCACTCTTCCTAGTGTTACTGATATACATGGACTCTTATTTTGTTCAGTGTAAGACATATTGTGTTAGTAGAGTGTTTAATGCTTACACTTCTTTAACTTTCAATTTTTAGATGTTATTTACTTAAACATATCATATGTACAGTCCATCCAAGTACATGTAGTCAGCCCATTTCAAAACTATATTACACTCAGGGATGTGGAAATATGGAAATGTTGTGCTTGTCCCAGGCAAGTTATCTGAAAAAAGTTACCTGTCCTGTATCTTTTTAAGCAATCGATACTTGCAAACACCGTTGCTGGCTCATGAGTGTAAGCTAAGGTGGACTTTTCATAAAAGTATTGCCTCTCACTTTATAGTCTAATGTATGATTGTGTAAAGCTTCAGTTTTAATAAAGTTAATACAAGTACTCCTGTATAAATGATCACTACCCAAATGAAGACCATTTATATGTGTTCAAGTCAGTGAATGGCAGGGTGTTTTTAGATACAACATAAGCTGTGTTGAAAAGATTCTCATATTGATATAAGTTCATTTTGATTAACTTTAAATTTGCAATGGCTTTGTCCATCAAAAATTAAACCAGTCATATGTTTTGTTTTACTGGTGTCCTTCATGAGGCAATGCAAGCAGCCTGTTTTGCAGAGGACTAGTGGGAGGACCAAGCATCTTAGGCTCTATTCAATCACTGTCTAGTTTTCTTACTATTTACCTGATGGTTGTTTGTTTGTTTTTTGTTATGTAATTGTAATCTTGTAATGTGATACCTCTGACTGTAATAATTGTAGGCATTTTGGTAGTCATACAAAATTGGAATAAATGGTTTTCTCATGATATACAAATGTAGATATGTATGTGAATCTATTTTGTCGGAGTCAGAACTTAAAACCTTATCATATTTATAGACACTGTTGTGATATTTTAATTATTTATTGTTTGTGAGAATTGTTTATACACAGGATCAGAATGGCAGCACTAGACTAATATTTTTATAACAAAGGATACAGCAATTTTTGTATTTTCAGGCATAAATTTGAAAGTGAATGGTGAAGGAAGCACAAAGTGGCTGGAGTCGGATGGTGACAGCTCAACGGCTTACAAAGCTAAAGAGACATATATCGATTTAAATATTGTTTTATTTGGAGGTTTGTATGACCTTAATTGAAACTTGTGTCAATATCAAAGGCACTAACTACCCCGGTAGAATACTACAATTTAACTAGCGTGTATCCTTACACAAAAGTATAACCTCATCACTATTTTGTTTACATATCATTTGTGTATTCTAACTAACAATCAGAAACTTCTACAACAGACTTCAAATTATTATACAAGGTCAGAAACTAGCTGTGGAACCATAGCTCTTATGTATTTTTTTATTTGTGGTGGTCATTTTGAAAATGGCGACCGGTAGAAATTTTTCGATGTCAGGAATCAATTCGGGACATTATAATCTACCCACATATGAAATGGCATTGAAATCGGACAATGTTGAATTTGTGCGGTATTGTGGTGGCCATTTTGAAAATGGCGACCGGTAGAAATTTTTCGATGTCGGGAATCAATTTGGGACATCATTATCTACCCACATATAAAATTTTGATGATATCGGACAATGTTGAATTTTTACCACCCATTTTTTATACCGTTGTTTTGGCAACCATTTTGAAAATGCAGAATTGCTCCTCTAATGGTGACCTATCACTATGTCAAATTTTATGTCTCTATCATTATCCATTTAGAAGTTATCAACATTAATGTACAAAATTTTAACTTTCCCATAGGATTCTATAGTAACCCCCACCTCCTTTGAACCCCTCAAAATATGACCGACCCCCTTTACCACAAAGCTGAAAACTTTAGGACCAACTGGAAACATATATCTATAAGGGACGGACCATTTAACTTCCAGGGGGGAGGGGGGGGTTATGATTTTTTTCTAAAAAAAATATTCTGATTAATATTCTGGTTTTGGTGGAGGGGAAAAAATAATCTGATTCAGAGTTTTTGTCATATAACCTAATGTTAAATTCTGGAAACAAATTTTGCGATTTGCGCGACAAAAAAAATAAATATTCTAACTCTCGTATTGTCCGAAAAAAATGTTATGAACGAAACAAAAAACAACCCCCCCTGCAAGTTAAATGGTCGATCCCTAACTCCACCAAGTTTCATGAAATTCTGTCCAGTAGTTCCTGAGATCTGCCGTGGACAAGTTCATGTGCCAAAGAAAGAAAGGAGAAGAAAGAGAATAAGAATAATAATAATAATAATAATAATAAAAAATGGAGCAAAAACAATAAGTCTCCCAAACTTTGATTGGGAGACGTAATTACCATGGTGGTTAAATTTCTGCATGAGATTTCCTGCTACTTTCCTTTTGACAGCCAGTAACGACAGAAATTAACAACTATAATAAATACTTCTGACGTTTTGATTAGGAAAAACAGATTCTCCTTCTGCTGCCAGTGGATTACGATATTTCTCCACTCTTGATAGTTAAATTACCAGTGGATTACAATATTTCTCCACTCTTGATGGTTAAATTACCAGTGGATTACAATATTTCTCCACTCTTGATGGTTAAATTACCAGTGGATTACAATATTTCTCCACTCTTAATAGTTAAATTATCAGTGGATTACAATATTTCTCCACTCTTGATGGTTAAATTACCAGTGGATTACAATATTTCTCCACTCTTGATAGTTAAATTACCAGTGGATTACAATATTTCTGCACTCTTGATGGTTAAATTACCAGTGAATTACAATATTTCTCCACTCTTGATAGTTAAATTACCAGTGGATTACAATATTTCTCCACTCTTGATAGTTAAATTACCAGTGGATTACAATATTTCTCCACTCTTGATAGTTAAATTACCAGTGGATTACAATATTTCTCCACTCTTGATAGTTAAATTACCAGTGGATTACAATATTTCTCCACTCTTGATGGTTAAATTACCAGTGGATTACAATATTTCTCCACTCTTGATGGTTAAATTACCAGTGAATTACAATATTTCTCCACTCTTGATAGTTAAATTACCAGTGGATTACAATATTTCTCCACTCTTGATAGTTAAATTACCAGTGGGTTACAATATTTCTCCACTCTTGATAGTTAAATTACCAGTGGATTACAATATTTCTCCACTCTTGATAGTTAAATTACCAGTGGATTACAATATTTCTCCACTCTTGATAGTTAAATTACCAGTGGATTACAATATTTCTCCACTCTTGATAGTTAAATTACCAGTGGATTACAATATTTCTCCACTCTTGATAGTTAAATTACCAGTGGATTACAATATTTCTCCACTCTTGATGGTTAAATTACCAGTGGATTACAATATTTCTCCACTCTTGATGGTTAAATTACCAGTGAATTACAATATTTCTCCACTCCTGATGTTTAATTTTCACCTAAAGCTTGAGTGTAGAGATATCACAATCCACTGGCAGCAGAAGGAGACTCTATATTTAATGTGTGCTATGCAGAAGAGATTAATTACAACAAGTAGAACAATCTCTCAAATCTACCTTAAATACATGTTTACAAAGCTAGGACTCTAGTTTGTTAATATTTATACACAATGTTCTTGACAAATTTCATTTTCTCTTTATGTACTAATGAAATTATTTGACATGTTTGGTTCCTGAGAACTACTTAGTCTTCACGCTAACCCACTTGTCCAAAACCCTGGACAAATAAAACTGGATTTAGACAAGTGAAAATTATGAAAGAATTTGTTTGAATAAATATAATTTTTTTCTGAATTTGGCTTTCGGGCAAGTAGATGGAAAAATTAAAGCAAAGACTGACTACCTATACCTCAGTAATATATTTCAGGAATTTCAGAAGATTTTATTATTCACCCAGCTGGAGATTTTACATACCCATTCTCTTTTTTACTGAGTGAAGAGATTCCATCATCATTTAAAGGGAGACATGGCAGTGTTAGATATGCATGTGCAGCTTTTATTGATAGGCTTTGGAAGGATGGAAAAGTTGTCACAGAAGATTTTGTTGTTGTTCATCAGTTAGACTGCAATCATCTTGTACATGCAATGGTGAGCTTTCAATAAAAAATTTTAATCTAGATCCAAGCCATGAAGGAGGATCTTATATAGGTGTAGGAATGTGGCATGAAAATAACATTTTAAAACAAGAGTGATACAGCAATGATTACTACTGAAGTAGTTTACAGTGAATACAGGGGAAAATACCAGTATCACTAGGGCAAGTACAGGAAAAAATCGCCAGTATGACTAAGGTGATTACAGGAAGAAAATCACAATGTGGCTAGAATAATGATATAAATGTACAACACAGAAAATGAGTCAGTCTTGTAGGTGGTTGACAAGGACCATGTAAATATTCAAATATGACCTCCCCTGATTTTTTTCATTGTTGAGGAGGTATAATTGAAGTACACATATTAATGTGGCCCCAAGGTTCATATGAGCTATTGTCGTCACTTTGTGCCCAATGTTGTTTGTCTCTATTTTCTCTGTTACAGGTAGTTTCTTACCATTTGAACAGTGGTGGATTTAGGACAAATGAGGTCCTGTGCTAGTTAAGTTATGAGGCCCCTTACTTGGGCCCTGAATGTGGCACACTCCCATAGACTATCAACTCTATCATTATACCCCCTGCAAACAAAGTTTGGGGGGGGGGGGGGGGGGGTATATAGGAATCACCCTGTCCATCCGTCCATGTACCTTGTAAGCCCAACTCCTCCTAAGCGACTTATTGGATTTTTATGAAACTTTACACATTTGTAGTACACTACCTGCAGATGTGCATGAAGGAATATGGTTGCTGTCCAAAATTTAAAAGGGGAGATAATTCAACTTATACTTTCACGAAAAAGAGGGGGGACATGTACCTTGTAAGCGCAACTCCTACTAAACTGCTTATTGAATGTTTATGAAACTTTACACAGTTGTAGTACACAACCTGCAGATGTGCATGAAGGAATACCGTTGCTGTCTAAAATTTAGAAGGGGAGATAATTCAACTTATACTTTCACGAAAAGGGGGGTCGTGTACCTTATAAGTGCAACTCCTCCTAAATGGCCTATTGGAGTTTTGTGAAACTTTACACAGTTGTAGTACACTACCTGCAGATGTACATGAAGGAATATGGTTGCTGTCCAAAATTTAAAAGGGGAGATAATTCAACTTGTACTTTCACGAAAAGGGGGGGCATGTACCTTGTAAGCGCAACTCCTACTAAACTGCTTATTGAATTTTTCTGAAACTTTACACAGTTGTAGTACACAACCTACAAATGTGCGTGAAGGAATACTGTTGCTGTCTAAAATTTAAAAAGGGAGATAATTAACTTGCTAATATACCTGTATTCCAAAGTTTGAACATCATAGTATTGCAAGCAGGGGGTATCACTCAGTGAGGTTACTCACAGTTCTAGTTATGTCTGGAATCGCTCCGAAACAGAACACCGTCAAATTTATAATTGCACCACATAAGCAAAAATCCATGTTTTTGGCAGGAAGATGGGCCCTCCCCCCCCCCCCCCCCCCCCTGGCAAACAGGGCCCTGTGCTTAAGCACAATGGTAAATCGGGCACTGCATTTGAATGTAAACTTGCTTAGAATGTACCTTATATGTTCCTCAATGGATTATTACCGCTACTCAGATGGTTCTACTGACATGCAAGATGACCACCACTGCAGGACATAATTTAACATTGAACCCTCTGTGGGTGAAATGTTCTCTGTTTGGTACTGCACAAAATTTACATTTTCTTGTGTTTCTTGGAAATCAGTGTAAAAAAATGTTAAATATTTTTTTGATTACAAAATCGATTGAATCCAGATTGTATATAAGTGATCATTAACCTGATAATGTATAACTATAATGAGTGATACATACACGCTTAAATGAGCTTAAATGTTTTACAGATGCCGATAGAAGCTACTGGTGAGGAGATGGTTCAAGGTTGTTGTGATTGCTCTAATGATCCTCATTTATTGAGCGCTAATCTACGACTAGAAAAGACGGCCTATGTACCTGGTGAACCCATTGTTTATGACCTTGAAATAGTCAACAGAAGTAGTCAGACAATAGAACAAGTACATTTACAGTTATATCAGGTTAAATTTTTACTTCTTTGTGCAACACCACCAATGACAATATTTGTATTACAAATATACTAGAAGATGTACTCTGTTTTCTTGATTCAGGAAGCTAAGAGTCCCCTAAGCAACAACCTGATGGTAGTTACTGGCTAACTATATATAATCACACATTATTATAATGTAGTACTTATTCTTTGTGATATAAGGGTGTTTCTGTGGCCATGATCATATTGACATCTATGTATATATAATCACATATTATTATAATGTAGTACTTATTCTTTGTGATATAAGGGTGTTTCTGTGGCCATGATCATATTGACATCTATGTATATATAATCACATATTATTATAATGTAGTACTTATTCTTTGTGATATAAGGGTGTTTCTGTGGCCATGATCATATTGACATCTATGTATATATAATCACATATTATTATAATGTAGTACTTATTCTTTGTGATATAAGGGTGTTTCTGTGGCCATGATCATATTGACATCTATGTATGACACTCAAATTGTTAATTTGACTCGCCTCTCTAACAATTTTATGTTATACAGTTTTGCAGTGACTTCTGGCAATAAATCTGATCAACACAAGATACATTTACTACTAAGATATTGGTGAAAGTGGATTTAGATACCTATAATATATAAAGCAACGATATGATAGATTGAATAATGGCAAATCAGTTGTAAAAATATCTAATGGTTTTAGAATTTGAGGTCGGTTGTCAGGGTCATTCGAATGATTAATGTATTACCTTTTTGCTGTGATTCCCCTGTACTACATCCTACCTATTGTGAGGTGTATTTGATACAACTTCGAATCATAAAATGTATCAGTGACCTGCAGCAGGTTAGAATTTCTTGGGCATAGTAGCTACTTCACATAACTATCAACAAAAAGACAAATGTTTTTTCTTTAATATCATGTTGGGTTAGGGTATGTAGTTTAACACCACTTTTAAGAATATTTCAGTTATATCATGGCGGTCAGTTTTATTGGTGGACAAAACCGGAGAAAACCACTGACCTGTCACAAGTCACTGACAAACTTTATCACATAATTTTGTATTGAGTTTAACTTCATGTATTATCATAAAAAATGAAATAGATATTTCTGTACCTTCATTACTGTGCCAACAGCGTGATTGATTTTTATTTCATAGGGATGATATTTTTCAGTTATATATATATAACTGATTTCAGCTATTTTCTTCTCAGAAAAATAATCCAAAAGTTGCAGGACAATGTCAGAACAGGTCAAAGATGGACTTGTTGAAAGGAGATGTACATGTAGATGATTTAAGCTATTTTTTAATTGATTTTCAGTTATTTTATTTTCTAGTTAGAATCATCCCTGACTTTATAAACTTGATAACAGTGTTTGCTAAGACAGGATACCAGTGATTTATATAATTGTTCTTCAACCCTCTGTTTACCAGCTTGATAATGATGTACAATATTTACTATTATTATTGTTCTATATAAATTATGTTTTTCTATTGGATTAGCACATGACACGTGACAAACTAGAAAAACATGTGTAGCATGCTATGCAATTTTTACAGACTGGATTTCCAAAAATAACCATATTTGAATATCCCTCCAACAGTAAGTCTACGACCTGTGACCTTTCATTTGACGTTGTTGTATACCGTCTACAAATGTTAATCTTGCTCCATGCGTTTCAACTGCTGTACAACCCATGAACTTGCCGATGCCAGTGTTTACTGCTCAAATATAACTGTCAACTTTATGTTGTCAAAACAGTAAAACAACATCATTTGGTTTAATGATTTTATTGTTATTGTTAACTTGTTACTTATCAATTAAATGTTTGTTTCAAAGACTTAATTGGAATATTAAACCCTTTCAAAAATTGATGATTTAATAGTGAAGGTTGAAAAATAATAAAGCAATTGTAGCATGTTGTTTTCGGTCGATACATGATTTTATCGCACTGACCAAGAATAACAATATTGACCTCAGACTTCGTCCTCAGGCTCAGGTCGATATTGTTATTCTTGATCAGTGTGATAAAATCATGTATCGACCTCATCAACATGCTATAATTGTATATTGTTGTGTAACATTAAAACACTTTCAGTTTTATCTTTTTAATGTTTCTTTTATTTGTACATAAAATCTGATTGTTTTATAGACAAGTACGTTTTATGTTTTATTTCTAAGGGTCTTGTAGGTTTTTAAGTTAATAAAATTTGTTCATGCCATGTTATAGCTGAAATAGTGCTAAAGTTGGTATTAAACACTAATCAATCAATCAATCATCTCTTTTTTTTTTCAGACTATAACATACAAAGGACACAGTAGATCTACTACTCATTATAAAATAGAGAAACAGAAGTTTAATCTCTCAGAAGATGTTCCAGATGATATTTCTCCTTATCAAACCAAAAAAATTAATGGTGCCACCGTAATACCCTCGCTTCCACCATCCAAGTTGGATGGCTGTTCACTTATAGATATTGAATATTTGGTGAAGGTTAGTGAAATATTATAGGGTTAGGGTTGTGGTGTTTAATGCCACTTTCAACAATATTTCACTTATATAGTGGCTGTCAGTTTTATTGGTGGAGGAAACGGAGTACTCGGAGAAAACCGACCTGTCACAAGTCACTGACAAACTTTATCATATAATGTTGTATCGCCTGAGTGGGATTCGAACTGACAACGTTAGTGGTGATAGGCACTGATTGCATAGGCAGTTATAAATCCAACTACCATACGATCACGACCACAACCACAATGGCCCCTGAAATATTATATATACACTGTGTTTAGGTAATATATTCATTTGTACCTGTAATATATTGGATGACATTTCATTAGAAGAGTTAGTTAGAATATAAATGAAGCAAGAACTGGAGAAGTTTAGTAAAAAAAACAAATTGGAGGTTAAAAATTGTTAGATACTGATCAAATAGTTCAATGAAGGTGAAAAAGCTAAGAACTACTTTTATGGCCTAGAATCATAAACATCTGTTATAAAAAAAGGAAAACAAATATTATGTGATAAAGTTTGTCAGTCACCTGCAACAGGTCGGTTTTCTCCAGGATACTCTGGTTTCCTCCAACAATAAAACTGACCAACATGATATAACTGAAATAGTGTTGAAAGTGGCATAAAACACCATAAACCAAACCAAATCTATGAAACAAATTATACCGATAGCCGAAAACGAGGATTGAAAACTTATTATAAATAAACATATGATATCGAAAGGCAATGAAACTGTTGAACATCTATTATGGAACTGTGAATCTGTTCAAAATTTTATAGAAAACTTCAAATTTGGTTGTTTTGTTTTTTTTGGCTTGTATCATGTACATGTATATTTGTATATTGAAAATCTAGAGAAAAAATAATTGTTAAATCTAATTTGGAAGACTTCTGTGTTTTTTATCTTCCAATAAATGTGTAAATCTACTTTAGGAACTTTATGGGTATTTTTGCAGTTGAAGATACTCAGTGTTTGGAGTCGACTTTTTCTGGAAAGTGCAATTGTGATAGGGACTATGCCAGTAAGAACACAGTCTGCAAGACCTTTTGCTCCTCCTATCAGTGGGAGCACTACATCGCCATCACAGATTGAGTTGTTGGTCCAAGATCCTATCTCTAATGATGAAAGTAAGAATTGTATACATAAGATGCAGTTAGCAAACACAAACATTATAGCATTTGGTAAAAATATTTCTTTGTAATATTTATTCCACGGTTTTCATAGTTAAGTAGTTAAACAATCTAACGTGAAGCTTGAGATTAATGGTTATCATGCTCGCCTCGGGTGCAGTAGATCATGGGTTCAAGCTCCAATTGGGTCAAACCAAAGATTACAAAATTGGTATTTGTTGCTTCTCCGCTAAGCACGCAGCATTAAGAAGAAACAGCAGACTGGTTGGCTTGAATCAGGATAATGTGTCGGAGTGGAACGACATGTCTATCCGCAGACTGTTGTTTCAGTGAGCTAGCACTATAAAAATCCAACTAAGCGTGTTGGTCTAGTACAAAACGAACCTCATCATCATCTCATTGAAAGTTAGCTTGATCTTGACATGATATAGCTGAAAAATTGCTGAGTTGGCGTTAAGCAACAATCACTCACTCACCCATTTTACCGTCGAGTGAATAATTTTGCTCTTAGGAACAGTTGCTTCAAAAGTTTTTATGATTGACTGTTTTAAGATCTTCACAATAAGCAAATATGGTCACTTATGCACAGTCTTGGTTGCTACCGGTATATAAAAACAGAGAATGTACGCAGGTGCATCAGAAGGTAAAACCGTATCCTGTTCCACTTGTGACACCTATCTTAAAAGTTAAATATCAAAACTCACATGTATTGTATTAAGGTTATTTATATCTTTCTGTATTTACAGTATCACCACCGTCATATGAAGAATGTATGGCTGGTAATTATGAAATAAAGGATGATGAGGGCAACCCTATGTCTTCAAGTAGAAATCCAGTTTTTCCTTATTATGACTGGAAGAAACAAACCAGCTATACTGGTCCCCCACCGTCAACAGTTAGACTGTTCCCATCCCATGATTAGTGTATGTAGTGGAAAAAGTACTTATCAAACCAGTTATACTGGTCCCCCACCATCATCAGTTAGACTGTTCCCATCCCAGGATTAGTGTACATGTATGTAGTGGGAAAAGTACTTACTCCTGAATATGTCTGTCTGTCTGGAATCACATACAAAAAAATGTAGCCTTGTTTCCAAATCATTAAAATATATTAGTTAAGTATTTTGCTGATTGTTATGATAAGATATTGATTTAAAATGTACTGGTTACCAGTGTAACATGGAACCAAATAAAATTATAAAATAAACAGAATTGGATACATTTTTTTACCATGGTTTGTTGGGTTCAAGTACAAATGGATCATCAATTAACATATGTCACAATAGGCAATACAATTTTCTTCACCAGGTGAGCTTCCAGTTTTATAAAAAAAAAATCATGTGCATGTTCATAAACACATCCAGCCCTCCTCCCCCCAAAATCCTAATTTTTTTTTTTTTAGATTTCTAAAGAGTTTTTTGTCCAATTTTGGATGAAGTCTAATAATGTAGCAATCTCCTCTTCTTTGAGAAGTCTGCATCCACCTTTGATGTTTTTGTATTTACTCCTGGCAATCCCCTCTTCTTTGAGAAGTCTGCATCCACCTTTGATGTTTTTGTATTTACTCCTGGCAATCTCCTCTTCTTTGAGAAGTCTGCATCCACCTTTGATGTTTTTGTATTTACTCCTGGCAATCCCCTCTTCTTTGAGAAGTCTGCATCCACCTTTGATGTTTTTGTATTTACTCCTGGCAATCCCCTCTTCTTTGAGAAGTCTGCATCCACCTTTGATGTTTTTGTATTTACTCCTGGCAATCCCCTCTTCTTTGAGAAGTCTGCATCCACCTTTGATGTTTTTGTATTTACTCCTGGCAATCCCCTCTTCTTTGAGAAGTCTGCATCCACCTTTGATGTTTTTGTATTTACTCCTGGCAATCCCCTCTTCTTTGAGAAGTCTGCATCCACCTTTGATGTTTTTGTATTTACTCCTGGCAATCCCCTCTTCTTTGAGAAGTCTGCATCCACCTTTGATGTTTTTGTATTTACTCCTGGCAATCCCCTCTTCTTTGAGAAGTCTGCATCCACCTTTGATGTTTTTGTATTTACTCCTGGCAATCCCCTCTTCTTTGAGAAGTCTGCATCCACCTTTGATGTTTTTGTATTTACTCCTGGCAATCCCCTCTTCTTTGAGAAGTCTGCATCCACCTTTGATGTTTTTGTATTTACTCCTGGCAATCCCCTCTTCTTTGAGAAGTCTGCATCCACCTTTGATGTTTTTGTATTTATTCCTGCTAGACTTTTCATTAATATACTTTATATTTCTATTTGTTTTTATTTGTTTGTTTAGATAATATATTAGCTTTAACACCTATGTGTTTAATGATGTTATATTATACAATTAATGTCAAATGTCAACAATTATTTTATTAAATGACTTGAGATCTATAATATTCTGAAACGTTAATGTTAAATGACTTGAGATTGGTTCATAAAAATATGCCGTCCAATAAAAACATTTGATTAAAAGCAAACATTATCAGGATTTCCCTAATCTATATTTGGGTACTTGACAGCTATGATACACTATAATTGTCTACCTCTCGTGCAAGATTATATGGTGATCATAATGTTTGATCAAAAAGAGTGATGTATGGCTTTGACCAATCGAGAAAGCAGATTTTTTTTATTCATTTAATACCAGTAATTGTTTTTATCTGTCTGTTTAGATGATGTACATTTTTTTTTTGTATTTCCCTTTTAATTTTATTTGATAATAGATACTTGCAAAATTTAATATTAAAAACAATTATAGTATGGGTTGTTATCCTAACAATTTCTTACTCAAAACAAAGGATGGCCCGATAGTAAAGTTGACAAACATTATGTATGACATCTTCCTCTCATATCATTTTTTATCTGTAATACAAACTATGGATCACCCTGGCCCCCCTTTTCAAGCCATAAACATTCACATGGTATAATCCTACTCATGATACACAGTACTGTTAGTTGATTTTTATAAATCATACAAAATAACGTAATTCATAGATATTAATATTCATGTTATCAGAGAATATCAATTGTTTGTAGATTCTTAGATTTGTAAATAATTATGTGTTTTATTCTACCGTATTTTGTTATGTATATAATGCATTAATGTACAGTACACACCCATCAGCAGCTCTATCAATAATGGGGCCATCGTGGCCCTGGTCCTATGGTAGTTCGATTTACAACTACCTATGCAATCTGTGCCTATCACCACTGATGTTGTGAGTTCAAATCCCGATTAGGGCGAGATGTACAACATCATGTGATAAAAATCGGTGCCTATCACCACTGAGGATAAAATTTGTCAGTGACTTGTGGCAGGTCAGTGGTTTTCTCCAGGTACTCCGGTTTACCTCCACCAATAAAACTTACCACCACGATATAACTGAAATATTGTTGAAAGTGGTGTTAAACCCCATAAAACCAACTAAAAAGCTATCAATAACTGATTGTAATAGTAATTATATTGTTTTAACATTTCTAATTACTTGTGTATAATACTCACCCAGTCTTGTCGAATAATTTTACGAGATAAAAATTTAATATCATACATAAATAAATACGGTTTTCAATTCAGAATCTTTATTTTCTTGTGGTATTATTTTTTATTCTAATGTAATTATTTAATATTCCTGGTTTGTGATTGGACAATGCTGTAATTTTCAAGGTATCAATTCCACGGTTGAAATATTTATCATGAGATATTTTTAGAATTTTAGCAGATTACCGCTTAATACATCATCTTGTCAATTATGTGGCAATGCACATGATTACATTAGAATGGAGATAACTGTATTGTATTTGAAAATTTCACGGCATTAATTGTCAATTTAGTAATGTAATTTTCACAATATCAATTCCACATTTAAAATAGCACAAGATATTTTTAGAATTTTAGTTGATTACCGCTTACATCATCTTGTCAATAATGTGGCAATACACATCTATACACATGATTACATTAGAATGGAGATAACAGTATTGTATTTGAAAATTTCACAGCATCAATTGTCGATTTAATGGTCGCAAATATTTGTTTACTGGCTCCGCTATCGCATCGCCAGTAAACTCAATTTGCAACCATCAAATCTCCAATGCCATGAAATTTTTGAATACAATACAGTTATCTTCTAATTGATAGTCTTATTTATTTGATTTCAGGATAGTCTGCAGTGCATGACATTCTTTAAATATCTAACAAATCATGTTATATTTGACATGCATTCTGAAACTTATACATGTATATATTTCTTTATATATATTTTTTTGAATGCTGTCAGTTAAATTATTGGATAGTAGAAAGAGGGGTGATATATTTTATATCAAGAGTTGTAATAATTGGGTTTGTCTTCATTTAATATTAGCCACATTCAGGAAAAAAAGTAATTTGTTATCTATATGACAGTCTTGGAACTCTCATCTAACCCAAGCATTATTATGTAGAATTTGTGACATTTGTGTTTGTTAACTTGGTGCTATTTTATCTTTATATTCCATCAGGTATCATTATATAATTTACAAAGATTTTGTGCAATATATTTTTTTTCTTTCAAATACAGACAAGTGTTGTACTTTGATAACTTGAAGTGAATGTATGGCACCTATATATGTAGCAGTAATATCAATATACAATACTCTAGTTCTCATGCCACTCAATGTACTCACTATATCAATATACAATACTCTAGTTCTCATGCCACTCAATGTACTCACTATATCAATATATAATACTCTAGTTCTCATGCCACTCAATGTACTCACTATATCAATATACAATACTCTAGTTCTCATGTCACTCAATGTACTCACTATATCAATATACAATACTCTAGTTCTCATGCCACTCAATGTACTCACTATATCAATATACAATACTCTAGTTCTCATGCCACTCAATGTACTCACTATATCAATATACAATACTCTAGTTCTCATGCCACTCAATGTACTCACTATATCAATATACAATACTCTAGTTCTCATGTCACTCAATGTACTCACTATATCAATATACAATACTCTAGTTCTCATGCCACTCAATGTACTCACTATATCAATATACAATACTCTAGTTCTCATATCACTCAATGTACTCACTATATCAATATACAATACTCTAGTTCTCATGTCACTCAATGTACTCACTATATCAATATACAATACTCTAGTTCTCATGCCACTCAATGTACTCACTATATCAATATACAATACTCTAGTTCTCATATCACTCAATGTACTCACTATATCAATATACAATACTCTAGTTCTCATGCCACTCAATGTACTCACTATATCAATATACAATACTCTAGTTCTCATGCCACTCAATGTACTCACTATATCAATATATAATACTCTAGTTCTCATGTCACTCAATGTACTCACTATATCAATATACAATACTCTAGTTCTCATGTCACTCAATGTACTCACTATATCAATATACAATACTCTAGTTCTCATGCCACTCAATGTACTCACTATATCAATATACAATACTCTAGTTCTCATGTCACTCAATGTACTCACTATATCAATATACAATACTCTAGTTCTCATGCCACTCAATGTACTCACTATATCAATATATAATACTCTAGTTCTCATGCCACTCAATGTACTCACTATATCAATATACAATACTCTAGTTCTCATGCCACTCAATGTACTCACTATATCAATATACAATACTCTAGTTCTCATGCCACTCAATGTACTCACTATATCAATATACAATACTCTAGTTCTCATGTCACTCAATGTACTCACTATATCAATATACAATACTCTAGTTCTCATGCCACTCAATGTACTCACTATATTGGATAATGTCAAAACTTTTTAAGTCCATTTTCTCAGTAATATATCTGGAGCCACATTTAGAACGGCAAGTCAAATTTTAATAGACAAACATATGTTGATTATATCCTACTACAGTAATGTTAATTTCATGTTTCTGAGTCTATTTAAACATTTGTCATACAGTAATGTTAATTTCATGTTTCTGAGTCTATTTGAACATTTGTCATCAGCCATTGGAATCATACTTAGCATGGGGAGACAAATAGTGATAAATTAAGTCAATCTTTAAAACAGAAAATCTTATAATAAAACAGCAATAAAAATGCAATATATACTTACAGGCATAATAAGCATAATAAAAATGTATTTAGATCTAATTGTATATTCATGAATGCCAGAGTTCTATGGACACAGTGATTGTACGGCAGTTGGATTTACAACTACCTATGCAATCAGTGCCTTTCGCCACTAAAGTTGTGAGTTCGAATCCCACTCATGTCGAGGTGTACTCGATACAACGTTATGTGATAAAGTTTGTCACTGACTTGCAACAAGTCAGTGATTTTCTCCAGGAACTCTGGTTTCCTCCACCAATAAAACTGACTGCCAGGATATAACTGAAACATTGTTGAAAGTAGCGTTAAACACAATAAACCAATGAACACAGTCATCAGGGTCAAAACTTAAATATTGGCTGCCATGGGTAAAACCTAAGAGAGGCAGTAAGTTTACAGAATGTATTCAAAAAATGAGTTTCTATGATTACGGTTATAGGTGTTTTAAAGCACACTTTAAATGATAATTCAGTTATATCACGGAATTCTGTTTCATTGGTTGAGCTACTGAAGGTATAGTTTCTGAGTGGTCACGTCAGTAAGAGTAATTCTTTATCTAGGATTTATATGCCTTGTAAGCAATCTACCTATTAACGTCAGTAGTGATCATGTGTGTGCAAGTGGAGGGAAAAGTTTAATTGTTGATAAAGTTATATATTAAAAATTCCATGTTTTAATGGCATTTGCATGTATTTAAAATCCCATTACATTTTGTATATCCTATAGTCAGGTGGCGACGTAGAGGATTTTTTGTAAAATTCTAGTCATATTAATATTTTTTTAATGTAACGTGATTGTATAATGCATTTATTTTTATGACCTTTGAACTTTAAGTACTAATAGGTGACTTTTTAATGTGCCATGTGTGTTTGCTTATTTAAATTTTATGATCTTTAAAAAACTATTTATTGCTTAGATTTATTTATTTTAATATATTTGGTTAAGTATAACATTTGTGGTTGTTTATTTTTTATTATTTTGTTTATTTATAGATGTTATTATAAAATTATATTGAAAAATAAATAATTATGAATCCCACCTGTATTTTGTAGTTTTTATGGGTGAATTAATTACAAAAATGTAGTAAGAAAGAATATGGATATAGATTAACATGAGACTATTTAACTTTACACTTGGACACAAATTTAAGTACATTTCTTGATGTTTTACATTTCACAACCACAGTATGGTCTTCAATAATGAACATAACTCCTGCCCTAAAATTGACGACGTGCTAAACGGAGAAGCAATAAATGCCTATTTTATAGTCTTTGGTTTTACCCGACCGAGGTTCGAACCCACGATCTACTGTACTCGAGACGAGCATGTTAACAATTACACCACCGATGTGGTTAGGTACAATACTAAGAAATAAATAAATACATATTGGCATGAATATTTTATTTAAGAAGCAAGAGTATTATAATTCAAAAAATAAAATGGTTCCCATTACAATAAAAAAATTAATAAATTAACATAATTATATGGAAGAAAATAACAACCAATTAAGTAATGTCAGGGTTATTTCTATAAGACTAATACAAGTCTCATTATTAATGAAAAATATAGAAATGTACTTCTACCAGTATATCCATTCATGAATTTACTAATACAGTTAAATCTGTCTAAACCGAATCCTGTATAAATCAAACTTTAAATGAAGTCCTAATTTTGTAAATCTTTGTTAATTTAACATGCAAAAACCAAACATGTTTCTTTTCAGAACACAAATGCTGGTTGAATGTAGACAGGTTTTGCACTAATATTGAAGAATGTTGTCCCTCACAGTATATCATATTACATTAGCTTGAGAGTGCAATATAAAATACTGTGAAGGACAATACTCCTCAATAATTGAGCAATAAACCCTTTTATAATATCATACCAAATATTTCTGTCCTTATACTATATTTCCTGCTGCTTCTCAGCCCTCAAACATCCCAATTCATGGATCAGAAAAGAGCCTTCCAGGGCATTATTTTACATATCAACCATTTGTTTTCTCTACAGATGGTGCTATTCTGTATCAGAGGAGAGCTAGTAGTAGCCTCTGGCTGTATGTAATCCTCATAAAATAAAGAAAGAATTAAATTCTGTATCAAAAGTACACAGCAAAGTTAAACCTATATTTCATTTGATATTTAAAAAAATAAATATTTAACATCTGTCTTTCTTATTTAACTATCTTTCAATGTACTTTAACAAACACGTGAATGTAGATGTTTAACAAGAAAGGATTTTGATTTAAGTTGACGTTTTAAAAAAACCATCTGCAACTATAGCAAAATAAAAATGACTGGAACAGTGTTTTAATGGCTGTACGTCATCTCACAATCAGTATGAAGTTTAAAGAAATTAATATCTAGAATTAGCCCTGACACTTAATAATATGTGGTCCATAACAATTGCTGGAATGCTTTACATATTAATTACACAACAACACCACCTCTATATAACAAGAAACTAGCTATTTTCTTTATTTTGTTCTGTCTTTTTGTCAGAAACTTTTTCAGGCTCCTTCTTTTCATCATCAGCATTATTAGATTCTTTCTTTTTATCATTTCCTTCGCCACCATTGTTGCTATTATTAATCCATGTCTGTATAGAGTTTTGTTGTTGTATGTTACTGATATGTTTATTATCTGCATCACTGTCACTGGTGTTTGTCTCGCCAGATTTAACAAAGTCTGATTCGTCATCTATTTTGGGCACATAATCATCTTCACTGAACAGATTTTCTGTTTCCTCACACGATTCTAAAAAAGACATCAAAAACAAGTTTACAGTCGATGACATAAAAAGAAAAAATACATGCCAGGGTTCATATTTTCTCCTCAAATCAATGAAAACAAAAAGATCCTGGTATATTCTAAATAGCCACATTTTTTACAGTAAAAACGTTGCAAACATTTTTTTTTTAAATTAAAAACTCTAATAAACATTTTTGAGTGTGTCAATCGTGAAAACAGTAAACCAATAATTGTTTATGGAAATAAGTCAATAAGAAAACATTCATTTCACAACAAAGAATAATCTGGTGATATTTTCCCACAAATAGAGGGGACAAACTCTGAACCCACAAACAAAATATCATATAACAATGGATAACTAACAGACAAATGAATGAAAGAATAACTAAACAGTATAACATAATACAGTTGAATCTTGTTACACCAAAATTGATAGACTTGAAATTTCCACTAAGTCGAAATTTTTCTGAAGTCCCGTTTTAAACTTCGTGATTTTATGTTGAAATTTCATGTTTCCCGCAGTAACTTTTCAGTCCCTAATGTACAAATCTATTTATATTATGTTTGTTGTGTCGAAATTTTAAATCAAATCAATTAATAAACCTGTTAAGGTGTCAACAGTATGGCTCTGGTGTTTACCACGTCAGGTGAGATTATATTTTGATAACTGTTAATTATCATTTGTAAAGAAAACAATTGGATTTCTAAATTGAAGCGTTGGATTGATAATCATATTAATTAAATATTATTTAATGATAAATTTCAAAGCGTTTGGGACACTTTGAGTGTAGTAAGCACTATGAAACAGGCTGTGTACAGCGGTATCACTCATTTTTTTATGAATAGCATTTCAACATTTTGTCAGGTTGCCGATCAGCTTTTATAAGAGATTAATCAAAGATACTTTTATTCATGATTATTATCAATTATGTGGTGTTTATAGATTTCTATGACAGTTTGTTTTGTTGACAGTTTTATAATTTTTAAAGACATGATTGTGTATTGCCTTATTATGTATGACCATGATGTAGTCAAATGTCAGTTTCTTTTTCCTGATAATTATTGAATCTAAACTTGGTAAAATTCATAATAATACCTCATTAGAGAAAATCTAGTATAATAAATATATTTTTTCAACAACAACAAATATTAATACTTACGTATGTGTTAAAATATACGTACAAAATGTATGTGTTAAAATATACATACAAAATGTATGTGTTAAAATATACGTACAAAATGATGATAGAAATTTGTACATGATGGACAACAGTAGTTCACATTCACTTTTTTCAAATTTACCTGACAGAGTTACCTATCTTACTTAATCCTTAATCGAATTTTGGATAACTCAAATTTTTTCAACAGTTCCGTGAACTTCAAGATAACGAGATTCAACTGTATGTCTGTCAACTTGATGAGATTCAACTGTATGTCTGTCAACTTGACGAGATGCAACTGTATGTCTGTCAACTTGATGAGATTCAACTGTATGTATGTCAACTTGACGAGATTCAACTGTATGTCTGTCAACTTGACGAGATTCAACTGTATGTCTGTCAACTTGATGAGATTCAACTGTATGTCTGTCAACTTGACGAGATTCAACTGTATGCCTGTCAACTTGACGAGATTCAACTGTATGTCTGTCAACTTGACGAGATTCAACTGTATGCCTGTCAACTTGACGAGATTCAATTGTATGTCTGTCAACTTGACGAGATTCAACTGTATGTCTGTCAACTTGATGAGATTCAACTGTATGTCTGTCAACTTGATGAGATTCAACTGTATGCCTGTCAACTTGACGAGATTCAACTGTATGTCTGTCAACTTGATGAGATTCAACTGTATGTCTGTCAACTTGATGAGATTCAACTGTATGTCTGTCAACTTGATGAGATTCAACTGTATGTCTGTCAACTTGATGAGATTCAACTGTATGTCTGTCAACTTGATGAGATTCAACTGTATGTCTGTCAACTTGATGAGATTCAACTGTATGTTTGTCAACTTGATGAGATTCAACTGTATGTCTGTCAACTTGATGAGATTCAACTGTATGTCTGACAAGTATGTAAACATTACCCACTAATACCACCTTTTGTTAGTAAAAGTGTGATCACTAATGACAGGTTCTACACTTCTTACCTGGAAGATTTTCACTAATGACAGGTTCTACACTTCATACCTGGAAGATTTTCACTAATGACAGGTTCTACACTTCATACCTGGAAGATTTTCACTAATGACAGGTTCTACACTTCATACCTGGAAGATTTTCACTAATGACAGGTTCTACACTTCATACCTGGAAGATTTTCACTAATGACAGGTTCTACACTTCATACCTGGAAGATTTTCACTAATGACAGGTTCTACACTTCATACCTGGAAGATTTTCACTAATGACAGGTTCTACACTTCATACCAGGAAGATTTTCACTAATGACAGGTTCTACACTTCATACCTGGAAGATTTTCACTAATGACAGGTTCTACACTTCATACCTGGAAGATTTTCACTAATGACAGGTTCTACACTTCATACCTGGAAGATTTTCACTAATGACAGGTTCTACACTTCATACCTGGAAGATTTTCACTAATGACAGGTTCTACACTTCATACCTGGAAGATTTTCACTAATGACAGGTTCTACACTTCTTACCTGGAAGATTTTCATTTAAAGGTGTAACATCAGTTGAACCAAGGAATTCATCTAAAGCATCATCTTCTTCCTCGAAGGAAACATCAGCAATATCCATCTTTTTACTACCCTCCGAACTTGACACAGAGACTTCTATAAATAACATTATATTCTATATACAGATAACCCTATTTCTAATGCAGCTTGAACTTGTTAGGCTCAAACATCAATGTGCAATCAGTGCCTATCACCACTAAAGTTGTCAGTTCGAACCCTGTTCATGGCGAGGTGTACTTGATACAACATTATGTGATAAGTTTGTCAGTTACTTGCGGCAGGTCAGTGGTTTTCTCTGGGTACTCCGGTTTCGTCCACCAATAAAACTAACCGCCACGATATAAATGAAATATTGTTAAAAGTGGCATTAAACACCATAAAACCAACCAACCTATCAAACATCATACATGGAATTGCCAGTTGCCATTCTGTGTGATTATTGTTATTTCAACAATCATTGTACCATAATTATTTATCATCATAATACACCAGTGGAGAATAAATCTATTCCAACTTCTCAAACAAACACTGTATATCAAAGAGATGTAATTTTTATTGGAATCTGTAGCATTTTTTATTTGAATCGCATAGTTTTCGAAACATCGGAATGATTTTTTCCCAAGCAAGAAAGAGTTATTTCCCATTGACTAGGAACTGCTTAATAATGAAATTCTATGCTTAGATTTTTATTTAAGAATGTAAATATTGTATTAACAATTTAGTTGTATTGCCTTACCAATAAAATTGGAAACACTGTCTCAAAATAAACATTTGAGTGGTACTGAGAACCAAGTAATTATTTGTTTGGTTGATAAAATAATTAAACACTTACTGTCTACTAAACGTCCATACTTTTTATAATAATCAAGATCATCCTCAAATGCATCTTGGAAGGCCTCTTCTCTCTCCTTCTGTATATTCTTCTTATTTTTTTCCAAATCATGTATTTTTCTGGCATGGTCTCTAGCTAACTGAACTGTGATGGAATTAATAAAATTATCAATGAATTAGTAAGAAAGGATATGGATGTAAATGAACATGAAAGCCTATCGATCATTATATTTAGGCACGAATTAATGTAAAGGAACATCACTTTTATTGCTGTTCTACATTTCACAGTCACCGTATGGTCTTCAATAATGAGCACATAGGTCCATAGCCTGCAGTAAATGAAATGGTCCATAGCCTGCAGTAAATGAAAAGGTCCATAGCCTGCAGTAAATGAAAAGGTTCATAGCCTGCAGTAAAGCGGTACTCACTACTTCTGCCAATAAATGTCCATAGCCTGCAGTAAAGCGGTACTCACTACTTTTGCCAATAAATGTCCATAGCCTGCAGTAAAGCGGTACTCACTACTTTTGCCAATAAATGTCCATAGCCTGCAGTAAAGCGGTACTCACTACTTTTGCCAATAAATGTCCATAGCCTGCAGTAAAGCGGTACTCACTACTTTTGCCAATAAATGTCCATAGCCCGCAGTAAAGCGGTACTCACTACTTCTGCCAATAAATGATTATAGCCTGCAGTAAAGCGGTACTCACTACTTCTGCCAATAAATGTCCATAGCCTGCAGTAAAGCGGTACGCACTACTTCTGCCAATAAATGACTATAGCCTGCAGTAAAGCGGTACTCACTACTTCTGCCAATAAATGTCCATAGCCTGCAGTAAAGGGGTACTCACTACTTTTGCCAATAAATGTCCATAGCCTGCAGTAAAGCGGTACCCACTACTTCTGCCAATAAATGTCCATAGCCTGCAGTAAAGTGGTACTCACTACTTCTGCCAATAAATGCTACATCTGGTCATCTTTATTGTTTAAATGTTATATGGTGCATGTTATATGGTGCATGGAAATTTATTTCCCAGATGCAGGAAAATAAAACAAAAAACATTCTATAGTTGTGTGAAAAAACCGTATATTAGCATTATGGTTGTCTAACACCACTTATAACAATATTTCATTTACCAGTATATTGCGTATATTGTGGTTAATGGCTTTATTAGAGTAGGGAATCAGAGAACACAGTAAAATGATAACGCTTAATGTCATTAAGTAGGTCAACACTCATGTACTCAATACTGTGTATTATTATGTCTCATTCTGATGACCCTTGATGTTGTTGTTTTGTTTTGTTGATTAACTGATTTTTGGTTGCTTGACATCCCATTTCATGTACATTCAGAAAGATATTTCGCTTTGTATTGTTGACTATTTGAGATTTTACTATAAAAGCAAGAAAAAAAGGTATCTTTGAACCTAAATGGATATTTATTAAAAAATTGTCCATTTTTATGTATGGTATGTGGATAAATAAATATGATGATGTAGTCACAAATACAGTGGTAACATGTACTTTACTTCTGACCTCAGCCAAACAATAAGGTATTAGGCAGAATTAGCCAATAGTCTGAGCCCTGAAATCTCCCATTGGGCCTTATGTGAATCTACATATATGTCCATATATGTAATTTAATTAATTTGGATTTCTGAACAACACAAAAAAGTAGAGAAATGTAACAGGAACATTCCAGCACAGTTTCCTTTCAAAAGTCTCTCTAGTTTCAGAGGAGAAGACTTCAAAACATTTTTTCCAAAATACAGTTTCTTGTATGCTTGGTATTGACATGGTTTAATAGAAATATTTGTGATTGAAATTTACTGTTCCTAAATAATGATAAGATAACTAATCGTAGATTTTGAATATCAAAATAAGATCACGAGTGACTAAGTATGCATAAAACGAGTGGGTGGAACTTGTTCCGTCCATGAGTTTAATCATTAATGCATATTCGGTCACGAGTGGTCTCATTTTGATATTCAAAATGTATGATTTAGTTATACTATTTATTATATAGACTTTCAAAATTTCTTATATATTATTTTTATTATTTGTATATTTCATTCTACGCGTATAAATCTACGAGCAATGATACTAAGGAGTTCAGCTGGAAGGATCTGCCATCTTGAAAATGTGAAATCCTACATGTCATATTTACAACAATACAAAAAAATAATTAAAATGCTTATCTTGAAAACTTATTTTAGTTAAATTGTATTAAAATTGAAGCGTTCACGAAGCCAAATAACTTCTAATCTTTACGTTTCAAACTGAAAGTCTTCATATGACGTCATGTTGGTTATGTTCCAAAGCCGTCAATAACATTTCACAAAAAATTTTCAGTTTACAATGGTATGTGTATTCACCATAACACCACACTTATAGTTGTGTAAAAGTAGTTCCGGTGGGAAAAAAATGATATTTCACATGCGAGATATCGGAATTTATTTCACGGATAAATCCCCATAATTCACACCTATCTATATAATAATATAATTTACTACGGTCAATCTTCCATCGGGTATATGTGACCTTGGCCGCCTATGGCTATCCTGTTTAGGACCTTTTGATTTACTTGCTCCCAAAAACTTTTGAATTATATGGATTACCAATCTTTTGACTGAGCGTACGTGAGGAAGGTTATAACAGAAACGTGCCGTGCCCACTAAATTAGATATCTACGTTTTTATTTCAAAGGATGCCATTATTTTTTGATGACCATAAAGAAATTAAGAATTTTTGTAGAGGATATCTTTATTTGCCAAGACCAATTAACTACATTTTGCGGTATGTTTAAAAATTGAGATAATTTGAAGTAGATTTTGTTTTATTTATTTTTATTATTTATTTATTTATTTATAAGGGGGAGGGGGGTCCTAGATTAAAATTTTCGATGTAAATCCTCTTTAGATCTCTTGTTTTAGTGTGTCTATCATCAATCAATCTCCCTGAACAGATACTACATGTATATATCTTCCTCGGTTAGTCAGAATATCAGTCTGACGTTCTCCTAACATTGTGGCAGAGGTGATATTATGACATAAAGAAGAAGAAATATAGCCACTTCCTCCGAGACTAGAACTACCTGTATATTACCTTTACAATTTTCTAATTCATCTTGTTTTCTCTGATTATACTCTGATAACTTCTTGGTATCTATGACTTGTGCTGTTAATAATTCTTGTTCCTCTATAACATCCTCTAGGCGTACCAAGGCATTGTTAACGTTCTCATACTCTCCTTCAAGGGAGGCTACAATAATATATCATTAATGTAGATTATTTATTACATCCTCTAGGTGTTACCAAGGCATTGTTAACTTTTTCATACTCTCCTTCAAGGGAGGCTACAACAATATATTACTAATGTAGTTAACATTGTATTAGCCTTACTCAAAAGATCTTATCTCGACCACATTCAAATTCGCAACTGCATAGTTTCAAATATACTGTCTAGGCCCCAAAAAGCTGTTTTTTCCAATCTACAGCCTTGGGTGATTTAAGGAGAACATACCACCCAAAAAAAAACCTTTTCAAATATTGACACGTGTCCTCTGACATCACAAATTACCCTAAAAGCAACATGTTTAAATCTGAAAAGTGATCCGAGACCACAAAAAGATGTACCCATATCTAACCAATATTTTAAGCTGTAAGTTTACATAAAATCCAGCACAACTTCTGTGGAGCTTGTGATATTGTATTTCCCCAATATTTATATAATCATTTTCTGTTATTAAATGTAATAACCTTAATGTACCAAAGATAACCAGAATATATATGTACAGAATTACCCAGAAATCTTAGATAACAAACCTAGTAGTCTGTTGTAACTGACACAAGAATACACAAAATATATTTATAAAGATATATGTACTGGATAACCAAAAAATACAAACCTAGTAAGTCTGTAGCCTGCTCTAACTGTGTCACCAGCATTGGTAAGGCCACTACACTTTCATGTAACCTTGACATAACCTCTTGTTGTCTATCATACCTCACATATAACTCAGTTATCTGTCCATCTACATTCTTAAAGTACAAATAATCTATATCTATTTTTTTCTGTTAAAAATTTAGCAAAGCTTTATAGTTAAATATATTGCATTTGAATATTTTCTGACATCAATCTGTAATTTTACTGTTGTATAATTAGAACCAGTAAAACAAATTGATATTGTTACTACATTTTAATTAAAAATTACTGCAAATGTTATCAGCTGTTCAGACAAGCTAACAGTGTATTATATGTGCTGGTGCCTAGCACAGTTCCATGTCAGATGGTGATTCAGTTATATCGTTGTGGTTAGTTTTATTGGTGGAGGAAACCGGAGTACCCAGAGAAAACCAACAACCTGTTGCAAGTCACTGACAAACTTTAACTTTATCACATAATGTTGTATCGAGTACACCTCGTCATGAACGGGGTATGAACTCACAAAATTAGTGGTGATAGACACAGATTGTACAGGTAGTTGTAAATCCAACCACCATACAATCATGACCACGACAGCTCCTCTTGCACAGTAAGCAGTTGATTACATGTATTATATTTCTCCAATGGAGGTTTTCCAATTTTAATCAGTTTAAGAATATTTTAAAATCTTGGAATGGAAATGTATGTAAATGTTCAGTTTGTGCTGACTTTTAAATTTGTTTAAATTTCTACCATCTAGGTCATATCCAGTTTTTATTTATTGTGCTTATAAAATTGTTATGCTCTGCTCATAATATCAGCTTTTAGTTGTTCATAGTTTGCTACATTAGCTCTTGGTATGCTTAGCTTATAACATCAGCTTTTAATCTGCTTTTTTGCTTATCTTGTAACTGTTATTATTTTACATGTAGTGCTTACTTAGTCTTGTATTTTAGCTGTATGTTGCATGCTTGTTATTTGTTATTTATTCTGTGTCTGTGTATGTCGGTTAAAAGCTCAACAGAGCTTATGTTGTATGTTGTTTTAACCATGCCCACTCTAAATAAAGCTTATTTATTTATTTATTTATTTATTATTATCTTCACATTTTAAAGCTTGAGCCATATATTAAACAATTTTGATAATAATAGGGAAATTAAAAGTTATAAGAAGAGATTCTTCAAACCTCTGCTTTTCTTGCATTTTCTTGATAGTTGTCATGGAGCTCTTTCCACACATCCTGATATCTGAAATAATAGATTGACCATCATGGTAATACTACTTTCCTGGAACATGCTAAAACATTTTAGTGGTAATACTACTTTCCTGGAACATGCTAAAACATTTTAGTGGTAATACTACTTTTCTGGAACATGCTAAAACATTTTAGTGGTAATATAAGGAGTGAGTGAATATCACTTTAGGGGAAGTGAGCATATTCAACCATGGACAGTACAAATTATACTAAGACATTTAGGTGAAGTGAGCATATTCAACCATGGACAGAACAAATTATACTAACACACATTATATAGTTTACTATTTGCCTGTGCTATACTAGAATCACCATTACCTATTACTTGTTAAAGATTTTTTCTCCAGGCCAAATAACCATTAGGTCTTTTTTTCTACATGTGTATATACCCATGTCCTATTAAATATTTTTTCTCTATGCTCCTGATCTATTAAACAATTTTTTTTCTGTATGTTCATGACCTATTAAATAATTTTTCTCTATGTTCATGACCTATTAAATATTTTTTCTCTATGCTCATGACCTATTAAATATTTTTTCTCTATGGTCATGACCTATTAATTTTTTTTTTATCTATGTTCCGAAAAAAAAGCATTGTAGGATCTACAAAAGGTTAAATTTTTAGTCCATACTCAACTCTCCCTACTTTTCCACTGGCAGTCGTAACTGCCCCAGCTGTCTTATTCCTTACTGCCCCAGTTGTCTTATTCCTTACTGCCCCAGCTGTCTTATTCCTTACTGCCCCAGCTGTCTTATTCTTACTGCCCCAGCTGTCTTATTCCTTACTGCCCCAGCTGACTTATTCTTACTGCCCCAGCTGTCTTATTCCTTACTGCCCCAGCTGACTTATTCTTACTGCCCCAGCTGTCTTATTCCTTACTTCCCCAGCTGTCTTATTCCTTACTGCCCCAGCTGATTTATTCTTACTGCCCCAGATGTCTTATTCCTTACTGCCCCAGCTGACTTATTCTTACTGTCCCAGATGTCTTATTCTTACTTCCCCAGCCGTCTTATTCCTTACTGCCCCAGCTGTCTTATTCCTTACTGCCCAGCTGACTTATTCTTACTGCCCCAGATGTCTTATTCTTACTTCCCCAGATGTCTTATTCTTACTGCCCCAGCTGTCTTATTCCTTACTGCCCCAGCTGTCTTATTCCTTACTGCCCCAGCTGTCTTATTCCTTACTGCCCCAGTTGTCTTATTCCTTACTGCCCCAGTTGTCTTATTCCTTACTGCCCCAGTTGTCTTATTCCTTACTGCCCCAGCTGTCTTATTCCTTACTTCCCCAGTTGTCTTATTCCTTACTGCCCCAGCTGTCTTATTCCTTACTGCCCCAGTTGTCTTATTCCTTACTGCCCCAGCTGTCTTATTCCTTACTGCACCAGCTGACTTATTCTTACTGCCCCAGATGTCTTATTCTTACTTCCCCAGATGTCTTATTCTTACTGCCCCAGCCGTCTTATTCCTTACTGCCCCAGCTGTCTTATTCCTTACTGCCCCAGCTGACTTATTCTTACTGCCCCAGATGTCTTATTCTTACTTCCCCAGATGTCTTATTCTTACTGCCCCAGCTGTCTTATTCTTATTGCCCCAGCTGTCTTATTCCTTACTGCCCCAGCTGTCTTATTCCTTACTGCCCCAGCCGTCTTATTCCTTACTTCCCCAGATGTCTTATTCTTACTTCCCCAGATGTCTTATTCTTACTGCCCCAGCTGTCTTATTCTTATTACCCCAGCTGTCTTATTCCTTACTGCCCCAGCTGTCTTATTCCTTACTGCCCCAGCCGTCTTATTCCTTACTGCCCCAGATGTCTTATTCTTACTTCCCCAGCTGTCTTATTCTTACTGCCCCAGCTGTCTTATTCTTACTGCCCCAGCCGTCTTATTCCTTACTTCCCCAGATGTCTTATTCTTACTGCCCCAGCTGTTTTATTCCTTACTGCCCCAGCCGTCTTATTCCTTACTGCCCCAGATGTCTTATTCTTACTTTCCCAGCCGTCTTATTCTTACTGCCCCAGCTGTCTTATTCTTATTGCCCCAGCTGTCTTATTCCTTACTGCCCCAGCTGTCTTATTCCTTACTGCCCCAGCTGTCTTATTCCTTACTGCCCCAGCAGTCTTATTCCTTACTGCCCCAGCTGTCTTATTCTTACTGCCCCAGCCGTCTTATTCCTTACTGCCCCAGCTGTCTTATTCTTACTGCCCCAGCTGTCTTATTCCTTACTGCCCCAGCCGTCTTATTCCTTACTGCCCCAGCTGTCTTATTCTTACTTCCCCAGATGTCTTATTCCTTACTGCCCCAGCCGTCTTATTCCTTACTGCCCCAGCTGACTTATTCTTACTGTCCCAGCTGTCTTATTCTTACTTCCCCAGATGTCTTATTCTTACTGCCCCAGCTGTCTTATTCCTTACTTCCCCAGCTGTCTTATTCCTTACTGCCCCAGCTGTCTTATTCTTACTGCCTCAGCTGTCATTCCTTACTGCCCCAGCCGTCTTATTCCTTACTGCCCCAGCTGTCTTATTCCTTACTGCCCCAGCTGTCTTATTCTTACTGCCCCAGCAGTCTTATTCCTTACTGCCCCAGCCGTCTTATTCCTTACTGCCCCAGCTGTCTTATTCTTACTGCCCAGCTGTCTTATTCCTTACTGCCCCAGCTGTCTTATTCCTTACTGCCCCAGCCGTCTTATTCCTTACTTCCCCAGCTGTCTTATTCCTTACTGCCCCAGCTGTCTTATTCTTACTGCCTCAGCTGTCTTATTCCTTACTGCCCCAGCTGTCTTATTCTTACTTCCCCAGCCGTCTTATTCCTTACTTCCCCAGCTGTCTTATTCCTTACTGCCCCAGCTGTCTTATTCTTACTGCCTCAGCTGTCTTATTCCTTACTGCCCCAGCCGTCTTATTCCTTACTGCCCCAGCTGTCTTATTCTTACTGCCCAGCTGTCTTATTCCTTACTGCCCCAGCTGTCTTATTCCTTACTGCCCCAGCCGTCTTATTCCTTACTGCCCCAGCTGTCTTATTCTTACTGCCCCAGCTGTCTTATTCCTTACTTCCCCAGCTGTCTTATTCCTTACTGCCCCAGCTGTCTTATTCTTACTGCCTCAGCTGTCTTATTCCTTACTGCCCCAGCTGTCTTATTCTTACTGCCTCAGCTGTCTTATTCCTTACTGCCCCAGCCGTCTTATTCCTTACTGCCCCAGCCATCTTATTCCTTACTGCCCCAGCCGTCTTATTCCTTACTGCCCCAGCTGTCTTATTCTTACTGCCCAGCTGTCTTATTCCTTACTGCCCCAGTTGTCTTATTCCTTACTGCCCCAGCAGTCTTATTCCTTACTGCCCCAGCCGTCTTATTCCTTACTGCCCCAGCTGTCTTATTCTTACTGCCCCAGCAGTCTTATTCCTTACTGCCCCAGCCGTCTTATTCCTTACTGCCCCAGCTGACTTATTCTTACTGCCCCAGCAGTCTTATTCCTTACTGCCCCAGCCGTCTTATTCTTACTGCCCCAGCTGTCTTATTCTTACTGCCCCAGTTGTCTTATTCCTTACTGCCCCAGTTGTCTTATTCCTTACTGCCCCAGTTGTCTTATTCCTTACTGCCCAGCTGTCTTATTCCTTACTGCCCCAGTTGTCTTATTCCTTACTGCCCCAGCAGTCTTATTCCTTACTGCCCCAGCCGTCTTATTCCTTACTGCCCCAGCTGTCTTATTCTTACTGCCCCAGCAGTCTTATTCCTTACTGCCCCAGCCGTCTTATTCCTTACTGCCCCAGCTGACTTATTCTTACTGCCCCAGCAGTCTTATTCCTTACTGCCCCAGCCGTCTTATTCTTACTGCCCCAGCTGTCTTATTCTTACTTCCCCAGCTGTCTTATTCTTACTGCCCCAGCTGTCTTATTCTTACTGCCCCAGCTGTCTTATTCCTTACTGCCCCAGCCGTCTTATTCCTTACTGCCCCAGCTGTCTTATTCTTACTGCCCCAGCTGTCTTATTCCTTACTTCCCCAGCTGTCTTATTCCTTACTGCCCCAGCTGTCTTATTCTTACTGCCTCAGCTGTCTTATTCCTTACTGCCCCAGCTGTCTTATTCTTACTGCCTCAGCTGTCTTATTCCTTACTGCCCCAGCCGTCTTATTCCTTACTGCCCCAGCCATCTTATTCCTTACTGCCCCAGCCGTCTTATTCCTTACTGCCCCAGCTGTCTTATTCTTACTGCCCAGCTGTCTTATTCCTTACTGCCCCAGTTGTCTTATTCCTTACTGCCCCAGCAGTCTTATTCCTTACTGCCCCAGCCGTCTTATTCCTTACTGCCCCAGCTGTCTTATTCTTACTGCCCCAGCAGTCTTATTCCTTACTGCCCCAGCCGTCTTATTCCTTACTGCCCCAGCTGACTTATTCTTACTGCCCCAGCAGTCTTATTCCTTACTGCCCCAGCCGTCTTATTCTTACTGCCCCAGCTGTCTTATTCTTACTGCCCCAGTTGTCTTATTCCTTACTGCCCCAGTTGTCTTATTCCTTACTGCCCCAGTTGTCTTATTCCTTACTGCCCAGCTGTCTTATTCCTTACTGCCCCAGTTGTCTTATTCCTTACTGCCCCAGCAGTCTTATTCCTTACTGCCCCAGCCGTCTTATTCCTTACTGCCCCAGCTGTCTTATTCTTACTGCCCCAGCAGTCTTATTCCTTACTGCCCCAGCCGTCTTATTCCTTACTGCCCCAGCTGACTTATTCTTACTGCCCCAGCAGTCTTATTCCTTACTGCCCCAGCCGTCTTATTCTTACTGCCCCAGCTGTCTTATTCTTACTTCCCCAGCTGTCTTATTCTTACTGCCCCAGCTGTCTTATTCTTACTGCCCCAGCCGTCTTATTCCTTACAGCCCCAGCTGTCTTATTCTTACTGCCCCAGCAGTCTTATTCCTTACTGCCCCAGCCGTCTTATTCCTTACTGCCCCAGCTGTCTTATTCCTTACTTCCCCAGCTGTCTTATTCTTACTGTCCCAGCTGTCTTATTCCTTACTGCCCCAGCTGTCTTATTCCTTAATGCCTCAGCTGTCTTATTCCTTAATGCCTCAGCTGTCTTATTCCTTACTGCCCCCAGCTGACTTATTCCTTAATGCCTCAGCTGTCTTATTCCTTACTGTCCCAGCTGTCTTATTCCTTACTGCCCCAGCTGTCTTATTCCTTAATGCCTCAGCTGTCTTATTCCTTACTGCCCCAGCTGACTTATTCTTACTGTCCCAGCTGTCTTATTCTTACTTCCCCAGCTGTCTTATTCTTACTGCCCCAGCTGTCTTATTCCTTACTTCCCCAGATGTCTTATTCTTACTGCCCCCGCTGTCTTATTCCTTACTTCCCCAGCTGTCTTATTCCTTACTGCCCCAGCTGTCTTATTCCTTACTGCCCCAGCTGTCTTATTCCTTACTGCCCCAGCTGTCTTATTCTTACTGCCCCAGCTGTCTTATTCCTCCCTCCTTTCTATATATTTTTTTTTAACAGTTGAGCTACTTGTTCTAGTCCTGGATAAGCAAAAAATGCTTGTGGCTGGGCATTAAGCAATAAACAATCAATCAATAATATGCTTAAAATACCTGGCAAGAAGATCAGCACCTGTATCAAAGTTGACAGTTGATCTTGATAGACCCACAGGAAAGTCTGGCTTGACAGCGTCCCTTGAAGTAATTGACTTAATTCTGTAGAGTAAAGAAGGCATAGACAATTCATATAAATCTACCATTCTAGATGTCAACTGAATAAATTGGTGTGAAATTAAAGACAATAATATTGTTCTCATCAAACATATACAGATATAATCTAATAACAGGTTCATAGAGGTGATAATTGTAAATCAATTAAAGTATTTTTGTTTTGGATAATGTGCTACCGTATTTAGGGTTGTATAATGTGCATTGGTGCATAATCCGCACCCCCTCTTGGCCTTGAAAATCTCCAGAAAAAAAAATAGTTCATGTCTATAATGCACATGGACTTTTAAAAAAATTGTCGTCGGAAATGTAAGAATTAAATATCAATCGTATATATTTTTCAGTCCTTTGAGCATGTTTCATTTGCTGGGAGAATTTAAGAACCATTTATCTCTTTTCATCTTCAATAAAGTTGCAAATATTAAATGTGTTGGGTTTTATTGGCAGACATGTGATTTCCCGGTCTGGGAAAGAGTGAAACACATTGTTCCTGTTTATAATGATCACCCCTCCTACAAATTAAAGAATCTGGGCAAAATCCTGTGCATTATACAACCCTAAATACGGTATGTAGAAGTCTCTCTTGTTGTTTTTTTCTATATTTTTTGTTGGTGTATTTAAGAAATAATTCTCGGATGCCGAGTTCTATGCTTATTTTAACATGGGTAGGCATTATATTTGTCATTATTTTACACAGAGCAACAGGGCATTTACGGTAATTTTATGCATTCAAGCGTACCTAGACAGAGGTTATCTTTGGGCACTGTTCCAATTACCTCCCGCTATTATTTACAAGAATATATAACGCTACAGAAGCTGTTCCAATAACCTTCCGCTATTATTTACAAGAATATATAACGCTACAGAAACGCTATAAAAATTGATAACGATCAAAAATTAGCTTCATCTGATTATTTTTTTATATTTATTATTTTTATTCTTTTAATTTAACATACCTGTACATAAAGTACAAATATGCAAAATACGCTGTCGATTAGATATGCCTTCTGTGCATGTTCTAGGGTGTTCTGTGCTATTTAGAGCCCTCTATTGTTTTCAAAGCGAAAGTAGCATGCCATGTTAGAATATGTAGTTTATTACATGTTAAGAAACTAGAAGCTCATTTCAGTCTGAAGCTCGACAGAAGAAATCTGTATCTAAAGATGACAATTGCACATTTCATTATGATTTTCATGAAGAACAACCTCCTAATTATCTCACCTTATTGTTAAAATTTAAGCAGCTATTTGAAGGATGGATTGGTCAATTGAATTTTTTTTTTACAATTTTAGTTATGGTGGCCATCTTGGACCTATTGGCTGTGAATTAAATTGGGGACCCTCCCCTCCAAGGACTATTCCAGTCAAGTTAGGTTCAAATTGTAGGAGAAGTTTTTTGTAAGATTATTTGCTTTTATAAGCTTTATTTTCATAATGAGCTAAAGTATAAACTTTACGAAAAAACCCAGAATGTATGTTAAAGAACTCTGAATTATGCAGCTACAGTTAAATTTTGAGCTGATTCTGGCTTCAAATAAAGATGTTTTGGTCATTTAAGAATTTTATATTTTTAGTAAATGCGGCCCTCTTTGATGTAATAATGAAAGTATGATACTCTGTGTGGGAAATGTGAAAATGTTCGGATTCCACTTGAATCACTAGATAATTTGACACGTAAAAATACTAATTTTACAGAAAACAGTCAATTTGAGATAAAATAAGAAAAACAACTCATTGCTAAACAACACCTGTGTCTTCAAAAAAACCTTACTTTGATAGCCCTTATCTACACATTTTAAGAACTTTACCATGTTTACAAAATAGAACAGATAATAAAAACCACAGGTACTCGACAATACATGAAATTTTGGGACTACTTTAATATAAGATATGGACCATCAACTGTAATTTTTATTTCTTTGGGGGGTGGCTTATTACTATAAAAAGCAATTAACTTGAACAATTTTAACTCTCTCCTTAATTATAATAAATGTATTTATCATGTATACATATATATAAATGTATATGGTTTTCTTTTCCAATAAGGGGTCCTCATAGTGGTGATCATATGGTAGTTGGATTTACAACTACCTGTGCAATCAGTGCCTATCAGCACTAAAGTTGTGAGCTTGAATCCCGTTCATGGCGAGTTGTACTCAAACAACATTATGTGATAAAGTTTGTCAGTTACTTGTGACAGGTCGGTGGTTGTCTCCTGGTACTTCGGTTTCCTCCACCAATAAAATGGACTGCCACGATAACTTAACGTTGCTGATTTCTCTTGCCACAAAATATTTCATAGGTGGCGCTGTTTCAAAAGTATTTAACTATCTGTCGACGACACACACCTTTTCTATTAAATACAGGTGTTTGCTGTTCTACTGTTATAGAAGCACATGTATTAGAATGTTCTTATATGAAATTCTTAAGCAATTTGATTCATAATCGTCCACCTAGTACACAACACTTTGTCTTCAATTCCTTGAATAGGAGAAATAATTAGTATGGGTGTGCAAGTGATTTTTGTTCAACACCAGTGAAGACCTTTTCACCTAAATTGTAGATTGTTAGCATTGAGTGAATGAGTAATTGTGTGTGTCAATGTTGAGTGAATGAATAAGTGTGTGGTTGTTCAACGTCAAGTGGGGAATTTTTCATCTTTATCAAGTTACTTTAACTCAGTTTAAGAAGAAAGTTGTTTAATAAAATTAAGAATCTAATACATTTTTTTTAAATTTAACATCATCGTGGGACTAAATCAAGATCGTTTCGTAAGATAAAATTAATATAAAAATGTACATTCTTGATATCATAAAGTTATAAAAAAAAAAAAAAATTTATGACGCCTTCGGAATACACTGTCACTGATAACATAAGTTTCGTTTCTTCTATTTATATGCTTTCAACATTTTTAGCATCATACCTATGTGTACATAATAAATTTTACGTTCTTGTGTTTTTACTTATTTTAATTATCGTAACAAACCCTGCAGCAAATGTTCCCTTAATACTCTTAAAAACACTCATTCTTTCACTTCGATGTGTCTACCATTTTGAACAGTCACATGGCTATGGTATGTCACGTGATTGCGAGTACTTCTTCGATAATGAAGTTTTATAGCCGTCTTAGTTTTGCAGATGACCTAGTTATACTTTCTGAATCTCAGGCAGGTCTTCAAAATTCTTTGAATAAACTAGAGAAATACTGCTACAAATGAAAATTAACAGTAAATACTAATAAAACTAAAATTATGATTTTTCAGCGAAGTAACCATTCTTATTCAAATTTGTTTCTATAAAAATCTATCCTTGGCAGAAGTTAAAGAGTACAACTTTCTTGGGAACATTATTGATAACAAAGGAAGATTTAAAAGATCAGCCCAGGAACTTTTTAAAAAAGGACTAAAAACATTCTTCTCGTTGAAAAAATACTTGTCAGAATTTTTACATGTCTCAGTTGAATTGTCTTGTAAATTATTAGACTCTTTAATTAGACCTATAATACTTTACAATAGTGAAATTTGTTGAAAGACTAGTACTATATTTATAAAGCCGAGAATAGATCGAAGGCTCATGGAAGTAATTGTGATAAGTTGTCATTTGTTGATAGATTTAGTTTTGAAAAATTACATCATAAATTTTGTAAAGCAGTTCTAGGTATCAAGAAAACATCTTGTAATATCTCAGCAAAATCTGAATTGGGTAGACTACCATTAGACTCATTTATAAAAACACAAGTTATGCTCTACTATTCCAGGATTCAGTCGGATGGAATAAACCCCCTTGTTAAGGAAGTATTTAATATAAATAAAAATATAAGTTATGAAAATATTTATACATGGTACACCTTTGCCACAGAAATATTTAAAGAAGTAGAACTTAATAATGATAATTTTGAAGATTTTAACAAATCCTTTTTACTTTTCAAGGATACATTTAAAAATACATTTAAAAAAAACTATAAAAGAAATATATGAAGAAAAAAAAACTCGAAAAAATATCAAACTTAGATGATAGTTCAAAACTGTTTCTATATAGTAAATTAAAAACAGACATTAAACTAGAAGACTATTTAAAACTTACAAAAAAATTTAACAATCGACAGCTTTTAACTAAATTTAGAACGAGTGATCATCCATTAGAAATTGAACTAGGTAGATACAAGAAAATTCCCAGACATCTAAGACTCTGTAAAACTTGTAAAGTACTAGATGATGAGATTCATTTTTTTCTACAATGCTAAATAAATAATAATCTTAGAAATGTTTTAATAAATAATATTAAAAAGTATCATGCTATAAGTTCGACCAACTGGACTTTTTTTCTTTTTTTCCCCAAGTAAAAATTATATTAATTCCTGATCAAGAATGTTTGCTCAGTGTTGTTGACTATATAAAGCAATCGTTAGAATTGCGAAAATGAGGTTCACATTGGTTAATGTATAACTTTAATTATGAATATATGACATTTCTTTATGTTGTTCATGTATATATGTTTTGTAATGTTGTATTGTATTGTATTGCTTTACCCGCAACGGTTTTATTTGCAATAAAGATTATTATTATTATTATGATAATAAATAGCTTACCACTATAAATTCTGAGACGCTCCCACAAGCGACCTTCATCCACAGTTGTAGAAAACCACAATAAAAGAACACTGAGATACTGCCTCAACACCGGATATATCCTAACAAATCACCCAGAAATCTCATTCCATTTCCTACTGCGATTCATCACGCACGTGAAATTCATGCAGCAGCTGATTCTACAGAAAACCAAAGATAATTTTATTATCATTGCTTAAATTGTTGTTTAATACTATATATATTCTTACTACTTTTACCGAGAACAGGTAAAATAGAGTGTAATTTGACTTGGTAAGTTAAATAATATGGATTTCGACAACTTACAAAGTGTGTCAAGTGTAAGGGATACTTTGCCTTACTAACGGGTCGGGATTGTTTTTGGGATGGGTGTGTGCTCAATCCTTTAGAAGTGTCGGTAGGTATTCCAATCATGTCCGTCTCCTCCAATATCCCTGAACCTTCTGGAGCAGGGGCGAGAGTCGGCGGTCTTGCGGACCCAGTTCCTTCAAGACTAAAGGTGGGTATACCTACCTTATCTACAGTTACCCATACTTTTTCTAGACCAGTGAACACTGCGGGGTCTTTTTCTACAGCACCTGGTTCGGCTATGGGTTTGAACCTTCCTGGTTTTAGATCAACTGTTTTTTTCGTATGGATACTATTTACCAGGTCCTTCCATACCTCCTGTTCAGACTTGGGCTCGTCCACCATGGGCTGTACCCACCCAGTCTTATCCTGGTTCTCGGGGTGTTAATCCCTTTGCTTACTGGCCTCAGCCAGTTCCTTTCAGTCAGGATACCATAAGAATTCCGGTTATTTGTAGTCAGTCTAACTCTTCTTCTGTCTCACAGAATTCTGCGTTGGTTAGTTCTATTAAGGAGGCTTTATCTGCCTTTAAGAAGTAGTCGATGTCTGATGATTTGGCTACCATTTATGCCAGGATTTCTTCCTTGGAAGCTGGCCATCGGGTCTCTCTTCCCACTCCTTGTCAAGAAGTAGCTGATCTGATTTCTATGGCACCAGGGAGACAAGAAGCTACCTTCCTCAGTGAAGATGAACATGAGGAAGGTTAGTCTTCAATGGCTAGAGTCGCTGATAAGGTCCCTTTGACTGTTACATCTACGGATGTTGGTTCCCCTAAGGAATCGGAGGCAGGGAATTCTTCTGTTTCTTCTAAAGACCAGTTGAGGGCTAGAGTTTACTCTCTCTTGAGAGAAGTTGCTCATGTGCCCCTGCCTCTCCTCCTAGACTTAAGAAGACTAGTTCTATCCTTGAGACTTCTTGTGGTTTGGTTCAGGATAAACCCAATACTTTTGGCTCTTTTCCAGAATCCAATCATGCTTCTTCTGCAATTCAGTTTGTGAATGACTGTCTTTCAGTGAAATTAAATGACAAGTCTTCTCAGGGCTCTTCTTTTTCTGGGTTTGGTGCCAGTTCTTTTCCCGGTAATTTCAAGAGTAAAGATTTTGAAATCCATGACTCTTCTATCGGGAAGACGGCCCCAGTTTGAAATAAGTCTTTTTCACAACTTCTTGAGGCCAAACCAGTTGATGGGATTCGCCTTTCTCAGTCCTTGTGGGCCAAATCGGAGAACTTGCTCCGTAGTGCTTCACATGTTCTGGGTACTGCTGAGTTCTTTCTTTCAGCAGTTGGCGCTTGTTTCAGGGCAAGGAAGGTGATGATCTAGCAGAGGTAAAGTTTCTTCTTCTGCAAGTAGATCAGGCCCTTGGGTCCTCTCATTGCCTCCTCATGGGCACTCTAGCCAATTTCACTCTTTCTAAAAGGCGTGAAATACTAGAGAAGTCTTCTGTCAATGAAATTCTTCAGGACTCCTTACTTCGTTCTCCTCTTTCTGATAAGGTTTTTGGTTTATCTTTACAGAAGGTTCAGGAGGAGGTCAACAAGACACCTCAGCCTCTTAGGGTCAATATGCAATTGACTAATGGTAAGAGTTCTGCTTCTGTTTCATCTTCTGCCCCAACGGGTCCTGACAAGAGCAAGAAAGTGCTTGTTCCCAAGGCTTCTGGTCCTAAGAAACCCCCTCAGAAAGGAGATTATAAAGGTGCCAAGAAGCCTGGGTCTCGTAAATAGGTTGTTGCCCCCTTGCATGTTGCCCCCTTGTATGTTGCTGACACCTCCCTTAGGAGAGGAGCAGTTTCCTGTTCCTCTTCCCTCTGTTCCAGTGGGAGGGAGGCTTACACAGTTTCTACGTCATTGGGAGAAGTTCACCACAGATGTATAGGTTTTGTCAGTAATTCGAGGGGGATTGGATCTTGTGTTTCTGATTCAACCCACCATTTCTTTAGAAATGCCTGTACCAAGTCAGGGTCATTACGGTTTTCACAGTTTTCCGGTTGTTGACTGATTTTGTCTGTTTATATAATTATGAGTTTTGACTTTCCCTTTGTAAGATTGTTCGGAGTTCGGTAATTTTGTTATTACCTTTATTCAGGAATGCCCTCATTCGTCGGACAGTCCGATTCCTATGTCTCAGACTTCAGACAAGGAGAAGTTCCGTCTTCTGTCAGAGGAAATTCAATCTCTACTACTGAAAAGAGTAATAGAGGAAATTCCTCTGACTCAGTTGACATCAGGGTTTTATTCCCGTCTCTTCTTGGTTCCCAAGAAAACCGGGGGAATGAGACCTGTGATAGATCTCCCTATTCTGAACAGTTACCTTTCGGTTCCCCGTTTCAAAATGGAGACCAACAGATCTATCAGAGCTTGCATTCTGCCAGGTATGTTGACCACCAAACTGGACCTTTCGGGTGCTTATTTCCATATCCCAATTTCTTTGGCTTCCAGGAAATTTCTCCGATTTGTCTGGAACAACAAGGTTTACCAGTTTCTGGCTGTCCCGTTTGGCCTGGCGGTTGCACAACTGGTTTTTACTCGGGTTTTCCAGACGGTTATAGCTCACTTGCATACTCTGTACCTAGGCTTCTTTATCTCTTGGAAAAAGTCTCAGATACTTCCTTCCCAAGACTTCTTTGTTTTAGGGGAACATTACAGGACAGATTTAGGTCTGATTTTTTCCCCAGAGGACCAATTTCAGTCACTTTGCCAGAAAATTCTTATTTTCAGCAACAGTCCTTCAGTCATGGCTCGACAATTCTCCCAACTTCTGAGTTTTCTGAATTCTCTAGCCGATGTGGTTTCTCTAGGTCGCCTTCACATTCGACCTCTCCAGTTCTTTCTTCAGGAACATTGGGACTCCGCTTCTCAAGATTGGGAGGCTCTAGTACCTATTCTTCCTGTCTTACTGCCTCACTTAGATTGGTGGACTCGCAGGGAAATGTTTTGACAGGTGTAGCTTTGCTTCACCCAGTTCCTTCTCTAACTCTGTATACAGATTCCAGTCTTCAAGGATGGGGAGCCTTTCTAGAGGAAAAGTCTGTGTCGGGATTGTGGTCTCTTGTTCAGCAACAAGAACACATCAATTTGCTAGAGATGAGAGCTGTCTTATTAGAGTTACAACATTTCAAGACTCTTCTAGTTTCGAAAGCAGTAGTGCTAGCGACAGACAATACAACAGTAATGGCATACTTACAGAATCAAGGAGTAACTCGCTGTCATACTCTCTTTCTTCTTTGCAAAGAAATTCTTCTTCTTTGTCTTCTATCGCACATTCATCTGGTAGTCAGACATATTCCAGGGACCTTCAATGTACTGGCAGATTGTCTGTCTCGCTTCCACAATCCAGTCAACACAGAGTGGGAACTACTGCAAGTAGTGTTCGACTCAGTTGTTCTGCGGTGGGATCGCCCTCATGTAGATCTCTTTGCTACCAGTCTGAATCACAAATTGGAAACCTTTGTATCTCCAGTTCCATACCCTCTGGCCTTCGCAGTAGACGCCATGTCTCTCTCTTGGGACGGAATGTTCGCCTACGCCTTTCCCCCATTCCGCTTTCTTCTTCAAGTGCTTCTCAAGATCAAGCGATCAGATTGCAAGATCATACTTATTGCAACAGCCTGGCCAAAACAAGCATGGTTTCCAGAACTTCTGCTTCTGTCTTGTGCCAGGCCTAAAAAACTTCCTTTCAGACGAGATCTTCTGTCTCAGTTCAAGGGAAAAGTGGTACATCCAAGGCCAGTCTCTTCCATCTTCACGCTTGGCTACTCTCAGGGAGGGACTACGTCAGAAATGCTTTTCTGAAGGAGCAACCTCACACATCTCAAAGTCTGTCAGACAGTTTACAGGGATCGTGTATGAGGCCATGTGGGCAATCTCCTGTGATTGGTGTAGTGGACGAGATATTGGTCCAGTCCGAGTCACTGTTCAACAGATAGCTGATTTTCTAGTTTACCTATTTGAGATTAAACAGTTAGTACCCTCTACTATTAAGGGGTACAGATCAGCTATTGGCAGAACTATTTCTTTACTTGGTGGACCTGATTTCGGGCAAAATGAATATATTTCTTTACCGGTTAGAAGTTTAGTCTGGAGAGACCTAAACAGAATAAGTTGGTTCCTCAGTGGAATTTAGGGTTAGTCCTAGCTTCCCTAAACTCTCCCCCTTTTGAACCAGCAGAGGAAGTAGATTTACGTTTCCTCTACTACAAGTGCAGTCTCTTGCTTGCCTTAGCTTCTGGCAGAAGGAGAAGTGAGATTCATGCTTTTTCTGTTTTTGACTCTTGTCTACGTTTTAACAGAAACAAATCTTCTGTAACCCTGTTAACAGATCCTTGTTTCCTTGGAGAGAATCAGATTCCAGATAGGGGTGCTGAGCCAGTCATTATTCCAGCTTTGCCAGAAGATGCTTTTTCTAGGTTGTCTTGCCCAATCAGAATCCTTAGCATATATCTAGATAGAACTAAGAATTCTCGTCCTGCTAAGAATACTAGGTTTTTTCTTCCTTTGAAAAAGGGAGTTTCTGACATCTCTGCCAAGACTATTTCCTCTTGGATTTGCCGTACTATTCTTCTAGCTTACGAGTCTTCAGGGGGAAAATTTCTTAACCGCCACTCGGTTAAAGCTCATGAAGTTCGTGTTCTTGCTTCTTCCTGGGCACTTTTTAATTCAGCCTCTATTTCAGAGATTTTGGCGGCTGGGTTTTGGAGATGTTAGGATTCTTTTACTTCCTTTTATCTTAGGTCTATGTCTGCACAAGCAGACAGTCTTTTTTCACTTGGACCTATAGTTGCTGCTCAACATGTCAGTGTTCCTTTGGTTTCTGAGAGATCAGGGGATTCGGCTGTCTGTTAGATTCTGAGTTTCTCAGAATTTATAGTGGTAAGCTATTTATTGCTATAAAATTAGAAATTTTTCTAAGTAAAATTTACTTTTATTAAATAAATACTTACCACTATAAATTATAGGTTCCACCCTTTCCTTCCCTTCATCCCCTGATGAGGCTTCTCTTGGGGAAATGGAATGAGATTTATGGGTGATTTGTTGGGATATATTTGGTGTTGAGAGAGTATCTCAATGTTCTTTTATTGTGATTTTCTACTACTGTGGGTGAAGGTCGCTTGTGGGAGCGTCTCAGAATTTATAGTGGTAAGTATTTATTTAATAAAAGTATATTTTACTTAGAAAAATTTATAATTTACACATAATAGCCCTGGATAATCAGAACAGGATGTAACAGGGAAACACCAAAAGGAGCTTGGACTTTTGGGTGTAAATTGTAGCAAGCATTTGAATAAAAGATATCACGTTGTTAAAAAAAAATTTATACACACTAATCCTGAAACTGTCTTGAAAATTATTAAAGGTCAATATCTTTTATCTGATGTTCTTGCGGCAAGTAGAATTTTGATTGGTTAAAAATGTACTTCTAACACTTCATGGAAGCCGTGCTGTGTATTTCATACGGCACAGAAAATCAATAATCGCTCCCATCTGTGACCTATTGCCTGTGCTGTGTATTTCATTTACATTGTAGCAGATGACACACATACGGCACAGAAAATCAATAATAATAAGTAAGTAAGTAAGTAAGTAAGTAATGACTTTATTTCAAGAGGGTAGCACAGTTAGCAACAATAAGCTAATCTTCCCTGTGTCCCTCAAAACAATAATTGTAAATCAAATACAGCAAATACAATTTCAAACAATACATACATATTTACAACAAAATATCACAAGCTTGGTATAATGTTTTGACATTAAATAATCTGTATATTTCTTTTTGAATAGATCTATATCTTGAATTAATTTTAAATTAGGAGGCAAAGAATTCCATAAAATAGTTCCGGAGTGGTGAAAAGTTCTTTTCATAAAATTAGAATTTGGTCTTGGGACGAACAAATTTCCCTTTGCAGATGATCTTAATGAATAAACATTAGAATTTGTGTTCATATCAAATAACTTACACAAATAATCAGGAGCAGAATTATTTATACATTTATACATTAAAACACTTTTATGATATTCTAATCTATATTGAATAGACAGTCAATCAAGTTTTTTAAATAATTGAAGAGATGGTATATCATATTTTGCATTAAGAATAATTCTTGCTGCACGCTTTTGTAATTTACATAGTTTTTCAAGATTCAAATTTGTGGTTTCTCCCCATACAGTACAACAATAATCAAACAGTGGTAGAATATATCCATTATAGTACATGATTAAGCCTTCAGTAGGTAAGTATGTTCTCAAACGACACATCAATCCAAGCCTTGATGAAATCTTTGAAACAATATTATTAATTTGCTGACACCAAGACAAACATTTATCAATAGTAATTCCAAGTAATTTTTCATATTTTACATCGTTCAATAAAACATCGTCATAAAAAATATTAAAATTAGACTCAAGATATTGTATCTTTCTAGATGAACCCATTATCATTGATTTTGATTTCATAGTATTTATAACCATATCATTACTAGTGCACCATCACTGTACCTTTTCCATATCTTCATTCAACTTAATGTTAATGTCAGATATGGAATTAGACGAGAAGTGTATAGTGGTATCATCTGCATACAAATCTGACATACTATGGTCTACATAAAGGGGTAAATCATTTATATACAAAAGAAAAAGCAAGGGTCCAAGTATGCTTCCTTGTGGTATTCCATATCAAATATTTTGTGCAGATGATTCATAATTATTGATAGTTACATTTTGAGATCTTTCCGACAAATATATCAGGAGATATTGCAGATATGAACAATTATAGACCCATATCAGTACTTCCTAGCTTATCTATTAGTTATTTGGAAAAATAGTTTATGCACAGATTTATGAATATTTGTTAAATCAAATACAAACTGATTCATACGAATCAATCTGGTTTCAGATCTAAGCATTCTTGTGTGACAGCTTTAATAAAAATTGTTGATCATATTCTAATCAGTTTGTATTTGATTAAATATTCATAAATCTGTGCATACATTATTTTTCCAAATAACTAATAGATAAGCTAGGAAGTACTGATATGGGTCTATAATTGTTCATATCTGCAATATCTCCTGATTTATAAAGTGTGGTTATTCTAGCCAGCTTAAGCTTTGAAGGAAATTTTCCAGTACAAAGACTTACGTTGAAAATGTGGGTTAACAACTCGTAAATAACAGTAGCTGACATTTTCAAAATATTAGGACTTATACCATCCAAACCACTGGATTTGTGAATATTCAACTTCAAAAGTTCAGTAAGTACTTCTTCTGGTAGTATACAAGTATATGAAAATGTATTTTCGAGCCAAAGCTTGGAACTAATCCAATTATCGCTCTCTGTGTCCTTTTTCACGGTTCGGCTGACACCTCACCGTTTAACAAAACCACTGCCCTTTAAAACGGGATATATAACATCTCGAGACCGATAACGTATATTGTACGTTGTTGCATTTATTTGACGACCTATAATTAGATAAATTAATTCCTAAAAATAACGATGAAAGCAGAGCCATATATGGAAATCTAGAGAATAAGATTAATACACTTTACTGGCCAGTGGAAAATTCCATTCCTAAAAATAACGACAGAAGCAGACTGTAGCATTGTGCTATCTATTATTGCATAATTTGACCTTGACGCTGTCCGAAATAAAGAAATATTGTAATCGATAATTGAGACGACGTATTTGACCAGGCTCTCTATATATATGTGCGTGTATTTTGATTTAGCATAATTAAACACAACTGCAAGAAAGATGATGATTTATATTTTCTTCTAAAGATGCAGACGGAAAATTACAGATGGTCAGTGGGCGGTGCTTAATTTTGTGTATTGACCATTACGTCTTTAGCCTTAGAACTTCCAAGAAAGTCCGTCAAACATAGTTCGTTGAAAAAACTTAGTTACTGTTTCAAGTTATAGATCAGCAACATCGTACAAAAATGTTATAAGCTCCCGTGACCGACTATGGTTATTTAGACGGTAAGTAAATAGTTGAAGGGTTCGCCCTGGAGCGCTCACCCTTCAACGATTTACTGACCGTCTAAATAACGATAGAAGGTCACTAGGGAGCTTAGAACTTATAATATAGAATTTAGAGATATGTTAGATTTACCTATATTTTGTAAAGATATTAAGAAAAATGAGAAAACATTATTTTAGTGAGTGAGTGATTGTTGTTTAACGCCAATTCATAAATTTTTCAGCTATATCATGGCGCGAACAAGACTAAGACTAATATACAAAGTAGAAAAATATCAAATAACTGGGCAATTTAGTGGATGGATAAGATCATTCTTACTAGGAAGAAAACAAAGGGTCATAGTAAATGGTGAAATATCAGAATGGAGAGATGTGACCAGTGGAATACCACAAGGGTCAGTACTTGAACCAATATTATTTGTCTTGTACATTAACGACATGCCAGAAGTCACCAGCGTAGGAACACATACATATTTATTTGCGGACGACACTAAAGCATTCAGGGGTATATTTCAACAATCCGACTGTGTAGGCCTACAAATGGACATGCATGCATTACAAGAATGGTCTGATAAATGGCTCTTGTGCTTCCATCCAGAAAAATGTAAAGCAATGAGAATAGGAAAGATGAATTACAACCAATGGAGTATGTAGAATCAGAGAGAGATATCGGGGTTGTAATAGACAACAAATTAACATTCAACCAACATATTTCCGAAAAGATCAACAAGGCTAATTCGATAATGGGAGTCCTTCGTAGAACTATGGAATACATGGATTCTACAACATTCAAACTATTATATACAGCTTTAGTAAGGCCACATTTAGAATATGCCAACCAAGCATGGTGTCCATATCTTAAGAAACATATTGCGGCTATAGAGAATGTACAAAGAAGAGCAAACAAATACCGGAGCTATCATCACTATCCTATGAAGATCGACTTAGGAAATTGAAATTACCAACTTTAGCGTACAGAAGATCACGCGGTGACATGATAGAACTCTATAAGATTCTAATCGGTAAATACGATGAAGATATATCTAACTTCCTACGAACAAGAGGTGAATCAACAACAAGAGGCCATCAATACAAACTGTATAAATCACACTCAAGACTGGACATTAGAAAATACTCATTCACACAAAGAACTGTTGAAATATGGAACAATTTAACATCTAAAGTTGTCACAGCACCAACCATCATGTCATTTGAATCACGACTAGACAAATTCTGGGAAAATCAGCCACGAAAATACAACTACAGCCATGAAATTGTGATAAACACGACCTAAATATAACTAGATTATACGAGGAGCTGACAGAAGAGGCCTCCTGCGGAAACCTACAGTCAGAAGAGGATCTGTGAGTATGAGAGAAGAAGTCACGTTCATTTTCAATGAGTTAGGTACATTGTAGTTGGATTACCCAACAACTCATACAAGCTTATAACCAATACGGCGTCCGTTCGCGCCCGGCTTTGTAAATTACAAAAAAAAGTGCACTCGACTCGCAGTCGCAAATGATAAAGCTTACCAGTTGCTTGCCCATGATCGGTGGTTCTCACCGGGTACTCCGGCTTCTTCCACCACTAAAACTGATCGCCATGATATAGCTGAAATATTGCTGACAGTGGCGTTAAACACAATAAATCAAATCAATTTTCAATGAGATGATGATGAGGTCCACTTTGTACTAGACCAACACGCTGAGTTGGATTATTATAGGGCTAGCTCACTGAAACAGCAGTCCGCGTGTAGACATATCGCTCCACTCGGACACATTATTCTAATTCCGAGCCAACCAGTCTTTGCTCTTTCTCCTCAATACTGTCTGCTTAGCGTGGAAGCAACAAATACCAATTTTACAGTCTTTGGTTTGACCCGATCGGGGCTCTAACCCACGATCTACCGCACGCTAACCATTACGTCACCGATGCGGTTAACATTATTTTAATTTGGAGTGTTAACCTGGTAGTGAAAAAAGCAATCAACACCAGAGCTTTTCTTCAAAGGAATATATATCTGTGTCATCGATCGCAAGATCAAAGATTTATGCTACATTGAAGCTCTAGTAAGACCTCAGATGGAATATGCTAGCATCATATGATACCCATATATACAATGAACGACGCACACAACCTAGACATGGTTCAAGGAAGGGCGGTCAGATTTGTTACTGATGATGACCATTGAACCAGTAGTGTAACAAATATGCTACAACAGCTACATTGGCCTATCCTGCAGAAGCGACGAGCGGCAAATAAGGTCATCATCATGTTTCGTATAGTCAATAACCAAGTTGTCATCCCAACAGCAGCACTAGTTAGAGGTCACAACCACCGATTCCCCGTACCATTCTCCAGGACTCGGACTTGTCTATTCTCATTCTTCCCCAATGCTATCAGTCTCGACTGGAACAACTTACCATCATCAGTTGTAACCTGCAACTCCATAAGCTCCTTCAATTGTGGTCTTTTTTATGTTCAATGATTTGATGTAGGAGGTGATTGTTCTATTTACTGATATTGGTGGAATTATTGACCATCACCATTTAAACTTTCTATTCATAAGTTTTCCCAACAAATATATATTTTCTTGCAAATAAGCAAGATTTGTAGCAAAGGGAAACATGGAAACGCATTTTGATTGAACAAGTGTGTTTATTTAATGTTTCATGTCGGTTAAGAATGAAACTTTACTACAAAAGAGATATTTCATTTTCCCATTGGGAACTTTCCATTTATATGTAGCAACATTCCAGCAGCACTTACTTACGGATTATATATATATCTCAGTTGATGTGATATTCCAGGGCATGTGGTTTCTATCATTATGTTTTTGATAGAAGGTTGTTGCTAGCAAGAAACCTACTGAGCCAAGGGTTCGTAGTGAGTGGCTAGGTTGAAGTCATCACTTCGAAAGTTTTTCGGCCACCACCATGACTTGGTTAACCGTTAAGGAGTATCGTTTCCTCAAATAACCACTGATGTTCAGTTTGTCGTAATCACAATCTTGTTTGTAACAAGAGTAACACGACGGGTGCCACACATTGAGCAATATTTAATCGCTACCCTCTGGAGTACCCGAGTTCACCCCCGGGTGGGGTTAGTGTTGCTCGATCTTTTGTTTTTTGTGTAGTGTTGTGTATATCATTGCTCGTCATTTTCTACTTTATCTTTTTGCCATTGTATTGTCTATTCTTATTTTTGTTTCTTGTGTAATGTTGTGTAGATCATTGCTCGTCATTTTCTACTTTATCTTTTGGCCATTGTGTTGTCTATCCTTATTTTTGTTTCTTGTGTAGTGTTGTGTAGATCATTGCTTGTCATTTTCTACTTTATCTTTTGGCCATTGTATTGTCTATCCTTATTCTTGTTTCTTGTGTAGTGTTGTGTAGATCATTGCTTGTCATTTTGTACTTTATCTTTTGGCCATTGTATTGTCTATCCTGATTCTTGTTTCTTGTGTAGTGTTGTGTAGATCATTGCTTGTCATTTTCTACTTGTTCTTTTGGTCATTGTATTGTCTATCTTTTGGCCATTGTATTGTCTATCCTTATTTTTGTTTCTTGTGTAGCGTTGTGTAGATCATTGCTTGTCATTTTGTACTTTATCTTTTGGCCATTGTGTTGTCTATCCTTATTCTTGTTTCTTGTGTAGTGTTGTGTAGATCATTGCTCGTCATTTTGTACTTTATCTTTTGGCCATTGTATTGTCTATCCTTATTCTTGTTTCTTGTGTAGCGTTGTGTATATCATTGCTTGTCATTTTGTACTTTATCTTTTGGCCATTGTGTTGTCTATCCTTATTCTTGTTTCTTGTGTAGCGTTGTGTAGATCATTGCTTGTCATTTTGTACTTTATCTTTTGGCCATTGTATTGTCTATCCTTATTCTTGTTTCTTGTGTAGTGTTGTGTAGATCATTGCTCGTCATTTTGTACTTTATCTTTTGGCCATTGTATTGTCTATCCTTATTCTTGTTTCTTGTGTAGCGTTGTGTATATCATTGCTTGTCATTTTGTACTTTATCTTTTGGCCATTGTGTTGTCTATCCTTATTCTTGTTTCTTGTGTAGTGTTGTGTAGATCATTGCTCGTCATTTTGTACTTTATCTTTTGGCCATTGTATTGTCTATCCTTATTCTTGTTTCTTGTGTAGCGTTGTGTATATCATTGCTTGTCATTTTGTACTTTATCTTTTGGCCATTGTGTTGTCTATCCTTATTCTTGTTTCTTGTGTAGCGTTGTGTAGATCATTGCTTGTCATTTTGTACTTTATCTTTTGGCCATTGTATTGTCTATCCTTATTTTTGTTTCTTGTGTAGCGTTGTGTAGATCATTGCTTGTCATTTTGTACTTTATCTTTTGGCCATTGTGTTGTCTATCCTTATTCTTGTTTCTTGTGTAGCGTTGTGTAGATCATTGCTTGTCATTTTGTACTTTATCTTTTGGCCATTGTATTGTCTATCCTTATTCTTGTTTCTTGTGTAGTGTTGTGTAGATCATTGCTCGTCATTTTGTACTTTATCTTTTGGCCATTGTATTGTCTATCCTTATTCTTGTTTCTTGTGTAGCGTTGTGTATATCATTGTTTGTCATTTTGTACTTTATCTTTTGGCCATTGTGTTGTCTATCCTTATTCTTGTTTCTTGTGTAGTGTTGTGTAGATCATTGCTCGTCATTTTGTACTTTATCTTTTGGCCATTGTATTGTCTATCCTTATTCTTGTTTCTTGTGTAGCGTTGTGTATATCATTGCTTGTCATTTTGTACTTTATCTTTTGGCCATTGTGTTGTCTATCCTTATTCTTGTTTCTTGTGTAGCGTTGTGTAGATCATTGCTTGTCATTTTGTACTTTATCTTTTGGCCATTGTATTGTCTATCCTTATTTTTGTTTCTTGTGTAGCGTTGTGTAGATCATTGCTTGTCATTTTGTACTTTATCTTTTGGCCATTGTGTTGTCTATCCTTATTCTTGTTTCTTGTGTAGCGTTGTGTAGATCATTGCTTGTCATTTTGTACTTTATCTTTTGGCCATTGTATTGTCTATCCTGATTCTTGTTTCTTGTGTAGTGTTGTGTAGATCATTGCTTGTCATTTTGTACTTTATCTTTTGGCCATTGTATTGTCTATCCTGATTCTTGTTTCTTGTGTAGTGTTGTGTAGATCATTGCTTGTCATTTTGTACTTTATCTTTTGGCCATTGTATTGTCTATCCTGATTCTTGTTTCTTGTGTAGTGTTGTGTAGATCATTGCTTGTCATTTTGTACTTTATCTTTTGGCCATTGTATTGTCTATCCTGATTCTTGTTTCTTGTGTAGTGTTGTGTAGATCATTGCTTGTCATTTTGTACTTTATCTTTTGGCCATTGTATTGTCTATCCTGATTCTTGTTTCTTGTGTAGTGTTGTGTAGATCATTGCTTGTCATTTTGTACTTTATCTTTTGGCCATTGTATTGTCTATCCTGATTCTTGTTTCTTGTGTAGATCATTGCTTGTCATTTGCTACGTTTTCTTTTTGCCATTGTATTGTCTATCCTTATTCTGTTTCTACAATTGTTCGATTGTATTTTTAACTGTTCTGGTATTTCCCGTTTCATATTTAGCCCTTAACAGATAATGACGGTCATCTTAGTTTCCGTTTGGTTTGGTTTATGGTGTTTAACGTCACTTTCAATAATATGTCAGTTATATCGTGGCGGTCAGTTTTATTGGTGGAGAAAACCAGAGAAAACCACCAACCCGTTGGAAGTCGCTGATAAAGTTTATCACATACTGTTGTATCAAGTACACCTCGCTATGAATGGGGTTCCCGATCGGCACAAAAAGACAATCGATGAACAGTCATGCACAATTTAGTTCTCACTTGTTTTGTGGTTTTGAAGAAGCCTTTTCTTTAAACAAAGAAATCAAAACATATACTTTTGATAGATTCAATATCAATTATCAAAAACATATTAAGAAAATAATGGTCTACATGGGAGACCAGAATAAATCTGTCATCGATTAGTTAGAATAAAATATTGAATATAATATAGTAATATAAAATGTAACATGGAATGAAATATAAATGTATGGATTTAATTGATCCTACTAATTCTACCAACAAATTTTCTATATATTTACCAAAGAAAACCTGTATTCTGGTGTTGTTATAGCATAGCCTGTACGAATAAGATTTGTTTTATGATTAAGACGTGTCATATTTGAACTTTTAACTTTGTTAATAACGCTGTATCTTTCAAATATAAGTAACTTTCAAGTAACAGAGATACAGTTTTATATGAAATACAAAATATAGTTCTGTCAACACTTTCGAGGTTAGTGTTAAGTTATGGTGTTTAACGCCACTTTCAACAATATTTCAATTATATCGTGGCAGTTAGTTTTATTGGTTTGGGATACCACAGAAAACCACCGAGCTGTCGCAAGTAACTTTAGCTTTATCACATAATGTTGTATCTGAGTACACTTTACCTGAGCGGGATTCGAAATCACAACATTAGTGGTGGTAGTCACTGATTGCATAGGTAGTCATAAATCCAACTACCACACGATCATGACCACGACGGCCCCTCAACGCTTTCACGTGCCAATAAAACTACCAAAAAATTCATTAAATTCTTAAATAAAACGCTACGTTTACAAATGTATGTATCATTGGTAGATGGATTTGTGGTCATCTCTAAATATAGATTGACCATTATTAAAACAAATATATAAATACAAGATTAGATCAAATATGACATCGTATAAAACAATTAGCATTAAGGGATTTAATGTGAGCCTTCATGACACTGCATAAAATTTGAAAAATTCTATTTTTTTTTATAATGTAATTTCAGTGAATCATTCATACATTTATAAACGGTAATTAATGAGTTATTACAGAAATAAGAACCCAGTTTACCGTTTCTATCTTAAATAAGAAAACTGGAAATTCTCCATTGATTTATATATCTGAGTGAAATTTAGAGAAAACTGATAAAGTTATCGAGTTTCTTTTGATAAGGCAACCGGCAATAACGATTTGAATTATGACTTTTCAACAATAAGAAATATTGACTCTATCTATATAAAGAAAAATGATTGTATTACGTTTTCTTTGAAGCAAGTTTAAAAATATATATATAAATCACATCTCCAATTCCAAGAAACGGAAGTTTAACTAGATGGGCTTTTTCTATATCTTTGTTTTTAATTTCAAATAATTTTTAATCATCAATCATTTTTAATGTTTTATTTAGATATTAAAATAAACTATACATATATAGCTATACTTTGACTGGTTCATTCAAGGATAAACAATTAAATTAAAAATCCTTATTTTAAGCTTTACTAAGCAGTAAAATAACATTCTGTAAATGTGTTTCCATAAAAATACAAGATAAGCAGCTGTGGAAGAAATTTTAAACTTTAATCAATTTAAATACAATAAAGTACCACAAACTGGTTACACCCAATGAAAAAAGTACCAGTCAATTAGCATTAAGGAAATACATATTGACAATTCTTTCATAATCAGAAATTTACTAGCTCTATTTTTCTTTCACCATCATGCCATTATGATATAATTTTATTGTCTTAGGAAACTATTAAATCTTATTTAATTTGTGTTCCAGAATTAAACAACCTTTAAAATAAATATCATATGAATTACATATAATTGTGATGTGAATGTATTTAGGGGATCAACTTTTATTGGGACAAAATAATAATTTTTGGGATAACTTAAGCTTAAAATCAATATATTCTATTAATATATATATAATGTACAATGTAGTATATAATATATATATAATGTACAATGTAGTATATAATATATATATAATGTACAATGTAGTATATAATATATATATAATGTACAATGTAGTATATAATATATATATAATGTACAATGTAGTATATAATATATATATAATGTACAATGTAGTATATAATATATATATAATGTACAATGTAGTATATAATATATATATAATGTACAATGTAGTATATAATATATATATAATGTACAATGTAGTATATAATATATATATAATGTACAATGTAGTATATAATATATATATAATGTACAATGTAGTATATAATATATATATAATGTACAATGTAGTATATAATATATATATATAATGTACAATGTAGTATATAATATATATATAATGTACAATGTAGTATATAATATATATATAATGTACAATGTAGTATATAATATATATATAATGTACAATGTAGTATATAATATATATATAATGTACAATGTAGTATATAATATATATATAATGTACAATGTAGTATATAATATATATATAATGTACAATGTAGTATATAATATATATATAATGTACAATGTAGTATATTTCTAACTTTTCTCCTCGCGGCTTTATGCCGCCACACATCGTCGTTTATCCAGGACTAATTCAGGAAAACCGGTGATGTCTGTCCTGATATTATTGAATGTATGACGTTCAAGGGCAGTCAATCAATCGGTTAATAATTACTATTTATGACAATGGTTGAATGTCAAAACGTTAGTTTTATTTATTATTATAATTAGCTACATCTCAGTAACCTGTATTTAATAATTAATGTTCATGATTTGTGGTTATTTCGAAAAAATATTGAACATACCTGGTTATAGTTAGGGTCCTATTGCTTTTGTGGTTTCATAGAAGTCTCGTAGGGTCATATGTTAAACTGAGTCCTCTGCTAGTGGCCATTTTGGATTTCCGATTGGAACAACACCATAAACTTTGAAGAGGACTTTCCGAAATATTATTATTATTCCGAAATAACGCAAAATTTTGCGGAGTTCAAACCAAATAATGTACATAATGGTTGCAATAAATTAAGAAACTCTGTTCAATTATATCAAAAGAACTGAACAGTATCTAAAATACTATTTTACAATAGTAAAGAAAATATGTTAAATACTTTATTGGTGTTTTCAATGTAAAGTCTGTATTATCAGAAGCCGTATATGGAAGTACAGACAATACAGTGGCATATATAAAAAGAACAAAAAGACGATCAATGATTGACAAAATATCACAAAAACTAAAGATCGAACAAAACGAACTCAAATAAAACCGGAGATGAACTCAAGTGCTACGGAAGGGTGAGCAGTGCTCGCTCCACTAGTGGTCAATTTAAGCGTGACTGCCGATAGAGCACTAACAGTTTTTGGTGCAAGTTTGACCTTAGACGCTGAAACTTGTTCTTATTAATAACCTCTGTAATAATGTTAACTATCTAATTTACTAAATCATTATTCCTAATTTAATTATTATTCCCAATAATTACTACAATACATCGTGGAGCTTGTACCATATTCTTGTAACTAAGTACAGTTAATTTAAATTCTATAAAGGTTTAGACCGATCAAGGATTGCCTTTGTTAAGAAATATTTCAAAACGTGGCGTTGTCATATCACTAAGATCAAAACTATCAGTGAGCGCGTCAACATGTATTGAGTTACGCCGTTAGATCCGGAACCAATTACCTGCTTAAACTCTGAGCTATCCGGCCACATAATTATCACCTGCAAATCTTCCATATAATTCCAGGAAATTTGCACTGTTAAACAAATTAACGCATATGACGTCATAATAGATCACGATGTAAAACATTTAGTCTAGAAAACCTTCATAGGTTTACAATTAACAAATTATAGGATCGTATACAGAATAATAATGATACCCAGTACACAATTATATGGAATTTATGACCAATTGGTGACCACTGTTAATGAGTTGACAAAGTTGCAAATCATACTTATTTCAGAAAAAATTGTTTTGTTGAGTGGTTGACTAGCTATAGTGGTATGAGGGAAAAAAATATGAAAACTAGTGTGAAAATTAAAACAAAATCATCTTAAATCACTCACTATTTGAAGGTATGTACATTTTTTATAGTCTTATATAATTGAAATATGTTAATTTAGATTTTTTGTATCATTTTAAAGACTTGACACTCCATACTTTTTGTATTCGGAGATAGTCAAAGAAGCAACAACAAAAAATACAAAAAAACGAGAAATAATTGAACATAAGATTTAATTCATGAAATACATCTGGCCATTCTGTATTCCTGTTGTACATTTGTAATTAATCTGAATTTCATTATTATACCACCACTATATAACTGAAATAGTGTTGATAGTGGCGTTAAACACCATCAAACATAATTTCATTATTTTTTAAAAAATATATCTGTACAATGTATTATATTAATTGGTGAATTTAATCTTTCTGTGAGTCGTTCAAACGTTAAAAAAATTCAGCATTGTTTAACCTCCGATTCGATAAAAAATATTGATCAGTTAAGTTGTTCGTGTGTCTTTATTACATTTCGTTTTCTTTCCTACCGTTTTAGATATTGGCCATTTAAAAATTTAAAAATTCAAAAACTATAATAACATGAAACACTCATTTGTTAAACCTCAAACTCCAAATCACTAAATGAAATATTAAAATTCAAAATTTTGTGAAATTCTATGATTTTAAAAATGGCTGCTTCGACTTAGATAAAAACATGGATGCCAATACAACTTCAAAGTTGTGATGCAAGCTATATCTCACAGTAATAACAGACCATACGATTCCATACCGAAACTTTAGAGTTATTGTACCTTCTATAAAATAATAAGATTCCAAAGTATGTGAAATTATACAATTTAAACTTTATTATTACTTTACATTCTATAAAATATTATAGTAATTTGCACTTACTATTACTAGCTTATATTACTGCTGGCAATTCGTCAGTCGTCTGATTTTCTCTAGTCTATATCGTATGTTACTTCTGGTTTGGTCAGTGGTATTTCTCGTTATGGCAAGCGTGGTCAGTTTGTGATGCATCATGGGTGCCCTTCGGAACTCCTCGGCCCCCATCCCCCACGACTCACTACACTCCTCCCCGTTTTATTTTAAAGGTCCCTGGTCAGCCACTGAAACACACCCCAAAAACAAAGGGCCACCCTGGATTTAATAACAATTCCAAAAATCACCCTAGGGCTCACAAGAGGCGGTCAAAGCCTCCACAAGCCCTAAGCTTTCGATATCCATGGGCCCGCGTCCCCAGGAATCACAAGACCAGCAAACTGTGTATGCTACACACCAGACCCTGTGACGCCCTCCACACCCACAACACACCAACTATCCACTTCGATATCCCCCTATTCCACATTACCCATACCATCCCTTCCCCCCATTATTATAAAATATAACTATATTTTTTGTGACGAGTAAATCAGTTTAGAGAACAAATATACTTTTTATGATAAGTCGATCCCCTCAGAGACCCATTTTCCAAGGAAACACTTTCCCCAAGACACCATGCCAGGAATGAAGAGCGGAGAAGAGATTAATTAATCCACCTGACACAGGGGGCTTATAGCCACCCTTCGCCAGGCAGGTCAGAATTCTATGTTCTATGGGCATACCTGGTATTCCCTCTTTCTCCCTAAACACTATCATTATGCCACCCCAGAGTCCCCAATTCTTCCCCCACTGCACTATACCTTCTCCCGGGGATGCCTGTGACACCCCGAGCAGACAAAATCTCCCATGGCCTTTGCCTCTTCCTGTGTTATCCTTACACAATCACCATGATTGTTTGAGAGTTTCCCTAGCTACCTTGTGGGCCCCTACAATAGCTGTTTGCAACTCCCCTACGTATTGGTCCCCTTCGGGCTGTCCGGTGTTTCCCGAACTCCCGAACATTAGTTCCGCAGGCAACTCAATCTCCCTACCCAACATCATCATATTGGGCGTGTACCCCGTGCTTCTATTTACAGAGGACCTTAATGCCCCTGCCAACTGCGGTAAGTATTTATCCCAGCTCCGCTGATTTTTTCCAATAAAACAACGCACCGCCGCCATCAGTGTACGATTGCATCGCTCTACTTGTCCGTTCGCCGAAGGACGGTAAGGAGTAGTTCTTGATTTATGTATGTGAAGTAATTCACACATTTCCCTGAACAAAGAGGACTCAAAATTCCTCCCCTGATCAGTGAATACTTGGAATGGGCACCCAAATCTAGAAAAGAACTGATTCACCGCGGCTCTTGCCGTTTCCTCTGCACTCTGAGAAGGCAAGGGGATGCACTCTACCCACTTGGTAAATTGGTCAACCATCATCAAGATGTGTTCATTTCCTCTCTCAGTGCGAGGTAGGGGCCCAATGAAGTCTAAATGGACCCGTTCCATTGGCGATCCTGAATGATAGGATAACATTGGGTGTCTAGCTGAGACCGTTGCCTTCTTATTTTGGTTACACTCCATACACCCTTTTACGTAAGCCGACACATCTTTACTTATCCCCCTCCAATAATACCTAGACTTCACTTTCTCGATTGTCCTTTCTATGCCCTGATGTCCAGCTAATGGGGGATCGTGACAAAGTTTCACAATTTGTTCCCTGTACATCTTTGGGACCACCCTCCTTGCTGACTTCCCCTCATCCCCTTCTCTCCACAGGACCCCTTTTTCCAAAACAAAACTTCCCTGTTTATCCAATAATATTTGCTTCTATAGTCCCCTATAAACAGTTCTCCTTCAGTGGGCTCCTCCCCTGTCTCCCTCCACCTGACCACCCAGGCTAATTCGGGGTCCACCTGTTGCTGTTCCTTCATTTCGTCCTCACCCGGGCCTTGAAAACTAATGCCCTCTGCCTCTCTAACTATTTGGACTCCCTTTATACTTTCCCATCTAAGTCTATTTCCCGCTTCCCCCGTAGAGACCCAGATCTCAGCCACCCTAGGTCCCATGTCTTCTTCCTCCTGTACTTGACCCTCTCTCCCGGGTTGACCCCAAGGCTTATTTGCCAAGGGAACCACGTCATCTACATCCTGGTCAAAACCGGACTAGTTTGAATGGGCCCTAGTACAGTAGGGACACCCCCACATGGCAAATCCTGTAATTTCACTCTTAGATTGAAGTCTGAACATGGTTCCCCCCCCCCCCCCGGGATCCTTGACAAGGCATCTGCATTGGTATGTTTCTTCCCAGGCCTATGCTGTGTTTCCATATTGAGCTGACTCAGTTCTTCTAAACATCTAGCCAGTTGCCCCTGTGGCTCCTTAAAATTCATCAGCCAGGTCAGACTATTATGGTCTGTCCTGACCGTGAAATGCCTACCCAACAAGTAATGCCTAAACTGTCGAGAGAACCTCATAATTGCTAATAATTCCTTTCGAGTGGTGCAGTATTTTTGTTGCTCCGGAGTCAAGGTAAGACTCCCGTACACTACTGCCCTCTCTTCCCCTTCTTGTATTTGAATCAATTCAGCCCCCACCGATTTATCGGATGCATCCGTATCCAGTATAAAGGGATCAGTCGCGTTAGGCAGGGCTAGAACTGGTGCTCTCACCATTACATTCCTCAACTCATCAAACGCCTTTTCCTGTTCATTTCCCCATTGATATGTACGTTTCCCTGTTAGGGCCTGAAGGGGAAATGCTATTTGAGTATATCCTTCAATAAAGGCCCTATGGTAATTGGTGAACCCCAAAAACCTCTCCACCTCCTTTTTATTCTTAGGCCTTGGCCAGTTTTTTATATCTTTCATATATCCTGGCCCAATGTATATTCCTCTAGGTCCCACTACTCTACCCAGGAACTCCACTTCCTTTTGAAACAGTTCACATATTTTGGGCTTCAATTTTAGCCCATACTCCCTAAACCTAACCAATACAGCCCTCAGGTTGGCCAAGTGCCCCTCGAAATCCTTCCCCAGGACCAGGATATCGTCCAGGAAAGCCAGAACCACTTTCCAATTCAAACCCCTCAGCACCAGGTTGATGACTCTCGTATAAGTGGCTGGTGAGTTATATAACCCAAAAGCCATTCCAGCGAACTCAAACAACCCGTATTTAGTAATAAATGCCGTTTTGGAGCAGTCTTCAGGTTTGATTTTCACCTGCCAATATGCTGAATTGGCATCCAGTTTGGAATACCATACATTCCCGGCTAAAGTGTCAAGACACTCGTCCACTAGGGGCGATGGGAACACATCTTTAATGGTGAGAGCATTTAAGGCCCTGTAATCCACACACCACCGTACTGACCCACATCGTTTCCGAATAAGAACCGGAGCCGATGCCCACTCAGACACTGATGGCCGGATCACCCCTGCACTCAACATTTTCTTTAATTGGGCCTCTTCTTCTCCTACAAACCCTAATGGGGTACGCCTGATTCTTTGTTTAATTGGGCGATTGGTCCCAGTATCAATCCCATGCTGGATTGTATTAAATTTCCCCAAGTCAAACTCACTTTTAGCAAACACATCTTCAAACTCGCATAATAACTCACTAAGTTGTGTCTGCTCCTGCTCATTCAGCTTCCCTTTGGATTTATCAAAGAGATTAATCAAATGTTCAGGAATTTCCCGTTTTCCATTCTCTGGACCCCCCTGTCCCGCAACTTCTACCTTTTGTACTCCGATATTTTCTACGTTCAAACACACCTCTTCTGCATAGGCCAAAACTTCCCCTTTCTCTACTTCTACATAGTGATCGGATATGTTAATCAAACAAAGCACTGGGTTATTACCCCCATTGTGCAATGTTCGAGGTATTAATAGCTCACCCTTGGTAGCTGCCTTTACTATATACTCCCCTGCCATTGACTCACTCAGCTGTGCCCCCACTCTCATGACTGAATTAGGGGGTACCTTACACCCCTTGGCTAGGAACACCCCCGCCTCTGTCTCATTGACTAAAGGGCTTCCTGTTCCCAAACTCATGGGTATAATATCCCCTGATATCTGTAGTTCCTTTTCTTTGAGATGTAGGGACACCCCATTAGCCTCTAAAAAGTCTAAACCCAGTAACATATCCTCCTCTATTGGGGCCACGTAGATTTCTACTGTGAATAGATGTGTCCCTAGGACTACCTGAAAAGGGCCAGCAATATACCCATTCATCTGCATTCCCTTCCCTGCGGTGTTCATAACCACTTCCTTACGGATTGGTGGGGCAGGGTCCAATGATTTGTAGATTTCCTCGGACACCAGTGTTACATGTGCTGCTGTATCTACTACAGCTTGTAACTGCATGCCTTGTACTTCTGCTGGGACCCTAAACATTACCCCATTGGACAGCTTGAGCACCGTTACTGCTCCGTCCTCTTCCTCATCCGTAACACAATTTCCTATTTTATCCTCTACCCCCTTTTCCTCCTCCTCTATGGACTCGTCCGTGTCCCTCTTATCCCTATTGTTTTCCTCCCCTACTGACTCCTCACTTGAGAACTCATATCCCCGACTCGCACCTTCAGATTTGACCCGTCCCTCCGGACTACTAGAATCCGGAGGGTCGTCCTTGGCTTCCCTATTGTTTTCCTCTCCTTCTGACTCTTCACTTGAGAACTCATACCCCCGACTCGCACCTTCAGATTTGACCCGTCCCTCCGGATTACTAGAATCCGGAGGGTCGTCCTTGACTTCCCTATTGTTTTCCTCTCCTTCTGACTCTTCACTTGAGGACTCATACCCCTGACTCGCACCTTCAGATTTGACCCGTCCCTCCGGATTACTAGAATCCGGAGGGTCGTCCTTGACTTCCCTATTGTTTTCCTCTCCTTCTGACTCTTCACTTGAGGACTCGTACCCCTGACTCGCACCTTCAGATTTGACCCGTCCCTCCGGATTTTCTCCCAATTCCCTATTTACCCCTAGGAGCCTATCCTGCTGATTCTTCTCCTCCATATCTATTTCTCCTCCCTCTTTTACTTCTTTGAGACTATGTATATTGGCGATAAGGGGTTGTCTCAAGCCTCGCGAGTTGCCCCTTTGGAGTTTAAAGCCTCCTTATTTTCCTGAAATGACACTCGTTTCTCCCCTGTCGGAGACCCCAACCTTGGGCACTCCCTCTTGAAGTGTCCCATGACCCCACAGTGGAAGCATCCCTGTTTATCCCCCTTTCTGGGGGATGGACTTCGTGATTGTGCTCTATACCTATCTATTCGATTTCTCTTCACCCCCTCCATAATGGCTGCCATTTGAGTGGAAAGTGCTGCTATGTTGGACTTTATCTCACTCATTTCTTTCCCCTGTGCCGACAGTACTTCTCCCATTTTTTTCTCCAAACTCTTATCTGTAACCCGATCAGTCCCTATTGCACACACCCTGGCCTCTCCCCCGTAGTGAGGCCCTGGAGATACTTGTTTCACCTCCCTTCGAGGATTGCGCCCCAGGGTGGTCCCAAATATAGCCTGATTATTATGTTGGAACCACCTCATTTTATCAATAGCCTCCTCTATGTTTTTGGTCGGATATTAGAGGCATAACTCCCGGCCTCTTTATCTGCTGCCCCTTGGCATAGCCTCACCACTGCTTGTTGATACATGTGAGTTTCGGGCAAATCTCTAAATGCTCTAGTGGCCAGGGATAAGACCCTATCCGCTCAGTCCTCCAGGAGTTCATCCGGAGTCTGACGGGCATTATTAAATTGGACCTGGGCTGTTTCGGGGAGTTCACGGAAACCAAACCGTTTTTCTAGCTTCCGTATTAGGTCCATATATACCATTTCCTGGTTCCGCTCAACCAGGAGGGCATAATATTCACTTGCTTTCCCATCCAGGCACCAGCATAACTGGTCCCTGCATTCTCCTTCCGTCCACTCACTAACTTCCGCATAACGGGAAAATTTAGCGTAGAATGCTTTCCAATTTGATTTACCATCAAACTTTAAGGACATTGGCAAACTAACACTCTTCCCCCTTCCCCTTTGACCTCTCTCTCCCTCATACTCCTCTTTTCTTGCATAATCGTTAGGATTTTCGGGTTCTCTTCTGGGGGGCCCCCAGGCCTGTTCCCACTACTCTGTAACCTAGGAATAGATGGGTTTCTTCCTCCTGGGTTTTCAATGTCTCCCCCACTTGGGCGGTAATGTCCCCTTTCCCTATCATACTCATCTCTACGTTGAACTATTCTAGGGACTTCATTTACCCTTCCTAGGGTATGTCTTGTTCTACCTATACTCTCCCTCATCTTGGGGTTAGTATTTTCCCTACTCCACCTCCCTCCGGTATTCCTCGGAGGGGAATAACGGCCCCCCCCCCCCCCCCCTGTCATGCCAAATACTTTCCCTATTAGACGGGGCTACTGTTCGTATTTTTGGCACTCTTACTTCAGCCCCCCCCCCCCCCCCCCCCCCCTCCCACCAATCCCCTTCCTGTTTATTATAATATGGTTCTCCCCCTGTTAATGGGACTTTATCAAATGTACCCATATCCTTCCCCCTTCCTTTAACTTGACCCTGTCCTGTCCCATCCCACTTCCCTATTAATTTGTCAACACTCCTAACCCTTTCCCTATGTCGATCATACAGGGATCCCATTCCTTCTTTATTTTCAAAAGAGGTAAAATCCAAACAATCCAGTAACGGTTGTGTTATCCTAAGATATGGAACCTGATTTAGATCATCCAATTCCAGATCACCCTTTGCCTCCCTCAATTCCAAAATTTTAACGGCCACCTTCGCCCCTATCCCTGGTACTGACATCAGCTCCTCGATGGAACAATTGTTAATGAAAACTCGCGGCATTGTTAATAAAAAAAAATACACAACAAAAACACGTGGCTTTTTCTTTTGTGGTGTATGCGTGTATGTACAATTTTTAACGGACCAGATTTTTACACTGGGCCGCTTTTGTCTACTTTTGCTTAAAATCGATAATGTCAACAAAAAAAAATTAAATTTATTTGGACACCGGACTTACAACTTATCTTTAACCAGCTTTTATTTAAAGATGGCTTCTAGAAACTAGCTGCTTCCGGTTCGGGGTTCACATTTGGGGAATACACGTGCTTGCTTAAACACGTGGTGGGGTATACACGTGAGTTGAAAAGGGGTACTTTCTTTACCACGGAAAAAAATTTAAAGATTTCCAATTTTGTCTGCCAATCCTATCTGCGTATCTTCCCTTGAAATTTCCTAACGAACAATTTCCCCTGAAAACACCAGGTCCTATCAGCCCTACAACATTAGAACAAAACAAAAAAAACAAAATTTTTTACACGTGGTGGGGACTACACGTGGGTGGGAAAGGGGTACTTCTTTAACACGGGCAAAAAATTTAAAGATTTCCAATCTTGTCTGCCAATCCTACCTGCGTATCTTCCCTTGAAATTTCCTTACGGACAATTTCTCCTGAAAACACCAGGTCCTATCAGCCAGGCAAAACTGCAACCAAAGAAAAAAAAATTAAATGGCGGAGTTGCGATTTTACTTAAAAATCGCTTTTGGTTAATTTAATAACCTTTCTCGCGAATAGGATTCGACTTGTAGTCGCAGCGCCAATATAGTAATTAGCACTACTTACTATTACTAGCTAGTACTAGCAATTTTTCAGTCGTCTGATTTCTCTTGTCTATATCGTATGTTGCTTCTGGTTTGGTCAGTGGTATTTCTCGTTATGGCAAGCGTGGTCAGTTTGTGATGCATCATGGGTGCCCTTCGGAACTCCTCGGCCCCCATCCCCCACGACTCACTACAATATTAATATTACCAACTTTGTGAAATAAAAATGTTTTAAATATGGCTGTCAAGACTTGGATAAAACATGGCTGCCAATACAACATTCAAGCTGTATTTCGGATAATCATATCACTGAACCTTTAGAATTACTTTACCTTCTATAAATTTAGAAATTGGAATTGAATAAAGGAGATAATATTAAAAAAGAAATCGATAATAGAAAGTTACTCACTGATGAAATTGAAAATCTAAATGAAAACAACAGGATGTATTATATAATTTATAAAGATAGATATTGCTGAAAACATAGCTATCTTTCTCATTCAAATTTCGTAAGAAGAAAAATATTAAATATTTATTTTAATCAAGAACTTAAAGTAGTGTACAGAATCATTAGAACTGAGGACGGGTCGTCTTTTGTATTGTGTATTGTGTATTGTATTGTGTATTGTATGCACATACATGTGTTTTTGCAGTCTTATGTCCCAATCTGTGATTGTTATGCATTAATTAAGTTATTAAAATTGGTAAAATTCTAAAATTTCAAATATGGTTGTCAGGACTGATAAAACATGGCAGCCCGTAAATTCTACGATTTCAAACATGGTTGTCTAGACTTTGATCAAACATGTTTGTCAATACAACCATGATGAAACTTTAGATTTACTTTGCCTTCTGTACAATACCACGTATTAAGATTCCCAAATTTGAAATTTTTCCCATTTCAAATATGGCCGCCTGGAATCGGATAAAACATACAATACAACATTAAAATCGTGATTCAAGCTATATCGCAGAAGCAACTGAACATACACTATGTAAACGATGTTCTCCGTGAAATATGATATCGTGCTGTTCTTTATGAATCTTACATATTTAAAAGGTGAAAAAGTATTCCTGTATATAGGTAGTGACGCCCTCTGGCGTGGTGAGAATGGGATCTAAAAAGTTAGTGTGTTATTTGATTTAATTCTTGAAACCATGAAGTAGTTTTGTTAAGAAGTCTACGACGTGTAACTAAGGAAATAAAACTTTGCATTTGTTCTCTTATTATTTATATTAATGGTAAGAATAATGTCAGAGAAGTCTGTGTCTTTTCCCTGAAATAAACAATTGAATCACTATTCTGACATATGTATATATAGCGTTGGACCTAATACATAAATTTATTTAATTGTATATATATAATATCCCCAAAATTGCAGTTTGTCATAAATGATAGTCAAAGATATTCATAGACGAATTGATTTATGTTTTGTATGTAGTATTTTGGTAAGGCATCTTTAAAGATGGGTGTTTAAAATTTAATAAGTAAACATTGCTGGGGTTATAACACCACCAACAATTCATCAGTTGCAGATGAACTTTATGACAGGAGACATTTGATAAAAATTAAAATGCAATAAGAGTTCAGTTAAGTCTAATTAACGACACGAGACCAATGTTCTCCTGTCTGATCAACTAAAAATAGTTTGTTATTTCTTCGTTAAGCTAGACATCGTTTATCACCAATTACATGTTGCCTAAAGGGACATGGGTGACCTACTGGTTAAGTTCGTTGATTTCTGATCACAGCTCAAGCTAAACACAACTGACCGGTGCGTTCACTACCTGATAATCTAGAGTTAATGATTCAAGACATATATACATGACTAGCAGATTCATATCTTTATAACTTTTCGAGTCGATTAAATCTGATATTCGCGATATAGCTGGGGTAAGCTCTGGTGCTCCTTAAGGGTAAGCCATTCCTGCTCCACTAATGAAACCACCGTGTTACTGTTGAACGATACGAACAACATATGATATGGATATCGTGTTGGACACCAGTATACGTAAATAAATAAATATATCAATTATTCGGTACTTTTTCCCTGTTATCTCGGATTCCTCCGCCAATAAAACTGATTACTGTTAAGCACCATGCATATTCATAGGCTTTTGTGATGAGATAGAATTTCCACAATAGCAATTAATTCAACCGAAATAAATATAACATTATTTACGTTTTCAGTACTATCACTGGGTCGATGCTACTGCTGGTGGACTCAATAGTCCCCGAGGGTATCATCAGCCCGGTATTCAATGCTTCGTCACTGACATGGTTTATTCTTCGTCACTGACATAGTTTATTAGATATATATTTTTTATCTTCGTCACTGACATAGTTTATTAGATATATATTTTTTTATCTTCGTCACAGACAAGGTTTATTAGATATATATTTTTTATCTTCGTCACAGACATGGTTTATTAGATATATATGTTTTATCTTCGTCACTGACAAGGTTTATTAGCTATATATTTTTTATCTTCGTCACAGACATAGTTTATTAGATATATATTTTGTATCTTCGTCACAGACATGGTTTATTAGATATATATTTTTTATCTTCGTCACTGACAAGGTTTATTAGATATATATTTTGTATCTTCGTCACAGACATGGTTTATTAGATATATATTTTGTATCTTCGTCACAGACATGGTTTATTAGATATATATCTTTTATCTTCGACACATACATGGTTTATTAGATATATATTTTTTATCTTCGTCACTGACAAGGTTTATTAGATATATATATTTTTATCTTCGTCACAGACATAGTTTATTAGATATATATTTTTTATCTTCGTCACAGACATAGTTTATTAGATATATATTTTTTATCTTCGTCACTGACAAGGTTTATTAGCTATATATTTTTTATCTTCGTCACAGACATAGTTTATTAGATATATATTTTTTATCTTCGTCACAGACATAGTTTATTAGATATATATTTTTTATCTTCGTCACTGACAAGGTTTATTAGATATATATTTTTTATCTTCGTCACAGACATGGTTTATTAGATATATATGTTTTATCTTCGTCACTGACAAGGTTTATTAGATATATATTTGTTATCTTCGTCACAGACATAGTTTATTAGATATATTTTTTTTATCTTCGTCACTGACAAGGTTTATTAGATATATATTTTTTATCTTCGTCACAGACATAGTTTATTAGATATATATTTTTTATCTTCGTCACAGACATAGTTTATTAGATATATATTTTTTTATCTTCGTCACAGACATAGTTTATTAGATATATATTTTTTATCTTCGTCACTGACAAGGTTTATTAGATATATATTTTTTATCTTCGTCACAGACATAGTTTATTAGATATATATTTTTTTATCTTCGTCACAGACAAAGTTTATTAGAGATATATTTTTATCTTCGTCACAGACATAGTTTATTAGATATATATTTTTTTATCTTCGTCACAGACATAGTTTATTAGATATATTTTTTTTATCTTCGTCACTGACATGGTTTATTAGATATATATTTTTTATCTTCGTCACTGACATGTGTTTATTAGATATATATATTTTTAGCGATATTTACAGTTTCTAAATCATGTAATTATTTTATCAAAGCTAAAGTTCTCTTACCGCAGATAAATGTGACCATGGCCGATTTTAGATATCCCTTTTAGGCTCATTCTAGCTCCCAAAGACTTTTAGATTATTTGGCTTTCAAATATTTTCCATGACTTTTGAGTGTAGCCGATAAAGGTTATTTCAGAAAGGCGTCGTAAGCATTGCTAATTGATATCTACATTTTTATTATTTCTGACAAAATAAACAGCATAAAATATGTGTTCCTCAAAGAAGAAATATTATGGGGTTGTCTATAATGAATTATCCAACGGAACAAATATATACAGTTTCAGACAAGAGAATTGGTTCAAGCTTTAACTAAGCTTGTGGCCTACAGAATAGATGTCCTGTGAGCTAAGTTATATTTTTTTATGATAAATCAATAATCAACATACAAAAACCATGCAAATTCGATGCAGATGTCACACCCAGCAGCAATATTTTTATTTGTATTGAAAATATTGTTGCAATACAAGGTAACAAGTGGACCACAGTACATTAAAATATACATTCTATATCAAATATGTTCAGATCTGTTTCAGACCTTATAATTTGGAGGGAAAGGAAGTTGTGGCTATTGTTTTTCTGAAACAATATCTGTCGCCAAAGTTCATAGAAAATAATAAGTTGACCTGAAAGGTGCAAAAATAAATAATCTGGCCTTGCAGTTTACAACGAGAATTTTTTTTGGAAGAATCTGAAGAAAAATTACCAGTTTTTCATGTTTATAAAATAAATAATCTGCATTTGTTTTCGTGTGAAAATAATAATTTATGTCTCGGGAGTAAAGACCTTAAATGGTCGATCCCTTAGACTGAATAGTTGTATGTAGATGTGTTTAATGGATGACTGATAATTTAATTGTTTTTGAACAACATGCAGATATTTTTGTTTTGCTAAACTGTCTAATTTAACTTAATCAACGGTAACATATTCAATTGTTTGTTATTCGCTACAGTATTTAGCAAGGTAATTAAGTAGAGAAACTATAGTAACATTTAGCAAGGTAATTAAGTAGAGAAACTATAGTAACATTACAACAATCATACATGAATTACATAAATGTGTTAGCAACATAAGAACTCTATTAAAGGTTTTTGGGGGCTGGGGTACAGGAGCGAAACCAGTACCTGGGACGATATGCTTCTTTTATTCTTTATTTTGTCATTCTAATGGAATTGAATGGAATTTTAATTTTCAACAAAAATGACCAGTCGCAATATACAATAATATGGCCTTATGTATTGTCTTTCTGTTGCAGCTTACAAACTATCTGCTTCGTCTTTGAACATTCACACGACGCAGACTTTAACCTAAATGGTTTATTAGTAAATGTCACATCTGTCTTCCTGGGAATATACAGCTTTTCAGTCGTCAAGTATTCAGGTAAGTTCAACTTGATACTATCTTACTGTACAATAGTCCTAGACAGATGTCTGGTTAATCCTAGCATTAGTATTAGACAGATGTCTTGTTAATCCTAGCATTAGTATGTCCAGATTTTTGTCTATTATGATCCATAAAACGACCATTCGCCTCCAATGTACTTGTCTCATTATTTCTAATTCTTAAAAAGCTCTTCTAAATAGTACATCGGTTGGTATGTATCTGCACTGCTAATTTAGCACATCCATTACTTTGGCTTCTATTAGTGGGATATTATCTATTAAAAGAGTTATCCAAAATTCTTTAGGAGCTAGTCTGTAATTAAAAAAAATTATAATAATAAAAAAGAGGCTGCAGCATAGCCATGGTTGTATAATTTGTGGAATTCTAAGTATTTACCTAAATATGTTAATATGTTACTTAGCAACATGGAGGGTCCTAGATATTATCTATCAAGTCTAAAGTTATGCATAAGTTATTCTCACTGCATTCCAACAAAATAGTTTCTGCAATAAATGTGACATATGAAACCATGTCAACTCTGTCGAACACCATCTTGTTCTCCAAATTTCTGATTGCTCTATACATATTATTCTGTACATAATATAGCAGATCATTCGCCACCACCTTTGGAAGTGATATAACATTTTAGAAGCTAACGTCTTTTAACATCGGGTCTTATAAATAGTTTGCAACTCTGTAAACACATAATCTTTGCCAGGTTGTTTCAATATTTAGGTTTGTAGCAATTCCATTTTCCTTCAATCGTCTCTGGCAATCCTCTTGCCAGTGTCTCCATTTCATATCAAATTTTGATACAGAATGACATTGAGACATGTGAGAATACATAGACATTTATTTCAATATGAATGCTATCTGAACGTGCAGCTGAATGTATAGACAAAAGTCGTCTGACGTTGTAAATGTGACCCTGTAACACTAATCTATATAAACTGTATCTCAGTAAAACTGGCGGTTATCTGGTCTGTCCTCTTGTAAAAGTTCTAAGAAAGTTTCCTGCCAATCACAAACTGTAGTCTTATCAAATCCTATAACTGTGTAATTACAATGTCTCCTACAGGACTGTTTAAAAGTAAGATCGCACATAAACTCCATATTAGTTCCAACATCTTTAGTTTTCGTTGGTCTAGATAGTTCTCTTTCCGCTCTTCATCTATTGTACCATTAGAAAAAGTCTTTTAAAATCAGCAAAAGCTGCCAGTGTACATAATATGAGATTTATTGACAAGTTTTCACCTGACTTCAAGATGTAGATCTATATACTATCTAGTTTCTCTGATTTCTATGAGTTCCCTACAGTTTGTTATATTGTCAATCTCGTTCTAGTGTAGTTTTTCAACCTGGAAATACAAACAACCAGTTTCCTACTTGCCATGTTGACTAACCCTACAGCACAATTTGAATCAATATTGTCTTACAAAATACACTTTTCACGCTCAGTCATTATGAATTACCTGCACATTAATGGAAATATTGTGATAAAGTCACATCTTGTACGCTCTCAATTCTATAAAATTTCTATGATGACATTTATATTTTGTGGAACAGATATTGAGGACTAAAACGTGTCACATAACCATTCCTCGCTTCCTTTATTCCACTTGTCGAAATCACTTCCTTGTCCTTATCTCATGCATGACGTATCACCTGGTTTGTAACTAGAGTAAGACGACTGGTGCCACTAGTGGAGTAGGAACGTCGAAATCACTTTCTGGTCCTTATCTCATTCATGACTTATCACCTGGTTTGTAACTAGAGTAAGACGACTGGTGCAACTAGTGGAGTAGGAACTGCTCTTCCGGAGCACCTGAGTTCACACCGGTTTTAGGTGGGATTCGTGTTGCTCCATCTTTCCTCCATTTACAAATTCCGATTCTCCATTTGGTATCTTCAAAAACTCTTCTTGCATATCACCGTGATACGTATTGTAATAAGTGATTAACAATGTTTTTTAAAACGAGATGATTGAGAAACGTCCTCGAGTTTTAAAAAAACATCTTTAATTATTTTATCGCTATGATAGTATGTTTATCGCTATTTTGTTTATTTTCCCTTTGATGTTTAAAACCGATATATTTCATATCATGTGGGCGCATGAGATGATTCCAATTATCGCTAATCGCTAAGCGTTGTCAAGGACGCACGTAGTATTATCTTGTTTTTTAATATGACGTTATAATGACGTCACATTACCAAATTCTTGATAATTAATAGATTAACGATTCAAAATATTAATTGTGTTTAAAAAAAATGTCAGTATCTCAACAAAAATTATTTAATTATGAATACAAAATAGCGATAAAATAATTAAAGATGCTTTTTAAAACTCGAGGACGTTTCTCGGTCATCTCGTTTTAAAAAAACATCGTTAATCACTTATTAACAAGGATTGGTAATGTGACGTCATTATAACATCATATTAGAAAACAGCGATATTACTACGTGGGTCCTTGACAACGCTTAGCGATTAGCGATAATTGGAACCATCTCATGCATGATATGAAATATATCGGTTTTAAACATCAAAGGGAAAATAAACAAAATAGCGATAATATACTATAATGCATTTTCTGTGGGATAGAGTGATTAAGGTCATTAACTTATCACCACAAGGTTAACACCATGTACTGTAATTGTATAACCATATGCAACAGTCAGCATACAGTAAATGGTATTAGCTTAAACATATTTTATTTGGCAATAACAAACTTAAGCAATCTTCTCCTAATGTTACAAATGTAATATGGAGAAGACTTTATAAGTTTGTTTAACTTGTGTCTAATCCATTTTGTCTATTTTATTGGCAAATAAAATATGTTTAAACTAACACCATTTACTGTATGCTGACTGTGTTACATATAGTTATACAATTACTAACATGATCCAAATAGTCTTAAAATTGGAGAAGAGTTTTTCCTCACTTTTAATACGTGGGGCAACAACCGTTTTAAGCACATCTTTTATTTGTATTATTTTCTTTACAAATGAGAAATGTTGTTTTCTAAGGCACCTTGCATATCTTTTGTGATGAAATTTCAATGAAAGTATTACATTAATTGTTATATACTAATTTATAAATATTATTAACTTTTCTTTGTGAGATGGCAATATCCTATACCAAAAATCGGTTATGGTTCCACTTTATTTCAAAGATCAATATTTCATTTTCCTACTCTTCACCTATTGCACCTAAATATCTAACTATAGGAGTGCATTGTAAGACTTCAGTATTGATGACATCAAAGCTAAGCCTCTTGGTTGGCCATAATTCTCTAATCATATATAGTCCCACTGGCAACGTCATTACGAGAGATTTGAACATTATAGACAATGAGAATCTTCGTAGCAACAAATCCTTTTCTAAGGCCCAAAATACCATGAACCAAAGTCTATAAATTGGAAGTACAACTTCACACTATTTAACGACGCTGTGGAGAAATATGTCAAAAATAGACAAAAGGAGAAAATGAGGAGGTTGATTACCTTTAGAAATAGGATAAAGCAAAGAGGTCATTGATTCAAATTAAAATCAGAAGCTCAAGTCATCAATGAAACCATTACCGCTATTCACGCCAAATATATTTATTCTTGCAGATATAACACCTGACTATGTCGTTCTTATCTACATAAAACATTACATATTACTTTACCTGAGTTCACTATCTACATAAAACATTACAGATTACTTTACCTGAGTTCACTATCTACATAAAACATTACATATTACTTTACCTGAGTTCACTATCTACATAAAACATTACAGATTACTTTACCTGAGTTCACTATCTACATAAAACATTACATATTACTTTACCTGAGTTCACTATCTACATAAAACATTACAGATTACTTTACCTGAGTTCACTATCTACATAAAACATTACATATTACTTTATCTGAGTTCACTATCTACATAAAACATTACAGATTACTTTATCTGAGTTCACTATCTACATAAAACATTACATATTACTTTACCTGAGTTCACTATCTACATAAAACATTACAGATTACTTTATCTGAGTTCACTATCTACATAAAACATTACAGATTACTTTACCTGAGTTCACTATCTACATAAAACATTACATATTACTTTACCTGAGTTCACTATCTACATAAAACATTACATATTACTTTACCTGAGTTCACTATCTACATGAAACATTACATATTACTTTACCTGAGTTCACTATCTACATAAAACTTTACATATTACTTTACATGAGTTCACTATCTACATAAAACATTACAGATTACTTTATCTGAGTTCACTATCTACATAAAACATTACATATTACTTTACCTGAGTTCACTATCTACATAAAACATTACATATTACTTTACCTGAGTTCACTATCTACATAAAACATTACATATTACTTTACCTGAGTTCACTATCTACACAAAACATGGCAGATTACTTTACCTGAGTTCACTATCTACATAAAACATGAGAGATTACTTTACCTGAGTTCACTATCTACATAAAACATTACATATTACTTTACATGAGTTCACTATCTACATAAAACATTACAGATTACTTTATCTGAGTTCACTATCTACACAAAACATGACAGATTACTTTACCTGAGTTCACTATCTACATAAAACATTACAGATTACTTTACCTGAGTTCACTATCTACATAAAACATTACATATTACTTTATCTGAGTTCACTATCTACATAAAACATTACAGATTACTTTACCTGAGTTCACTATCTACATAAAACATTACATATTACTTTATCTGAGTTCACTATCGACATAAAACATTACATATTACTTTACCTGAGTTCACTATCTACATAAAACATTACAGATTACTTTATCTGAGTTCACTATCTACATAAAACATTACAGATTACTTTATCTGAGTTCACTATCTACATAAAACATTACATATTACTTTACCTGAGTTCACTATCTACATAAAACATTACAGATTACTTTACCTGAGTTCACTATCTACATAAAACATTACATATTACTTTATCTGAGTTCACTATCTACATAAAACATTACAGATTACTTTACCTGAGTTCACTTACCTGAGTTCACTATCTACATAAAACATTACATATTACTTTACCTGAGTTCACTATCTACATAAAACATTACAGATTACTTTACCTGAGTTCACTATCTACATAAAACATTACATATTACTTTACCTGAGTTCACTATCTACATAAAACATTACAGATTACTTTACCTGAGTTCACTATCTACATAAAACATTACATATTACTTTATCTGAGTTCTTATCTCACCCAATCAGCGACTGAGAACAAAGTGATCCACACGTTGATTATCGATTTGTTCTCTCACGGGTTGGGAAGTGTGAAAATTGAACAAGAATTAGAGAAAAAATTATTATTAATTCTAATATGACGTCCTTCAAACGATTTGAGTCTAAACCCGTGGTGAAAATAATATTTATCTATGACCGATTACGTCATAGATGGACGTGGTCTGTGCATGCTTTATAATCGGCTGTTCCATGACACTCCCCTGTTAAAGGTACACAATGATAAATATGTAATACACAAAATAACTAAGCATTCGTGTATTGGAAATCGGCTCAGGCGATATAGAAAACAGAGAGGGAATATAAACCCACATCCCTTCCGAAGATCCCGAATAACATATAGTATTCTTGCATATCCATGGGCCTATGAGGAAATGGAATCGTAGAATGGCAACACAGCATGGTTTGTTGGTTCTTTACTACATTTGTATTTTCTAAAGCCAATCTGCTGCCGAATTAACTCATAACAAATGCGATAAAATAGTATGTCCAGGAGTACGTTTTCATATGTATACATTGATTTAAATCAAATGTCTGGGTTTATATCATTCGAAATATGTCTTTTGCATAATGTCGAATTTGTGAAAAAATATATTTATATATTGTTTTTAACTATATGAAATTATATTATAAATCGTTAAATTTACGCAGTGCAGAGGATTCCTCCTCCCTTCTGAAATTATTAGACTGCATTCCAATTTTACCAAATTTTACTGTCATGAGTCATCTCATTCAACTTTAGCTAATGTTAGTGTTTTTTGGCATGTACATAATTGTTCTTGGTTCTATATTTTTTTTTGTGTAATATGAAATGAACTTAAAACACCCACCGGTGTACGTCAACTGAAATCCGAACACCTCAGATCATTTAGGCCTTGCATATATCTTTATTTCTCATAACCAATTTACAGAGGTAATTTAGCCAATCACTATCTAATTTTATTGATTCCGTAAAAATTGTCACGATCAAGCGTCAAGCCTGGGTCAAAAAGTTGTAGTACGACTACGTAAAACAAATACCACATCATCAAAACAGTTCTAAAAATACATTGGGAAAATCGTGGAAACATATTACATCACGGTCGTTTCGAATCATTTCCATTCCGTAAAAATCTTGTTATTTTCGTTCGCCAGATCACGTGATTTCGATGGACTAATCGGCATTGAACTTCCGGTGTCAATGTACACAACAAAAACTCCAATCGATTTCGATTTGTGCCGTTTTAACGTTCGATTCTCAACTTAAAAAAATCTTAACATTTTCTGTAAAAGACAGATATCAATTAAATTATTTTATTTGTATCAAAGACTTCAATGCAGAGACAATTACTTCTTTAAAATTAAATTTGTTTTCTTTCTTTATTTGCGGCTGTCAGCATCATGAAAGGAAAACGATCTGCCTTTATGTATATATTTCTGATATCAGACAGATAGTGGGGTACCGAACACCAGTATTTATTCAGCCGTTTCCCTGGCGTCTCCATATTACAATTACTTATAATCTACCGCTTCTACGACTATGATATGCTGACGTTGTCACAGTAATAGCGTAAACACCGGAAGTCGCCTGCCGATTAGTTCAGACGTCAAGACACGAAAAAGATGGAACGTGGTCGAAATTGACATGATTCAAAACAACCATCGTAGAGTCAGGCGTCATTCAAAACTCTCCAAATCACTTGAATTCATGTACACTGATCTAAATATAGATATATATATATAAATCATATAAAATAATCATTTTTATAGTATTTAAATATATTTCTTCAATTAAATATAGACGAAGAGACGTGATAAGAAATAGGTGCAGAAAAATGTTTTTGGAAAGACAATATTTGTTAAAATCCATTTTTATATTGGCTCAACAATCATGAAATATCTGTGATCGTTTGGTAATAAATTGCCAATTTCTCCATGACATGATTATCATAGGAATGCGTGTTTCGAAATGAGGCCAAAATCGTGAATATTTCTTATCGGTTTTCAAGGTTCCTCAAATTGTTTTGGTGTCAGTGATCTGTTGTATTAAAGTTGGAAGGTAAGATATTATGATAACGCTCATTATTGGTGTATATGTTTTTTGCAGGTATTCAAAAGTTAATATTGGGTGTTACATATTCAAATAATGCGACACTAACTGTATTTCTATGGCAACTTATTAGAAGTGGTTTTTGGTGGCTGTTGGCAAGTCAACATTTTCCTACCATATCCACAATTTCCTTCTTTACTTCAATTAATCAATGTTATTACTCCATAGACACAATCCAGTGTTAAATTTGTACCCATCTGTATTGTTTGCTAATTCTGATTTCTTGAAACGTCATCTTTATCTGAGAAACAGGCTACTGGACCAGGGCTATAAAAAGATTCGCCTTATTCTGGTGATGTTAAACAACAATCAATCAATCGTTTATTATCGCTTCTAACATATTTTATCAACAGAACCATGATGACTCAGGGATAATATTTTGCATTCATTATCATTTTCCTTTTTAATCTCTTAAAAAGTTTATATTCCGATACCAAAATCTTGTCGAAATATATTCTGTCTCTGCAGAGACGATAATAAACGATGGATTTTCATAGAGTAAATATGGAAAATGTATAAAGATAAGGATTAAGTAATCGTGGTTTAAACATGACTTCATTCAACATCTCATTTGAAATCAAATTGTGTAAGAAGATGACCGTTTAGTTAAACCGTTCTGCAGAGACGATAATAAACGATGGATTTTCATAAAGTACTGCGTTGACTACTATTATACTTAATTTGTCCCAGTATTGTTTAAAATGCTGTTATAGTTACAACCTGAACCTTTTAACCGTAATGGAAGCGGGAGGTTTGGCGCCGTAAAATCTGATTCAACCCACCATTTCTTTGGAAATGTCTGTACCAAGTCAGGGCCATTGCGGTTTTCCCAGTTTTCCTGTTGTTGACTGATTTTGTCTGTTTGTTGACATATGAGTTTTGCCTTTCCCTTTGGAAGATTGCTCGGTGTTCGGTAATTTTGTTATTACCCTTATTTGCTGCCTTTTATCCAGAAAACGGTGTGTGCTGGTGCAAATCTGAGTCTGTGATCACACTATACATACAATAAAATTCCCATTGAAGACTATGTTGATCTTTACTGTCTGTATTTTTGCTTGTCTCTGGTGATACGCTGCTGTCTTATTTGGGTTTACGATGCATCTACTTTTATTCATATGCAAATAATATTTTCAGCACCTTTGGGCCTCTTGTTATGAAATGGGCTGAACCATAATGTCAATTAACAATCTCAACCCGACCTGTATACCAAGAATCATGTACTTTAAATCTAAGAAGGAATATTATTTATGTTATCACATCGGATGAAGGTTCACATGGCTCGGTCCAACAAAGCTGTTCAGCGCGTCCCTACGTGATGCATAGCTATAGGGTGACCACTCGATGAGAGGGTTTCATGTTATAATTCGGAAAACGTAAAAAGAATAAAGGAAAGTGAATTCTATATGAAAAAAAAGTATACTTATCATAAACCTATAGGCTTATAACTATTATGTATTATTTGATTTAAGATAATGACCATCATATATTTATCACGTCGGGTACAATACTTTGACAATAGTTATTTAAATGACCATTTTCTGAGTGAGTGAGTGTTGTTTAATGCCAACTCAGCCATTTATCAGCTGTATCATGGCGAGAACGAGTTAATTGTCAATCAGATGATGATGAGGTACGTTTTGCACTAGACTAACACTTTTTTTGATAGTACTAGTTCACTGAAACAACAGTCCACGGATAGACATGTCTCCCCACTCGGACACATTATTCTGATTCCGAGCCAACTAGTCTTTGCTCTTTCTCTTTAATGCTGTGTTCTTAGCGGAGAAGCAACACATACCAATTGCATAGTCTTTGGTTTGACCCGATCGGGATTCAAACCCACGATCTACCACATTCGAAGCGATCACGCTAACCATTACACCACTGATGCGGTTATACTATACATTTAAGAAGGGTTAGTACTTATGTTATCACATGGGATGAATGTTTACAGGGTTCATCCCATAAAGCTACCCAGCGTGCCCCCACGTGGTGGATAGGTTGACCTCTTGATGAGGGGTCAAGGATATTATACAGAAAGCTTGATAAAGAAAAAGAAAAATTAATCCTATATTGAAAACAAGTATAATTATCATGAACCTAGATATATTGACTTTATTTGTACATTTGATTTAAGATAATGACCATCAGACATTTATCACGTCGGGTAGAACTATTAATATAATTGACCATTTACTCTGTGTTCTTCTATTGGTGTATTACTGGATAGACAGGAATTAGTTTTATTGAAATTGTTGCTACCTAAAAAGCTCATAGCTTCTTTATACTTTGGTTGCTATTTTTTTTAGCATTCTTTTATAACAACGACCAGGACGCTGTAATTAACGGTGTTTTATAGGTACAGTGGTCGCCAAAAGGAATTATAAATGGTTATTCCCATAAGTTTGGTTTCAAATAGCTTTTTCTTTAAAAAATTTATTTTTAGAAACGGTAGGAATGATCGAACATAATTCTGAAAGATAATTAATTATCAGAGGACCATTTAATTAGCGATTGCTAGCGACAGACGTCGTAGTTTCAGCACAGTAAATCATTAGTTGCATTTATTCTCGTTCTATTTATAGTAATTGTAGACATGTTAATCAAGTGTTCGTCATCGGATTTATTTATAAACACTAATACACTAAGAAATATCACAATCAAGCTTGAATCAAATTTGGCCAGTGGTTTCAGATAAAAAAAAATGTCATTATATGTCTCCAACGACGAGACTACTTCCATATCACAAACCCATGGTTTCTTTTTATTAACCTTTAAGCATATTTTTCAACTACCGAACCCAAAAATAATTAAAAAAAATATTGAGCATTTGTCCTTGTGTTGCTTCCCTTTTATGTGAAAAACTATGTTAGCGCAAATCTGGGGTCACACTACATACAAATGATTTCAGGAGAAATACAATAGAATCCTAAAGGCTCTAAATAAATAAATATATTAAAGACCGTATATTGACCTTTAATGTCTCTATTTTTGCTTACTTTTGTTGCTAGGTTACTGTCGTATTGAGGTTTACTCTACATGTACTCTTACTCATATGTAAACAACATGTTCGACACCCTTGGATCTCTCGTTATTGCATGGGTAGGCCATGCTGTCCATTCACAGTTACATACTGACTTCTATACCAAGAATCTATTTCTATTAATTTCAGAAGGATCCGTCATTTGCTCATACTCTTAGTGGGTAACGTGCTTGGAGAGTGCAATGCTCCCTTCGCGTCAAGAAATCATTTTGTATATTTTGAAAAAGAATGGGTGCACTGTACATATCCGCTACACAAACTTAAATGTTTTGTCCCAACCCAGTTCTCCATACTTTTTTCACCGGCAGTTAAGAGTTGTTTCCCTTATTGTCGCTTCCTCACTCGTATCTGTATATTTGTTTATATTGTACGAATTACTGCCTTTCTTATTTATTACGTAGAAAACTTTTTTTTATTATTGCATCACTAAATATACCATAGTATTTCGAATATCATGACCAGATATTCTATAATCATTGTAATCTAGTCATTATCAATATTTCTAATATCCTTGGTCAACTCAGGTTGTCTCTACCTCTCATGACAACTAATGGCACTTATAATACATCAACAGGATTATCGTTAATCCTTTAATCCTTTATTGGAGGGTATTATTATACTATCAGTTAACGTAGGTCATCGACAGAAGAGAAAATATAGACAATACACGTTCATTGTCGGCAAATATAAAATTTTGCCGTACGAGCTTTAGAAACAGGAATAAAGACGAACCGCTACAACTAGATTTGTTTATTTCCCGACAATGCTTATATATTGTGTTAATACAACAAGGTCTTGTATACATAAAAAAATGTTAAATTTACACACTAAAAGACAAAAACATTGGACATTTTAAATTTTCCTGTTGTGAATCTACAGCGCGGACTTTGTTGTACAAATGTCTATTGCGCTTCACTCTACATAAGACACATTGTACTAGAAGAGTTAAAAGTCTAACATACATAAAGCAAAGGTGTAGGCATTGACGACCTAAGCTGATTTTGGCTCCCCACAAGATTTATTATTTGGCTTTGCAATGTTTTTGGTATTGAGCGTACCTGAACGTCAGATTTCAGATGCATTGAATGCCACTATTGGTCCCCCTCCATAGTGGTCAACCGCTTATAAGACCAGCCACTATTGGTCCCCCTCCATAGTGGCCAACCGCTTATAAGACCAGCCACTATTGGTCCCCCTCCATAGTGGCCAGCCGCTTATAAGATCAATTTTTCATGAAAGAAGACGTGGTATCATAAAAGGGAGAATACGTTACTTGATAAATTAGCTACAGTCAAAACCAAAAACACAATAGTCAACACATAAGTGTCTTATAGGGAGAATACGTTACTTGACAAATTAGCTACAGTCAATACCAAAAGCACAATAGTCAACACATAAGTGTCTTATAGGGAGAATACGTTACTTGACAAATTAGCTACAGTCAATACCAAAAACACAATAGTCAACACATAAGTGTCTTCGCAATATAAGGAAATCGACTCACTAACATTTTGGATTTTATGATTTATGGAGCCACATTATTAAGCGAATGTCACGCAAACTCGCAAAGATCTTCTACGATTTTCAAGACCAAGGTACTCCCTATACAGACGTGATAAGATATCATGATTGTGGGAGCAATAGACACTTTACAACAATGCACTACGGCCTTTCTATGAAGTTCAACGGTTGGGAGAGACCATTAATAGTTACAACATCCCCTTCAAAGCAACATAATACTATTATAATAAATTCTTCATTATGGAAAGAAAGTTTAGTCAGTGATGGTCAGCATTTCTACCACTAACAGCAACACAAACACTCACCTCTGACCTCAAAAACACCACCACATATGATATATACAAGGATTTCTTCTGTGGAAAATCGTGTTCGTGTTCTTTAACAGTAACACGACGAGTGTCACTAGTGGAGCATGAACTGCTTACCTTTTCGGATGAGCTTACCCCGATTTTTAGTGGGGTTCATATTTCTCGATCCTTAGTTTTCTGTGTAGTTTTTATGGATCATTGTTTGTCCTTTTATCCTTTTTCTATTGACCGTTGTATTGTACGACATCTTTTTCTATTGGCCGTTGTATTGTACGACATCTTTTTCTATTGACCGTTGTATTGTACGACATCTTTTTCTATTGACCGTTGTATTGTACGACATCTGATTACTCCTTTGATATCTTCAAACTTTCCTTAATAAAATGCAATGCAATGGAAGGAGTGACCGATCGGGAGAACAGGTTCAGGAGGAAGAACTGAAAGAAAGATGAATCCTACATTGTAAAACTGTATAATTACTGTACAAATAGATATATTTGACTATTATGTAGTATTTAATTTAAAGAGGTATTAGCTACGACTTTGATCAAAAAAAATATATGTTTTGGAAATTGGTAAATAACTTTAAAATGATGAAATAAAGGTAAATACAGTCAAACCTGTCTATATAACAATTGACCTTACAGTGTGACAGGTAAAAACGAATAATTTGTATTTTGTCACTTATTAACTGCAAATTTGCATGGTTCTTTGTCCGTAATTAACGCCCACAAAAAGCACATTCACAGAAATTAAGAAATAAGTGCATTGTTGTACTGATTTAAAGACGATTCGGCAAACTCCGTAAACAATGCCGATAATTAATAAGATGGCGTCCATTTCTTGATCGATCTCAAAACACGAGCAGTTGCACCTTTTTTCCACGATGCGCGTACATTTCATAACATTTATAAGTTACAGAAACACATTTTATTAAGGCATCAATCATATCTGATAGTTTTTATGGGTAACAAAAATTTACGATTTTGGCAGATAATGCCCCTTTAAGATAATGGCCATCATATATTTATCACGTCGGGTAGAACTATTATTATAATTGACCATTTACTCTGTGTTATTATATTGGCTTCTATGTTCATTACATCTAAATATTGAAGAAATCAAACATGATCGTGAGGTATATTTAGGATGACAAGAATTATGAAATGAGATATTCCCAAATGACTTGGACGCAGATTTCTGCCTTAAACCCAGTTCATTAAACGTTATAACAAGGACTGTTTGCACATGGGTATCTATCATATTTTATGTTTATTGCCCGCCTTTTGACATTAGAATCTCAATCTAAAATAATATTTCTTCAATCAATTAAGAAATCATAAAAAATGTTTATCAGTAACTGTATGGATGTTACTTAAAGCATGAACAGGCAAGTACTTTTTAATTAAGATGTTTTTCTCCTCAAAATATACATTATGTCATATTTCTTATCACATTTTGTAATTAATTAGTATATCTTATTGTCATTCAATAAGAACAATTAGGTGAATAAGAATATTACATAACTTTGATGTATGAAATCATATAACGAATTCCTGTTTTACTCGAACAGTAATGTTCTCAGAAATGAAATGGATTGTTGCTCAATATTTAGTTTTCACCGAAATATTTGAATTCCAACTTTGTTTAATATACTGGAATACTCCACTGTGTTTTGGGCTAATGTACCCTATGTTTCTTCTAGTATTGGACCAATAATATAGTATTAAGCGCTTCTTTTCAGGAGTTTATGCATGTGTAAACGGTGCCGATGCACTCACAAACTGAATATACGTCCGAAGGACGTCAATGTAAAGTGTATGAGTGCATCGGCACCGTTTACACATGTATGAATTCCTGAAAAGAACCGTTTAATACTGATAATTCTTCAATGCAATACTGAACATAAAAAATATATTCTTGCACATCCCTGGTCTAAAAATCGCACAAATTAAAATTCCGCGAAATGTTGTTGACGACTTTGCCACATTAACAACATGACGTCATATGGTCGTGACATCTGCTCTGCCATGCAATAAAGTCGGTCACTTGTTTTGATTTACAGGGGTGGGTTCAACATCGTAGCTGCTAAGTTGAACTACGTAGAAAAATCCTATTGAACGGAAAGCTAGCCTAGCCGCTACATAGCTCTAGCTAGCTTAAAAAGTGTCTGCTAGCTTTTGAATCCAAGATGGCGGCTAAGACTAAGTTTAATTTCGTAATGTAAAAATAGTGGCATTGCAGGAAGTGACAACGCTTTTAATACGGATGATAATTTATTAAGGTAACTAGACAATTACGATTAGTTAAAATGTTCCAAGAAATTATTCTATATGATTGGCGCCATATTTGTTAGCACTGCTACGTAGCTAATCGTTCAATAACGTCATGGCTAGTTTACCTAGCAGCAAGGCTAGCTACTACGATATTGAACGCAACCCTGTTCTCGCGCAGCACGAGACTGATGACGTCATTCTGTATATTCATAGCGTACACAAACACAGAGGGAATTCTTTTAAACTTCAAAATTACAAGATGAGATTAAAACGGATCAGATTGAATTGAATAAATTCCATGCAAGTACAAAAGATCCTTTTTACTAATGTCTTTTTTTCCTGATCATTATGCTTGTTAAATATGTTTTAAGCTATGGTATTTCCCAAGCATTTTTACCTTTCCGGTTTGTTGATGTAATCGTCATCACAGATCGTGACCTTTTCTGGAATGTAGGCCAAGCAAATTGTATTTTAAAATACTTTGAAAATATAATGATTGATCATTCAGATTCCACCATTTTCTAGAAAATGGCTGAATTTACCGAGAAAATGCATACAAGTGCTCTCCATTAGTCACAAAATGGCAGCTTATTTTGCATTACCACCGCTGCTTTAATAACAAATATACCCCTTACTTCTTGGAGTAATGAAATGATATTCACAGAGAAGATAGAAAAAGAATTAATTTAACAGCAATAATCAAAATTGATAGCATAAATTGAACAGAGAATTAAATTAAACCAGACAGAAAAATGAGATTATCTGGGGGGAAAAAACCTGTCATTATTACAAATAACATCAACAAAACTGTATTGTTACCACTCTGTGATAATAAATGTGATTGAAATAAACAGAAATCAGTCATTAATTGTTTTACAAAAATATGGCAGTATGTAGTCAGTCTGATATATTGCATTGACAAAAACAAAAACACCAAATTCACTGGATTAAATATTTTATTATATGGGTAAGCAAGTTCAATGTTTGCATCAAATAATTAATTTTTAATACTTCAATTTCAAACTTTAAGAAAAAAAACCATCTTTTGAAATTTTTCAGACAAAACAATTACACAGAAAAAGCTAAAATACTGTACTTTCTTAATCTGGTTGACTTTTTAAGTTTGGTTGGCCTATGACAAAATCACGTGATTTATTTACCACTGACCGGCCTTATCTGACGTAATACGACGCCATTTGTAAAAAGGGAAGTAAACAAATATGGGTCAGTGTGTCATTATTTCGATCTTTTTTCCATGGAACTTTACACATGTGAGCAAGAATAGATGAGGAAATAATTAAAAAGAAAAAATGCTTACTTTTCAAACATGAAAAAAATAATCAAACATTATCCAATGACTGGCCGACACGGGGATACAATGTAACTCTAAGAACGAATAATGGAAATGTTTTTCATAGAATAGAATTTCAGAAGTATCAGAAGAAAACACTTATCATACAGACCAAAGTGTATGTCATTATTACTTTTAGAGTATCAGGAGAAAACACTTATCATACAGACCAAAGTGTATGTCATTATTACTTTTAGAGTATCAGAAGAAAACACTTATCATACAGACCAAAGTGTATGTCATTATTACTTTTAGAGTATCAGGAGAAAACACTTATCATACAGACCAAAGTGTATGTCATTATTACTTTTAGAGTATCAGGAGAAAACACTTATCATACAGACCAAAGTGTATGTCATTATTACTTTTAGAGTATCAGGAGAAAACACTTATCATACAGACCAAAGTGTATGTCATTATTACTTTTAGAGTATCAGGAGAAAACACTTATCATACAGACCAAAGTGTATGTCATTATTACTTTTAGAGTATCAGGAGAAAACACTTATCATACAGACCAAAGTGTATGTCATTATTACTTTTAGAGTATCAGGAGAAAATACTTATCATACAGACCAAAGTGTATGTCATTATTACTTTTAGAGTATCAGGAGAAAACACTTATCATACAGACCAAAGTGTATGTCATTATTACTTTTAGAGTATCAGAAGAAAACACTTATCATACAGACCAAAGTGTATGTCATTATTACTTTTAGAGTATCAGAAGAAAACACTTATCATACAGACCAAAGTGTATGTCATTATTACTTTTAGAGTATCAGGAGAAAACACTTATCATACAGACCAAAGTGTATGTCATTATTACTTTTAGAGTATCAGAAGAAAACACTTATCATACAGACCAAAGTGTATGTCATTATTACTTTTAGAGTATCAGGAGAAAACACTTATCATACAGACCAAAGTGTATGTCATTATTACTTTTAGAGTATCAGGAGAAAACACTTATCATACAGACCAAAGTGTATGTCATTATTACTTTTAGAGTATCAGGAGAAAACACTTATCATACAGACCAAAGTGTATGTCATTATTACTTTTAGAGTATCAGAAGAAAACACTTATCATACAGACCAAAGTGTATGTCATTATTACTTTTAGAGTATCAGGAGAAAACACTTATCATACAGACCAAAGTGTATGTCATTATTACTTTTAGAGTATCAGAAGAAAACACTTATCATACAGACCAAAGTGTATGTCATTATTACTTTTAGAGTATCAGAAGAAAACACTTATCATACAGACCAAAGTGTATGTCATTATTACTTTTAGAGTATCAGGAGAAAACACTTATCATACAGACCAAAGTGTATGTCATTATTACTTTTAGAGTATCAGGAGAAAACACTTATCATACAGACCAAAGTGTATGTCATTATTACTTTTAGAGTATCAGGAGAAAACACTTATCATACAGACCAAAGTGTATGTCATTATTACTTTTAGAGTATCAGGAGAAAACACTTATCATACAGACCAAAGTGTATGTCATTATTACTTTTAGAGTATCAGAAGAAAACACTTATCATACAGACCAAAGTGTATGTCATTATTACTTTTAGAGTATCAGGAGAAAACACTTATCATACAGACCAAAGTGTATGTCATTATTACTTTTAGAGTATCAGAAGAAAACACTTATCATACAGACCAAAGTGTATGTCATTATTACATTTAGAGTATCAGAAGAAAACACTTATCATACAGACCAAAGTGTATGTCATTATTACTTTTAGAGTATCAGGAGAAAACACTTATCATACAGACCAAAGTGTATGTCATTATTACTTTTAGAGTATCAGAAGAAAACACTTATCATACAGACCAAAGTGTATGTCATTATTACTTTTAGAGTATCAGAAGAAAACACTTATCATACAGACCAAAGTGTATGTCATTATTACTTTTAGAGTATCAGGAGAAAACACTTATCATACAGACCAAAGTGTATGTCATTATTACTTTTAGAGTATCAGAAGAAAACACTTATCATACAGACCAAAGTGTATGTCATTATTACTTTTAGAGTATCAGAAGAAAACACTTATCATACAGACCAAAGTGTATGTCATTATTACTTTTAGAGTATCAGAAGAAAACACTTATCATACAGACCAAAGTGTATGTCATTATTACTTTTAGAGTATCAGGAGAAAACACTTATCATACAGACCAAAGTGTATGTCATTATTACTTTTAGAGTATCAGAAGAAAACACTTATCATACAGACCAAAGTGTATGTCATTATTACTTTTAGAGTATCAGAAGAAAACACTTATCATACAGACCAAAGTGTATGTCATTATTACTTTTAGAGTATCAGAAGAAAACACTTATCATACAGACCAAAGTGTATGTCATTATTACTTTTAAAGTATCAGGAGAAAACACTTATCATACAGACCAAAGTGTATGTCATTATTACTTTTAGAGTATCAGAAGAAAACACTTATCATACAGACCAAAGTGTATGTCATTATTACTTTTAGAGTATCAGAAGAAAACACTTATCATACAGACCAAAGTGTATGTCATTATTACTTTTAGAGTATCAGGAGAAAACACTTATCATACAGACCAAAGTGTATGTCATTATTACTTTTAGAGTATCAGAAGAAAACACTTATCATACAGACCAAAGTGTATGTCATTATTACTTTTAGAGTATCAGAAGAAAACGCTTATCATACAGACCAAAGTGTATGTCATTATTACTTTTAGAGTATCAGAAGAAAACACTTATCATACAGACCAAAGTGTATGTCATTATTACTTTTAGAGTATCAGAAGAAAACACTTATCATACAGACCAAAGTGTATGTCATTATTACTTTTAGAGTATCAGGAGAAAACACTTATCATACAGACCAAAGTGTATGTCATTATTACTTTTAGAGTATCAGAAGAAAACACTTATTATACAGACCAAAGTGTATGTCATTATTACTTTTAGAGTATCAGGAGAAAACACTTATCATACAGACCAAAGTGTATGTCATTATTACTTTTAAAGTATCAGGAGAAAACACTTATCATACAGACCAAAGTGTATGTCATTATTACTTTTAGAGTATCAGGAGAAAACACTTATCATACAGACCAAAGTGTATGTCATTATTACTTTTAAAGTATCAGGAGAAAACACTTATCATACAGACCAAAGTGTATGTCATTATTACTTTTAGAGTATCAGAAGAAAACACTTATCATACAGACCAAAGTGTATGTCATTATTACTTTTAGAGTATCAGGAGAAAACACTTATCATACAGACCAAAGTGTATGTCATTATTACTTTTAGAGTATCAGAAGAAAACACTTATCATACAGACCAAAGTGTATGTCATTATTACTTTTAGAGTATCAGGAGAAAACACTTATCATACAGACCAAAGTGTATGTCATTATTACTTTTAGAGTATCAGAAGAAAACACTTATCATACAGACCAAAGTGTATGTCATTATTACTTTTAGAGTATCAGAAGAAAACACTTATCATACAGACCAAGGTTTATGTCATTACTTTAGAGTATCAGAAGAAAACAGTTATCATACAGACCAAAGTGTATGTCATTATTACTTTTAGAGTATCAGGAGAAAACACTTATCATACAGACCAAAGTGTATGTCATTATTACTTTTAGAGTATCAGGAGAACACACTTATCATACAGACCAAAGTGTATGTCATTATTACTTTTAAAGTATCAGGAGAAAACACTTATCATACAGACCAAAGTGTATGTCATTATTACTTTTAGAGTATCAGAAGAAAACACTTATCATACAGACCAAAGTGTATGTCATTATTACTTTTAGAGTATCAGGAGAACACACTTATCATACAGACCAAAGTGTATGTCATTATTACTTTTAAAGTATCAGGAGAAAACACTTATCATACAGACCAAAGTGTATGTCATTATTACTTTTAGAGTATCAGGAGAAAACACTTATCATACAGACCAAAGTGTATGTCATTATTACTTTTAGAGTATCAGGAGAAAACACTTATCATACAGACCAAAGTGTATGTCATTATTACTTTTAGAGTATCAGAAGAAAACACTTATCATACAGACCAAAGTGTATGTCATTATTACTTTTAGAGTATCAGAAGAAAACACTTATCATACAGACCAAAGTGTATGTCATTATTACTTTTAGAGTATCAGAAGAAAACACTTATCATACAGACCAAAGTCTATGTCATTATTACTTTTAAGGTATCAGGAGAAAACACTTATCATACAGACCAAAGTGTATGTCATTATTACTTTTAGAGTATCAGAAGAAAACACTTATCATACAGACCAAAGTGTATGTCATTATTACTTTTAGAGTATCAGAAGAAAACACTTATCATACAGACCAAAGTGTATGTCATTATTACTTTTAGAGTATCAGAAGAAAACACTTATCATACAGACCAAAGTGTATGTCATTATTACTTTTAGAGTATCAGAAGAAAACACTTATCATACAGACCAAAGTGTATGTCATTATTACTTTTAGAGTATCAGGAGAAAACACTTATCATACAGACCAAAGTGTATGTCATTATTACTTTTAGAGTATCAGAAGAAAACACTTATCATACAGACCAAAGTGTATGTCATTATTACTTTTAGAGTATCAGAAGAAAACACTTATCATACAGACCAAAGTGTATGTCATTATTACTTTTAAAGTATCAGAAGAAAACACTTATCATACAGACCAAAGTGTATGTCATTATTACTTTTAGAGTATCAGGAGAAAACACTTATCATACAGACCAAAATGTATGTCATTAATACTTTTAGAGTATCAGGAGAAAACACTTATCATACAGACCAAAGTGTATGTCATTATTACTTTTAGAGTATCAGAAGAAAACACTTATCATACAGACCAAAGTGTATGTCATTATTACTTTTAGAGTATCAGAAGAAAACACTTATCATACAGACCAAAGTGTATGTCATTATTACTTTTAAAGTATCAGGAGAAAACACTTATCATACAGACCAAAGTGTATGTCATTATTACTTTTAGAGTATCAGGAGAAAACACTTATCATACAGACCAAAGTGTATGTCATTATTACTTTTAGAGTATCAGGAGAAAACACTTATCATACAGACCAAAGTGTATGTCATTATTACTTTTAGAGTATCAGAAGAAAACACTTATCATACAGACCAAAGTGTATGTCATTATTACTTTTAGAGTATCAGGAGAAAACACTTATCATACAGACCAAAGTGTATGTCATTATTACTTTTAGAGTATCAGAAGAAAACACTTATCATACAGACCAAAGTGTATGTCATTATTACTTTTAGAGTATCAGAAGAAAACACTTATTATACAGACCAAAGTGTATGTCATTATTACTTTTAGAGTATCAGAAGAAAACACTTATCATACAGACCAAAGTGTATGTCATTATTACTTTTAGAGTATCAGGAGAAAACACTTATCATACAGACCAAAGTGTATGTCATTATTACTTTTAGAGTATCAGAAGAAAACACTTATCATACAGACCAAAGTGTATGTCATTATTACTTTTAGAGTATCAGGAGAAAACACTTATCATACAGACCAAAGTGTATGTCATTATTACTTTTAGAGTATCAGAAGAAAACACTTATCATACAGACCAAAGTGTATGTCATTATTACTTTTAGAGTATCAGAAGAAAACACTTATCATACAGACCAAAGTGTATGTCATTATTACTTTTAGAGTATCAGGAGAAAACACTTATCATACAGACCAAAGTGTATGTCATTATTACTTTTAGAGTATCAGAAGAAAACACTTATCATACAGACCAAAGTGTATGTCATTATTACTTTTAGAGTATCAGAAGAAAACACTTATCATACAGACCAAAGTGTATGTCATTATTACTTTTAGAGTATCAGGAGAAAACACTTATCATACAGACCAAAGTGTATGTCATTATTACTTTTAGAGTATCAGGAGAAAACACTTATCATACAGACCAAAGTGTATGTCATTATTACTTTTAGAGTATCAGAAGAAAACACTTATCATACAGACCAAAGTGTATGTCATTATTACTTTTAGAGTATCAGGAGAAAACACTTATCATACAGACCAAAGTGTATGTCATTATTACTTTTAGAGTATCAGAAGAAAACACTTATCATACAGACCAAAGTGTATGTCATTATTACTTTTAGAGTATCAGAAGAAAACACTTATCATACAGACCAAAGTGTATGTCATTATTACTTTTAGAGTATCAGGAGAAAACACTTATCATACAGACCAAAGTGTATGTCATTATTACTTTTAGAGTATCAGGAGAAAACGCTTATCATACAGACCAAAGTGTATGTCATTATTACTTTTAGAGTATCAAAAGAAAACACTTATCATACAGACCAAAGTGTATGTCATTATTACTTTTAGAGTATCAGGAGAAAACACTTATCATACAGACCAAAGTGTATGTCATTATTACTTTTAGAGTATCAGAAGAAAACACTTATCATACAGACCAAAGTGTATGTCATTATTACTTTTAGAGTATCAGAAGAAAACACTTATCATACAGACCAAAGTGTATGTCATTATTACTTTTAGAGTATCAGAAGAAAACACTTATCATACAGACCAAAGTGTATGTCATTATTACTTTTAGAGTATCAGAAGAAAACACTTATCATACAGACCAAAGTGTATGTCATTATTACTTTTAGAGTATCAGAAGAAAACACTTATCATACAGACCAAAGTGTATGTCATTATTACTTTTAGAGTATCAGAAGAAAACACTTATCATACAGACCAAAGTGTATGTCATTATTACTTTTAGAGTATCAGAAGAAAACACTTATCATACAGACCAAAGTGTATGTCATTATTACTTTTAGAGTATCAGAAGAAAACACTTATCATACAGACCAAAGTGTATGTCATTATTACTTTTAGAGTATCAGAAGAAAACACTTATCATACAGACCAAAGTGTATGTCATTATTACTTTTAGAGTATCAGGAGAAAACACTTATCATACAGACCAAAGTGTATGTCATTATTACTTTTAGAGTATCAGAAGAAAACACTTATCATACAGACCAAAGTGTATATCATTATTACTTTTAGAGTATCAGAAGAAAACACTTATCATACAGACCAAAGTGTATGTCATTATTACTTTTAGAGTATCAGGAGAAAACACTTATCATACAGACCAAAGTGTATGTCATTATTACTTTTAGAGTATCAGGAGAAAACACTTATCATACAGACCAAAGTGTATGTCATTATTACTTTTAGAGTATCAGCAGAAAACACTTATCATACAGACCAAAGTGTATGTCATTATTACTTTTAGAGTATCAGAAGAAAACACTTATCATACAGACCAAAGTGTATGTCATTATTACTTTTAGAGTATCAGGAGAAAACACTTATCATACAGACCAAAGTGTATGTCATTATTACTTTTAGAGTATCAGAAGAAAACACTTATCATACAGACCAAAGTGTATATCATTATTACTTTTAGAGTATCAGGAGAAAACACTTATCATACAGACCAAAGTGTATGTTATTATTACTTTTAGAGTATCAGGAGAAAACACTTATCATACAGACCAAAGTGTATGTCATTATTACTTTTAGAGTATCAGGAGAAAACACTTATCATACAGACCAAAGTGTATGTCATTATTACTTTTAGAGTATCAGAAGAAAACACTTATCATACAGACCAAAGTGTATGTCATTATTACTTTTAGAGTATCAGGAGAAAACACTTATCATACAGACCAAAGTGTATGTCATTATTACTTTTAGAGTATCAGAAGAAAACACTTATCATACAGACCAAAGTGTATGTCATTATTACTTTTAGAGTATCAGAAGAAAACACTTATCATACAGACCAAAGTGTATGTCATTATTACTTTTAGAGTATCAGGAGAAAACACTTATCATACAGACCAAAGTGTATGTCATTATTACTTTTAGAGTATCAGAAGAAAACACTTATCATACAGACCAAAGTGTATGTCATTATTACTTTTAGAGTATCAGGAGAAAACACTTATCATACAGACCAAAGTGTATGTCATTATTACTTTTAGAGTATCAGGAGAAAACACTTATCATACAGACCAAAGTGTATGTCATTATTACTTTTAGAGTATCAGAAGAAAACACTTATCATACAGACCAAAGTGTATGTCATTATTACTTTTAGAGTATCAGGAGAAAACACTTATCATACAGACCAAAGTGTATGTCATTATTACTTTTAGAGTATCAGAAGAAAACACTTATCATACAGACCAAAGTGTATGTCATTATTACTTTTAGAGTATCAGAAGAAAACACTTATCATACAGACCAAAGTGTATGTCATTATTACTTTTAGAGTATCAGGAGAAAACACTTATCATACAGACCAAAGTGTATGTCATTATTACTTTTAGAGTATCAGGAGAAAACGCTTATCATACAGACCAAAGTGTATGTCATTATTACTTTTAGAGTATCAAAAGAAAACACTTATCATACAGACCAAAGTGTATGTCATTATTACTTTTAGAGTATCAGGAGAAAACACTTATCATACAGACCAAAGTGTATGTCATTATTACTTTTAGAGTATCAGAAGAAAACACTTATCATACAGACCAAAGTGTATGTCATTATTACTTTTAGAGTATCAGAAGAAAACACTTATCATACAGACCAAAGTGTATGTCATTATTACTTTTAGAGTATCAGAAGAAAACACTTATCATACAGACCAAAGTGTATGTCATTATTACTTTTAGAGTATCAGAAGAAAACACTTATCATACAGACCAAAGTGTATGTCATTATTACTTTTAGAGTATCAGAAGAAAACACTTATCATACAGACCAAAGTGTATGTCATTATTACTTTTAGAGTATCAGAAGAAAACACTTATCATACAGACCAAAGTGTATGTCATTATTACTTTTAGAGTATCAGAAGAAAACACTTATCATACAGACCAAAGTGTATGTCATTATTACTTTTAGAGTATCAGAAGAAACACTTATCATACAGACCAAAGTGTATGTCATTATTACTTTTAGAGTATCAGAAGAAAACACTTATCATACAGACCAAAGTGTATGTCATTATTACTTTTAGAGTATCAGGAGAAAACACTTATCATACAGACCAAAGTGTATGTCATTATTACTTTTAGAGTATCAGAAGAAAACACTTATCATACAGACCAAAGTGTATATCATTATTACTTTTAGAGTATCAGAAGAAAACACTTATCATACAGACCAAAGTGTATGTCATTATTACTTTTAGAGTATCAGGAGAAAACACTTATCATACAGACCAAAGTGTATGTCATTATTACTTTTAGAGTATCAGGAGAAAACACTTATCATACAGACCAAAGTGTATGTCATTATTACTTTTAGAGTATCAGCAGAAAACACTTATCATACAGACCAAAGTGTATGTCATTATTACTTTTAGAGTATCAGAAGAAAACACTTATCATACAGACCAAAGTGTATGTCATTATTACTTTTAGAGTATCAGGAGAAAACACTTATCATACAGACCAAAGTGTATGTCATTATTACTTTTAGAGTATCAGAAGAAAACACTTATCATACAGACCAAAGTGTATATCATTATTACTTTTAGAGTATCAGGAGAAAACACTTATCATACAGACCAAAGTGTATGTTATTATTACTTTTAGAGTATCAGGAGAAAACACTTATCATACAGACCAAAGTGTATGTCATTATTACTTTTAGAGTATCAGGAGAAAACACTTATCATACAGACCAAAGTGTATGTCATTATTACTTTTAGAGTATCAGAAGAAAACACTTATCATACAGACCAAAGTGTATGTCATTATTACTTTTAGAGTATCAGGAGAAAACACTTATCATACAGACCAAAGTGTATGTCATTATTACTTTTAGAGTATCAGAAGAAAACACTTATCATACAGACCAAAGTGTATGTCATTATTACTTTTAGAGTATCAGAAGAAAACACTTATCATACAGACCAAAGTGTATGTCATTATTACTTTTAGAGTATCAGGAGAAAACACTTATCATACAGACCAAAGTGTATGTCATTATTACTTTTAGAGTATCAGGAGAAAACACTTATCATACAGACCAAAGTGTATGTCATTATTACTTTTAGAGTATCAGGAGAAAACACTTATCATACAGATCAAAGTGTATGTCATTATTACTTTTAGAGTATCAGGAGAAAACACTTATCATACAGACCAAAGTGTATGTCATTATTACATTTAGAGTATCAGGAGAAAACACTTATCATACAGACCAAAGTGTATGTCATTATTACTTTTAGAGTATCAGGAGAAAACACTTATCATACAGACCAAAGTGTATGTCATTATTACATTTAGAGTATCAGGAGAAAACACTTATCATACAGACCAAAGTGTATGTCATTATTACTTTTAGAGTATCAGAAGAAAACACTTATCAGACAGACCAAAGTGTATGTCATTATTACTTTTAGAGTATCAGGAGAAAACACTTATCATACAGACCAAAGTGTATGTCATTATTACTTTTAGAGTATCAGGAGAAAACACTTATCATACAGACCAAAGTGTATGTCATTATTACTTTTAGAGTATCAGAAGAAAACACTTATCATACAGACCAAAGTGTATGTCATTATTACTTTTAGAGTATCAGGAGAAAACACTTATCATACAGACCAAAGTGTATGTCATTATTACTTTTAGAGTATCAGGAGAAAACACTTATCATACAGACCAAAGTGTATGTCATTATTACTTTTAGAGTATCAGGAGAAAACACTTATCATACAGACCAAAGTGTATGTCATTATTACTTTTAGAGTATCAGGAGAAAACACTTATCATACAGACCAAAGTGTATGTCATTATTACTTTTAGAGTATCAGAAGAAAACACTTATCATACAGACCAAAGTGTATGTCATTATTACTTTTAGAGTATCAGGAGAAAACACTTATCATACAGACCAAAGTGTATGTCATTATTACTTTTAGAGTATCAGGAGAAAACACTTATCATACAGACCAAAGTGTATGTCATTATTACTTTTAGAGTATCAGAAGAAAACACTTATCATACAGACCAAAGTGTATGTCATTATTACTTTTAGAGTATCAGGAGAAAACGCTTATCATACAGACCAAAGTGTATGTCATTATTACTTTTAGAGTATCAGAAGAAAAAACACTTATCATACAGACCAAAGTGTATGTCATTATTACTTTTAGAGTATCAGGAGAAAACACTTATCATACAGACCAAAGTGTATGTCATTATTACTTTTAGAGTATCAGGAGAAAACACTTATCATACAGACCAAAGTGTATGTCATTATTACTTTTAGAGTATCAGGAGAAAACACTTATCATACAGACCAAAGTGTATGTCATTATTACTTTTAGAGTATCAGGAGAAAACACTTATCATACAGACCAAAGTGTATGTCATTATTACTTTTAGAGTATCAGGAGAAAACACTTATCATACAGACCAAAGTGTATGTCATTATTACTTTTAGAGTATCAGAAGAAAACACTTATCATACAGACCAAAGTGTATGTCATTATTACTTTTAGAGTATCAGGAGAAAACACTTATCATACAGACCAAAGTGTATGTCATTATTACTTTTAGAGTATCAGAAGAAAACACTTATCATACAGACCAAAGTGTATGTCATTATTACTTTTAGAGTATCAGGAGAAAACACTTATCATACAGACCAAAGTGTATGTCATTATTACTTTTAGAGTATCAGGAGAAAACACTTATCATACAGACCAAAGTGTATGTCATTATTACTTTTAGAGTATCAGAAGAAAACACTTATCATACAGACCAAAGTGTATGTCATTATTACTTTTAGAGTATCAGGAGAAAACACTTATCATACAGACCAAAGTGTATGTCAATATTACTTTTAGAGTATCAGGAGAAAACACTTATCATACAGACCAAAGTGTATGTCATTATTACTTTTAAAGTATCAGGAGAAAAAGGGCTGGCCTGATGTTCAGGCAAAATTAACTACTAGACAGTTTTCTGATGATAACTTAATTTGTTCTTTTTCCATCGGTACAATGTATTTAAATCTTCAACTAGAATTTGATGTGTAATTTAACAAACGTTAGAGTACCTAAGGGGCAATCAAACATTAAGTAGTTCTTGATAAAACTTTATGTTTTTATATTTTGTTGTAGATGTATTATGACAATAGTATTAGGGGTTTTATTTTACACTACAACCCAAAACCTGAATCTATACTCAGGGCCGTCTTAACAGCATTATAGACCCCCGGGAAAAGCAGTACACTGAGGCCCCTACCTACACAACCACTGACAGGAATAAAAATGTAAATGTTGATAAAATTAAACATATATTTATTGTAATGGTACTTCCAACAAAATCAGTGTTTAAACATTAAAAATGTGCTGTACACAACATACATAGAATAGCATGGGGCTCCTATGCTCGTAGGACCCCCTGGCAACTTCCCAGCGTGCCTATCCGTTAAGACGGCACGGTATGTGCTACCTTCTGTGATATACCCTTATCTATAAACTTTGTCAGAACTTACAATTATTATACCATCGCTACAAAAGCCAATAAAATATAATGCACTTTTATGTCGTAATTGAAATCAATATCCCGAACATAGATTTTATGTATTTGTCAGCACTAACGATTAATTCGAAGATTTTAAGAACCAATTATAATGGATGAATATCATTACAAAATTCCTAAAAAACGGATAATATTCAGATTTTCAGATTTCTCAATATATCTTCATTTAAATGGTTTCACTCCTATCAGTTGCAACTTCTTACCTATAGATTGTTTTAGAACTTGCTCCTCGTGATGCGTACAGCAGGACGAGTGCTTACGTGAAGCTAAATAACCATCAATTACAAACGCAATACTTCCTTACAGTACAAACATAGGGTATCCACGTATCGTGATACTATTTATTGATGGCGTAGATGAATATTGGAAAATGTGCATAATAAAAAGAAAAACAAAACATGCCCCACTGTCGGAACAGTTCCAAACTTCATCATTGTGAAATATTTTTCAATATCATTTTTTTTTAAATTGTAAAACTTTTTGTTGGTCTTGTTAATATTGCTTGAGATTTGGGGTACCATTTTATAAACTACTAAAGCATGAGATCATCTGAATAATAGTGTTATAAAGCATAGAACAACATGCAAGACTATTATTACAAAATTTGCTGAAATGGTATAGCAGTTAAAGTAAATAAGAAAGTACCAGAAATTCGCTATAACCGATTCTACTTATAAATTATAATCTAAATAGACTCTAAACAAATGTGTACATTAACCTTTTCACTTTTGTTTTTGTTGTAAATACGTTCACCTACGACCCCTATGAAGATATCAAAAGGGGTAATCAGAATCCGTAAATCGAAGGGATGAGAGAACAATGGCCAAAAGAAAAAGAACAAATCTTGATTTACAAAGCACTACACAGAACACTACAGATTGAGCAACACTAACCACATAAAACATCGGAGGTGAACTCAGATCATAAAACCTCGGAGGTGAACTTAGATCATAAAACCTCGGAGGTCAACTCAGATCATAAAACCTCGGAGGTGAACTCAGATCATAAAACCTCGGAGGTCAACTCAGATCATAAAACCTCGGAGGTGAACTCAGATCATAAAACCTCGGAGGTCAACTCAGATCATAAAACCTCGGAGGTGAACTCAGATCATAAAACCTCGGAGGTCAACTCAGATCATAAAACCTCGGAGGTCAACTCAGATCATGAAACCTCGGAGGTGAACTCAGATCATATAACCTCGGAGGTGAACTCAGATCATAAAACCTCGAAGGTGAACTCAGATCATAAAACCTCGGAGGTGAACTCAGATCATAAAACCTCGGAGGTTAACTCAGATCATAAAACCTCGGAGGTTAACTCAGATCATAAAACCTCGGAGGTGAACTCAGATCATAAAACCTCGGAGGTGAACTTAGATCATAAAACCTCGGAGGTCAACTCAGATCATAAAACCTCGGAGGTGAACTCAGATCATAAAACCTCGGAGGTCAACTCAGATCATAAAACCTCGGAGGTGAACTCAGATCATAAAACCTCGGAGGTCAACTCAGATCATAAAACCTCGGAGGTGAACTCAGATCATAAAACCTCGGAGGTCAATTCAGATCATAAAACCTCGGAGGTCAACTCAGATCATAAAACCTCGGAGGTCAACTCAGATCATAAAACCTCGGAGGTGAACTCAGATCATAAAACCTCGGAGGTGAACTCAGATCATAAAACCTCGGAGGTGAACTCAGATCATAAAACCTCGGAGGTGAACTCAGATCATAAAACCTCGGAGGTGAACTCAGATCATAAAACCTCGGAGGTGAACTCAGATCATAAAACCTCGAAGGTCAACTCAGATCATAAAACCTCGGAGGTGAACTCAGATCATAAAACCTCGAAGGTGAACTCAGATCATAAAACCTCGGAGGTGAACTCAGATCATAAAACCTCGGAGGTTAACTCAGATCATAAAACCTCGGAGGTTAACTCAGATCATAAAACCTCGGAGGTTAACTCAGATCATAAAACCTCGGATGTGAACTCAGATCATAAAACCTCGGAGGTGAACTCAGATCATAAAACCTCGGAGGTGAACTCAGATCATAAAACCTCATAGGTGAACTCAGATCATAAAACCTCGGAGGTGAACTCAGATCATAAAACCTCGGAGGTGAACTCAGATCATAAAACCTCGGAGGTTAACTCAGATCATAAAACCTCGGAGGTTAACTCAGATCATAAAACCTCGGAGGTGAACTCAGATCATAAAACCTCGGAGGTGAACTTAGATCATAAAACCTCGGAGGTCTACTCAGATCATAAAACCTCGGAGGTGAACTCAGATCATAAAACCTCGGAGGTCAACTCAGATCATAAAACCTCGGAGGTGAACTCAGATCATAAAACCTCGGAGGTGAACTCAGATCATAAAACCTCGGAGGTGAACTCAGATCATAAAACCTCGGAGGTCAACTCAGATCATAAAACCTCGGAGGTCAACTCAGATCATAAAACCTCGGAGGTCAACTCAGATCATAAAACCTCGAAGGTGAACTCAGATCATAAAACCTCGGAGGTGAACTCAGATCATAAAACCTCGGAGGTTAACTCAGATCATAAAACCTCGGAGGTGAACTCAGATCATAAAACCTCGGAGGTGAACTCAGATCATAAAACCTCGGAGGTGAACTCAGATCATAAAACCTCGGAGGTGAACTCAGATCATAAAACCTCGGAGGTGAACTCAGATCATATAACCTCGGAGGTGAACTCAGATCATAAAACCTCATAGGTGAACTCAGATCATAAAACCTCGGAGGTGAACTCAGATCATAAAACCTCGGAGGTGAACTCAGATCATAAAACCTCGGAGGTGAACTTAGATCATAAAACCTCGGAGGTCAACTCAGATCATAAAACCTCGGAGGTGAACTCAGATCATAAAACCTCGGAGGTCAACTCAGATCATAAAACCTCGGAGGTGAACTCAGATCATAAAACCTCGGAGGTCAACTCAGATCATAAAACCTCGGAGGTGAACTCAGATCATAAAACCTCGGAGGTCAACTCAGATCATAAAACCTCGGAGGTCAACTCAGATCATGAAACCTCGGAGGTGAACTCAGATCATATAACCTCGGAGGTGAACTCAGATCATAAAACCTCGAAGGTGAACTCAGATCATAAAACCTCGGAGGTGAACTCAGATCATAAAACCTCGGAGGTTAACTCAGATCATAAAACCTCGGAGGTTAACTCAGATCATAAAACCTCGGAGGTGAACTCAGATCATAAAACCTCGGAGGTGAACTTAGATCATAAAACCTCGGAGGTCAACTCAGATCATAAAACCTCGGAGGTGAACTCAGATCATAAAACCTCGGAGGTCAACTCAGATCATAAAACCTCGGAGGTGAACTCAGATCATAAAACCTCGGAGGTCAACTCAGATCATAAAACCTCGGAGGTGAACTCAGATCATAAAACCTCGGAGGTCAATTCAGATCATAAAACCTCGGAGGTCAACTCAGATCATAAAACCTCGGAGGTCAACTCAGATCATAAAACCTCGGAGGTGAACTCAGATCATAAAACCTCGGAGGTGAACTCAGATCATAAAACCTCGGAGGTGAACTCAGATCATAAAACCTCGGAGGTGAACTCAGATCATAAAACCTCGGAGGTGAACTCAGATCATAAAACCTCGGAGGTGAACTCAGATCATAAAACCTCGAAGGTCAACTCAGATCATAAAACCTCGGAGGTGAACTCAGATCATAAAACCTCGAAGGTGAACTCAGATCATAAAACCTCGGAGGTGAACTCAGATCATAAAACCTCGGAGGTTAACTCAGATCATAAAACCTCGGAGGTTAACTCAGATCATAAAACCTCGGAGGTTAACTCAGATCATAAAACCTCGGATGTGAACTCAGATCATAAAACCTCGGAGGTGAACTCAGATCATAAAACCTCGGAGGTGAACTCAGATCATAAAACCTCATAGGTGAACTCAGATCATAAAACCTCGGAGGTGAACTCAGATCATAAAACCTCGGAGGTGAACTCAGATCATAAAACCTCGGAGGTTAACTCAGATCATAAAACCTCGGAGGTTAACTCAGATCATAAAACCTCGGAGGTGAACTCAGATCATAAAACCTCGGAGGTGAACTTAGATCATAAAACCTCGGAGGTCTACTCAGATCATAAAACCTCGGAGGTGAACTCAGATCATAAAACCTCGGAGGTCAACTCAGATCATAAAACCTCGGAGGTGAACTCAGATCATAAAACCTCGGAGGTGAACTCAGATCATAAAACCTCGGAGGTGAACTCAGATCATAAAACCTCGGAGGTCAACTCAGATCATAAAACCTCGGAGGTCAACTCAGATCATAAAACCTCGGAGGTCAACTCAGATCATAAAACCTCGAAGGTGAACTCAGATCATAAAACCTCGGAGGTGAACTCAGATCATAAAACCTCGGAGGTTAACTCAGATCATAAAACCTCGGAGGTGAACTCAGATCATAAAACCTCGGAGGTGAACTCAGATCATAAAACCTCGGAGGTGAACTCAGATCATAAAACCTCGGAGGTGAACTCAGATCATATAACCTCGGAGGTGAACTCAGATCATAAAACCTCATAGGTGAACTCAGATCATAAAACCTCGGAGGTGAACTCAGATCATAAAACCTCGGAGGTGAACTCAGATCATAAAACATCGGAGGTGAACTCAGATCATAAAACCTCGGAGATGAACTCAGATCATAAAACCTCGGAGGTGAACTCAGATCATAAAACATCGGAGGTGAACTCAGATCATAAAACATCGGAGGTGAACTCAGATCATAAAACATCGGAGGTGGACTCAGATCATAAGACCTCGGAGGTGAACTCAGATCATAAAACCTCGGAGGTGAACTCAGATCATAAAACCTCGGAGGTAAACTCAGATCATAAAATCTCGGAGGTGAACTCAGATCATAAAACCTCGGAGGTGAACTCAGATCATAAAACCTCGGAGGTGAACTCAGATCATAAAACCTCGGAGGTGAATTCAGATCATAAAACCTCGGAGGTCAACTCAGATCATATAACCTCGGAGGTCAACTCAGATCATATAACCTCGGAGGTGAACTCAGATCATATAACCTCGGAGGTGAACTCAGATCATAAAACCTCGGAGGTGAACTCAGGTCATAAAACCTCGGAGGTGAACTCAGATCATATAGCCTCGGAGGTGAACGCAGATCATAAAACCTCGGAGGTTAACTCAGATCATAAAACCTCGGAGGTTAACTCAGATCATAAAACCTCTGAGGTGAACTTAGATCATAAAACCTCGGAGGTCAACTCAGATCATAAAACCTCGGAGGTGAACTCAGATCATAAAACCTCGGAGGTGAACTCAGATCATAAAACCTCGGAGGTCAACTCAGATCATAAAACCTCGGAGGTCAACTCAGATCATAAAACCTCGGAGGTCAACTCAGATCATAAAACCTCGGAGGTCAACTCAGATCATAAAACCTCGGAGGTCAACTCAGATCATAAAACCTCGGAGGTCAATTCAGATCATAAAACCTCGGAGGTCAACTCAGATCATAAAACCTCGGAGGTCAACTCAGATCATAAAACCTCGGAGGTGAACTCAGATCATAAAACCTCGGAGGTCAACTCAGATCATAAAACCTCGGAGGTCAACTCAGATCATAAAACCTCGGAGGTCAACTCAGATCATAAAACCTCGAAGGTCAACTCAGATCATAAAACCTCGGAGGTGAACTCAGATCATAAAACCTCGAAGGTGAACTCAGATCATAAAACCTCGGAGGTGAACTCAGATCATAAAACCTCGGAGGTTAACTCAGATCATAAAACCTCGGAGGTTAACTCAGATCATAAAACCTCGGAGGTTAACTCAGATCATAAAACCTCGGAGGTCAACTCAGATCATAAAACCTCGGAGGTGAACTCAGATCATAAAACCTCGGAGGTGAACTCAGATCATAGAGCCTCGGAGGTGAACTCAGATCATATAACCTCGGAGGTGAACTCAGATCATAAAACCTCATAGGTGAACTCAGATCATAAAACCTCGGAGGTGAACTCAGATCATAAAACCTCGGAGGTGAACTCAGATCATAAAACATCGGAGGTGAACTCAGATCATAAAACCTCGGAGATGAACTCAGATCATAAAACCTCGGAGGTGAACTCAGATCATAAAACATCGGAGGTGAACTCAGATCATAAAACATCGGAGGTGAACTCAGATCATAAAACATCGGAGGTGGACTCAGATCATAAGACCTCGGAGGTGAACTCAGATCATAAAACCTCGGAGGTGAACTCAGATCATAAAACCTCGGAGGTGAACTCAGATCATAAAATCTCTTAGGTGAACTCAGATCATAAAACCTCGGAGGTGAACTCAGATCATAAAACCTCGGAGGTGAATTCAGATCATAAAACCTCGGAGGTCAACTCAGATCATATAACCTCGGAGGTCAACTCAGATCATATAACCTCGGAGGTGAATTCAGATCATATAACCTCGGAGGTGAACTCAGATCATAAAACCTCGGAGGTGAACTCAGGTCATAAAACCTCGGAGGTGAACTCAGATCATATAGCCTCGGAGGTGAACGCAGATCATAAAACCTCGGAGGTTAACTCAGATCATAAAACCTCGGAGGTTAACTCAGATCATAAAACCTCGGAGGTGAACTCAGATCATAAAACCTCGGAGGTGAACTTAGATCATAAAACCTCGGAGGTCAACTCAGATCATAAAACCTCGGAGGTGAACTCAGATCATAAAACCTCGGAGGTGAACTCAGATCATAAAACCTCGGAGGTCAACTCAGATCATAAAACCTCGGAGGTGAACTCAGATCATAAAACCTCGGAGGTCAACTCAGATCATAAAACCTCGGAGGTCAACTCAGATCATAAAACCTCGGAGGTCAAATTAGATCATAAAACCTCGGAGGTCAATTCAGATCATAAAACCTCGGAGGTCAACTCAGATCATAAAACCTCGGAGGTCAACTCAGATCATAAAACCTCGGAGGTGAACTCAGATCATAAAACCTCGGAGGTGAACTCAGATCATAAAACCTCGGAGGTCAACTCAGATCATAAAACCTCGGAGGTCAACTCAGATCATAAAACCTCAAAGGTCAACTCATATCATAAAACCTCGGAGGTGAACTCAGATCATAAAACCTCGAAGGTGAACTCAGATCATAAAACCTCGGTGGTGAACTCAGATCATAAAACCTCGGAGGTTAACTCAGATCATAAAACCTCGGAGGTTAACTCAGATCATAAAACCTCGGAGGTTAACTCAGATCATAAAACCTCGGAGGTCAACTCAGATCATAAAACCTCGGAGGTGAACTCAGATCATAAAACCTCATAGGTGAACTCAGATCATAAAACCTCAGAGGTGAACTCAGATCATAAAACCTCGGAGGTGAACTCAGATCATAAAACCTCGGAGGTGAACTCAGATCATAGAGCCTCGGAGGTGAACTCAGATCATAAAACATCTAAGGTGAACTCAGATCATAAAACCTCGGAGGTGAACTCAGATCATAAAACCTCATAGGTGAACTCAGATCATAAAACCTCGGAGGTGAACTCAGATCATAAAACCTCGGAGGTGAACTCAGATCATAAAACATCGGAGGTGAACTCAGATCATATAACCTCGGAGATGAACTCAGATCATAAAACCTCGGAGGTGAACTCAGATCATAAAACATCGGAGGTGAACTCAGATCATAAAACATCGGAGGTGTACTCAGATCATAAAACATCGGAGGTGGACTCAGATCATAAGACCTCGGAGGTGAACTCAGATCATAAAACCTCGGAGGTGAACTCAGATCATAAAACCTCGGAGGTGAACTCAGATCATAAAATCTCGGAGGTGAACTCAGATCATAAAACCTCGGAGGTGAACTCAGATCATAAAACCTCGGAGGTGAACTCAGATCATAAAACCTCGGAGGTGAATTCAGATCATAAAACCTCGGAGGTCAACTCAGATCATATAACCTCGGAGGTCAACTCAGATCATATAACCTCGGAGGTGAACTCAGATCATATAACCTCGGAGGTGAACTCAGATCATAAAACCTCGGAGGTGAACTCAGGTCATAAAACCTCGGAGGTGAACTCAGATCATATAGCCTCGGAGGTGAACTCAGATCATAAAATCTCGGAGGTGAACTCAGATCATAAAACCTCGGAGGTGAACTCAGATCATAAAACTTCGGAGGTGAACTCAGATCATAAAACCTCGGAGGTGAACTCAGATCATAAAACCTCGAAGGTGAACTCAGATCATAAAACCTCGGTGGTGAACTCAGATCATAAAACCTCGGAGGTTAACTCAGATCATAAAACCTCGGAGGTTAACTCAGATCATAAAACCTCGGAGGTTAACTCAGATCATAAAACCTCGGAGGTCAACTCAGATCATAAAACCTCGGAGGTGAACTCAGATCATAAAACCTCATAGGTGAACTCAGATCATAAAACCTCAGAGGTGAACTCAGATCATAAAACCTCGGAGGTGAACTCAGATCATAAAACCTCGGAGGTGAACTCAGATCATAGAGCCTCGGAGGTGAACTCAGATCATAAAACATCTAAGGTGAACTCAGATCATAAAACCTCGGAGGTGAACTCAGATCATAAAACCTCATAGGTGAACTCAGATCATAAAACCTCGGAGGTGAACTCAGATCATAAAACCTCGGAGGTGAACTCAGATCATAAAACATCGGAGGTGAACTCAGATCATATAACCTCGGAGATGAACTCAGATCATAAAACCTCGGAGGTGAACTCAGATCATAAAACATCGGAGGTGAACTCAGATCATAAAACATCGGAGGTGTACTCAGATCATAAAACATCGGAGGTGGACTCAGATCATAAGACCTCGGAGGTGAACTCAGATCATAAAACCTCGGAGGTGAACTCAGATCATAAAACCTCGGAGGTGAACTCAGATCATAAAATCTCGGAGGTGAACTCAGATCATAAAACCTCGGAGGTGAACTCAGATCATAAAACCTCGGAGGTGAACTCAGATCATAAAACCTCGGAGGTGAATTCAGATCATAAAACCTCGGAGGTCAACTCAGATCATATAACCTCGGAGGTCAACTCAGATCATATAACCTCGGAGGTGAACTCAGATCATATAACCTCGGAGGTGAACTCAGATCATAAAACCTCGGAGGTGAACTCAGGTCATAAAACCTCGGAGGTGAACTCAGATCATATAGCCTCGGAGGTGAACTCAGATCATAAAATCTCGGAGGTGAACTCAGATCATAAAACCTCGGAGGTGAACTCAGATCATAAAACTTCGGAGGTGAACTCAGATCATAAAACCTCGGAGGTGAACTCAGATCATAAAACCTCGGAGGTGAACTCAGATCATAAAACCTCGGAGGTGAACTCAGATCATAAAATCTCGGAGGTGAACTCAGATCATAAAACCTCGGAGGTGAACTCAGATCATATAACCTCGGAGGTGAAATCAGATCATATAACCTCGGAGGTGAACTCAGATCATAAAACCTCGGAGGTGAACTCAGATCATAAAACCTCGGAGGTGAACTCAGATTATAAAACCTCGGAGGTGAACTCAGATCATAAAACCTCGGAGGTGAACTCAGATCATAAAACATCGGAGGTGAACTCAGATCATTAAACCTCGGAGGTGAACTCAGATCATAAAACCTCGGAGGTGAACTCAGATCATAAAACATCGGAGGTGAACTCAGATCATAAAACCTCGGAGGTGAATTCAGATCATAAAACCTCGGAGGTGAACTCAGATCATAAAACCTCGGAGGTGAATTCAGATCATAAAACCTCGGAGGTGAACTCAGATCATAAAACCGCAGAGGTGAACTCAGATCATAAAACATCGGAGGTGAACTCAGATCATAAAACCTCGGAGGTCAACTCAGATCATAAAACCTCGGAGGTCAACTCAGATCATAAAACCTCGGAGGTGAACTCAGATCATATAACCTCGGAGGTGAAATCAGATCATATAACCTCGGAGGTGAACTCAGATCATAAAACCTCGGAGGTCAACTCAGATCATAAAACCTCGGAGGTCAACTCAGATCATAAAACCTCGGAGGTTAACTCAGATCATAAAACCTCGGAGGTGAACTCAGATCATAAAACCTCGGAGGTGAACTCAGATCATTAAACCTCGGAGGTCAACTCAGATCATAAAACCTCGGAGGTGAACTCAGATCATAAAACCTCGGAGGTGAACTCAGATCATAAAACCTCGGAGGTGAACTCAGATCATAAAACCTCGGATGTGAACTCAGATCATAAAACCTCGGAGGTGAATTCAGATCATAAAACCTCGGAGGTGAACTCAGATCATAAAACCTCGGAGGTGAACTCAGATCATAAAACCTCGGAGGTGAACTCAGATCATAAAACATCGGAGGTAAACTCAGATCATAAAACCTCGGAGGTGAACTCAGATCATAAAACCTCGGAGGTGAACTCAGATCATAAAACCTCGGAGGTGAACTCAGATCATAAAACCTCGGAGGTGAATTCAGATCATAAAACCTCGGAGGTGAACTCAGATCATAAAACCTCGGAGGTGAACTCAGATCATAAAACCGCAGAGGTGAACTCAGATCATATAACCTCGGAGGTGAACTCAGATCATATAACCTCGGAGGTGAACTCAGATCATAAAACCTCGGAGGTGAACTCAGGTCATAAAACCTCGGAGGTGAACTCAGATCATAAAGCCTCGGAGGTGAACTCAGATCATAAAATCTCGGAGGTGAACTCAGATCATAAAATCTCGGAGGTGAACTCAGATCATAGAACCTCGGAGGTGAACTCAGATCATAAAACTTCGGAGATGAACTCAGATCATAAAACCTCGGAGGTGAACTCAGATCATAAAACCTCGGAGGTGAACTCAGATCATAAAACCTCGGAGGTGAACTCAGATCATAAAATCTCGGAGGTGAACTCAGATCATAAAACCTCGGAGGTGAACTCAGATCATATAACCTCGGAGGTGAAATCAGATCATATTACCTCGGAGGTGAACTCAGATCATAAAACCTCGGAGGTGAACTCAGATCATAAAACCTCGGAGGTGAACTCAGATCATAAAACCTCGGAGGTGAACTCAGATCATAAAACCTCGGAGGTGAACTCAGATCATAAAACCTCGGAGGTGAACTCAGATCATTAAACCTCGGAGGTGAACTCAGATCATAAAACCTCGGAGGTGAACTCAGATCATAAAACCTCGGAGGTGAACTCAGATCATAAAACCTCGGAGGTGAACTCAGATCATAAAACCTCGGAGGTGAACTCAGATCATAAAACCTCGGAGGTGAATTCAGATCATAAAACCTCGGAGGTGAACTCAGATCATAAAACCTCGGAGGTGAACTCAGATCATAAAACCTCGGAGGTGAACTCAGATCATAAAACATCGGAGGTGAACTCAGTTCATAAAACCTCGGAGGTGAACTCAGATCATAAAACATCGGAGGTGAACTCAGATCATAAAACCTCGGAGGTGAACTCAGATCATAAAACCTCGGAGGTGAACTCAGATCATAAAACCTCGGAGGTGAACTCAGATCATAAAACCTCGGAGGTGAACTCAGATCATAAAACATCGGAGGTGAACTCAGATCATAAAACTCGGAGGTGAACTCAGATCAAATAACCTCGGAGGTGAACTCAGATCATAAAACCTCGGAGGTGAACTCAGATCATAAAACCTCGGAGGTGAACTCAGATCATAAAACCTCGGAGGTGAACTCAGATCATAAAACCGCGAAGGTGAACTCAGATCATAAAACCTCGGAGGTTAACTCAGATTATAAAACCTCGGAGGTTAACTCAGATCATAAAACGTCGGAGGTGAACTCAGATACTCCAGAAGGGCGAGTAGTTCCTGCTCCACTAGTTGTACATGAGCAACACTAACCATATAAAACATCGGAGGTGAACTCAGGTACTCCAGAAGTCGAGTAGTTCCTGCTCCACTAGTTGTACATGAGCAACACTAACCATATAAAACCTCGGAGGTGAACTCAGGTACTCCAGAAGGGCGAGTAGTTCCTGCTCCACTAGTTGTACATGAGCAACACTAACTACATAGAACCTCGGAGGTGAACTCAGGTACTCCAGAAGGACGAGTAGTTCCTGCTCCACTAGTTGTACATGAGCAACACTAACCACATAGAACCTCGGTGGTCAACTCAGGTACTCCAGAAGTCGAATAGTTCCTGCTCCACTAGTTGTACATGAGCAACACTAACCACATAAAACCTCGGAGGTGAACTCAGATACTCCAGAAGTCGAGTAGTTCCTGCTCCACTAGTTGTACATGAGCAACACTAACCACATAAAACCTCGAAGGTGAACTCAGATACTCCAGAAGTCGAGTAGTTCCTGCTCCACTAGTTGTACATGAGCAACACTAACCACATAAAACCTCGAAGGTGAACTCAGATACTCCAGATGTCGAGTAGTTCCTGCTCCACTAGTTGTAAATGAGCAACACTAACTACATAAAACCTCGGAGGTGAACTCAGGTACTCCAGAAGGGCGAGTAGTTCCTGCTCCACTAGTTGTACATGAGCAACACTAACCACATAAAACCTCGGAGGTGAACTCAGGTACTCCAGAAGTCGAGTAGTTCCTGCTCCACTAGTTGTACATGAGCAACACTAACCACATAAAACCTCGAAGGTCAACTCAGGTACTCCAGAAGGGCGAGTAGTTCCTGCTCCACTAGTTGTACATGAGCAACACTAACCAAATAAAACCTCGAAGGTCAACTCAGGTACTCCAGAAGGGCGAGTAGTTCCTGCTCCACTAGTTGTACATGAGCAACACTAACCACATAAAACCTCGAAGGTCAACTCAGGTACTCCAGAAGGGCGAGTAGTTCCTGCTCCATTAGTTGTACATGAGCAACACTAACCACATAAAACCTCGGAGGTGAACTCAAGTACTCCAGAAGTCGAGTAGTTCCTGCTCCACTAGTTGTACATGAGCAACACTAACCATATAAAACCTCGGAGGTCAACTCAGATACTTCAGAAGTCGAGTAGTTCCTGCTCCACTAGTTGTACATGAGCAACACTAACCACATAAAACCTCGGAGGTCAACTCAGGTACTCCAGAAGTCGAGTAGTTCCTGCTCCACTAGTTGTACATGAGCAACACTAACCACATAAAACCTCGGAGGTGAACTCAGATACTCCATAAGTCGAGTAGTTCCTGCTCCACTAGTTGTACATGAGCAACTCTAATCACATAAAACCTCGAAGGTGAACTCAGGTACTCCAGAAGTCGAGTAGTTTCTGCTCCACTAGTTGTACATGAGCAACACTAACCACATAGAACCTCGGAGGTGAACTCAGGTACTCCAGAAGTCGAGTAGTTCCTGCTCCACTAGTTGTACATGAGCAACACTAACCACATTAAACCTCGAAGGTGAACTCAGGTACTCCAGAAGTCGAGTAGTTCCTGCTCCACTAGTTGTACATGAGCAACACTAACCACATAGAACCTCGGAGGTGATCTCAGATACTCCAGAAGTCGAGTAGTTCCTACTCCACTAGTTGTACATGAGCAACACTAACCATATAAAACCTCGAAGGTGAACTCAGGTACTCCAGAAGTCGAGTAGTTCCTGCTCCACTAGTTGTACATGAGCAACACTAACCACATAAAACCTCGGAGGTGAACTCAAATACTCCAGAAGTCGAGTAGTTCCTGCTCCACTAGTTGTACATGAGCAACACTAACTACATAAAACCTCGAAGGTGAACTAAGGTACTCCAGAAGTCGAGTAGTTCCTGCTCCACTAGTTGTACATGAGCAACACTAACTACATAAAACCTCGAAGGTGAACTCAGATACTCCAGAAGTCGAGTAGTTCCTGCTCCACTAGTTGTACATGAGCAACACTAACCACATAGAACCTCGGAGGTGAACTCAGATACTCCAGAAGTCGAGTATTTCCTGCTCCACTAGTTGTACATGAGCAACACTAACCACATAAAACCTCGAAGGTCAACTCAGGTACTCCAGACGTCGAGTAGTTCCTGCTCCACTAGTTGTACATGAGCAACACTAACCAAATAAAACCTCGAAGGTCAACTCAGGTACTCCAGAAGTCGAGTAGTTCCTGCTCCACTAGTTGTACATGAGCAACACTAACCACATAGAACCTCGGAGATGAACTCAGATACTCCAGAAGTCGAGTAGTTCCTGCTCCACTAGTTGTACATGAGCAACACTAACCATATAAAACCTCGAAGGTGAACTCAGGTACTCAAGAAGTCGAGTAGTTCCTGCTCCACTAGTTGTACATGAGCAACACTAACCACATAAAACCTCGAATGTGAAGTCAGGTACTCCAGAAGGGCGAGTAGTTCCTGCTCCACTAGTTGTACATGAGCAACACTAACTACATAAAACCTCGAAGGTGAACTCAGGTACTCCAGAAGTCGAGTAGTTCCTGCTCCACTAGTTGTACATGAGCAACACTAACCACATAAAACCTCGGAGGTGAACTCAGGTACTAGTTTTACATATGTAAAAGTATATATTATATCAGAAGATTGCCAAGGATTAATAGTCCTAAGAATAAAGCCATCAGTCGTTGTGTTTTGATTATACAATATTTTTCTGTTTTCAGGAACGACAGCCATACCAAAATGTTCATCACATACATAACCGTCCTTCTCCTGATTACACAAGCCACCACACAGTCCGTTAAATATGATGGGTAAGATATTTTCATTGATTTGTTTTTAAATGTTATCGTTTAAAAAGTAGCCTCTCAAAGGATTTATGAATTAATAAGCTTCTGTCTACACTTTACTTTTCATAGATTATATACAGTAAGTGGCCATAATTATTTCACCAAGATGGCCGCCATCTCATGACTTGTGGAATATATGCATAGGGAAAAATAGGAAATATGTTCTTAAGATTTATTTTACATACCTGTCATTTTCAGTATTTCGTTATGTGACCTTTTGCTACAATTACACTTCGAATTCTCCTAGGAATTGAGTTATGCAAGTTCTAAATATAAACTGGAGTTAGTCCAACCCATATCTTTTTCACCTCCCTCACAAGAATTTTTTTATTTAAAATGTCACATTTAGAATTCTGCAGTTTGATTTTAATTGTTCTCCACACATTTTCAATTATGTTTAAGTCAGGCGATTGATATGGCCAATTCAGACAATTTAATTCATTTTCTCTTTCACTGGACAGCTCTGCGAGAGGCATGACATGGAGCATTATCATCTTGAAAGATGTACCCACCGTTCGGAAATATTTTAGCGATTACTGGTCATACATTATCACCAAGAGTTTCTAAATATTTTGTAGTGTTCATATTTCCCTCAATTTCAGTCAATGCACCAACTCCATCAAAGGTAATGCATCCCCAAAACATCACTGCTACACGGGGACCACCCCTCAAACCAACACATTCAGGTCTCCAAATTTCGTCAGCCTTTCTCCAAACATGCACTCGCCTGTCATGACCAACAACTACTTGTGTTTCATCTGAGAATATTACACGTTTCCAATATAATTGAACTGACATGGCAAGCTTACCTCTGCACCAATTTACACGATTTTTTCGGTTTTTTAATGACACTGTTAAAGTCTTCCGAACTCGGCGCCTGTGTAACCATGAAATTTCAATCTGCGGCGAACAGTTCTAGTAGAAACAGGCCGTGGTAGTCTTTCATTTACAATGTTTGTCAAATCTCTCAAAGTTTCTCTCCTGCTGACTTTCACTGAGCGTAAGATTACACGGTCTCCTTGTTCCATCACCAACTTTTTCCTTCCGGTTTTAGGCTTATTTTCTACGGAATTCCTCTCATCATAACGCTTTAAAAATTTTGTAATCGTAGAATGATCCTTCCCGATTATTTCAGCAATTTTCCTGTGTGCATAGCCTTCTCGTTTCAATCGTAGTATCATTTGTTTCGTCTCTGTTGTCATCTCCTTGTTGTGACGAGCCATTTTTTTAGCAGACGAAATTTAACCAATGTTGTCAAAATACCGTCACTTCCGTCGAATGACTTTTTGAGCTTTGACCCCCAATTATACACTGTCAAAATTTTTGACATTTTAATGACAGTTAATTATATTAAATATGAAAGAGAAATTGGATGTTTCAATAATTTATTTTTAATTCTTGGTGAAATAATTATGGCCACCTACTGTATTTATAAAGTATGTCTTATTTTCGTACATATATAATAATTTGAAAAGATATACTGATTTTTAAATGGAATTAGATGTTTGAGAATTTTATCATCTTCAAAAGTAATGTTTGGCGAATTTGATAGTGAACAGAGCTATTATTTCGTTATTCTTTTATTACAGGCACCAGGTACTAAAAATATCTCCAATTTCAATGATAGAATCAAAACTGGTCTTGAACATGGTCACAAAATATGGGGTAAGTTGTTGAGAAAGAATTTCAGTGCAGTTTATGAAAAGAATGATTAAACAGTGATAGTCAACATATCCACCAATATCAACAACACGAACGCAATCAACTCTCATATAATATAAGTAAGACCACAACATGTGCAGTTGGATATCCAGGTCCTGGTTTGAGACAGGCACTAAAATGTGACGGAATTAAAGTGGTTAGTGGGATCACAACCCATTAACCAGTACTGTTCGCATAGTTTTTAAGCAATGAAAATGTTACAAGGGAGCTAGAATGTTAAATGACGATAGTTTCCATGTTTATTAACATTAGTCCCCTTTTGTAATCTAATTATTGTAATTAACCTGTTAGTACGCTATATTATTATCTCTATTTTATTATCTCTATTTTATTATTTGTAGTTAGATATATGGCATGCCCACCACAGCGACAGTTCTCTTGATGTTCAAGTATACCCAGATGTAATTGAAGCCGTTACACAAGAACTTAAGATATTAAATATATCATTTTCTACCTGGATTCATGATATTCAAAAGTAAACATTATTTATATTTGGGGAACAAAGCTTAAAACACACTAAGCTTACATTTATACATCCTAATTTATTTAATTTACAAAAATACTTCCTTCGTTGAGCAACACAAAGACAGAGAACATTTTTGAATCAAATTACTGTCTTTTTTCATTTTTGGGTGATTTGAATATATTTTCAAAAAATTAATTATGATTATTATCCAAATGCTTTCTCCAAATACCATCTGATAGACATGTTAGTTTTATATTTAAATAAAGTTTCATTCATTTCAAAATTCAGAATGATTTGTCATTAAAGACTGTGTCCTCAGAGAAATTAATTATAAATAAAAGCGTAGACTTAGTGCGCACGACGCCACGTTTCTGGAATAACCTGTAAGTATGCTCGAAGTCGAAAGGTAGGAAAGCCAAATAAAAAATGACACGAAAGGGAATGAAGAAAAATAACACGTTTAATTATTTTTACCCAACTTTCCACATTACCTCTCAGAACTTATCAAAATGTATATATCTACATTAATGTTTCATTAACACTGGTATTACTGTCTGACTTGTGTAAGTCTAATACCGGTACGAAACACAGGAACTATATTGTTCCTGTGTCAGTCCGGACATCCCTATCACATTGACAAATCATCTGTTCATGGCGAACAAACTCTTAGAGCTATAAATATATCAATCAAAGTTAATTATTTCACCAGGAACAAGACTAATCTAATGTAGAATTTGATAGACTTGAAAAAGATTCTGTTTCATTGTGATGTCACATTTCAACAGATTACATTTTGTATATCCCTTGTTTCACAAGATTCAAGGGACATAACTCGTTGATCTCAATGTGATGTATGTGTCTTGAAGCTCTCATTCAGAAATTGCAGAGGTGATATTTTCACTGAAAATGGACATTTCCAAAGAGGAACAAATACAAACTAGCTATTTACACATCATGGTAGAATACATTGACAGAAGATGTAGTCTATTTACACATCATGGTAGAATACATTGACAGAAGATGTAGTCTATTTACACATCATGGTAGAATACATTGACAGAAGATGTAGTCTATTTACACATCATGGTAGAATACATTGACAGAAGATGTAGTCTATTTACACATCATGGTAGAATACATTGACAGAAGATGTAGTCTATTTACACATCATGGTAGAATACATTGACAGAAGATGTAGTCTATTTACACATCATGGTAGAATACATTGACAGAAGATGTAGTCTATTTACACATCATGGTAGAATACATTGACAGAAGATGTAGTCTATTTACACATCATGGTAGAATACATTGACAGAAGATGTAGTCTATTTACACATCATGGTAGAATACATTGACAGAAGATGTAGTCTATTTACACATCATGGTAGAATACATTGACAGAAGATGTAGTCTATTTACACATCATGGTAGAATACATTGACAGAAGATGTAGTCTATTTACACATCATGGTAGAATACATTGACAGAAGATGTAGTCTATTTACACATCATGGTAGAATACATTGACAGAAGATGTAGTCTATTTACACATCATGGTAGAATACATTGACAGAAGATGTAGTCTATTTACACATCATGGTAGAATACATTGACAGAAGATGTAGTCTATTTACACATCATGGTAGAATACATTGACAGAAGATGTAGTCTATTTACACATCATGGTAGAATACATTGACAGAAGATGTAGTCTATTTACACATCATGGTAGAATACATTGACAGAAGATGTAGTCTATTTACACATCATGGTAGAATACATTGACAGAAGATGTAGTCTATTTACACGTCATGGTAAAATACATTGACAGAAGATGTAGTCTATTTACACATCATGGTAGAATACATTGACAGAAGATGTAGTCTATTTACACATCATGGTAGAATACATTGACAGAAGATGTAGTCTATTTACACATCATGGTAGAATACATTGACAGAAGATGTAGTCTATTTACACATCATGGTAAAATACATTGACAGAAGATGTAGTCTATTTACACATCATGGTAGAATACACTGACAGAAGATGTAGTCTATTTACACATCATGGTAGAATACATTGACAGAAGATGTAGTCTATTTACACATCATGGTAGAATACATTGACAGAAGATGTAGTCTATTTACACATCATGGTAGAATACATTGACAGAAGATGTAGTCTATTTACACATCATGGTAGAATACATTGACAGAAGATGTAGTCTAGTTACACATCATGGTAAAATACATTGACAGAAGATGTAGTCTATTTACACATCATGGTAGAATACATTGACAGAAGATGTAGTCTATTTACACATCATGGTAAAATACATTGACAGAAGATGTAGTCTATTTACACATCATGGTAGAATACACTGACAGAAGATGTAGTCTATTTACACATCATGGTAGAAAACATTGACAGAAGATGTAGTCTATTTACACATCATGGTAGAATACATTGACAGAAGATGTAGTCTATTTACACATCATGGTAGAATACATTGACAGAAGATGTAGTCTATTTACACATCATGGTAGAATACATTGACAGAAGATGTAGTCTATTTACACATCATGGTAGAAAACATTGACAGAAGATGTAGTCTATTTACACATCATGGTAAAATACATTGACAGAAGATGTAGTCTATTTACACATCATGGTAGAATACATTGACAGAAGATGTAGTCTATTTACACATCATGGTAGAATACATTGACAGAAGATGTAGTCTATTTACACATCATGGTAGAATACATTGACAGAAGATGTAGTCTATTTACACATCATGGTAGAATACATTGACAGAAGATGTAGTCTATTTACACATCATGGTAGAATACATTGACAGAAGATGTAGTCTATTTACACATCATGGTAGAATACATTGACAGAAGATGTAGTCTATTTACACATCATGGTAGAAAACATTGACAGAAGATGTAGTCTATTTACACATCATGGTAGAATACATTGACAGAAGATGTAGTCTATTTACACATCATGGTAGAATACATTGACAGAAGATGTAGTCTATTTACACATCATGGTAGAATACATTGACAGAAGATGTAGTCTATTTACACATCATGGTAGAATACATTGACAGAAGATGTAGTCTATTTACACATCATGGTAGAATACATTGACAGAAGATGTAGTCTATTTACACATCATGGTAGAATACATTGACAGAAGATGTAGTCTATTTACACATCATGGTAGAATACATTGACAGAAGATGTAGTCTATTTACACATCATGGTAGAATACATTGACAGAAGATGTAGTCTATTTACACATCATGGTAGAATACATTGACAGAAGATGTAGTCTATTTACACATCATTGTAGAATACATTGACAGAAGAAGTAGTCTATTTACACATCATGGTAGAATACATTGACAGAAGATGTAGTCTATTTACACATCATGGTAGAATACATTGACAGAAGATGTAGTCTATTTACACATCATGGTAGAATACATTGACAGAAGATGTAGTCTAGTTACACATCATGGTAAAATACATTGACAGAAGATGTAGTCTATTTACACATCATGGTAGAATACATTGACAGAAGATGTAGTCTATTTACACATCATGGTAAAATACATTGACAGAAGATGTAGTCTATTTACACATCATGGTAGAATACACTGACAGAAGATGTAGTCTATTTACACATCATGGTAGAAAACATTGACAGAAGATGTAGTCTATTTACACATCATGGTAGAATACATTGACAGAAGATGTAGTCTATTTACACATCATGGTAGAATACATTGACAGAAGATGTAGTCTATTTACACATCATGGTAGAATACATTGACAGAAGATGTAGTCTATTTACACATCATGGTAGAAAACATTGACAGAAGATGTAGTCTATTTACACATCATGGTAGAATACATTGACAGAAGATGTAGTCTATTTACACATCATGGTAGAATACATTGACAGAAGATGTAGTCTATTTACACATCATGGTAGAATACATTGACAGAAGATGTAGTCTATTTACACATCATGGTAGAATACATTGACAGAAGATGTAGTCTATTTACACATCATGGTAGAATACATTGACAGAAGATGTAGTCTATTTACACATCATGGTAGAATACATTGACAGAAGATGTAGTCTATTTACACATCATGGTAGAATACATTGACAGAAGATGTAGTCTATTTACACATCATGGTAGAATACATTGACAGAAGATGTAGTCTATTTACACATCATGGTAGAATACATTGACAGAAGATGTAGTCTATTTACACATCATGGGAGAATACATTGACAGAAGATGTAGTCTATTTACATATCATGGTAGAAAACATTGACAGAAGATGTAGTCTATTTACACATCATGGTAGAATACATTGACAGAAGATGTAGTCTATTTACACATCATGGGAGAATACACTGACAGAAGATGTAGTCTATTTACACATCATGGTAGAATACATTGACAGAAGATGTAGTCTATTTACACATCATGGTAGAATACATTGACAGAAGATGTAGTCTATTTACACATCATGGTAGAAAACATTGACAGAAGATGTAGTCTATTTACACATCATGGTAGAATACATTGACAGAAGATGTAGTCTATTTACACATCATGGTAGAATACATTGACAGAAGATGTAGTCTATTTACACATCATGGTAGAATACATTGACAGAAGATGTAGTCTATTTACACATCATGGTAGAATACATTGACAGAAGATGTAGTCTATTTACACATCATGGTAGAATACATTGACAGAAGATGTAGTCTATTTACACATCATGGTAGAATACATTGACAGAAGATGTAGTCTATTTACACATCATGGTAGAAAACATTGACAGAAGATGTAGTCTATTTACACATCATGGTAGAATACATTGACAGAAGATGTAGTCTATTTACACATCATGGTAGAATACATTGACAGAAGATGTAGTCTATTTACACATCATGGTAGAATACATTGACAGAAGATGTAGTCTATTTACACATCATGGTAGAATACATTGACAGAAGATGTAGTCTATTTACACATCATGGTAGAATACATTGACAGAAGATGTAGTCTATTTACACATCATGGTAGAATACATTGACAGAAGATGTAGTCTATTTACACATCATGGTAGAATACATTGACAGAAGATGTAGTCTATTTACACATCATGGTAGAATACATTGACAGAAGATGTAGTCTATTTACACATCATGGTAGAATACATTGACAGGAGATGTAGTCTATTTACACATCATGGTAGAATACATTGACAGAAGATGTAGTCTATTTACACATCATGGTAGAATACATTGACAGAAGATGTAGTCTATTTACACATCATGGTAGAATACATTGACAGAAGATGTAGTCTATTTACACATCATGGTAGAATACATTGACAGAAGATGTAGTCTATTTACACATCATGGTAGAATACATTGACAGAAGATGTAGTCTATTTACACATCATGGTAGAATACATTGACAGAAGATGTAGTCTATTTACACATCATGGGAGAATACACTGACAGAAGATGTAGACATACTTAAAAACAAAGATACACTAATCAGTAATAGTTAAAAGGTCATTGTTCTCAATATTGAACCTAAACATTATCTTACTAGATTGATAGACCAGCAGCATGATCATACTAAAAGTCATATCTTCAGAAGAGCATCCTCACAACCTTTGATGTTCAGCACATACCACAACTTTCCACAGGTAATTAACATCTGATCAACCGGTGTTCATGCTTTGACTATAAGAAATAGCATCCGAGTGTCCGATACAACAACGAAATATCAAAGAAAAAAGGAAAAATGATTACAAGGATTTCATCAAAAGATTTCCAAATCTGCAAGATAATTTACAGCTTATTTGAAACTTGTTAAAACTGCATCTTAAATTCTGTGTTCATGTGAAATGATATTTAGTCCCATGCCATTTATCAATTAATAGTCTCTGTCAGAAAAAAGACAACAAGTAACATAGTTTTTTTTATTGTACAATGTTTTTAGATAGAGGCAATATTGGCAGGCTGGGAAAATGACGATGGAGTTGGACCCTCAGGACAATCAATTTTATCAGAAAACAGTATCATTGGAGGAACAGGCGATGGAAGAAATATACGTATGGTCAAGGTAAGGCAAATCAAATGATTAGCAATAACGAACGCAGTGAAATTAACTATGTGTCCACTGTCCACTGCCAATTATCACAACAAATATATAGGTCTCAAACTAGAGCTACCCCCTTTAATATAAAATGCAGACATTTGAAATATCTGTTTTCTGCATTTTGGTGGATATGAAGGTTGACAATGATTACATTCACTGTCAAATAATATTTTTGCTTGTATTACTACTTTGCATTCACCAGCTACATTGTATTGTAATGAAAACGTATACAAAATATATCAAAATAAGTGTGCACATCGAGTTTCTGGAATAACTTTCAAAACGCTCAAAACTTAAAGATTGGAAAACCAAATAAAAATCTATGGAAGCAATAAAAACCAAAGGGTTTAAACTACACAGTCAAACTTACATTATTTAGGAACTGTAAATTTCATTAATAGATATATGTAGTAAACTATGTCAGTGCCAAAACACTGATTATTGGGCGGATGACACCCTCGGGGACTAATAGTCCACCAGCAGAGTCCACCCAATTATTGTAAATGTGTTAATGCTAATAATATATTGTCATTGCTCTAATATATTTAATCGTGTTTAAAGATGATAATTACGTTTCCTCCACAGATCATCATATTGTATTTCCTTTAAAGAGGCATTAGCTACGATTTTGACAAAAACAATTATATGTTTTGGAAATTGGTAAATAGCTTTAAAATGATGAAATAAAGGTAAATATTTCACATTAAACAGCTTATCGTACCACTTTTCGCCTTTTGAGAACGAAAATTACCATCGATTTATTATTTCCTTGAAAGCAAATAATTTGACATCGCTTTCTCCGTATGCAACTGACCTTACTAGTGACAGGTAAAAACGAATAATTTGTATTTTGTCGCTTATTAACTGCAAACTTGCATGGTTCTTTGTCCGTAATTAACGCCGACTAAATGCAGATTCACAGAAAATAAGAAATAAGTGCATTGTTGTACTGATTTAATGACGATTCGGCAGACTCCGTAAACAATGCCGATAATTAATAAGATGGCGTCCATATCTTGATCGATCTCAAAACACGAGCAGTTGCACCTTTTTTCCCCAATGCGCGTACATTTCATAACATTTATAAGTTACAGAAACACGTTTTATTAAGGCATCAATCATATCTGATAGTTTTTATGGGTAACAAAAATTTACGATTTTGGCAGATAATGCCCCTTTAACTAATATTATTATTGTACTTCCTAAAAATATCTATAATTATCAGTATGGTCACGACTAAGCTATCTATTCACATATTACACGTAATTATTTACCTGGTCCAGTAATTTAACAATTTTCCGGCTATCATTATATGTACAAATATACCTAGATAGGACAATTTATTCAAACAGATAATCGAACAATTATTTTAGGGTTACAAATCGTGTAATTTTAGCAGGTTAAGCTAAATAGTATATAATTAACGTATAAAACATATTCATGTCCTAATTGTAATGGCCTTTAATTCTTCCTTCTTAACTAGTAGTCGGGTAAGTGCGATAACAATTTATTCACACAGATAATTGAACAATTATTTGTATATAACCACAGACTCCATAAAACCAGAAAAACCACCATTAGATTTTCACATTCCACCTTGAAAGAATATTGACCTGTTCGTGTTCATATACTCCATTAACTTGTACCAAATCCTGGTACATTATACTCCTCTGGTGTAGCAAATACTCTGCTTGTTTTTGTATATATAAGAAGTAAACAATTGCTCCAATTAAAATGTCATTTATTATAAAATTTTCTAAATAAATTACTAAATTTCTTACATAACCTTAGGAGTGTGACAAAAACAAATGTGACTAATAATCTAACTAAAATGTGAACAAATTTAAAACACTTCTAAGCAATAAAAATTTCAAATATAAAAAGGGGTGGCAACTGAAAACCGCCACAGCCCCAATTGAAAATTAGGGGCAAATTCCATTGAACAATTATTTTAGGGTCACAATCAGTTATTTTTTCCATGTTAAACTAAATATTATATAATTAACATTATAACCCATTTGTATGTCTTTAGCCAATAGAATCGTCCTGTTTGACATATAGTGAGGTTACTACGGTGACGGTTTATTAACACAGATAAATGAACAATTATTCTCAGGTCACGAATCAGATAATTTTAGCAGAATAAACTCAATATTCTGTAATTAACAGTATACAACATGTGGATGTCCTAAGAGTAATCGTCTTTAACTAATATAATATTCCGTCTTGGCTAGTGGTCAAGTTTACGAACAGTCACTGACCCTCATATTGTACTGTCCATATGTATGTTGTCATAGTTACATAGTGTGTGGTCTTTTCGGGTGGAAGCGAATCCGGCTATGCTTTTTGTGTATGACTGTATTGCCGTTGGAGATCCAATTATCAAGAGGGAGGGATGGGGTACCACTAACCAATTTAATAAAAGCTTAGAAATCTTAGTAGTGCACACCATTTGTTTTTGGAATGGCCATCTTCATATACAAAGTCAAAATATTGCAAAGCCAAATAATTGTTAAAACTTTGGATTCAATAAAACAAAAGGGTCTAAACAGGATAGCCAAAAGTCCCTGTTACATTTTTATATCTGTTTCAACCCAGGGCAAGGATATGTGCATGCATATATCGTGTCCTATTAGTGCTCAATGACAGTTGTTCGTTTCGTTTATATTGGTAGAATTGTTGACCATCACTGTTTAAACTTTCTGATCATAGTAGCATGTAGGTTGGACTTTGATTCAGGTAAAATAAGAAAGGTATCGGTAAACGTTATTGGAAAGTTATATTGTACAATCGTTCTTGTTTATCATCAGGAATTATTACATTCTAGTACTTTAAAATAAAACAATTGTCACGTACGAAGAAGTTGTCAATAATTGACCTATTATAATTAATAATTTCAGTCCACCATTTTTTTTTTTTACATTTCAAGAGAGTCGATTTTGTTTTATTTTTAAACAACCAGTCATATTTCTTCTATACTATATTTACTTATATAGCACTTGATCGTATGGTAGTTAACATATGCAGATACAATCAGTCAATATCACCTCTTAATATGCGAAATGTAATCCATAGAACACAAGTTGGTCAGTGACTTGTGGCAAGTTGGTGACTTGTTTTTAACTGGTACTGCGGATTACAATACCAATAAAGCTTACCATTACGGTATTAGTTGAATATGGTTTAAATGGCTTTAAACACTAATGACCCTAACTCTATATTGACAACTAACTTACCCTTTGCAATGACCTGGGTTCACCTCCGGTTGGGGTTTTGTTTTTTTTTGGGGGGGGGGGGGGAGTTGTGGTGTCTGTTTTTGCTCATCTTTTCAGTTATCTGTGTTGTATTATGTTTGGTTTTCTTGTGTCTAATGTTGCCTGTGCATTCTGAATTGCCACTGATCTGTTCTTTTGTACTTATTTGTTACTCATACATACACGGTGTGGAATATTCAGTCTTATGGAACATGACGTCTATTAAAAAAGGCATGCTTGGTGTGATAGAAATTATTTGTGATGAATTCTATGGATTGTTATGTCTGCTTAGAACCTTCAATTCCTTTTTTCACAAATACTTTATTAATTATTTAGATTTCCAATCATTTGACTGTGATCGTAGCAGACGTCGATTATTCCAGAAACACGTCGTGCGCACCAAATTAGATTTATATATAAATAATATATATCTACGACAGTAAGACTTCTTCTAATGACACAATGGTTTCAACTCACATCTTAAATGTTAAATATGTTGCTCCTTAATTGACACCTTTCACCCAATTTGAACACAAAAAAATACCATGACATATTGCGTTGGAAATCCAGTTTCCTGGCTTGGGACAAGCACAAAATGAGGCGGTGTTAAAGTGGTTAATAAGATCTCAACCCTCTAATATGATAATTGGTTCCCCAGCCAAAATTAATATAAAAACAATTGATGTATGTGCACAGATTCGCTTCCATTAAAAAAGGCCGGACAATATTAAAAATATTAAAACATAATCATGGACAGTACCACGACAGAGTCAACGAGTGAATGTAGTTTGTTTTGTTTGTTCTTCGACCATGAAGGATATATCTCTATATAAGTTATTGTTTTGTAGATATACAAACCCAGTACTACAACTAAAAAGGCTATCTTTGTTGATGGTGGAATCCATGCTCGTGAGTGGATATCTCCAGCATTCTTGCTCTACCTACTAAATGAGGTATGTTCACCGTGACTGGAAGATCAAGGTCAAATATTTCATATATCTCACTCAAAGCCTAAATTCTCCAAGATTGTTGGTTTTGGTCTGTTTTGTATTAACAAAACATATTATTCTATTTTGTATTTTATTTATTTTTATTTTTTTTATTGCCTTCCATTTTTAGAGGGTATTTGTTTTATTTCATCTTTTTTGTCATTGTCTTGACTGTCCGAATCTAAATTCTATGTTGAAGCCTTTGTGACTTTTACAAATTATCTACATGATTTTGGAGTGGTTATATTGTGAACGATTACAGTTCCTGTTTAAAACATGACTGGAAATGCGCAAGTATTCAAATATATAATTCGTCGTTAATCTCGAGCGGTTATATCAATATCATTAATGTTACTAATGACCAATCATAAATCAGTATGATTGGACAGAAATTATTCAAATTTGGATGAAAATGCATACATTACTGTATACGATTGCGAATCCTTTCGTAGTATTTTTGTGTGAGAGACAAAATTAGTTCATTTATGTAATAGCCGAATTACATTGTTCTGCCATTTAACACTACGCCAACATGTAGTTAATATCCCCTAAATTTATATTCTTATGTGAATTAAAAGTCTATTTAATCCCTTTTGCAGTTTAGATACGTTATTGATATAGTGTTGAATTTGTTCATATTTTTAGCTGAAATACAACCCATCCCAGTCGACTGATATTGAGGATCTTGTTGATTCATTCGACTGGTACCTGGTGCCTGTTCTAAATCCTGATGGATACAGTTTCTCACATGATAGCGTAAGTACAAAAGTACAAATAAAAGGACCATTTGATGTCGTATTATATTATTCAGTATGCATATAAATATGCATTCCATTTTTTTCCTTCATTAACTCCAATTCTGCAAGATGTTGAAATAAAATTAAAAATAAATACTATCACAATGTCGGAACAGTTCCATATTTCAACAGACAAATCGTAGAAAGAGGTAAAATCGATACCCTAATACACAAATACATGACCTAATACACAAATACATGACCTAATACACAAATACATGACCTAATACACAAATACATGACCTAACACACAAATACATGACCTAACACACAAATACATGACCTAATACACAAATACATGACCTAATACACAAATACATGACCTAATACACAAATACATGACCTAATACACAAATACATGACCTAATACACAAATACATGACCTAACACACAAATACATGACCTAACACACAAATACATGACCTAATACACAAATACATGACCTAATACACAAATACATGACCTAACACACAAATACATGACCTAACACACAAATACATGACCTAATACACAAATACATGACCTAATACACAAATACATGACCTAACACACAAATACATGACCTAATACACAAATACATGACCTAACACACAAATACATGACCTAACACACAAATACATGACCTAATACACAAATACATGACCTAATACACAAATACATGACCTAACACACAAATACATGACCTAATACACAAATACATGACCTAACACACAAATGCATGACCTAATACACAAATACATGACCTAATACACAAATACATGACCTAATACACAAATACATGACCTAATACACAAATACATGACCTAACACACAAATACATGACCTAATACACAAATACATGACCTAACACACAAATGCATGACCTAATACACAAATACATGACCTAATACACAAATACATGACCTAATATACAAATACATGACCTAATACACAAATACATAACCTAATACACAAATACATGACCTAACACATAAATGCATGACCTAATACACAAATACATGACCTAATACACAAATGCATGACCTAATACACAAATACATGACCTCTCACTTCCCTGTATTGGTACAGGCACTTCAATAAAGAGTGGCGTAGTTAAACTAGTTTAAGTGGTCCATATTACCCGTATTAGTGAAAATGATGCGGTTCATGATAACTAATTGATCTGTATAAATGAAAGATGGGGGAATGATTATCAGTGAACTTTATTTGCCCTTTTGACAAAAGTACTGCCTCATTGCCTAATAACAGTATGCATTAAGGAAAATTGGATGGTCAATACATTTGTTGTCATCAGTTTTATGATTTGTGTTCGGATCCTTCACACTGGTTTTCGTTTATTTGGTAAACCAGATCGATGCTTAGCATGCTCACCTCGAGTGCGACTGTTTATGGGTTTGGGCTCCGGTTGGATCAAACCAAAGACCTTATTGTATTTGTTGTTTCTCCGCTAAGGGCACATCATTAAGGATAAAGGTCATAATATAGCTGAAAATTGTTCATTTGGCGTTAAACAGCAATCATTCACTCGTTTATTTGATTTTTATGTTTATATTTCGTAGGATAGACTTTGGAGAAAAAACAGACGTGTTAATTCTGGTTCTAGTTGCCATGGTGTTGACCTCAACAGAAACTTTGGATTTCAGTGGAATCCAGGTATGATAAATAATAGTTGTATAATTTATATATACAGTATTAGTTTTCAATTATCACCACTTGAGGTGAATACTATAATTACTTATCATTTGTATTGTAATTTTCTACTGCTTGCCAAATACTAAATCCTAAATGGAAAGTCAATAATATCAACCTGACACCTGATTATATTTAGATCATAATCATGTCATATTAACACTTAAATTCTTAGGAATTTCGGTTACTTCTATCTTTTACATTTACCTCGGCCTTAATTGCGGTTGCCTCCATCTTTTATATTTAAATCAGACATAATTTCGGTTGCCTCCGTCTTTTTCATTGACATTGGACATAATTTCGGTTACATCGGATATGCTTTGATGATTTATGTTTACAAAAACTAAATCATTTGGACAAACATAAATTGAAACATAAATTCGATTGAAGATCACAACGACCAGCACCAGAAAACCGATGTAAACCCCAAATGTTGATTCGAGGAATGATGGGATTAACGAAATAACGCCAGCACGTTGCAACAGCCTATATGCAACTGGTTCGGCATGCACATGCTCAGTCGATACACACCTAATACTACACGTTGAATTTGTATAAAAGTATTAAATGAATTGTTTGCTTTTTTTAATTTATGAAGTATTCTATCGAAAAAAATTCATTATAGACAATGGCGGGTCCAGAGATCCCTGTGCTCAAACATATTCTGGAGTAGGCGCATTCTCAGAACCAGAAAGCCAAGCTGTAAAACATTTCTTAGAGGATAACGGTATCGACTTCATTTCTTATCTCACCGTACACTCATACGGTCAGATGTGGCTTTATCCTTGGGGCTACACTTCGTCCCTACCATCGGATGTGGCTGATTTGGTAAGTAATCACTTTGTTGTTAGAATTGTGTGACAGCTAAACAGTATTTTGAGGTCATTCCAGAGCGCCGTGTAAACAACACCTGATTAGTATAACGTTGTGTGTTGATTTGTCTCATGGGATTCAATATAATTTTTGTGATCTGATCAAGTAAAATAAGTGTAATTTTATAACCAGTAAATCATCGTTTTGCTACTATTTTTGTGGATTTGACCAAAATTTGAAAGTTTATTTATTGCTGGTTCTATGCCTTTTCGTTCTCTAATTATCAAAATATTAAAAAATAAAAAATACCACACTGTCGGAACAAATCCAAAATCTAATATCAAAATCGTAGATAGTCATATTATCCCTGTAGTGCAAGTCAATGTTGAAGCTGTATCTACAATTTTTCTATTAGATATTGAAACTGTTCTGACGGTCTGGTATTTTTTTTTCCATTTTTTTTTTGTGTGGGTGTGTCGTTTTTGTATTGATAACAGTATTGTTCTTTGGTCTTCTACCAAACAATATATATTATTCACTAGACAAAGTGTCAACGGGAAACACTACACTAATGTCACCGCTACTAACTAAACAACATGTCCAATAGTTATGAGATTTAATGGTCAGAGCTGGACCATTACAGGTCTAGCAAGAAGACCACTCTTAAACATACATGATGTGAACATTATATTCAGTAAGGGAACGACCATTTAACTTGAAAGGAGGGGGGGGGGGGGGTTATGGTTTTTTTTCTAAAAAAATATTCTGATTCCCAATGTTGCTGAAAAAAATATTCTGATTTTGGTGGAGGAAAAAAAAATAATCTGATTCAGAGTTTTTGTCATATAACCTAATGTAAATCTTTCTGTAATTAGTAAGAAAAGAAGGATATAGATGTAAATCTTTCTGTAATTAGTAAGAAAAGAAGGATATAGATGTAAATCTTTCTGTAATTAGTAAGAAAAGAAGGATATAGATGTAAATGTACATGAACTATCCAGCATTATACTTAAAGAGACATAAATAGGGCTGTTATACATTTCCCAATAATTTGACGGTTGAGTGGGCCAGCGTAGGTATCACATCTCTATTGTAGGCTGATTTAAACCAATATAATACACAAGCTATTCATCAGTCGAGTTTGAAAACAGGAATTTTTCATTAAAAAAAATTAAAAGTATAATAAAATTGGTCCTAAGGAACTTTGATGCTTTTCCTATTTTTTATTATTACACATATATGATACATTGTTTATCTATGACCAATAGACAAAATATAAATAACATTTTACTAGTAAATGTAGACATGGACATGGGTATTCTCTGATTTTTCTAGGACACAGCTGCAGGTATAGCTATAACAGAACTACGGAAGAAGCACAATACCAGATATGTAAAAGGCTCATCTACTAATGTGTTGTGTAAGTACTTAATTCACATTTATTTGAGATCAAATAAATTCGATTTTCTTAAGTGTGTTAAATGTAACATGATATGAAACAACCAAACAAAAGTCAGGGCAGAATATTTCATTCACTTTAGCCAATTAATTGTTCTTTAAGTTCTGAGTTCCGTGTTGTGATATCTGTTACGATTTTCGCATAAAAACGATGTTTGGTTTGTTTTTGCCTCCATTTGTTTGTAGGAGGATGTGTATGTCTTATTTACGTTATTTGTGTTTCTTTGAGCATAGTGGTGTCCAACACATATTGTGTTGTGGGTTTTTTTCTTCGTCTTGTGTAAACATGTGTTGACAGTTTCTCTGGATTGTCCTTTTTTATTTCCCCTTCCGTTTTCTCTAATGTTTATTTTCACGAGTTTATTGTCTGATTAACACTGAGTACACAAATATCCTAAATTATGGAAAAAAGCCAATGTTATACCCATTTTTAAGAAGGGTAATAATTCTTATCCGTCAAATTATCGCCCAATTTCGCTTATAAGTTGTGTTGGAAAAGTCATGGAAAGAGTAGCGTATAAACACGTTTATAATCATCTCCAAAGCTTAAAGCTGATATATGAATTTCAGTCTGGATTTTTACCAAAGCATTCAACTGTCCATCAACTTCTTGAAATGTATAATTCAATTTTATATTCACTAGAGAGAAAGGAAATGAGTGGCTTTGTCTTTTGTGATTTTTCAAAAGCGTTCGACAAGGTATGGCATCGCGGTTTATTACACAAGTTAAAGGCGTATGGAATCAATGGAAATTTATTTGATTGGCTTCATAGTTATTTGAATGAACGAGAGCAAAAAGTTGTTATCAAAGACGCGTCCTCCAGTTTTACTACTATTTAGGGAGGTATCCCCCAAGGATCAGTTCTTAGCCCTTTACTGTTTATAATATATATAAATGACATTGCTGACAAATTGGCCTCTCTAACTAGACTTTTTGCTGACGACACGTCTTTTAGCTGTTCACATTCTGACGGAACTGAAATTCAATCCATTATTAACCACGATTTAAAAGAGCTAGATGAATGGTCTAAGCATTGGCTTATGACGTTCAATCCAGACAAAACAGAAATAATGTTATTTACAAATTTAGAACACCCAGAAATCAATTTTACGTTTAAAGATAATATAATTTCAACGATAGAATCGCATAGACACCTTGGTGTAACATTTAGTACTGATGCTAAATGGAATGCCCATATAGAAAATATTGTGTCTAGTGTTTCTAAACATATAAATATCTTACGGAAATTAAAATTTAAAATTAATAGGTCCAATTTAGAAAAACTTTATTTAGTCTACATAAGGCCAATATTCGAATACGCTTCCGAAGTTTGGGATAATTGCGGATCTGTAAATGCAAGTAAATTAGAAAGACTGCAACTAGAAGCAGCGAGAATAGTTACGGGCCTTCCCGTCTTTGCAAATTCCAATTTTATATTTCGTGAGCTTGGGTGGGAGACTTTGCAAGAAAGACGGACTAGAAGAAAACTTCAGTTATTTTATAATATTCAGAACAACAATGCCCCGGGTTATCTATCTAATCTGATACCACCAACCATTCAAAGTACAACTGTATACCAACTCAGAAACGGGGAAGACATAATCATTCCGTTCTGCAGACTTTCCATTACAAACGACTCATACATTCCATCGACCATCAGACAGTGGAATAACTTGGACTTGTCCATAAGGAACGTTGGATCTATGCCCCATTTTAAAAGTGAACTAAAGAAATTGTCAAACTCCTATAGTGTAAATATTCCGAAATATTACTCGTATGGTCCACGTAAATTGAATATAGTGCTTACCCAGTTTAGATGTTCGGCAACATTTTTAAACTATGATCTGTTTAAAGTTATAATATCTAACCCATCCTGTAGCTGCGGTGCCATACGAGAAGATTCCTACCATTACTTCTTTGAATGCTCCCTGTACAATGGAATTCGTAATGATCTACTAAATTGTCTGGATTGGTTACCTATTAATGATTGCCATTTGGATCTTAATCTGCTAATTTTTGGTAACTCAACCCTTACAAATGAACAGAATGAACTTGTATTAAAGAAAGTGTTTGACTATATAAGAAAGTCAGAACGGTTCCTGATTGTTCAATATACATTTAGATAATTAATTTTGTTTTTCAACAAATCCACATCCATTCAATCATTGTATTGTTATCAATGTTATCAATGTTCTTAATGTTCTTTACTATTCCTACTCTCCTTTTAACCTTTTTCTTTCTCTCAAATTTTTACTATTTTTACTCTCCTTTCTCTTTCAAATTTTGGTATAAACGTCTAAATATCAGTAATATTTAAAACTATGTTCATTTTGCATGCTTAGTATTGTTGTAAAATTGTATGTAGGAGAAGACCTCGTAAGTACGTTGTACTTGTGTCCTATCTAATTTGTTATTTTGTGACAAATAAAGAGACATATAAAACAAAAGGAGATTTTGAATAACAAATTCTCACATACGAAAATGTTAACATGACACATTAGCCTGTAAATAGTCTTATTTTGTAACGTGTATAAACTAATAATAATACACATGTATATTTAATACAGATGTCATAATAATAATACACATGTATATTTAATACAGATGTAATAATAATAATACAAATGTATATTTAATACAGATGTAATAATAATAATACACATGTATATTTAATACAGATGTAATAATAATAATACTACACATGTATATTTAATACAGATGTAACAATAATAATACTATACATGTATATTTAATACAGATGCAATAACAATAATAATACACATGTATATTTAATACAGATGTAACAATAAAAATAATACACATGTATATTTAATACAGATGCAATAACAATAATAATACACATGCATATTTAATACAGATGTAATAATAATAATACACATGTATATTTAATACAGATGTAATAATAATAATACTATACATGTATATTTAATACAGATGTAACAATAATAATACACATGTATATTTAATACAGATGTAATAATAATACTATACATGTATATTTAATACAGATGTAATAATAATACTACACATGTATATTTAATACAGATGTAACAATAAAAATAATACACATGTATATTTAATACAGATGTAATAATAATACTATACATGTATATTTAATACAGATGTAATAATAATACTATACATGTATATTTAATACAGATGTAATAATAATAATACACATGTATATTTAATACAGATGTAATAATAATAATACACATGTATATTTAATACAGATGTAATAATAATACTATGCATGTATATTTAATACAGATGTAACAATAAAAATAATACACATGTATATTTAATACAGATGCAATAACAATAATACTACACATGTATATTTAATACAGATGTAATAATAATACTATACATGTATATTTAATACAGATGTAATAATAATACTACACATGTATATTTAATACAGATGTAACAATAAAAATAATACACATGTATATTTAATACAGATGTAATAATAATACTATACATGTATATTTAATACAGATGTAATAATAATACTATACATGTATATTTAATACAGATGTAATAATAATAATACACATGTATATTTAATACAGATGTAATAATAATACTACACATGTATATTTAATACAGATGTAATAATAATACTATACATGTATATTTAATACAGATGTAATAATAATAATACACATGTATATTTAATACAGATGTAATAATAATAATACACATGTATATTTAATACAGATGCAATAACAATAATAATACACATGTATATTTAATACAGATGTAACAATAAAAATAATACACATGTATATTTAATACAGATGCAATAACAATAATAATACACATGCATATTTAATACAGATGTAATAATAATAATACACATGTATATTTAATACAGATGTAACAATAATATTACACATGTATATTTAATACAGATGTAATAATAATACTATACATGTATATTTAATACAGATGTAATAATAATACTACACATGTATATTTAATACAGATGTAGCAATAATACTATACATGTATATTTAATACAGATGTAGCAATAATACTATACATGTATATTTAATACAGATGTAGCAATAATACTATACATGTATATTTAATACAGATGTAGCAATAATACTATACATGTATATTTAATACAGATGTAATAATAATAATACACATGTATATTTAATACAGATGTAACAATAATAATACACATGTATATTTAATACAGATGTAATAATAATACTACACATGTATATTTAATACAGATGTAATAATAATACTATGCATGTATATTTAATACAGATGTAGCAATAAAAATAATACACATGTATATTTAATACAGATGTAATAATAATAATAATACACATGCATATTTAATACAGATGTAATAATAATACTACACATGTATATTTAGTACAGATGTAATAATAATAATAATACACATGTATATTTAATACAGATGTAACAATAATAATACACATGTATATTTAATACAGATGTAACAATAATAATACACATGTATATTTAATACAGATGTAACAATAATAATACACATGTATATTTAATACAGATGTAATAATAATAATACACATGTATATTTAATACAGATGTAATAATAATAATACACATGTATATTTAATACAGATGTAATAATAATAATACACATGTATATTTAATACAGATGTAGCAATAATACTATACATGTATATTTAATACAGATGTAATAATAATAATACATATGTATATTTAATACAGATGTAATAATAATACTATACATGTATATTTAATACAGATGTAGCAATAATACTATACATGTATATTTAATATAGATGTAGCAATAACACTACACATGTATATTTAATACAGATGTAGCAATAATACTACACATGTATATTTAATACAGATGTAATAATAATACTATACATGTATATTTAATACAGATGTAATAATAATACTATACATGTATATTTAATACAGATGTAGCAATAATACTACACATGTATATTTAATACAGATGCAGCAATAATACTACACATGTATATTTAATACAGATGTAATAATAATAATACACATGTATATTTAATACAGATGTAGCAATAATACTACACATGTATATTTAATACAGATGCAGCAATAATACTACACATGTATATTTAATACAGATGTAATAATAATAATACACATGTATATTTAATACAGATGTAGCAATAATACTACACATGTATATTTAATACAGATGTAATAGTAATAATACACATGTATATTTAATACAGATGTAATAATAATACTACACATGTATATTTAATACAGATGTAACAATAATAATACACATGTATATTTAATACAGATGTAACAATAATACTACACATGTATATTTAATACAGATGTAACAATAATACTACACATGTATATTTAATACAGATGTAATAATAATACTATACATGTATATTTAATACAGATATAATAATAATACTATACATGTATATTTAATACAGATGTAATAATAATACTATACATGTATATTTAATACAGATGTAATAATAATACTATACATGTATATTTAATACAGATGTAGCAATAATACTATACATGTATATTTAATACAGATGTAATAATAATACTATATATGTATATTTAATACAGATGTAATAATAATACTATACATGTATATTTAATACAGATGTAATAATAATACTATACATGTATATTTAATACAGATGTAATAATAATACTACACATGTATATTTAATACAGATGTAATAATAATACTATACATGTATATTTAATACAGATGTAATAATAATAATACACATGTATATTTAATACAGATGTAGCAATAATAATACACATGTATATTTAATACAGATGTAATAATAATACTATACATGTATATTTATACAGATGTAATAATAATACTATACATGTATATTTAATACAGATGTAGCAATAATACTACACATGTATATTTAATCCAGATGCAGCAATAATAATACACATGTATATTTAATACAGATGTAATAATAATAATACATATGTATATTTAATACAGATGTAATAATAATACTATACATGTATATTTAATACAGATGTAATAATAATACTATACATGTATATTTAATACAGATGTAATAATAATACTATACATGTATATTTAATATAGATGTAATAATAATACTATACATGTATATTTAATACAGATGTAATAATAATACTATACATGCATATTTAATACAAATGTAATAATAATACTACACATGTATATTTAATACAGAAGTAATAATAATACTATACATGTATATTTAATACAGATGTAGCAATAATAATACACATGTATATTTAATACAAATGTAATAATAATAATACTACACATGTATATTTAATACAGATGTAATAATAATAATAATAATACACATGTATATTTAATACAGATGTAATAATAATAATAATACACATGTATATTTAATACAGATGTAATAATAATACTACACATGTATATTTAATACAGATGTAATAATAATACTATACATGTATATTTAATACAGATGTAGCAATAATACTACACATGTATATTTAATACAGATGTAATAATAATACTATACATGTATATTTAATACAGATGTAATAATAATAATACACATGTATATTTAATACAGATGTAATAATAATACTACACATGTATATTTAATACAGATGTAATAATAATACTACACATGTATATTTAATACAGATGTAGCAATAATACTATACATGTAAATTTAATACAGATGTAATAATAATAATAATACACATGTATATTTAATACAGATGTAATAATAATACTACACATGTATATTTAATACAGATGTAGCAATAATACTATACATGTATATTTAATACAGATGTAATAATAATAATAATACACATGTATATTTAACATAGATATGATAATAATAATACACATGTATATTTGATACAGATGTAATAATAATAATACTACACATGTATATTTAATGCAGACGTAATAATAATAATAATACACATGTATATTTGATACAGATGTAATAATAATACTACACATGTATATTTAATACAGATGTAATAATAATAATACTACACATGTATATTTGATACAGATGTAATAATAATAATACTACACATGTATATTTAATACAGATATAATAATAATAATACTATACATGTATATTTAATACAGATGTAATAATAATAATACACATGTATATTTAATACAGATGTAATAATAATAATACACATGTATATTTAATACAGATGTAACAATAATAATACTACACATGTATATTTAATACAGATGTAACAATAATAATACACATGTATATTTAATACAGACGTAATAATAATAATAATACACATGTATATTTGATACAGATGTAATAATAATACTACACATGTATATTTAATACAGATGTAATAATAATAATACTACACATGTATATTTGATACAGATGTAATAATAATAATACTACACATGTATATTTAATACAGATGTAATAATAATAATACTATACATGTATATTTAATACAGATGTAACAATAATAATAAAACACATGTATATTTAATACAGATGTAGCAATAATACTATTCATGTATATTTAATACAGATGTAATAATAATACTATACATGTATATTTAATACAGATGTAATAATAATACTATACATGTATATTTAATACAGATGTAGCAATAATACTATGCATGTATATTTAATACAGATGTAATAATAATAATACTATGCATGTATATATAAAACAGATGTAACAATAATAATAATACACATGTATATTTAATACAGATGTAATAACAATAATAATACACATGTATATTTAATACAGATGCAATCATAATACTACACATGTATATTTAATACAGATGTAATAATAATACTTTACATGTATATTTAATACAGATGTAACAATAATAATACTATACATGTATATTTAATACAGATGTAACAATAATAATAATACACATGTATATTTAATACAGATGTAATAACAATAATAATACACATGCATATTTAATACAGATGTAATAATAATACTACACATGTATATTTAATACAGATGTAATAATAATAATAATAATAATACACATGTATATTTAATACAGATGTAACAATAATAATACACATGTATATTTAATACAGATGTAACAAAAATAATACACATGTATATTTAATACAGATGTAACAATAATAATACACATGTATATTTAATACAGATGTAACAAAAATAATACACATGTATATTTAATACAGATGTAACAATAATAATACACATGTATATTTAATACAGATGTAATAATAATACTATACATGTATATTTAATACAGATGTAATAATAATACTACACATGTATATTTAATACAGATGTAACAATAATAATACACATGTATATTTAATACAGATGTAATAATATTAATACACATGTATATTTAATACAGATGTAACAATAATAATACACATGTATATTTAATACAGATGTAACAATAATAATACACATGTATATTTAATACAGATGTAATAATAATAATACACATGTATATTTAATACAGATGTAACAATAATAATACACATGTATATTTAATACAGATGTAACAATAATAATACACATGTATATTTAAAACAGATGTAACAATAATAATACACATGTATACTTAAAACAGATGTAATAATATTAATACACATGTATATTTAATACAGATGTAACAATAATAATACACATGTATATTTAATACAGATGTAATAATATTAATACACATGTATATTTAATACAGATGTAACAATAATAATACACATGTATATTTAATACAGATGTAATAATAATAATACACATGTATATTTAATACAGATGTAACAATAATAATACACATGTATATTTAATACAGATGTAATAATAATAATACACATGTATATTTAATACAGATGTAACAATAATAATACACATGTATATTTAATACAGATGTAATAATATTAATACACATGTATATTTAATACAGATGTAACAATAATAATACACATGTATATTTAATACAGATGTAATAATATTAATACACATGTATATTTAATACAGATGTAACAATAATAATACACATGTATATTTAATACAGATGTAACAATAATAATACACATGTATATTTAAAACAGATGTAACAATAATAATACACATGTATACTTAAAACAGATGTAATAATATTAATACACATGTATATTTAATACAGATGTAACAATAATAATACACATGTATATTTAATACAGATGTAATAATATTAATACACATGTATATTTAATACAGATGTAACAATAATAATACACATGTATGTTTAATACAGATGTAACAATAATAATACACATGTATATTTAATACAGATGTAACAATAATAATACACATGTATATTTAATACAGATGTAATAATAATAATACACATGTATATTTAATACAGATGTAACAATAATAATACACATGTATATTTAATACAGATGTAATAATATTAATACACATGTATATTTAATACAGATGTAACAATAATAATACACATGTATATTTAATACAGATGTAATAATATTAATACACATGTATATTTAATACAGATGTAACAATAATAATACACATGTATATTTAATACAGATGTAACAATAATAATACACATGTATATTTAAAACAGATGTAACAATAATAATACACATGTATATTTAATACAGATGTAACAATAATAATACACATGTATATTTAAAACAGATGTAATAATAATAATACACATGTATATTTAAAACAGATGTAACAATAATAATACACATGTATATTTAAAACAGATGTAATAATAATAATACACATGTATATTTAAAACAGATGTAACAATAATAATACACATGTATATTTAATACAGATGTAACAATAATAATACACATGTATACTTAAAACAGATGTAGCAATAATAATACACATGTATATTTAAAACAGATGTAATAATAATAATACACATGTATATTTAAAACAGATGTAACAATAATAATACACATGTATATTTAATACAGATGTAACAATAATAATACACATGTATGTTTAATACAGGTGTAATAATAATACTACACATGTATATTTAATACAGATGTAACAATAATAATACACATGTATATTTAATACAGATGTAGCAATAATAATACACATGTATATTTAATACAAATGTAATAATAATAATACACATGTATATTTAATACAGATGTAGCAATAATAATACACATGTATATTTAATACAAATGTAATAATAATAATACACATGTATATTTAATACAGATGTAACAATAATAATACACATGTATATTTAAAACAGATGTAACAATAATAATACACATGTATATTTAATACAGATGTAACAATAATAATACACATGTATATTTAATACAGATGTAACAATAATAATAATACACATGCATATTTAATACAGATGTAGCAATAATAATACACATGTATATTTAATACAGATGTAGCAATAATAATACACATGTATATTTAATACAAATGTAATAATAATAATACACATGTATATTTAATACAGATGTAACAATAATAATACACATGTATATTTAAAACAGATGTAACAATAATAATACACATGTATATTTAATACAGATGTAACAATAATAATACACATGTATATTTAATACAAATGTAATAATAATAATACACATGTATATTTAATACAGATGTAGCAATAATAATACACATGTATATTTAATACAAATGTAATAATAATAATACACATGTATATTTAATACAGATGTAACAATAATAATACACATGTATATTTAAAACAGATGTAACAATAATAATACACATGTATATTTAATACAGATGTAACAATAATAATAATACACATGCATATTTAATACAGATGTAACAATAATAATACACATGTATATTTAATACAGATGTAACAATAATAATACACATGTATATTTAATACAGATGTAACAATAATAATACACATGTATATTTAATACAGATGTAACAATAATAATACACATGTATATTTAATACAGATGTAACAATAATAATAATACACATGTATATTTAATACAGATGTCATAATAATAATACACATGTATATTTAATACAGATGTAACAATAATACTACACATGTATATTTAATACAGATGTAACAATAATAATACACATGTATATTTAATACAGATGTAACAATAATAATAATACACATGTATATTTAATACAGATGTCATAATAATAATACACATGTATATTTAATACAGATGTAACAATAATAATACACATGTATATTTAATACAGATGTAACAATAATAATACACATGTATATTTAATACAGATGTAACAATAATAATAATACACATGTATATTTAATACAGATGTCATAATAATAATACACATGTATATTTAATACAGATGTAACAATAATAATACACATGTATATTTAATACAGATGTAACAATAATAATACACATGTATATTTAATACAGGTGTAACATGATATAGTTACCTAACCATTGTGTTGTTTATGGACGATTAATGGTGATTATTCATGCCACAATTCTATTTATTGTAGATGCAGCCGCTGGTGGATCAGATGACTATGCAAAGGGTAGCGCTGGCGTCAAATATTCATACACACTGGAACTACGAGACACTGGAAGATATGGTTTTGTCTTACCAGAAAATCTTATCATTTCAACATGTGAAGAAACAATGGATGCTGTCAGAGTGTTTGCTCAACATCTAAAAACAGCGCCTCAGACATAGGACATCGGATGTATTGAATAAAAATACATTATTTTAAATAATATTGGACATTTTTATTTCACCTGATATTTTTTGGTTATTATTTCACTTACAAGAAGGAAAGACAACATGAAGACAATAACTGTACCAAATAAATACACAAGAAAAGTTTAAGGATACAAAAGTTGTAATCAGAAACCATAATTCGATGCACAGACACAGGGCTGGATTAACTCTGAGGCAAAATAAGCACGTGTTTAGGGCATAAAGGGGCAAAAGGGCACCACAAAATTCCGGCCATATGCTATGAATTTTATTAGCCAGATATTAGGCTCATAAACACACCAAAAATCCAAAAATGTAGGAAAAATGAAATAAAACACTAATTCTCTTGCTTAATTGATGTATACCAGAAAAGGCAACTTCCCCATCTACTGAAGCTAGTATAAGGTACTCAGAGTGTTGTCAAAAACTAATTGATGCTTTTCCAGATGACTTGGACAGCAATTTATCTACTGAGCTTCAGAACTTTAACTCATATATTCGAGTCATTTGACATAAGTTTTGTGCAACAAAAGCTGTAAAAGATAGATTCTATAAAGTAATTGTAGAAGACAACATGGAGTGTGCATTTCCAAACGTAGAGATTAGCTTGAGTATATTTTTTAACATTAATGGTCACAAACTGAACGCTCATTCTCTCAAATGAAGCACATCTAATAATTAAGATAATCATAGAACAAGTACAGTCAATGCGGGACTTTCTGCGCTATAATGTAAACACAGAACATATATATATATATATATAGCTGTCAAAAAACACCAAGACAGTCAGCGTGGGTCTTTCCACGCTCCACTGTAACACGTAAACAACATCAAAGTGCAATCAGCAGTCAGTGCCGGTATCTCTGCGGTAAATTGTCGCATATACTACTATGAATATGAGACTTATACCAATCATCATAATTCTAATCACAACTATATTTAAGTACACTAACACAAAGTGTGAAACAACTGTTATATGGAGACCCAACTTGTCACCAACATATATATATATACTCGGACATGGACCAGCAACTTGAAAAAACATATTCTATCAAAATCCGACAAAAACAACTGTCACTTAAGCTGCATACTTAATTTGGTATTAATGTCAGCAGGAGATATCCAAACAATTCCAGGACCTCAACACAGAAATAGAACAGTCAATCCTTGTGGGCTTGTGAAAGGCCTGTCACTTGGTCCTGCGAGGGAGTATGCTGTGACGATTGCAGCATCTGGCACCACAGATCATGTATTGAACTTTGTACCTATGATTATGAACTATTACAACGATCAAACGTACAATGGATGTGCTGCAAATGTGAATCCATGATATATCATAGTTTTGAGCTGTATACATCGAACATGTTTTCTCCACTTTCAAGGTCCAATATAGCAATAGACAGTGACATCAACACGTCTGTATTTAGTCCAGTTCACGCAAGTAGCCCGATCATTCCGAAAAGAAATAGAGAAGATAAAACCAACTCAAATACAAGTACCATACATAGTACAAAATCTACATCATCCAATGTACTAAAAATACCACCAAAAAGCAACTTACGGATAATGACTGTTGATTGTAGGAGCGTAGTAGACAAAAAAGCTGAATTAGCAGCATGTATAAATTACACCAAGCCTGACATCATCTGTGGAACATAATCATGGCTAAAAGGGATACAGCCTAGCAAACCGACCAGAAAAGATGTCATCAAATCTTCTGAAGTGTTCCCAGAAAATTTCAAAATCTATAGAAACGACAGAGGAACTCTTAGCGGAGGAGTATTCGTAGGAATTCACGAAGACCTAATTTCTACAGAAAACACCAGCATTATAACAGAATGCGAGATAGAATGGTCAAAGGCCAAACTTTAAAAAAACAAAGATCTACACATAGCTTCATTCTATATGCCACACAGGAACATGAAAGACCTGGACAACCTGAGACTCTCCCTCGACAAACTAACAAATGGAAAACCCAAGCATGTCATTATAGCAGGAGATTTTAACTGCCCTGATATTGACTGGGTAAATATGGAAATCAAAACAGGCGCCTCTGACCGAGAAGTACAACAGGCACTATTAGACATCACATCTGAACATGGACTCACCCAAATACATGACAAACCTACAAGAGAAGGAAACATGTTGGACCTAGTGTTCACAAACAACCCATCACTTATTAAAACGACTGGAAATGCACCGGGAATCTCGGACCACGATATCGTCATCACCGACTCCATGATTAAAACCACACTACTGTAAACAACAACCACAGAAGCGATATATCTTCTCCAAAGCTAACTGAGAGAAAATCAAAACCGACAACATTGAAATCGCAAAGGACCTTAACAACAATATAAACAGCAAAGACATTAATTACTCCTGGAACCAACTCAAACATGGCATATTATTAACCGTCGACCAGAATGTACCATCAAAAATGATTAAGAAAAAACATCATATACCATGGCTAAATAGATCTCTAAAAAGAATGCTCAGGAGGAAAGCAAGACTCCATAAACACGCAAAACGTACTGAGAATTTTAAAGAATACAGACATTTCCAGAAAGAATGCAAAAGACAATTCAGAAAAGCCGAGTGGGACCATATAGATAACATCATTTGTGAAGGATTTGAAAACAACAACTCAAAACCATTCTGGAATTACATGAAATCCAAAAAACAATACAAGTTAGGAGTAGCGCTACTTAAAAGATCTGGTGGACTTACAAACGAGAGTAAAGAGAAAGCTGAAATTTTAAACAATCAATTCAAATCCGTCTTCACAAAGCCAAAACCAAATATCTCTACAAGAGTACTACCACAACGAGCTGGCTCAACAATACAATATCTAAAAATCACAGTAGAAGTAGTTGAAAAGTTGCTAAAAAACACTAATCCGTCTAAAGCCATGGGACCGGATAGAATTCCAAACATCATCCTTAAAACATGCGCTGAAGAACTTGCGCCCTGCTTAAAGAACATTTTCCAAAAATCAGTGGACTGCGGTACTCTACCAAATGATTGGCTCAGTGCAAACATTGCTCCAGTATTTAAAAAAGGTGATGTCCATGCAGCGGAAAATTATAGACCTGTATCTTTAACTTGTGTATCCTGTAAGATACTCGAACACATAATTTGTAAGCACATGTTCAAACATTTGGAAAACCACAAAATATTGACCAACCTTAATCACGGATTTAGATCAGGATACTCATGTACAACACAGCTTTTAGTTACGACAGAAGACCTACTACGAAGCTTCGATAACAACATCCAACTAGATATGGCAATACTAGATTTCTCAAAAGCCTTTGACACAATTCCCCACAAAGAACTCTTAAATAAACTACACAGCTATGGAATTGAAGGAAATATACACCAGTGTCTATCATCATTCCTACAAAACCGCTCAATGAGAGTAGTAGTTGAAGGCGAACACTCAGATAATGCCCATGTAGACTCGAGCGTACCACAAAGCACAGTATTAGGACCACTACTATTCTTTTGCCACATAAATGACGTTCCTGAATGTGTCAAGTCCCAAGTCAGACTCTTTGCTGACGACTGCCTCTTATACAGAGAAATAAAATCGCAATAAGACCATCAAACTCTCCAAGAAGACCTCAAATCACTAGAACATTGGGCCGACAAATGGGGCATGAAATTCAACGCAAAAACATGTTACATAATGAGTATGAGACAGAAATCGAGTTACTTCTACCAACTAGATCAGCACATTCTCGAACAAGTAAAGACAAATCCATACTTAGGACTTAACATCTCCGACGACTTGAAATTGAGTAGCCGCATCAGTAAAATCACAAGTAATGCCAGCTGTACATTTGGTTTCCTTCGAAGGAATCTACGTCAATGCCCCCAAGAGTGCAACAAATTAGCTTACTTGGCAATGGTTAGATCCACTCTCGAGTATGGATGCTTAATATGGGATCCGTATATACCAACAAGGATATAGGTAAATTAGAAAGCATACAAAAGAGAGCCGCACGTTTCATCAAGCATGATTATAAGTCCAGGGAAAGCGACTCCGTTACCATCATGCTGAAAGATCTAGAACATAAACCACTCCAGGAAAGAAGGAAACGTATACGATTAACTATGCCTTACAAAGTGGTTGAGGGACTGGTGCCCGCCATCGCATCAGAAGATTATTTGAAAGAAACAAGGAACAAAAAAAAAGGAAAGCCAAACAATACGAAGGATTTGAAACATCAAATATAATAGATCGACAAACAGTGAACAACTCTAGATCCTTCGAACTCATCCAATGTAAGACAGACATCAGGAAAAATTCATTCTTTTCAAAGACTATAATAGATTGGAACCACCTTGAGGATAGCGTAGTGTGCGCAAAGACAGTAGAGGGCTTTAGAAGTGCCCACTAACAGTTGGACTAATCCAACCGCTCTCCTTCCAGTGCATTTATAACCGCGATCGGTTCCTGCACTGTAAAGATACAGATACAGATATAAAAATTCAAACAGAACAACGATGAGACAAGAGAGGCTGGAATCCTTTTCTCTGTTTATGATTGAAGCAGATTTGTTGCACCAAATTAACTTTGAGGATTTAAACAAAGACTTTGCTAATGTGAAATGTAGGAGAAAACACTTTAAAGTGTCATTTTGCTTCTTTTTTTTAATATTGACAATACTGGCTCCTGTTGAAAGACACAATTTTTAGTATTTCTGTTTGTATTGTTCCTTTATAACATTTAAAAATCGAATATCAAGTTAAAGACCTGCATTGTATCTGTTGTCCTAGTTATAAGTAAATAATCTGTTTATAGCGTTGTCGGCTCTAAGGCATCGAGTACAGTCACTGTGTTAAATAAATATAAAAAAAACCCAGATATTTAAATAATTTTGATATAAGAGGTTTGGCCTGACTTTTCTTGTTAAAAATTATATATTTAGTGGTGTTTTTGTTTCCCTTTTTTCCCCTTGATTATCTCAACAACACTTTGTTGAAATTCGAAGTAAGTTCGAGTTTGTTAATTTTTCCAACCACTTCAACGGAATTATGCTCACGTTTCTAAATCTTTATCACAAGTACAGTTTATTAACATTGTTTCCTACTAAATGTACCTTTACAAAATTGAAGCCGTTTAACGTATTGCTATGTGATTCTAAGGTGATTACGAGAAATTATAAAATGACTATGAGCTTTTATATACCTCAATTGGCAAGTACATTAGTAGGAAACAATGTTAATAACCTATACTAGTGATAAAGATATACAAAATGAAAATACATAGAACATCACCTTATCTTGGTTCTCTCACTTGCCTCGATGCTACCTATATCGATATCCTGCATCAGTAATATACATTATATTAACTACTGCCCTTCCAACTGTAAATTATGACCATTGGGTTATGTTGAATCGTATGTTACAAAATCTAAGTTTTGTGTTCTTTCTATTCTGACACTGATAATGTGTCTTAGTGTAGACAAAACAGTCTTGATGGTGATTTCATCAAAACGAAACTAGTTCCCGCCATGTTATAGTTGATAAATTGCGAGCATTGCGTTAAGAAACAATCACTCACTTCCGTAATTATCAAATTGTTCTATGTATGTCACATCTATTGTCCATCAGGTTCCAGAAATGTCTCCTTGTTCATACTTTTTCCAAAACAATAGATCTGAGAGTCTTTCTAGATATTTTTTGTTTTATTTTATGGTGCTTACAGCCACTTTCAACAATATTACAGTTATATCTTGGCGGTCAGTTTTATTGGTGGAGGAAACTGGAGTACCCGGAGAAAACCACCGACCTGTCACAAGTCACTGACAAACTTTACCTTTCGAGATATTAACAAAAACTGTAATTTAAATATTTAGGTAAACAATTGCTCCATGTAACAGCTGTTGCTCTTCCAGTTCCAAAAATATATAATGCCAAGGGACTTTTTAAGAAAATATGTCTGAGAATCTTCCGACAAAATTGGTACCTTTCTCATACCAGAGGTCATCCCCCATATTCATTACTGCGTCCCTCGTGCAAAACAGTTGTAAATCAAATTATATTTACACAAGTCATAGCGTAAGCACTAAATACTTCTACCGGTAAGTCAATATGAATACCAGGATAGTATCTTCCCAAATTCTGGCGAGGTGTATCTTAGAGAGGATGAACAGGTACCGAGGAAACGCTTTATCTATGGGAATTATGACTTCTTTTTGCTATTATCTTTACATTATAATCCTAATAAATAATGAGCAGTCACAAAACTGATTTGTTCTGACAATTATATTCTGGGTCACAGTTGTCCATTATTTCCATATTGTGTCTTCGGCTCTCCTATATAACTAGTGCTATACATATAAGAAAAGTTTGAAAATACCAAAGGAGTAATCAGAAGACGTAAATCTAAGATACCAAGGGAGTAATCAGAAGACGTAAATCAAAGATACCAAAGGAGTAATCAGAAGACGTAAATCAAAGATACCAAAGGAGTAATCAGAAGACGTAAATCAAAGATACCAAAGGAGTAATCAGAAGACGTAAATCAAAGATACCAAAGGAGTAATCAGAAGATGTAAATCTAAGATACCAAAGGAGTATTCAGAAGACGTAAATCTAAGATACCAAAGGAGTAATCAGAAGACCTAAATCTAAGATACCAAAGGAGTAATCAGAAGACGTAAATCAAAGATACCAAAGCAGTAACCAGAAGACATAAATCTAAGATACCAAAGGAGTAAATCAGAAGACGTAAATCTAAGATACCAAAGGAGTAGTCAGAAGACGTAATTCTAAGATACCAAAGGAGTAATCAGAAGACATAATTCAAAGACACCAAATGAGTAATCAGAAGATGTAAATCTAAGATACCAAAGGAGTAACCAGAAGACATAAATCTAAGATACCAAAGGAGTAACCAGAAGACATAAATCTAAGATACCAAAGGAGTAACCAGAAGACATAAATCTAAGATACCAAAGGAGTAACCAGAAGACATAAATCAAAGATACCAAAGGAGTAACCAGAAGACATAAATCTAAGATACCAAAGGAGTAATCAGAAGACATAATTCAAAGACACCAAATGAGTAATCAGAAGGTGTAAATCTAAGATACCAAGGGAGTAACCAGAAGACATAAATCAAAGATACCAAAGGAGTAACCAGAAGACGTAAATCTAAGATACCAAAGGAGTAATCAGAAGACGTAATTTTAAGATACCAAAGGAGTAATCAGAAGATGTAAATCTAAGATACCAAAGGAGTAATCAAAAGACGTAAATCTAAGATACCAAATGAGTAATCAGAAGACGTAAATCTAAGATACCAAAGGAGTAACCAGAAGACATAAATCTAAGATATCAAAGGAGTAAATCAAAAGACGACATACAATACAGGCAATACAAAAAACAAGAACATAAGAATAAATATATTATGTATAAACCCAAAGAGTTCAATGTTCTGTACAACCATGGTGTTCACTCAGTTATGTGTTGAGTGTCGGTATTTTTCTCGCATGTGGAAAACTTTGCATGACTGCATGATTTCACTAAGAGGGGACTTTTGGGCCAATAAGACTAGTCTTAACCCGACACCTTTTATTGAAGTGCCTTATTCAAATCAATAGAGTGAGAGGGCATGCATATGTGTGCTAGAATCTGATGGCGAGGCTTAGCCTGGTTTATATACTTCATAGTATACATAGAAATGTAAAATGTATATGTATACCTTTTGTGCACTACAAATAACAACTCAAAAATAAAAACATTATTTATTTTGCTTTTTATTGACGAACATATTCGTATGTATCAAGTCTGTGGTGCTGTCTTCAGAAAATTAACTACGGCTAACATGGCATCCATTGTTTCTTTACAAGTAGGGATTATTTGGGCTTTCGGTAATAGAAAGCCATAACGATCTTTGCCTCGAAGTTCGCAGGTATAGGAATATTTTATGCCAGCATCACCTTTAGCATAATCTATAGAGACTCCCGGTGCAGCATCTGAAATATTATTGATTTGTCTGAGTAAATATGCTCATTACTAGTTAGTAAACATTAGGTATGTACGAGTAATAGCTTCAACGGAAGTTTGCAAAAAGAGTACAACATACCATCAACTAATAGGTTTGCTCTTGTAATATTTTAAAGATCGACGATGAATAAAGTCAGGGACGTCGTTCTGAACTCCCTTTAAGAGACAACAAAAGTCTAATCAAAATGTGGTCATAAATTACCATTTTGATTTTTTTTTTTTAGAAGAATGTGATTGGCTAAAAGTTGATATTTTCCCTTATTAAGTCTTCCTATAGCCTTGTGTGTGATGTAACATAAGTGATGGTAAATGCTATTTATATATTAATGCATGCCCTTTTCCATATCAGGACTGCTATCATCTCGAGAGACCGATATCGGCCAGAGGGCTTTAGCCCGAGGGTCGATATCGGTCGAGGGATGATAACAGTCCTGATATGGAAAAAGGCATGTATTAATCTATTTATCACATATTTCAACATTGAAATAAAAAGAACAAATTAACTTCACACACACATCAAACTATGAGTGTAAAAATATGAAAAAATGCATGCATTGTTCTATTTATAAAGAGGTTTGATATCATGTTATCAGAGTTTTGCCCCGATATCGCTGTGGCACTTCGGTGTTGGTGTTTACGTATGGGCAAAATTGACGTTATTACTTATAAATATGTGATAAATAGCCTTTAATTCATGGTAAAACTAGCATTAACCATATGAAAACTTTTTGAATCAGAAGAATAAATATGTTGTGTATTAAGGCTAAGCTCAGGATTACCAATCACAGTTATTTACAACAATGTTGCTTACACTTGTGTATTAAGGTTAAGCTCAGGATTACCAATCACAGTTATTTACAACAATGTTGCTTACACTTGTGTATTAAGGTTAAGCTCAGGATTACCAATCACAGTTATTTACAACAATGTTGCTTACACTTGTGTATTAAGGTTAAGCTCAGGATTACCAATCACAGTTATTTACAACAATGTTGCTTACACTTGTGTATTAAGGTTAAGCTCAGGATTACCAATCACAGTTATTTACAACAATGTTGCTTACACTTGTGTATTAAGGTTAAGCTCAGGATTACCAATCACAGTTATTTACAACAATGTTGCTTACACTTGTGTATTAAGGTTAAGCTCAGGATTACCAATCACAGTTATTTACAACAATGTTGCTTACACAGATTTATGTGATGGTCAACATTTCGTATACATCTGGAAAATACTTGCATGACTGCATCATTTCATTACAATGTGGTTGAGCTTAACCCCGAAACTTGTCATTCAGGTGCCTGTAACAAACCATTAGAGTGAGAGATCATGTATGTGTGTTAGGTGTGTTGATCTTTGTCTGTTTATACGATTTTCTGATGGATCTTAGAATGGTTCAGGCGATGTTTTTGTTTTTGTTTTTTTTTAATGTAGAATCTGACGAAACTACATCCATTATAACAAAAGTATCCTATAGTTACAATGTGTGACATTTTTTTAACCGGGACATAAAAAGTGTTTCACTTACAAAGAACATTGAAAACAGAACCTATGGTGTAGTTGGTGTTGTATCTTTGTCCAATAGCTTCCCTGGCAATCTGGGCTCCAGCATCCTGAATTAAGGAATGGACAAAACAATAAATGTCTTTCAGACCAATGATGGTTAATTATCAATCTAGGTACTGTATTACAATATACATACAACATATATATTGTGCTTAGTTTGAGATATCTTGTGGTTGTGGATACCCATATAAATAACCAAGAGAAGTCATGAAAATATCTAAGTGATCAATAAAATAACATAGTAACCCAAGTGACCGGAATATAAACATGCACATGCAAGCAAAAACGTTTCTGGTATTAGGAGATTTAACTTTTTATATATTTTATTTTAAGATGTTGATTTGTCATTCCAGATATCTCATATTGGTTGACCGGTTACTATTCTTACTCCCTATTTTTTGTTACGACTTGGTACTGCTGACGGTAACCATGGATCAACTCACAGAGCTGCCTGTGTCTTCCTCTGTGCTGGATAAGGAGTGCCTTCTCAGTAGCCAGCCAGGAGTTGCAAGGTTATAATACCGAAATCTGGACGTGGACTATTATAAGTAACGTGTTGGTGAATACTATACTCTCTCAACTTTAAAGACCTCGTATGCATATTTCGAAAAAGAATAGCCGTTTTGCAGCAGCTACAAAAGCCTATGTTTTCATCACCATCCAACACTACATACGTTTCCAGTTGTCCTATCACTCTCACACTTTGTTACAGTTCCTGTGTTTTCATCACCATCCAACACTACATACGTTTCCAGTTGTCCTATCACTCTCCCACTTTGTTACAGTTCCTAGATAATGTAATTATTATTCAAACTAATGTTCTTCACCCTTCTATCCTAAAATAGTGAGTGGTTTGTTGTTTAACGCCAAATGAGCAATTTTATAGTTATGTATATCATGGCAAGAAAAAGCTACATTTCATTAGATAATAATGATGATATTCGCTTTGTACTAAATCAACACGCTTAATTGTATCTTTATAGTGCTAGCTCACTGAAACAAAAGTCTGTGGGTAAACATGTCGCTCCACACGGACACATTATCCCGCTTCGGAGACAACCTGTCTTTACTCAGACCCCTTAAACTACTTGTTTAGCATATTTAGCAGTGAAGCAAGCAGCAAATGCCAGGTGTCCGTTGTTGAACTTGTGATTAAGCTAATCATATGATTAGCCATAATTACATGATTCATTTCTAATCACATAATTAGCTAATTCACTGATTAAATATGATTAGTTAATGCATTGATTAAATTTAAGTTCAGCAACAAAATTTAATCATTGCATAAGCCAAGTAATAAGGTTTTTGATTTCATTCTATATCTAGAATGATAGATCCATAATGTCCAGTGTGTACTCAGAGGTATCTATAAAATAATCCGTTATTATCCTTTTATATATAATATTTTATACATTTTAATTTTAGCTCTGACATCTTCTTGAAATATCAATGTAACCTAAATTTTTCTGGGAATTTTACCTTTTAAACATAACATAAATCCCTGTATTTTATCTTTTAAACTTAAAATAAAGTTTATTTTATTTTTGTAGTTTATATTTTAAAATTTCAATGTAATTAAAATCTTTCTGTGAATTTTACCTTTTAAACATAACATAAATTGTTGTATTTTACCTTTTAAACTTATAATAAAGTCTGTTGCATTTTTGTATAGTGTATATTTTAAATATAAAAAAAAAAGAATGATCTGTATGTCAATAGCTTCATATTAGCATAAACTTTTAAATAATTTCTCATATTTTTAATAGGTAAGAAAATATTTTGATAAAGCTGTAAATAAATTTTTAACACAAACTTGGCATAACATAACTTAAAAATAAATTCACTGTCTATAGTGCACTAATTGCAATTCGTCAGCTAAAGATAAAAAAAAATAAAAAATAAAACTTCCCCACGCCAAAAATACATGGAAAATCCATGGGGTTCCTACTAAATGAAGCTGATACAGAGAGAAGAAGAAGAAGTATGGGATTAGGAATTAATTAAGTAATTTTGGCTAATCATCTGGTTAGTTTAATCACAATTTCAACAACGGACCCCTGCTTTGTAGTCGTTGGTTTTTTCCGATCGGGGCTCGAACCGATGATCTATTGCAACGAGGCGAGAACATGAAGCATTATACCACCATGCAGTTAAAATTAAAATAATCTCAGCATTTGTTTTACTTCATACAAGATATATGTAAAAGGAATACACAACATCTTATTATACAAAGATTTATGTATTACAACAAAAAAACAAAAACAACTTGCCAGATCTTCTACATCTGGTGGATAATCTGAGGTGAATGCCCATGGATACATCCAGTACTGTCCATACGAATGGAAGGATATATAGGAGATGAAGTCAATCTTTACGTCTTCTACGATTCTTTTGACAACTGTAGATTCTCTCTCTGAGAAGGGATGACTTCCACCGTAAATTTGTGAACAGGGTATAGACGAAGCTCCACGGTCTTCTAAAACCGGATAAGAAAGCATATAGATAATCCCACATGAGTAAGTCGAAAGCAAAATGAGAAGGAAAGATATGGTTGTAAATAAATATCAAATGAAACCTTCTGTTTTACATTTAATATAATATAAAGTTTATATTCATTTCATTGGTTCCACAGTCACTGTAATGCCTTTGATCATCACTTGTGATCTAAATGAAGTGTAAATCTACCTCTTGTAGAACGAAAGTATACATCAATTTTCCATAGAAATGATAAAAGTCATCCTATGATATTATATTAGGGAAGCATTGTCACTTGTCGTCTAAGTGTACGAAGAGAGAGCAACTAAATCTTTACAGCATAAATAAGAGATATATATAAGATAAGCTTGAACAGACCAAAGGGGTAATCAGAATGCGTAACATCGAAAGACAAACAATGAACAAAAGAGAAATGAAAAAAGGGCAAATAATGATCTACAAACACTACACAGAAACGTAATTTTCGTGCTAAGCGAACCCCATTAAAATCCGGGGGTAAATTCAGGTCCTCCAAAAGGGTAGGCAGTTCCTGTTCCACATGTCGCACCCATATTGATATTCGTTCAATATCAATATTTATGATATTCATGGATGTTGCAAAATCACAGAGATTTAAAAAAAATACGAAAATCAAAAGCCACATCAACTAATATCTCATTTTCGGCTAATCCACTTATAATAATATCAACAAAAATAGAAAACTCCACAGTAGTCTGAATTAAAAAGGTGTAAACCATCCAACACACAAGAGTATGATTATGTTAAACCTTATTATAAGGTGTAAACCATCAACACACAAGAGTGTGATTATGTTAAACCTTATTATAATGTGTAAACCATCAACACACAAGAGTGTGATTATGTTAAACCTTATTATAATGTGTAAACCATCAACACACAAGAGTGTGATTATGTTAAACCTTATTATAAGGTGTAAACCATCAACACACAAGAGTGTGATTATGTTAAACCTTATTATAAGGTGTAAACCATCAACACACAAGAGTGTGATTATGTTAAACCTTATTATAATGTGTAAACCATCCAACACACAAGAGTGTGATTATGCTAAACCTTATTATAATGTGTAAACCATCCAACACACAAGAGTGTGATTATGTTAAACCTTATTATAAGGTGTAAACCATCAACACACAAGAGTGTGATTATGTTAAACCTTATTATAAGGTGTAAACCATCAACACACAAGAGTGTGATTATGTTAAACCTTATTATAATGTGTAAACCATCCAACACACAAGAGTGTGATTATGCTAAACCTTATTATAATGTGTAAACCATCCAACACACAAGAGTGTGATTATGTTAAACCTTATTATAATGTGTAAACCATCAACACACAAGAGTGTGATTATGTTAAACCTTATTATAAGGTGTAAACCATCAACACACAAGAGTGTGATTATGTTAAACCTTATTATAATGTGTAAACCATCCAACACACAAGAGTGTGATTATGCTAAACCTTATTATAATGTGTAAACCATCCAACACACAAGAGTGTGATTATGTTAAACCTTATTATAAGGTGTAAACCATCAACACACAAGAGTGTGATTATGTTAAACCTTATTATAAGGTGTAAACCATCAACACACAAGAGTGTGATTATGTTAAACCTTATTATAAGGTGTAAACCATCCAACACACAAGAGTGTGATTATGTTAAATCTTATTATAAGGTGTAAACCATCAACACACAAGAGTATGATTATGTTAAACCTTATTATAATGTGTAAACCATCAACACACAAGAGTATGATTATGTTAAACCTTAATATAATGTGTAAACCATCCAACACACAAGAGTGTGATTATGTTAAACCTTATTATAAGGTGTAAACCATCCAACACACAAGAGTGTGATTATGTTAAACCTTATTATAAGGTGTAAACCATCAACACACAAGAGTATGATTATGTTAAACCTTATTATAAGGTGTAAACCATCCAACACACAAGAGTGTGATTATGTTAAACCTTATTATAAGGTGTAAACCATCAACACACAAGAGTGTGATTATGTTAAACCTTATTATAAGGTGTAAACCATCCAACACACAAGAGTGTGATTATGTTAAACCTTATTATAAGGTGTAAACCATCCAACACACAAGAGTGTGATTATGTTAAACCTTATTATAAGGTGTAAACCATCAACACACAAGAGTGTGATTATGTTAAACCTTATTATAATGTGTAAACCATCAACACACAAGAGTGTGATTATGTTAAACCTTATTATAAGGTGTAAACCATCCAACACACAAGAGTGTGATTATGTTAAACCTTATTATAAGGTGTAAACCATCCAACACACAAGAGTGTGATTATGTTAAACCTTATTATAAGGTGTAAACCATCCAACACACAAGAGTGTGATTATGTTAAACCTTATTATAAGGTGTAAACCATCAACACACAAGAGTGTGATTATGTTAAACCTTATTATAAGGTGTAAACCATCCAACACACAAGAGTGTGATTATGTTAAACCTTATTATAAGGTGTAAACCATCCAACACACAAGAGTGTGATTATGTTAAACCTTATTATAAGGTGTAAACCATCAACACACAAGAGTGTGATTATGTTCAACCTTATTATAAGGTGTAAACCATCAACACACAAGAGTGTGATTATGTTAAACCTTATTATAAGGTGTAAACCATCAACACACAAGAGTGTGATTATGTTAAACCTTATTATAAGGTGTAAACCATCAACACACAAGAGTGTGATTATGTTAAACCTTATTATAAGGTGTAAACCATCCAACACACAAGAGTGTGATTATGTTAAACCTTATTATAAGGTGTAAACCATCAACACACAAGAGTGTGATTATGTTAAACCTTATTATAAGGTGTAAACCATCCAACACACAAGAGTGTGATTATGTTAAACCTTATTATAAGGTGTAAACCATCAACACACAAGAGTGTGATTATGTTAAATCTTATTATAAGGTGTAAACCATCAACACACAAGAGTGTGATTATGTTAAACCTTATTATAAGGTGTAAACCATCCAACACACAAGAGTGTGATTATGTTAAACCTTATTATAATGTGTAAACCATCAACACACAAGAGTATGATTATGTTAAACCTTATTATAATGTGTAAACCATCAACACACAAGAGTATGATTATGTTAAACCTTATTATAATGTGTAAACCATCCAACACACAAGTGTGTGATTATGTTAAACCTTATTATATGGTGTAAACCATCCAACACACAAGAGTGTGATTATGTTAAACCTTATTATAAGGTGTAAACCATCAACACACAAGAGTATGATTATGTTAAACCTTATTATAATGTGTAAACCATCCAACACACAAGAGTGTGATTATGTTAAACCTTATTATAAGGTGTAAACCATCCAACACACAAGAGTGTGATTATGTTAAACCTTATTATAATGTGTAAACCATCAACACACAAGAGTGTGATTATGTTAAACCTTATTATAATGTGTAAACCATCAACACACAAGAGTATGATTATGTTAAACCTTATTATAAGGTGTAAACCATCCAACACACAAGAGTGTGATTATGTTAAACCTTATTATAAGGTGTAAACCATCAACACACAAGAGTGTGATTATGTTAAACCTTATTATAAGGTGTAAACCATCCAACACACAAGAGTGTGATTATGTTAAACCTTATTATAAGGTGTAAACCATCAACACACAAGAGTGTGATTATGTTAAACCTTATTATAATGTGTAAACCATCCAACACACAAGAGTGTGATTATGTTAAACCTTATTATAATATGTAAACCATCCAACACACAAGAGTGTGATTATGTTAAACCTTATTATAAGGTGTAAACCATCCAACACACAAGAGTGTGATTATGTTAAACCTTATTATAAGGTGTAAACCATCAACACACAAGAGTGTGATTATGTTAAACCTTATCATAAGGTGCAAACCATCAACACACAAGAGTGTGATTATGTTAAACCTTATCATAAGGTGCAAACCATCAACACACAAGAGTGTGACTATGTTAAACCTTATTATAATGTGTAAACCATCCAACACACAAGAGTGTGATTATGTTAAACCTTATTATAAGGTGTAAACCATCAACATACAAGAGTGTGATTATGTTAAACCTTATCATAAGGTGCAAACCATCAACACACAAGAGTGTGATTATGTTAAACCTTATCATAAGGTGCAAGCCATCAACACACAAGAGTGTGACTATGTTAAACCTTATTATAATGTGTAAACCATCCAACACACAAGAGTGTGATTATGTTAAACCTTATTATAAGGTGTAAACCATCAACACACAAGAGTGTGATTATGTTAAACCTTATCATAAGGTGCAAACCATCAACACACAAGAGTGTGATTATGTTAAACCTTATTATAATATGTAAACCATCCAACACACAAGAGTGTGACTATGTTAAACCTTATTATAAGGTGTAAACCATCCAACACACAAGAGTGTGATTATGTTAAACCTTATTATAAGGTGTAAACCATCAACACACAAGAGTGTGATTATGTTAAACCTTATCATAAGGTGCAAACCATCAACACACAAGAGTGTGATTATGTTCAACCTTATTATAAGGTGTAAACCATCAACACACAAGAGTGTGATTATGTTAAACCTTATCATAAGGTGCAAACCATCAACACACAAGAGTGTGATTATGTTCAACCTTATCATAAGGTGTAAACCATCAACACACAAGAGTGTGATTATGTTAAACCTTATTATAAGGTGTAAACCATCAACACACAAGAGTGTGATTATGTTAAACCTTATCATAAGGTGTAAACCATCAACACACAAGAGTGTGATTATGTTAAACCTTATTATAAGGTGTAAACCATCAACACACAAGAGTGTGATTATGTTAAACCTTATTATAAGGTGTAAACCATCAACACACAAGAGTGTGATTATGTTAAACCTTATTATAAGGTGTAAACCATCAACACACAAGAGTGTGATTATGTTAAACCTTATTATAAGGTGTAAACCATCAACACACAAGAGTGTGATTATGTTAAACCTTATTATAAGGTGTAAACCATCAACACACAAGAGTGTGATTATGTTAAACCTTATTATCAGGTGTAAACCATCCAACACACAAGAGTGTGATTATGTTAAACCTTATTATAAGGTGTAAACCATCAACACACAAGAGTGTGATTATGTTAAACCTTATTATAAGGTGTAAACCATCCAACACACAAGAGTGTGATTATGTTAAACCTTATTATAAGGTGTAAACCATCCAACACACAAGAGTGTGATTATGTTAAACCTTATTATCAGGTGTAAACCATCAACACACAAGAGTGTGATTATGTTAAACCTTATTATCAGGTGTAAACCATCCAACACACAAGAGTGTGATTATGTTAAACCTTATTATAAGGTGTAAACCATCAACACACAAGAGTGTGATTATGTTAAACCTTATTATAAGGTGTAAACCATCAACACACAAGAGTGTGATTATGTTAAACCTTATTATAAGGTGTAAACCATCAACACACAAGAGTGTGATTATGTTAAACCTTATTATAAGGTGTAAACCATCCAACACACAAGAGTGTGATTATGTTAAACCTTATTATAAGGTGTAAACCATCAACACACAAGAGTGTGATTATGTTAAACCTTATTATAAGGTGTAAACCATCAACACACAAGAGTGTGATTATGCTAAACCTTATTATAAGGTGTAAACCATCAACACACAAGAGTGTGATTATGTTAAACCTTATTATAAGGTGTAAACCATCAACACACAAGAGTGTGATTATGTTAAACCTTATTATAAGGTGTAAACCATCCAACACACAAGAGTGTGATTATGTTAAACCTTATTATAAGGTGTAAACCATCAACACACAAGAGTGTGATTATGTTAAACCTTATTATAAGGTGTAAACCATCAACACACAAGAGTGTGATTATGTTAAACCTTATTATAAGGTGTAAACCATCAACACACAAGAGTGTGATTATGTTAAACCTTATTATAAGGTGTAAACCATCCAACACACAAGAGTGTGATTATGTTAAACCTTATTATAAGGTGTAAACCATCAACACACAAGAGTGTGATTATGTTAAACCTTATTATCAGGTGTAAACCATCAACACACAAGAGTGTGATTATGTTAAACCTTATTATCAGGTGTAAACCATCAACACACAAGAGTGTGATTATGTTAAACCTTATTATAAGGTGTAAACCATCAACACACAAGAGTGTGATTATGTTAAACCTTATTATAAGGTGTAAACCATCAACACACAAGAGTGTGATTATGTTAAACCTTATTATAAGGTGTAAACCATCAACACACAAGAGTGTGATTATGTTAAACCTTATTATAAGGTGTAAATCATCCAACACACAAGAGTGTGATTATGTTAAACCTTATTATAAGGTGTAAACCATCAACACACAAGAGTGTGATTATGTTAAACCTTATTATAAGGTGTAAACCATCCAACACACAAGAGTGTGATTATGTTAAACCTTATTATAAGGTGTAAACCATCAACACACAAGAGTGTGATTATGTTAAATCTTATTATAATGTGTAAACCATCCAACACACAAGAGTGTGATTATGTTAAACCTTATTATAAGGTGTAAACCATCAACACACAAGAGTGTGATTATGTTAAACCTTATTATAAGGTGTAAACCATCCAACACACAAGAGTGTGATTATGTTAAACCTTATTATAAGGTGTAAACCATCAACACACAAGAGTGTGATTATGTTAAACCTTATTATAAGGTGTAAACCATCCAACACACAAGAGTGTGATTATGTTAAACCTTATTATAATGTGTAAACCATCAACACACAAGAGTATGATTATGTTAAACCTTATTATAATGTGTAAACCATCAACACACAAGAGTATGATTATGTTAAACCTTATTATAATGTGTAAACCATCCAACACACAAGAGTGTGATTATGTTAAACCTTATTATAAGGTGTAAACCATCCAACACACAAGAGTGTGATTATGTTAAACCTTATTATAATGTGTAAACCATCAACACACAAGAGTGTGATTATGTTAAACCTTATTATAAGGTGTAAACCATCCAACACACAAGAGTGTGATTATGTTAAACCTTATTATAAGGTGTAAACCATCAACACACAAGAGTGTGATTATGTTAAACCTTATTATAAGGTGTAAACCATCCAACACACAAGAGTGTGATTATGTTAAACCTTATTATAATGTGTAAACCATCAACACACAAGAGTGTGATTATGTTAAACCTTATTATAATGTGTAAACCATCAACACACAAGAGTATGATTATGTTAAACCTTATTATAAGGTGTAAACCATCCAACACACAAGAGTGTGATTATGTTAAACCTTATTATAAGGTGTAAACCATCAACACACAAGAGTGTGATTATGTTAAACCTTATTATAAGGTGTAAACCATCCAACACACAAGAGTGTGATTATGTTAAACCTTATTATAAGGTGTAAACCATCAACACACAAGAGTGTGATTATGTTAAACCTTATTATAATGTGTAAACCATCCAACACACAAGAGTGTGATTATGTTAAACCTTATTATAATATGTAAACCATCCAACACACAAGAGTGTGATTATGTTAAACCTTATTATAAGGTGTAAACCATCAACACACAAGAGTGTGATTATGTTAAACCTTATCATAAGGTGCAAACCATCAACACACAAGAGTGTGATTATGTTAAACCTTATCATAAGGTGCAAACCATCAACACACAAGAGTGTGACTATGTCAAACCTTATTATAATGTGTAAACCATCAACACACAAGGGTGTGATTATGTTAAACCTTATTATAAGGTGTAAACCATCCAACACACAAGAGTGTGATTATGTTAAACCTTATTATAAGGTGTAAACCATCAACACACAAGAGTGTGATTATGTTAAACCTTATTATAAGGTGTAAACCATCCAACACACAAGAGTGTGATTATGTTAAACCTTATTATAATGTGTAAACCATCAACACACAAGAGTGTGATTATGTTAAACCTTATTATAATGTGTAAACCATCAACACACAAGAGTATGATTATGTTAAACCTTATTATAAGGTGTAAACCATCCAACACACAAGAGTGTGATTATGTTAAACCTTATTATAAGGTGTAAACCATCAACACACAAGAGTGTGATTATGTTAAACCTTATTATAAGGTGTAAACCATCCAACACACAAGAGTGTGATTATGTTAAACCTTATTATAAGGTGTAAACCATCAACACACAAGAGTGTGATTATGTTAAACCTTATTATAATGTGTAAACCATCCAACACACAAGAGTGTGATTATGTTAAACCTTATTATAATATGTAAACCATCCAACACACAAGAGTGTGATTATGTTAAACCTTATTATAAGGTGTAAACCATCAACACACAAGAGTGTGATTATGTTAAACCTTATCATAAGGTGCAAACCATCAACACACAAGAGTGTGATTATGTTAAACCTTATCATAAGGTGCAAACCATCAACACACAAGAGTGTGACTATGTTAAACCTTATTATAATGTGTAAACCATCCAACACACAAGAGTGTGATTATGTTAAACCTTATTATAAGGTGTAAACCATCAACACACAAGAGTGTGATTATGTTAAACCTTATCATAAGGTGCAAACCATCAACACACAAGAGTGTGATTATGTTAAACCTTATCATAAGGTGCAAACCATCAACACACAAGAGTGTGACTATGTTAAACCTTATTATAATGTGTAAACCATCCAACACACAAGAGTGTGATTATGTTAAACCTTATTATAAGGTGTAAACCATCAACACACAAGAGTGTGATTATGTTAAACCTTATCATAAGGTGCAAACCATCAACACACAAGAGTGTGATTATGTTAAACCTTATTATAATATGTAAACCATCCAACACACAAGAGTGTGACTATGTTAAACCTTATTATAAGGTGTAAACCATCCAACACACAAGAGTGTGATTATGTTAAACCTTATTATAAGGTGTAAACCATCAACACACAAGAGTGTGATTATGTTAAACCTTATTATAAGGTGTAAACCATCCAACACACAAGAGTGTGATTATGTTAAACCTTATCATAAGGTGTAAACCATCAACACACAAGAGTGTGATTATGTTAAACCTTATCATAAGGTGCAAACCATCAACACACAAGAGTGTGATTATGTTAAACCTTATTATAATGTGTAAACCATCAACACACAAGAGTGTGATTATGTTAAACCTTATTATAATGTGTAAACCATCCAACACACAAGAGTGTGATTATGTTAAACCTTATTATAAGGTGTAAACCATCAACACACAAGAGTGTGATTATGTTAAACCTTATCATAAGGTGCAAACCATCAACACACAAGAGTGTGATTATGTTCAACCTTATTATAAGGTGTAAACCATCCAACACACAAGAGTGTGATTATGTTAAACCTTATTATAAGGTGTAAACATTCAACACACAAGAGTGTGATTATGTTAAACCTTATTATAAGGTGTAAACCATCAACACACAAGAGTGTGATTATGTTAAACCTTATTATAAGGTGTAAACCATCAACACACAAGAGTGTGATTATGTTAAACCTTATTATAAGGTGTAAACCATCAACACACAAGAGTGTGATTATGTTAAACCTTATTATAAGGTGTAAACCATCAACACGCAGGACTGTGATTATGTTAAACCTTATTATAAGGTGTAAACCATCAACACACAAGAGTGTGATTATGTTAAACCTTATTATAAGGTGTAAACCATCAACACACAAGAGTGTGATTATGTTAAACCTTATTATAAGGTGTAAACCATCAACACACAAGAGTGTGATTATGTTAAACCTTATTATAAGGTGTAAACCATCAACACACAAGAGTGTGATTATGTTAAACCTTATTATAAGGTGTAAACCATCAACACACAAGAGTGTGATTATGTTAAACCTTATTATAAGGTGTAAACCATCCAACACACAAGAGTGTGATTATGTTAAACCTTATTATAATGTGTAAACCATCAACACACAAGAGTGTGATTATGTTAAACCTTATTATAAGGTGTAAACCATCAACACACAAGAGTGTGATTATGTTAAACCTTATTATAAGGTGTAAACCATCCAACACACAAGAGTGTGATTATGTTAAACCTTATTTTAATGTGTAAACCATCAACACACAAGAGTGTGATTATGTTAAACCTTATTATAAGGTGTAAACCATCCAACACACAAGAGTGTGATTATGTTAAACCTTATTATAAGGTGTAAACCATCAACACACAAGAGTGTGATTATGTTAAACCTTATTATAAGGTGTAAACCATCCAACACACAAGAGTGTGATTATGTTAAACCTTATTATAATGTGTAAACCATCAACACACAAGAGTGTGATTATGTTAAACCTTATTATAAGGTGTAAACCATCAACACACAAGAGTGTGATTATGTTAAACCTTATTATAAGGTGTAAACCATCAACACACAAGAGTGTGATTATGTTCAACCTTATTATAAGGTGTAAACCATCCAACACACAAGAGTGTGATTATGTTAAACCTTATTATAAGGTGTAAACCATCCAACACACAAGAGTGTGATTATGTTAAACCTTATTATAAGGTGTAAACCATCAACACACAAGAGTGTGATTATGTTAAACCTTATTATAAGGTGTAACCCATCAACACACAAGAGTGTGATTATGTTAAACCTTATTATAAGGTGTAAACCATCAACACACATGAGTGTGATTATGTTAAACCTTATTATAATGTGTAAACCATCAACACACAAGAGTGTGATTATGTTAAACCTTATCATAAGGTGCAAACCATCAACACACAAGAGTGTGATTATGTTAAACCTTATTATAATGTGTAAACCATCCAACACACAAGAGTGTGATTATGTTAAACCTTATTATAAGGTGTAAACCATCAACACACAAGAGTGTGATTATGTTAAACCTTATCATAAGGTGTAAACCATCCAACACACAAGAGTGTGATTATGTTAAACCTTATTATAATGTGTAAACCATCCAACACACAAGAGTATGTTTATGTTAAACCTTATTATAAGGTGTAAACCATCAACACACAAGAGTGTGATTATGTTAAACCTTATTATAAGGTGTAAACCATCCAACACACAAGAGTATGATTATGTTAAACCTTATTATAAGGTGTAAACCATCAACACACAAGAGTGTGATTATGTTAAACCTTATTATAATGTGTAAACCATCCAACACACAAGAGTGTGATTATGTTAAACCTTATTATAAGGTGTAAACCATCCAACGCACAAAGAGTATGATTATGTTAAACCTTATTATAAGGTGTAAACCATCCAACACACAAGAGTATGATTATGTTAAACCTTATTATAATGTGTAAACCATCCAACACACAAGAGTGTGATTATGTTAAACCTTATTATAATGTGTAAACCATCAACACACAAAAGTGTGATTATGTTAAACCTTATTATAAGGTGTAAACCATCCAACACACAAGAGTGTGATTATGTTAAACCTTATTATAAGGTGTAAACCATTCAACACACAAGAGTGTGATTATGTTAAACCTTATTATAATGTGTAAACCATCAACACACAAGAGTGTGATTATGTTAAACCTTATTATAAGGTGTAAACCATCAACACACAAGAGTGTGATTATGTTAAACCTTATTATAAGGTGTAAACTATCAACACACAAGAGTGTGATTATGTTAAACCTTATTATAAGGTGTAAACCATCAACACACAAGAGTGTGATTATGTTAAACCTTATTATAAGGTGTAAACCATCAACACACAAGAGTGTGATTATGTTAAACCTTATTATAAGGTGTAAACCATCCAACACACAAAGAGTATGATTATGTTAAACCTTATTATAAGGTGTAAACCATCAACACACAAGAGTGTGATTATGTTAAACCTTATTATAAGGTGTAAACCATCAACACACAAGAGTGTGATTATGTTAAACCTTATTATAAGGTGTAAACCATTCAACACACAAGAGTGTGATTATGTTAAACCTTATTATAAGGTGTAAACCATTCAACACACAAGAGTGTGATTATGTTAAACCTTATTATAATGTGTAAACCATCAACACACAAGAGTGTGATTATGTTAAACCTTATTATAAGGTGTAAACTATCAACACACAAGAGTGTGATTATGTTAAACCTTATTATAAGGTGTAAACCATCAACACACAAGAGTGTGATTATGTTAAACCTTATTATAAGGTGTAAACCATCAACACACAAGAGTGTGATTATGTTAAACCTTATTATAAGGTGTAAACCATCAACACACAAGAGTGTGATTATGTTAAACCTTATTATAAGGTGTAAACCATCAACACACAAGAGTGTGATTATGTTAAACCTTATTATAAGGTGTAAACCATCAACACACAAGAGTGTGATTATGTTAAACCTTATTATAAGGTTAAACCATCAACACACAAGAGTGTGATTATGTTAAACCTTATTATAAGGTGTAAACCATCCAACACACAAGAGTGTGATTATGTTAAACCTTATTATAAGGTGTAAACCATCAACACATAAGAGTGTGATTATGTTAAACCTTATTATAAGGTGTAAACCATCAACACACAAGAGTGTGATTATGTTAAACCTTATTATAAGGTGTAAACCATCAACACACAAGAGTGTGATTATGTTAAACCTTATTATAATGTGTAAACCATCAACACACAAGAGTGTGATTATGTTAAACCTTATTATAAGGTGTAAACCATCAACACACAAGAGTGTGATTATGTTAAACCTTATTATAATGTGTAAACCATCAACACACAAGAGTGTGATTATGTTAAACCTTATTATAAGGTGTAAACCATCAACACACAAGAGTGTGATTATGTTAAACCTTATTATAAGGTGTAAACCATCAACACACAAGAGTGTGATTATGTTAAACCTTATTATAAGGTGTAAACCATCAACACACAAGAGTGTGATTATGTTAAACCTTATTATAAGGTGTAAACCATCAACACACAAGAGTGTGATTATGTTAAACCTTATTATAAGGTGTAAACCATCAACACACAAGAGTGTGATTATGTTAAACCTTATTATAAGGTGTAAACCATCCAACACACAAGAGTGTGATTATGTTAAACCTTATTATAATGTGTAAACCATCAACACACAAGAGTGTGATTATGTTAAACCTTATTATAAGGTGTAAACCATCCAACACACAAGAGTGTGATTATGTTAAACCTTATTATAAGGTGTAAACCATCCAACACACAAGAGTGTGATTATGTTAAACCTTATTATAATGTGTAAACCATCAACACACAAGAGTGTGATTATGCTAAACCTTATTATAAGGTGTAAACCATCAACACACAAGAGTGTGATTATGTTAAACCTTATTATAAGGTGTAAACATTCAACACACAAGAGTGTGATTATGTTAAACCTTATTATAAGGTGTAAACCATCAACACACAAGAGTGTGATTATGCTAAACCTTATTATAAGGTGTAAACCATCAACACACAAGAGTGTGATTATGTTAAACCTTATTATAAGGTGTAAACCATCAACACACAAGAGTGTGATTATGTTAAACCTTATTATAAGGTGTAAACCATCAACACACAAGAGTGTGATTATGTTAAACCTTATTATAAGGTGTAAACCATCAACACACAAGAGTGTGATTATGTTAAACCTTATTATAAGGTGTAAACCATCCAACACACAAGAGTGTGATTATGTTAAACCTTATTATAAGGTGTAAACCATCAACACACAAGAGTGTGATTATGTTAAACCTTATTATAAGGTGTAAACCATCAACACACAAGAGTGTGATTATGTTAAACCTTATTATAAGGTGTAAACCATCAAACACACAAGAGTGTGATTATGTTAAACCTTATTCTGCATTGTTGTTTGTATCTAGACTTCTCAATTTCCTGGAAGTTAAAATTAATTACCCTGATGTTATATAGAAATAAACAATTTCTGTTCATTGTGAAACACTATCATAATCAGCAGTCTTAGAAACAAAACAAGTATCTTTACCAAAATCTGATAAATCAACCGTTGTACAGACACATTAAAAAAACAGATATAGTCTTATATTTAAGTACCCATGCACTCACTAGATGTTGTAGGGTTCCACATGTACCCAAAGTTTCTGTTTATATCAACACCATAACATCGTTGGTGGTCATGTGCTCTTTTTGACTTTGTCGAATCTTTCTCATTCAAAATAGGTCTTCGATTCTTTCTCCAAAGTCTATCCTACAGAAAAAATCATTTGATTTTGTAATAGAAATATCTAAATTACTTCAGGTTCTCTTGTATATAATGTGTGTACATTTGTTTTTTCACCAATGCCAGAAAAATCATTCACAGTTATGTTTGTTCATGATTTAACATTACTTTTGATATTTAATGAAGTAAGACATATTTTACATGAGAGTATCTTACATTTGTTTGAGTATATACACATATTTTACATGAGAGTATCTTACATTTGTTTGAGTATATACACATATTTTACATGAGAGTATCTTACATTTGTTTGAGTATATACACATATTTTACATGAGAGTATCTTACATTTGTTTGAGTATATACACATATTTTACATGAGAGTATCTTACATTTGTTTGAGTATATACACATATTTTACATGAGAGTATCTTACATTTGTTTGAGTATATACACATAGTTTACATGAGAGTATCTTACATTTGTTTGAGTATATACACATATTTTACATGAGAGTATCTTACATTTGTTTGAGTATATACACATATTTTACATGAGAGTATCTTACATTTGTTTGAGTATATACACATATTTTACATGAGAGTATCTTACATTTGTTTGAGTATATACACATATTGTACATGAGAGTATCTTACATTTGTTTGAGTATATACACATATTTTACATGAGAGTATCTTACATTTGTTTGAGTATATACACATATTTTACAAGAGAGTATCTTACATTTGTTTGAGTATATACACATATTTTACATGAGAGTATCTTACATTTGTTTGAGTATATATGTACCCATCAGGGTTCAGTACAGGAATTATATACCAGTCGTATGCTTCAACTAAGTCTTCAATTACATTTGATCTGGATGGGTTGTTTACAAGCTGAAAGTATATATATATCTAGTAAATTCTTTAATTATTTGATTGTATTTTTCACAATTAAAAAGGATAAACATGTGCAATATACGTAATGTGTTGTAATATAATTTCAAAACTGTAAGGAATACTGTGAATGGATAAATGTGTATATTGTATATTTTATAAGCCAATCAAAGCCGACATTAGATTAGTCTTTCCCTGTCTCTGTATCGTACTGTAATTTGAGCTTGATGTTATTCTATCAGTCTAACATCACAACAGCTGTCACTACCTTCTGTTATATTGATCAGATCTTTAGTATTTTTAGTAGAATACAAACACAGATAACTCAGTCAGGGTAAATTGTTCGAGGAAGTATCCGATTACATACACCACAATAGTATGAACATATATTTTAAAAAACAACAAATAGCCCTTAAAACTCGAACTTACACAAAAGCCGAGAGTGAAACCGGATCTTACGGTCGTGAAACGTTTGAGCATGAGTTTTATACTTATACTCCTATATTATACCATTAGAACAGTATATTATTATGATTGAACGTTTTCCGGGTATGAACACGGTCGTTTGATATTATTTCAGTATGATACATAAGTCATAACCTTATTTAGATTATTTGTGTGGAGATGGGAACAACGAATGAGTATACAATATGCTATATAAAATGTTAGACTAAATCATACACATTATAGGGTAGGGTTACGGTAAGGGTTATGGTGCTTAACGCCACTTTCAGCAACATTTCAATTATATTGTGGCGGTCAGTTTTCTTGGTGGTGGACACCGGAATGCACAGAGAAAATCACCGACCTGTGTCCCAAGTAACTGATAAACTTTATCACATACTGTTGTATCGAGTATATCTTGCCTGGGCGGGATACTAACTCAAAACGTCAGTGGTGATAGGCACTGATTGCATAGGTAGTTGTAAATCCAACTAACATACGATCACAGCCACGACAGTCCCCGTTTTATATGGGGCAGTTATATATACAGATTAATATTTGAACCATTGAGCTTGATACGATATACATATTATGTTGGTACAGCTGTTTATATCTTGTGCATCTCTCGACCATATCTAGGAAGCAAGTTTGTATATTATTTATCTAAAATTCTTCTTGATAAAAACAATAAATCTATTCTTGATCATAAGATAAAATTCCTTATATAGCTATATTATTTTCATAGACATATATATTTACCTCGTTGATGAAATATAAAACAAATGCTGGAGATATCCACTCACGAGCGTGAATGCCACCCTCAATAAATATTGCCTTTTTAGTAATTCCTGGTTTATATATCTGAAATTAGATATCAAAGAATTTATTAAATTTATCACAATTAGTCATCATCTTCAGATTTGTGTGAAAGGCGCTTCCTCAAGTTAAAGGGTGCAAAATTGTTCCCATTGGGTTGATACCTCTGCTGGTGGACTATTAGTTCCCGAGGGTATCATCCATCCAGTAGTCAGTGTTTCGGCACTGTCATGGGTTATTAGATATATCAATTATTGAAATTTACAGTTCCTAAAAAACGTAATTATCATAATTAACATTTTGTTTTCATGCTCGAAAACTTTAAAATATTTTGGATTTCCTATCTTTTAACTTTGGGCGTCACCTGATGACGGTTATTCCAGAAATCTTTTAACTTTGGGCGTACCTGACGACGGTTATTCCAATCTTTTAACTTTGGGCGTCACCTGATGACGGTTATTCCAATCTTTTAACTTTGAGCGAACCTGATGACGGTTATTCCAATCTTTTAACTTTGGGCGTCACTTGATGACGGTTATTCCAATCTTTTAACTTTGGGCGTCACCTGATGATGGTTATTTCAGAAAAGCGTCGTCAGCACTAAATTTGATATCAATGTTTTATTGTATATATATATATATATATATATATATAATTATATCTACGGATGCATAGGTTATTTAATAAAAATATATGTTCATTTTTGAACAGAGATGATATAAATATTAACCAAAGCAATGGAACAGTCACAATAGGCTGTCAACTGGTATAATGGACATAATTCCTACCGAAAGCAAATATTAGTGTTGTAATGGCTAGCGTGCTGGCCTCAAGTGTGGTACATCGTGAGTCCTGATCGGGTAAAGAGAAAGGCCTCAAGTGTGGTACATCGTGAGTCCTGATCGGGTAAAGAGAAAGGCCTCAAGTGTGGTACATCGTGAGTCCTGATCGGGTAAAGAGAAAGGCCTCAAGTGTGGTACATCGTGAGTCCTGATCGGGTAAAGAGAAAGGCCTCAAGTGTGGTACATCGTGAGTCCTGATCGGGTAAAGAGAAAGGCCTCAAGTGTGGTACATCGTGAGTCCTGATCGGGTAAAGAGAAAGGCCTCAAGTGTGGTACATCGTGAGTCCTGATCGGGTAAAGAGAAAGGCCTCAAGTGTGGTACATCGTGAGTCCTGATCGGGTAAAGAGAAAGGCCTCAAGTGTGGTACATCGTGAGTCCTGATCGGGTAAAGAGAAAGGCCTCAAGTGTGGTACATCGTGAGTCCTGATCGGGTAAAGAGAAAGGCCTCAAGTGTGGTACATCGTGAGTCCTGATCGGGTAAAGAGAAAGGCCTCAAGTGTGGTACATCGTGAGTCCTGATCGGGTAAAGAGAAAGGCCTCAAGTGTGGTACATCGTGAGTCCTGATCGGGTAAAGAGAAAGGCCTCAAGTGTGGTACATCGTGAGTCCTGATCGGGTAAAGAGAAAGGCCTCAAGTGTGGTACATCGTGAGTCCTGATCGGGTAAAGAGAAAGGCCTCAAGTGTGGTACATCGTGAGTCCTGATCGGGTAAAGAGAAAGGCCTCAAGTGTGGTACATCGTGAGTCCTGATCGGGTAAAGAGAAAGGCCTCAAGTGTGGTACATCGTGAGTCCTGATCGGGTAAAGAGAAAGGCTATGACATTGGTATTGTTTACTTCTACACTAAGCATGCAGCATTAAAAAGAACAAAGACTGATTGGCTCGGAATGAGGTTTAATGTGTCCAATCATGCGTTTTGTTCTAGTACAAAGCTGATATTATCATCATTTCATTGAATCGTAACTTGATATAGCTGGAAAATTACTAACTTAGCGCTAAACAACAACCACTCACTAACTCATTCACTCACTCACTCTCAGGGAGTCCTAATATGGCTTCTGAATATTAAATTCAATTCCATATTTCCTTCGATGCATGACAATCAGTTTGTCAAACAAAGCATGGATACCCTTACAAACGTGGCATCTTGAATACGTCCATTGAAGACTCAGTCTGGTGGTTTGTCATTTAATAGAAATTATTGTGAGACATACTTAAGCTTTATTGCTATATCTTGTAGATATCAAAACACCATTAAATATTTTGTAAGCAGTATTCATAGTTCCTAAATAGTGTAATTATCTTTAAAAATAATGTTCTCCTGCCTAGGGCATAGGTGACCATATCAGATTTAGACTAGCCTGTTTAGGCCCTTTGGTTATCCTGCTACCAACATTTTTAAATTATTTGTCTTTCCAATATTTTGACTTGTTCCAGAAGCGTGTGGTGTGCACTAAATTAGATATCTACGTTTTTACTACTACTACTGGTTCGATACCTCTCTTGGTTTACTATTAGTCCCCGAGCGTATCATCCGCCCAGTAGCAGTGTTTCGTAACTGACATGGTTTATTAGATGTATTTATTGAAATTCACAGTTCCTAATTTAAGTAATTATCATTAAAACTCAGGTTCTCCTTCCCGAGACATAGGTGACCTTATCCTGTTTGGTTTTCTGGCTCCTAAAACTTTTAAGTTATTTATCTTTCCAATCTTTTGACTTAGAACGTACCTGATGAAGGTTATTCCAATCTTTTGACTTAGAACGTACCTGATGAAGGTTATTCCAGAAACGTGTTGTGCACACTAATCTTTATATCTACCTTTTCTTAATTATTATCATATCTGATTTGTTTAATCATTAATGTATTATTTCTTAAATAAAACAAGTGTGGACACAGAAATGTGCTGTCCAAAAGGCAAGTGTGAATGTCAATATTTCATATTACATTTTTTGTATTAACTTTAAAAAACAATTCATGGACACAAGGGTCCTGGATTTTTTTTAATAAAAAACTAATCCTGGATTATTATTTTTGCTTAAAGTCCAGTCCTGTGTTTTTATTTCAAATTTTCATCATAGCCCCTCCCCCTTCCAAGGGATATAAAATTGTATCATTAATAATAAATTAATAAATCATAAATTCAGATTTTCTATTTAAAATAAATCTCATTTACAAAACCACTGATATTTGTTCAATTTTTAACGCTTATTTAAGCTCTAGTCGCAACAAATTTTTATTTTTCTCTTTAAACTGTCGAAACAAAACATTTATTTAACTGTAAAATTCACAAATAAAATTCACCCCCCCCCCCCCCCCCCCCCCTCTTTTCCCTTTATTTCTTGTTTAAAGAAAATGATCAACAATATTCCTGAATCAGACAAATGAATAAATATAACATAGATTTCTTTTACATGCATCTTTTTACCATGCGGAGTCAGTGTGTATTAAATCGGTCATCCAATTGATCAGAACGCTCATTATTCTTGTCCAAGATAAAAATACATCGCTAAAATTACCTGTGGGTGTTTCCCCACTTCAACTCGTAAATTTACATAGAAATCGGAGATATTTCGTCATAAAACTTCACACATGGTTTTGTCTATCATATTTCTTGAAGACAAACATAAAATTGTATTGCATTTATCAATATTTTATGAGTATCAACAGTTTTTTCAACACCGTATCTGTTTTTCGATACAGCCGCGCGATTACAGTGACCCGTGACCCACATTAGCACGTTCTACCAGTTTTTTCTTAATAATGTTGTTTAACAACAGTTTATAGTAAAGTCATTGTGTAATGTATACCTTCAGAAGATGAATTGGGTTTCCTTCATAGGTTAGTCCAGCTTCTTTGTAATCAACAACAATCTCCTCCCCTGATGGTCCATAAAAGGACTTTACTTTCAAGTTCAGAATAAAAGCTGTTATCTGCAAAGAAAAAAGTTTGACAATACCAAAGGTGTAATCAGAAGTCGTAAGTCGAAGACAATACAAGCCGAACAAAAGAACAAACAATGATCCACAAAGCACTGGCAATGCTTAAATATGTATCTTTGATATCCGTGATTATCTATATTGAAGTTGTATAAAATCTTGGATAATTGTTTCAGTCAGTCATACTACAAGACCAGCTGGGGCGAGTTAGTAAGTGATAATTATTTCAGTCAGTCATACTACAAGACAAGCTGGGGTGAGTCAGTAAGTGATAATTGTTTAGCTCAAACTCAAACTAACTCAGCTATGTCATGGCTAGAATATGTTACTTTTTGATAAGATGATGATTTCTCACTTTTGAGACAGACCAGTTCCTATTTTTAGCGATGTGAGATTTTCTTATCTTGCACTAGTGCAAGACAAAAAAATCACGTGCGTTTTACCGGCAAATGCATGCTGTACAGTTTATGTACAGTTTTAATGATTAACGGTGCTATGTAAATAAATACCAATTTTATAGTCTTTGATTTGTTCCGACCGGGGCTCGAACCCAGATCTAGCGCACTCAAGGCGGGCACGTTAACCATTACACCACCGATGCGGTTTAAGAAAAGTTTGAAGGTGTCAAATGGGCATCCAGAAGTCGTAAGTGAAAGGACAAACAATATAATAGCAGACAAGAAAAGAACAAAACACTACATAGAAAAACAAAACAACACAAACCCCAATAAAGACAGGAGGGAATTCGGGTGCTCCAGAAAGGACAGCAATTCCTGCTTCACTAATGGCGTATTTTATGTTTGTGTTCTTCTAATGAATCAATTTATCAGATAAATGATGTATATCTGTGACATTTAATGTATCAAGATGTCTTTGGTTAATGAAAATGATACATATTAATGTTTGGACTTGAAACAACCATTTTTTTGTTCAATAAACTGCTCTGAAAACTTCACAAATTTTTCTTTTGTTGTAGATCTTTTAATCCTTCAGCTATTTTTAAAATTTGTTAAGTAACCAAGGAACTCACACGTTTTTTCATGGTATCCATTAATTAGCATTTACTCACCTGGTCAAACTTATTGTACTTTGAAAGTGAAAATCTCTGTATTCCATGGTGAAATGTTTTTTTGATATCTTTATCTATATCTTTGTTACTCAGATCTTGTTTGTCTATCACCCTACAATGTGTTTACATGTTGAGTTATTGACAGAAGCCAATTACTAAAGGAACTATATACCATGCTCCTGATTTTATAACACGAAATTTCAACCGCGGGGTTATAGAAATGGGACCGAGAGCTTCTTCGGCTGGAAGGGGCGTCCGTCGGTTGTGCGGAATGTATAAATTCATAACCAACCCGTCCTTCGGATGAGACGTAAATATAACCGAGGTCCCGTGTTGAGAGATTGTCACCCTCTTCGCACGTTAAAGAACCCAGTGTAACATCTCATTATGCTCATGATGAGTGGTCCATAGGAGACCTGTTGCACTGGCTAAATTATCCGTCCCTACCCATCACCTTTCCTTGTTTCGAGTCCCGTGGCGTTTACATTTTTTAATGTCCTCGTCCTGAATATAGCTGAAAAATTGTTCGCTGGACATTAACACCAATCAATCAATCAAATCTGAAAAAATGAATAACAATGGGCTTGCTTAAAACTAAATGAATTATTAATTGTATGTGTGCATGATTGGTACAGATATTAATTGTATGTGTGCATGATTGGTACAGATATTAATTGTATGTGTGCATGATTGGTACAGATATTAATTGTATGTGTGCATGATTGGTACAGATATTAATTGTATGTGTGCATGATTGGTACAGATATTAATTGTATGTGTGCATGATTGGTACAGATATTAATTGTATGTGTGCATGATTGGTACAGATATTAATTGTATGTGTGCCTGATTGGTACAGATATTAATTGTATGTGTGCATGATTGGTACAGATATTAATTGTATGTGTGCATGATTGGTACAGATATTAATTGTATGTGTGCATGATTGGTACAGATATTAATTGTATGTGTGCATGATTGGTACAGATATTAATTGTATGTGTGCATGGATTGGTACAGATATTAATTGTATGTGTGCATGGATTGGTACAGATATTAATTGTATGTGTGCATGATTGGTACAGATATTAATTGTATGTGTGCATGATTGGTACAGATATTAATTGTATGTGTGCATGATTGGTACAGATATTAATTGTATGTGTGCATGATTGGTACAGATATTAATTGTATGTGTGCATGATTGGTACAGATATTAATTGTATGTGTGCATGATTGGTACAGATATTAATTGATGTCTGTATGAACTATTGTTGGGATACAAATTGTATATATATTAATTGTTTATTTGTATGAACAGTTGTAAAAGATATCAATGGTATGTCTGTATGAACTATTGTTGGGATACAAACTGTATATATATTAATTGTTTATTTGTATGAACACTTGTAAAAGATATCAATGGTATGTCTGTATGAACTATTGTTGGGATACAAATTGTATATATATTAATTGTTTATTTGTATGAACAGTTGTAAAAGATATCAATGGTATGTTTGTATAAACTATTGTTTTCTCCCAGTTCTCCTCCACCAATAAAACTGACCGCCAGATATAACTAACATATTGTTGAAAGAGGCGTTAAACACCATAAACCTAACCCATTAACCACTATCCAGTTTCATCCTCTTTTCAAAACATTGGTAATATATATTCGATTGTATTCTTATTAGGGGCTGTCGTGGCCGTGATCGTATGGTAGTTGGATTAACAACTACCTATGCAATCAGTGCCTATCACCACTGATGTTGTGAGTTCGAATCTCGATAAGGACCAAGTGTACAACATTGTGTGATAAAGTTTATCAGTGACTTGCGACAGGTCGGTGGTTTTCTCCGGGTCCTCCGGTTTCCTCCACCAATAAAACTGACCGCCACGATATAACTGGAATATTGTTGAAAGTGGCGTTAAACACCATCAAACAAATTCTTATTTAAATTCAAACAGTGTATCACCATGGTAAATTTTCACAAAATAGCTTTAAAATCTAATTATTATCTTCTGTATAATTTTCAAATATGTTTGTTTTTTTAACAAAGCATGTTTTTCATGCTTTAATAATTTAAGCCTCAGATTCTTCCGTGTAGATAAACGTTGGAGAATACTGAAGGGGCAATCAAAAATGGAAATTCCAGAGAAACTGGTAACACAGGCCATGATAGGGTACACAAGACGGAGTAAAATAAAACACAAGCACAACACAATATGCGTTGGACACCACTATTGCAAACAGAGACAAATAACGTAATTAGACAGTAGCCCTCCTACAACCAACTGGAGGTAAAGACGAACCGAAAATCGTTTTTATGTTAGATATTTGAGAGGTCGGATTTTCAGTTATTATATCATTTGTATTTTCTAATGTTTCTTTTATATTCAGTTGATACATACGACTGAATATCAGGAATCCATCTTGAAAATAGCACGTGTTTAGAATGTAGTTCCCTGGTCACAAATGGTAATATGTCTGGGTTAACTTGGATCTCTACCGATTTGTCATGCCAGTTTCTTCTCCAAACATCCAGCTAAAGTTAAAAAGTATACATGTCAAATATGTGTCACCATAGTCTGTTTGCTAAGTATTGATCTCATTCTAAAAATCGAATCTTGTAAACTATTTTATGCCCCCACCACTATAAGTCAGCATTTTCTTGATAGAGGGTTGCTGCTAACAAGAAAGTTACTAAACCAAGGGTTTCTCTTGATTAAGTTGAAGTCATTACTTCAAAAGTTGTATGGTCGCCACCATGACTTGGTTGACCGTTATGGAATATGTGTCACAAATGACCACGGATATGTTCCACTTGTCGTAAACACGTTCCGGTCTTTTCCTCATTCATGACTCGTCACCAGGTTTGCAACTAGAGTAATATGACGGGTGTCACTAGTGGAGCAGGAACTGCTTACCCTTCCGGAGCACCCTGAATTTTGGGGCGTTCGTGTTACTCAATCTTTAGTTCATTGTGTAATGTTTTGTAGATCGTTGTTTGTCCTTTTGTCCTTTTTCTTTTGGCCATTGTGTTGTCTGTCCTTCGATTTACGGATTCTGATTACCTCTTTGGTACCTTCAGCCTCTTCTTGTTTTATTCCTGTCCGTCTGCATATAAATTACACGTTCTGTCCTCTTAGCTACTCTTAACGTTTTTAAACAAGAACTTATTTATTCTATAGGGTGCAGGTATTTATATACATATATCAAAGGTGTGCTTCTTAACAGGATTTTTGTTTTCTTCCGCTTTCTTCACAAAATTAGGAGTTGGGTGGGTTGTTGGCACTTTATGTGAAATTCCGCATATACGAATATTATACTTTGTCTGCCCCTGATAACAATAATATATCCACAGCATTTTGAATTGCTGGGTATATACATGTATATATACACACATACACTGGTGGTGTGCTTATTGTACAATCATAAGTATTTTGACATACATACGTATATAGTAAAACTCGCGGAGTCATCATGTGTATCTTAGAGTCAAAACAGATGCACGAGTAACAACTCCTGTTTGCATTTAAGCGTCCGGTGCCCAAGTGCAGTGTTAGGCCATGTTTCAGTTTAGTTTTTATTTGATCAAATACACCTCACCACTCAATGAACTGAATTCGCATACCTACCAGGCCAAGTTCGAAGATACCAAAAGGGTAGTCGGAAGCCGCTTCTTGAGATAATGAAGTAAACAATGGCTTACAAAATATTACACAGAAGACTACGATTGAGAAAAACGAACCACACTTAAATTGGGGGTGAACTCAGGTGCTCCGGAATGGCAGGAGCAATTGTGTTTTAACGACACGGACATACTTTGATGTGGAAATCAATATATGTTAATAAATACAAATAACATGTACACAACGTCAGGCCCCTACAAACCAAATGAGATTAAAGATTAACCGAACATCGTTTTAGGCGAAAATCAAAGAGGACATCAAAACACGGAATTAAAACCGTTACGAAATTATCTGGACAAAATAAACAAAACGAACCCGACTAATGATTGATTGATTGATTGATTTATTTATTGGTGTTTAACGTCCAGCGAGCAATTTTTCAGCTATATTCAGGACGAGAACATTTAAAAATTTAAACGCAAGAAGAGGGTGGCAATCTCTCAACACGGGACCTCGGTTTTATTTACGTTTCATCCGAAGGACGGATTGGTTGTGAATTTATACATCCAGCACAACCGACGGACGCCCCTCCAAGCCGAAGAAGCTCTCGGTCCCATTTCTATACCCCGGGGTTCCCGCGGGGTTGACCCCTTTTAGAGAACTAGTGCCTCTAGGGCGGAGAAACCTGGTGCCTATTCTACCCCCGGCACACCCTCTGGGCGAACCCGACTAAAACCGTGGATGAATTCAGGTGCTCCAGAAGGGAAAGTAGCTCCTGCTTCAATGGTTGGCCCCGTCGTGTTAAGCGGTGAAATAGGAAATGGGGACGAGTTGTGACGACTACAACAGACGGAACATATCCGCGGTTATCGGTAACAAGGGTGTTCCGTTATGAAAAAAGTTATGATGTCGACCGCAAAACTTTTCAAGTGATGACTTCAACTTAACCACTAGGAAACTTGGTTCAGTAGCTTCAGCAGCAAACTCTATCAAGGAAATACTGATGGGAAACACAAGTTCTGTATTATAGTATCAACTAAGAGATATATACTCCATACCATACTGCCTCTAGAATGTTACGGCATATTCATGGAAAGGCTAAATATTATTAACACCTTTTAACACCGGTATACGAATGTTGTTCATCTACCTTCTTCTGTTCTTGCCACCATACAACAATTGTCGCTAATGTGGGGAAACGGAAGAATATAGGGTTAGGGTTATGGTGTTTAACGCCACCTTCAACACTATTTCATTCATATCGTGGTGATCAGTTTTATTAGTGGTGAAAACAGGAGTATCCGGAGAAAACCACCGACCTGTCGAAAGTCACAGATTTATCACATAATTTTGAATCAAATACACCTCGCCATGAGCGGGATTCGAACTCTAAAGAATATAACATTTATACAATTCACGTAATATGTATGCGTGAACCTTACACTTTACCCAATTATGTATGTCAAGATTTTGTTGTAGTTAATCAGTGTACTTACTGCATACTTATCAATGATATTCTTGATCTCCTCATTCTTGTCCACAGAAGAAGTAAACACACGGAGGACCTGGTGACTACAAAAGATTCAATACAATGAAAAACACACGGAGGACCTGGTGACTACAAAAGATTCAATACAATGAAAAACACACGGAGGACCTGGTGACTACAAGTAAACACACGGAGGACCTGGTGACTACAAGTAAACACACGGAGGACCTGGTGACTACAAGTAAACACACGGAGGACCTGGTGACTACAAGTAAACACACGGAGGACCTGGTGACTACAAGTATACACACGGAGCATCTGGTGACTACAAATAAACACACGGAGGACCTGGTGACTACAAGTAAACACACGGAGCACCTGGTGACTACAAGTAAACACACGGAGCACCTGGTGACTACAAGTAAACACACGGAGCACCTGGTGATTACAAGTAAACACACGGAGCACCTGGTGACTACAAGTAAACACACGGAGGACCTGGTGACTACAAGTAAACACACGGAGCACCTGGTGACTACAAAAGATTCAATACAATGAAAAACAAAAAATACCATCGAAAATTTGTATAAAGAGGCAAAATCGCTACTCCCTAACACACATATACACGACCGCTCACTTTCCTTGGCTGGTACAGGAACTTCAATATATTAGAATGGAACGGTTAAACTAGTTTCATGGTCTCAACCCCCCTGTACTTGTTAGTGAAATAATGCGGTCGTGCATAGGCACTAGACACTATATCACTAAAAAGTAATATCCATAGTCAATGGTAAAAATATTACAGCAACAATGTAAAGAAATCAATTTATTATTTTGTGAACGGTTACCACTTTTAAACTGTGGTATTTTTGGAGGTAGGACTACATAATATTTTCTCCGCCACGAGATTTATTGGATTGCAGACAACTGTCCTTCTACACAAGCCACGTTTGTCATGGTGTTGGTGATCTGAGAGCGCCGTCGTTCATTGGTCATGTTTGTGCTCTCTGTACCGAATATCTACATACATAATTCATATAAAAATACATCAAAAGTTATTGCATAGTTATTGCTTTACTCAACAAAGATGTATTTATACTTTATTAGGAAAAACTGTTGTCTTTTTATACACTTATTTATATTTGGTCATATCTTGTTGACAGGGGTTTACTGTTAAACTTACCCGTCATATCTTGTTGACCGTGGTTTACCCGTCATATCTTGTTGACCGGAGTTTACTGTTAAACTTACCCGTCATATCTTGTTGACCGGGGTTTACTGTTAAACTTACCCGTCATATCTTGTTGACCGGGGTTTACTGTTAAACTTACCCGTCATATCTTGTTGACCGGGGATTACTGTTAAACTTACACGTCATATCTTGTTGACCGGGGTTTACTGTTAAACTGACCCGTCATATCTTGTTGACCGGGGTTTACTGTTAAACTTACCCGTCATATCTTGTTGACCGGAGTTTACTGTTAAACTTACCCGTCATATCTTGTTGACCGGGGATTACTGTTAAACTTACACGTCATATCTTGTTGACCGGGGTTTACTGTTAAACTTACCCGTCATATCTTGTTGACCGGGGTTTACTGTTAAACTTACCCGTCATATCTTGTTGACCGGGGTTTACTGTTAAACTTACCCGTCATATCTTGTTGACCGGGGTTTACTGTTAAACTTACCCGTCATATCTTGTTGACCGGGGTTTACTGTTAAACTTACCCGTCATATCTTGTTGACCGGGGTTTACTGTTAACTTACCCGTCATATCTTGTTGACCGGAGTTTACTGTTAAACTTACCAGTCATATCTTGTTGACCGGGGTTTACTGTTAAACTTACCCGTCATATCTTGTTGACCGGGGTTTACTGTTAAACTTACCAGTCATATCTTGTTGACCGTGGTTTACTGTTAAACTTACCCGTCATATCTTGTTGACCGGGGTTTACTGTTAAACTTACCAGTCATATCTTGTTGACCGTGGTTTACTGTTAAACTTACCCGTCATATCTTGTTGACCGGGGTTTACTGTTAAACTTACCCATCATATCTTGTTGACCGGGGTTTACTGTTAAACTTACCCGTCATATCTTATTGACCGTGGTTTACTGTTAACTTACCCGTCATATCTTGTTGACCGGGGTTTACTGTTAAACTTACCCGTCATATCTTGTTGACCGTGGTTTACTGTTAAACTTACCCATCATATCTTGTTGACCGGGGTTTACTGTTAAACTTACCCGTCATATCTTGTTGACCGGAGTTTACTGTTAAACTTACCCGTCATATCTTATTGACCGTGGTTTACTGTTAACTTACCCGTCATATCTTGTTGACCGGGGTTTACTGTTAAACTTACCCGTCATATCTTGTTGACTGGGGTTTACTGTTAACTTACCCGTCATATCTTGTTGACCGGGGTTTACTGTTAAACTTACCCGTCATATCTTGTTGACCGGGGTTTACTGTTAACTTACCCGTCATATCTTGTTGACCGGAGTTTACTGTTAAACTTACCCGTCATATCTTGTTGACCGGGGTTTACTGTTAAACTTACCCGTCATATCTTATTGACCGTGGTTTACTGTTAACTTACCCGTCATATCTTGTTGACCGGGGTTTACTGTTAAACTTACCCGTCATATCTTGTTGACCGGAGTTTACTGTTAACTTACCCGTCATATCTTGTTGACCGTGGTTTACTGTTAAACTTACCCGTCATATCTTGTTGACCGGGGTTTACTGTTAAACTTACCCGTCATATCTTGTTGACCGGGGTTTACTGTTAACTTACCCGTTATATCTTGTTGACCGGGGTTTACTGTTAAACTTACCCGTCATATCTTGTTGACCGGGGTTTACTGTTAAACTTACCCGTCATATCTTGTTGACCGGGGTTTACTGTTAAACTTACCCGTCATATCTTGTTGACCGAGGTTTACTGTTAAACTTACCCGTCATATCTTGTTGACCGGGGTTTACTGTTAAACTTACCCATCATATCTTGTTGACCGGGGTTTACTGTTAAACTTACCCGTCATATCTTGTTGACCGGGGTTTACTGTTAACTTACCCGTCATATCTTGTTGATTGAACTGTAAACTGAGGTCCAAATATCAAGAGCAGAAGATAAACGAGTGACATATTTCCGAAGTCTTCCAGCTGTATATACAAGTTACATAAAGTTATATTTCCCCTTTCAGGATTGTTGTTGATATATGTTGCCGAATGGTTCAAACGTCGATATTATGCATAAAATGAAAACAAAACTATCACAGCGTCAGCAGTGTCAGAACAATTCTAAAATCCAATCGGAGTATCGTAGAAGCACAGAGAAAATACCCAAAATTTCTTCTGGATTGGAATGGTCACTTCAACGAAAACGTGGTGGGATTAAACAGTTTTTATGGGACCAAGCGTCCCCTCTTATTGAAATGATGCGGTCATGCATGCACGTGTTTTCCACGCGAGATCAAAAATACCAACCCTCGCATATTATTGGATGAGCATTGTTGTAAAGAATGTCGAGTCATAGTATTGAATGTTATATATAATATATTTATTCTTTGTGACACAAAATGTTGTCCTACGTTATAACACAAAGCCATCAGAAGACATAATGTAGTGATATATATCAGTAAGATGATGATATCAAATCAGACTCGTGGAACAGTACACAACAAATTATCCACAAATTAGATTCTCGGGACACTTTAAAATATTTATAACTCTAATCAAAAAAATATTTCTCTAAATATTGATACTTTTTCACTGTTGGAAAAGTAATTAAAGAATGGATTGTTGTCATATTTATTTTAATATATAAAGAGAAGGAGCGTGGAATGGATGAATGGATGGATGGATGGATGGATGGATGGATGGATTGATTGATTGAAAATAGCAAGTAAACATATTATTTCGTTATATTTACTTCTTTTTTTATTTAAGGAGGATTTCGTTATATCTGCATGGGCTTTCTTTCTCGTTCAATAAGTCTGTTAGTAACGATATTGCTGAACAAAGTCTTTGTAGTGGTCAGTAGTTTTGGATACCAGAACATCCGTACAAACAGCAGACTTTTCTTAAGTCATTTGATTAACATTATCACATAAGGTTATATCGAATACATATCGCTACACTGTAGCTAGATGCGGAACATACACTCCACCATTGAGAGACTATATGGTTATATAGCACGATTTACCATTTAAACTATCGCCCTCTGACACCTTTTGTATTTTATTTTTTTTCTTGACGACGTTTTGTTTACTACAACTGCTTTCAGAAACATATAATATAGGTCTGACAGTGAAAGCGTCATGCCATCGTCAGTACCTCGAGATACAATAAACCATGGTGTCAAACAGTCCATGAACACTGGCGATAAGAATGAGCCTTATACGATTTAAATAAAATTGAGGTCGAAGAGAGACCTGTATGAAACACAGGCGCTCGTGGCACGGACCACCCCCCTTTTTCTAACTTTCTGTTTACAAATTTATTTTCAATAAAATTTGATGTTAACTTTTAGATTGTATGAATATTGACACGAACAAGTTAAAATAAGGAAAAAGAGATGAAATAATAAAGAAATAAAGAAATTTTATTGAAAATAAATTTGTAAACAGAAAGTTAGAAAAAGAGGGATGGTCCGTGCCACGAGCGCCTGTGGTATGAAAGACTAAATGCATAAAAGAATAACTTTTGCTAGAATCAGAATAATCGCCGCTTATAAGCTTCCTTGACTAAGCTTTAAACAGTCTGGTACCACAAATATCAGGTTGATCTTGCCGATCCCAAGGGGGACTAGATGCACATCAGGTGCCAGTCTACCCACATATACATGTCTTATGATGGTCTCAAGACATTATCGTTGTCCTAAGTCTGTTTATCAAGGATGTTTTACGTGACTTAAAATTTAGTGGCTGTGATATAAGAACGAACAAATATATATGTTACTTATCTGTTTATCTGTGTGTTTAGTTCTGTAAATGTTTGTGTCCTAAATTATTAAAAAAATATATCATTCAAGGTTCGACATAGATGGATGCGCTCGGAGTTTTAATATTTTTAATCAACTATTTAATTAATAAATATTGGTATATCACTTCATAAGATTTGAAAATTTGATATCATCATTCCCACGATTCTAAAATCAAAACATTAGAACGCAGAGTAATTTATCTGTAACATTGTTTGATACTGAGACGTCACGCAAGGTGCTGCGTTACCAAACGTAACGTTAAAAGAACGTTATAAACGTATTGTTTAGACATTTGTATGGGACAAACATTTTTCGTTGTAATTTTCTCTTTTTACAGTCAATTCCAAAGAAATTTCAACTATACAATGTAGATCAAAAACGTATTTTGAGAATGATTTTCTTTTGTTTGTACGTGGACAATTCAACATGCTATGTCGGATTTAATTCTACCATGCGAAGACATTGAATGACGTTTCTGGGATAAAAATGTAACATTGGACATTTCTGTATAACGGACATTTTTTTTATGCAGTTTTCCTATTTCTTGTGAAAATCAAGTCATTGTAATATTATGATATATGACAAAAAAGACGTATTTCAGTCATTTTATTTATTTTTTCATTATCAGATACGGTATTTTTCATACGCGTGAATTTCGATACTTAACGTCAAGACGAATTAAATTCACACATTGGACAATTTTAACTGACGTCTTTAAAATGCTCTAATAAAATAAATACTTGACCATTTTTCAAATAGTTGTGCTGAATAATTTGTCATCACCAAAGGATTATTACATAATATTTTGGTTACTTACTGAAAACTTTTTGATCACTTATTTGTCATCTGTTTCCACTTTGTCACTCATACTTACATCAATACGGGTGTTTCGAATCATACCAAAACGGTTGTTTCGAATCATTTCCATTCCGTCACAATTTTGTTATTTTCGTCCGCCAGATCACGTGATTTCGATGGACTAATCGGCATTGAACTTCGGAGCGTGGTCGGAATTGACATGATTCGAAACAACCGTATTCCGACCACGTTCCGTCTTTTCCTTGTCTTGACGTCTGAACAAATCGGCAGGCGACTTCATGTGTTTACGCTATTACTGTGACAACGTCAGCATATCATAGTCGTAGATGCGGTAGATTATAAGTAATTGTAATAAGGAGACGCCAAGGAAACCGCTGAATAAATACTGGTGTTCGGTACCCCACTATCTGTCTGTTATCAGAAATATATACATAAAGGCAGATCGTTTTCCTTTGATGATGCTTTATTTTAAAGAAGTATTTGTCTCTGCATTGAAGCCTTTGATACAAATAAAATAATTTAATTGATATCTGTTTTTTTGCAGAAAATGCTAAGATTTTTTTAAGTTGAGGATCGAACGTTAAAACGGCACATATCGATTGGAGTTTTTGTTGTGTACATTGACACCGGAAATTCAGTGCCGGGAGTTCCATCGAAATCACGTGATCTGGCGGACGAAAATAACAAAATTGTGACGGAATGGAAATGATTCGAAACAACCGTATTGTGACAGAATTTTACATTGTAAATTTTTTATCGGACATGGCGTAGTTGACGTCCAAATCTAAAATGACGTCGACCCTTCTATTATGCCGTCATATGAAAGTGTTGTACAAAATTTCACGAAAATCCGACGACGGGTTCTATACTTTTGTTACACAGATATAGGAGTAAAGGTTGTAAAATGTAACGCGTGACAGGCACTTAAAATACGTGTATGACTGTTTAATATTCATAAATCTTAATTAAGTTTTATTGAATTAAAAGAAAATGTTATTAAACTGCTATATTCAGTGAATATCATGATATATAAATTATAGATATTTACAGGCAGGGGTACTGTATATTTTTTTTAGGATTACAAATTATTCTGAAATTCGTTAAAAACGCAACACCTTGCGCGACGTCTGAGTATTTAATAGAGCAAGCAATGTACTTATAAAATTAGAAAATTGGCCATTTTAAACTCACTCGAGTCAATTGAAAAAATAAATATAACGTACAAAAACGCATGATCATCTTCATAATGTTTATAAACATCATGTAAAGCTTTTATTTAAGAAAGAAGAGAGAACTTGGATAATAAGAAATCCACACGAAAAAGTATGGTTAGAATTTACATTTTGTGAGGGGATACAAATCAAAGCTAAACGCCACATGTCCACATGTTCATGTTTGATATGCCAACCAATTTCCTACAGATATGCCAACCAATATCCTACAGATGCACGCTTTGCAAAGGCATTAAGCTCAAAAGGCAGATATTTAAGACTGTAAAATAATGTACAAATGTACCAGTATATAGAAAATTGTACGACATACTGACGTGTAGTTATCCTTTGAAATAGGGGTTAGAGTTGTGGTGTTTAACGCCACTTTCAACAATATTTCAGCTATATCATGGCGGTCAGTTTTATTGATGGAAGTACCTGAGAATACCACCGACCTGCCGCAAGTCACTGACAATCTTTATCACATAATATTGTATAGAGTACACCGCGCCATGAGCGGGATTTGAACTCACCACTATAGTGGTGATAGGCACTGATTGTAGAGGTAGTTGTAAATCCAACTACCAATAGATCACGACCACAACGACTCCCTCCTCTGAAATAATATTTATCTTCTGACAAAATTAGTTATCTTGAATTCAGTGGAAATTAATACGAATCTTACCAAGCTTTTTGAATGTATAAGCATCCTTTGTTCCGATCTGTTAGAATGTGAAGTAAGACGAGTATAAATAATATTGTCATTCAACAGCTCTGTAGCAAATTAATTAAATTGTGACTTGTTTATTTGGTCCTCCAAGTAATTTGTTTTGTGATCCAAACATAAAGGTCTCTTTTCATAAATGTTAGTAGGTTTATGAACTTTATATTATTTGTCAATTTGCCAAAATAGCACGTCATGAAACCATCTTTCCAAAATGTTCACTGTTGCTGTGTACCAGCTGGACCAATGAAATTGTATTGCCATTTAAGGTCCCACAAAGGGCAAACAATTTAATACAATGATTGAAATGATTGGAGACATACAAAGATACATGTAAACACACCCAAAAAAAACACAAAAAAAACACAGGAAAATATATTTATTGTTCAGTGACTGCACGGCCAGATCAGAGTCTATCAAATACCCCCATAAATCAATTCACATTTAATATAACATGTATAATAACTATAATAATTCACCTAACCCAATGATATCTATACGATCAGTTGTGTTCTCGCAGCAAAAAACATCCTTCAATAAAGCTACCTAATTTTTTTTTTAAACTTGTTCATGAAATCATGTTCATTGGTAAATAGCCAGACAAATTGTGATGATGTGTCCATGTATCTAAAATTTGGACACAAGTCAATAACTTTATCAAACAATTTTACTCTAATATTTTCATATAAGGGACAGTCGACAATAAAATGTTTCTCATATTCAATATCTCCCTTAGAACAATTTGTGCATTTTCTTTCTGGTCTTATAATGTTCTTATATCTGCCAATTTCAATATTTAATGAATGAGCACTGACTCTTATCTTACAGATAGACTGTCGAATTTTAAAATTATTAATTTCTAAATATTTCTCTTTCCCAAAATATACGATATAACCTGGTTTGGGTCAGTTTATGCTTAATAAACCCGAAGCGGTTTATGAAAAGCGTAAACTGACCCAAACCAGGTTATGCAAGTATAACCTGTTCAACAATTTCAAATATTCCTTATAATTTAATTTTTACAACAAAATTTAACGATTCCTCGATTTTATTTACGATTATTTCATGTGACTATTTGAATTTGTCGTTGGCGGATGAACACCTTGGTGACGTCACAATACCAACCCAGGTTATCGAGTATAACCAAAATTTTCTCCACGCGGATTAGCCAATCAGATTGAAATATTCAAATCAAATTAAATTATTTGTAAATAATCAAATTATTAATTTAAACATTTTCACAATCTGATTTAAATTATGTTAAAGGGGTTACCGTACGCTCTTGGAACGATTTAAACTGGATTGTTTTCGTCATAAAATTGATTATAAAATCACATGTGTTTTTTTAAATCCCAACTAAGCAATGTATCATTGCATTTATAATCCACAGTATTCTTACATATGTTTTCTATAATGTTTACCTGTTCTCGTATACACCATTTGGACAGCTCCTAGTCCCATGCATGCAATTTTGAGAAAAAAAAATGACGTAAGCTTTACTATGACGTCATTGAATATGCGAAACAATGTTAATTTCAATGTCGGGAGAATTACATTTCGATGGTCATTTCATTTCTCTACAAAGGCCCAATTTTTTTTCTGCATGACCAGAATCCTTTTTTATTATTATTCATATCGGTTCAAGGTTCATCATAACACTTATCAAGGGTTTACTCGATATGCCAAAAATCGATGTTTTATCTAAATTTCTCTATGCCCTTCATTTTTTTACTTGAAAAACAAAAATTAATAAAGAAAAAAAAAACAATACAGGATGTTTGATATTTATATAATATTCTGTTTTCACAAAGGCATCATACACTGCTAATAATTTGTTGTAACGTTTTTTGGTTTTTCATGATGCTGCATCATTTTTATATAATCTTGATATTTGCTTTTTATTAAGTAACACAATGTTTTAAAAAACAGCACAACATGCTATTTATATGGCAACCATTTCCATTTCTGATATCCTTTAGGCATAAAAATACAGTTTATAAATACAAAAATAAAGGAAGTTCCAACCTTTGATCATGCACTTTTTTAATTTAGCAATAATCCAACCACCTAGCAAATAAAAGAAAAATTACAGCTTTCAGATAAGAACATGTGAGCATTCTGTTGAAAATAGACTTTGGCGAATGACAATTCTACACAAACAATTATTAATAATTATATGTTTTTATGTTGTATAAAGTATCCCCATGTCAGCAATTTTGATTATGTGCTGTTGCATTTCTACATTGTAAACCCATTTAAGATCAATTTCTTTTTTAGTTTTTTAGGGGCCGTCGTGGTCGTGACCGCATGGTAGTTGGATTTAGAACTAACTGTGCAATCAGTGCCTATCACCACTAAAGTTGTGATTTCGAATCCCGCTCATGGCGAGGTGTACTCGATACAACATTATGTGATAGTTTGTCAGTGACCTGCGACAGGTCGTTATTTTTCTCCGGTTTCCTCCATCAATAAACTGACCGCTACGATATAACTGAAATATTGTTGAAAGTGGCGTTAAGCACCATAACTCTAAACCCGTTTAATCTTTTGTCACATTGCAAGTCGAACACACCCTTGACAAGTGTTATAATGGACATCATATAAACAAAAAGAAACAATTTATCCATAATGTTTTACCACTGTACAGTAGAATTCATTGTGATATTTAGCACCAAATACACTTTGTCCTTGTAGATTACAATAAACATGCACGTTTATTTCTTTTATTTTGAGCCAAGTCGAGTAAACCGGTAAAAACAGAGCTTACTCGACTTGTAATAAACAAATTTAAATTTCGTTTCACAATTATCAAAAAGGCCATTCTAAACAAAATGACTGCTAAAAAGTATTGTATGCACCAGGATGTGAGTGACATGATGTCGAAACTATTTGTACTATTCTTGCAAGTTTCAACAAACACTTTTTCAAGGTACACTCGATATCTTAGACTTTTATCTTGACCCTCATTCTAAATATTCAAGTGTATTCTTTTGCACGACACTACATATTTGTCATATACTATAAATACCTATATGTAAGTAATTTTCTAAATACGTTCACGGAACTGTCTCCATAGCCTGCCACGTCTACTTTGGTGGGGGGGATGATGATGCTTGGGTCAACCTAAAGACTTATAACAGTTTACACCGGTTGTTTCGAAAAGATATTCTGGGTACTGGTGAAGGTTCTCGGGGCTCAAACCCATCGTGCAACCCGGGTGATGGATAGGGCAAAGTGTCTCGATTTGGAGTTGTCAGGTTATAATACGAAAACCCTCACTATGTACGACAGACAGTGGGTAGCATGTTTGGAGAGTGCCACGCTACTTGTACGCTAAAGACTTCTTTTATAGATTTCAAAAAAGAGGAGGCTAATTGTAATCGCTACAAGAGAATACATTTTTCGTCGCTCTCCATCTGATCATATTCTTTCAGTGGTACAGTTATACATTACAGAACTTGTTCTCCTCCTGAACATAGCTGAAATACTGCTCTCTGGGCGTAAAGCAAAGATAAATCAAATTAATCAAAAAGGAATTTATGGTTTGGAATCATTCACAAACAATACAAGAAATGTTATCAGCATATTAAAAGACTTGTATACAACAGGATCGTGCTAACCGGGTGTTTTTCTGGATCGTATCTACGATCCCAATGATTTTGAAATTAAAGATATCAGACTGTTCAGACACTCTATATAGTCTGCATCATACCTTGACCTTTTTCTGGAAATGGGCGACGAGTAGCAATTGGAGATCCAAATTGCCTGACAAACGAGATAACTTCAATTTTCTAGTTGTAAACTTCCCAATTATCTGTAGTAAAATTCCAATAAAATTTGCATCCGGAGATTATACATCATAAGTATTTATGATATTACAAGGCTTGCGTATAAAATCTGGAGAGGGCCCGGGTGGCTCAATGAGTTAGATAGTTGGATTACCTAACAACTCATACAAGCCTATCACCAATACGGCGCGAGTTCGCGCCCGGCTTTGTAAATTACAAAAAGGTGCACTCGACTCGCAGGTGATAAAGTTTACCAGTTGCTTGCCCATGGTCGGTGGTTCTCTTCGGTTTCTTTCACCACTAAAACTGGTCGCCATGAGATAGCTGAAATATTGTTGAAAGTGGCGTTAAACACAATAAATCAAATCAAATCTGGATAGAGGATAGTTGCTTAGAGTAAACTGCTTTCACTTGTGTGTGGTTAACGACAGATAAATTAGTCTTCACTTCAGAGGTTTTATAATCCTGGAGTATTTGGTCCCTACTCGGTATTCAGATGACTCGTGATCCGTTTGTACTATCATTATCTCTTTGTCCCTTTACATGTTGCTTTACCTCTGTACATTTACTGGACCATTACATTGAGAAACACCACAGGTGCCAAATGTGAAGCAGGAGCTCTTCACACATCCCATGAGTTCATAACCGGTTTTTGATGAGATTCGTGTTGTTGTTCTGTTGCTCATCTCATGTTTTCTGTGCTCATGTTAATTGTTAATTCTTATATTGTATTACGATTTCTCGGAATCTCTTGTCAGATCTTTTAATGAAAATACTTCCCTACTCTTTTTTTTTAATAGCCAAAAATAACTCATTAGCATAAAATTAGTATAAATTTCAACTCGTTTTAGTTTCAAGGTTAAAATGTATTTTTAGTAACAGTGGCCATTTTAGATGGAGGTCAGGGATTTTACTTAATTTGGCTCAGTGGTTTTAGATTTTCAAATGTTTGCGAAATTCATCCATACTTTCAACAAATAATATAAAATATTCATCAATTCACTGACATATGTCTTACTACTCATTAAAATATTACTATTCAAAATTTAAGCTCATTTGGTAGCAAAATGTGTTTTTTGGGCTCTGTCGACCTGTTAAATGATAATCAACTTCGAACTCGGCCATGTATTATGTATAAAAATCAAATTAATTGCATAAGCAGAAACCTTATTTGGGGGTCAAATCAAGGAGCATAACTCCATACAGAAAAGTGGGCTGCCTTTTATTCAAAAGAAATTTGATCAAATTTTTTTAACATCAGGAGGCAAAACTCCAGAACTGAAAAGTGACCAAAACTAATTTGGTCTGCTTCTATGACCCTTGACATTGTGCATAAATTTCAAATTGCTTGCTTATGGGGAAATTGAGCTGAAGCTTTTGAAATTGGCATAAAAGTTTGAAATGCTGAGAGATGACAACCACCTGCAAAGAAAAGCCTAGTACCAAGAACTAGAGGCTCAGTGGGCTGAGCTTGTGTCGCTCACCTTTCATTCTGCTTTGAGGAAACTTCCATACATATAGATGCTTCCTACCAAGTTTCGGTTCATATGGCTAAGCAGTTTCAAAGGAGAGAATTTTTTAGAAATCGACCAATCAGAAACAAGAATTACATGTGGTGGCCATGTTTGCAAACCGATCGGGACGAAATGATCAATCTTCATAGAGGACATCCCATAGATCCTTCCTACCAAGTTTCGGTGGTAGCCATGTTTGTTAACCGGTCGCAACGAAATGAGCAATCTTCGTAGAGGACATTCCATAGATGATTCCTACCAAGTTTCGGTGGTAGCCATGTTTGTTAACCGATCGGGACGAAATGAGCAATCTTCATAAGAGGACATTCCATAGATGCTTCCTACCAAGTTTCGGTTCATTTGGCCAAGCGGTTTAAGAGAAGATTTTTAGAAATCGGCCAATCAGAAATAAGAATTGCCTGTGGCGGCCTTGTTTGGTAATGGATCATAACAAAATGTGCAATCTTTAGAGGGGACCTTCTATAGATGCTTCCTACCAAGTTTGTTCATTTGGCGGACGGTTTCAGAGAAGATTAAAATGTGAAAAGTTAACGGACGATAGACGACGGACGCCAAGTGATGTCAAAAGCTCACATTGCCTAGAGGTTCAGCACTAAGCTGAGCCTGTGTCGCTCACCTTTCATTCTGCTTTGAGGAAACTTAATACAGAACCTTCCATAGGTGTTTCTCACCAAATTTCAGCTCATTTTGGCCAAGCAGTTTCAGAGAAGATTTTTGGAAATCGACCAATCTAAAACAAGAATTGCATGTGGCTGCCATGTTTGTTAATGGATCAAAACGAAATGAGCAATCTCTATAGAGGATCTTCCATAGATGCTTCTTACCAAGTTTCATATCATTTGGCCAAGCGGTTTCAGAGGAAAAGCTGTTTTAGAAATCAACTAATAAGAAACAAGAATTGCCTAAGACGGCCATATTTGTTAACGGATAAAAATGGAATGAGCAATTCCTATAGAGGACCTTCCATAGATGCTTCCTACCACGTTTCGGTCCATTTAGCCAAGCTGTTTTAGAGTAGAAGATTTTTAGAAATCGACCAATCAGAAACAAGAATTGCCTGTGGCGGCCATGTTTGTTAATGGATCGGGACTAAATGAGCAATCTTTATAGAGAACCTTCCATAGATGCTTCCTACCAAGTTTCGGTTCATTTGGCAAAGCGGTTTCACAAGAGAAGATTTTTTTAGAAATTAACCAATCAGAAACATGAATTGTCTGTGGCGGCCATGTTTGTTAATGGATCGGGATGAAATAAGCAATCATAACAGAGGACTTTCCATAGATGCTTCCTACCAAGTTTCGGTTCGTTTGACCATACGGTTTCAGAGGAGAAGAAACTAAAAAATCAGCCAATCAGAAACAAGAATCGCCTGTGGCGGCCATGTTTCTAACGGATCGGGACGGAATGAGCAATCTTTATAGAGGACCTTTCATAGATGCTTCCTATCAATTTTCGGATCATTTGGCCAAGCGGTTTCAGAGGAAAAGATTTTTAGAAATCGACCAATCAGAAACAAGAATCGCCTGTGGTGGCCATGTTTGTTCATGGATCGGGACGAAATTAGCACTCTTAATAGAGGACAGCCCATAGATGCTTCCTACCAAGTTTCGGTTCATTTGGTCAAGTGGTTTCAGAGGAGAAGATTTTAAAAAAATCTGTAGATAAATGCATTTTGAATACAGATGTTTATATTTAAACAAGAGTTATCTTTCTTTTCACAGAAGATATTTTAGAAATCAACCAATCTGAAACAAGAATTGCTTGTGGCGGCCATGTTTGTTAACTAATCGGAACAAAATGAGCAATCTTTATAAAGGACCTTCCATAAATGCTTCCTACCAAGTTACAGTTCATTTGGCCGAGGGGTTTCAGAGAAGATTAAAATGTGAAAAGTTAACAGACGGCAAGTGATGGCAAAAGCTCACGTTGCCTTTGGCAAGGCGAGCTTAAATGTGTAGGGGTATCGGTACTGTTGTGGATTGCAAAACAAACATTTATGAGGTTTGGTATCCATGCAAGTTTCGTAAACTGAGAAGCAAAATCCTCCATTCAGAATACATGTATTTAAAATTGACTTTGCACATTTTAAATCATGATCTCTGTGGAAAATTGATATTAAACTTTTGCATCAATTTCCAAAATACCTCTGCTTTCATAGTGGTAGTCATTTACTAACATCCAAGTGTTTGCTATTCTGGAGTTCGATTTGCCAAATCAACACACATTTTTAGGAATATCTCCTTGGGCACAGGGCGACCAGCTGATATTACCAACAGCACAATTTCCATGCCTTTCTCCAGATATGGACTGAAATAATGTTGTTTCTTCAATGAGAAAGGACAATTTTTTGGCAGTTATCCTTCATGATATGGTGTTAAAAACGCCACTTTCAACAATATTGTGACAGTCAAGTGTTATTGGTTGATGAAACCAGACTATCCTGAGAAAACCACAGACCTGCCCCTAATCACGGACATACTTTATAATGTATATGTACACTTGGCCATGAGTGGGATCTGAACTCACAATATTAGTGGTGATGGAAACTGCCATACGACCACAACCCCTCTAAAACTGGTAATTAATATCAATGATAATTGTTTGTAAACAGTTCAGTGGTAATTAATATCAATGACAATTGTTTGTAAACAGTTCAGTGGTAATTAATATCAATGACAATTGTTTGTAAACAGTTCAGTGGTAATTAATATCAATGATAATTGTTTGTAAACAGTTCAGTGGTATAGTCTGTTTGGTGACTCTGAAAATAGGGAAAACAATTCCTAAACCAGAGGCTCCCAGGAGCCTGTAATCGCTCACCTGGATCAAAGCTGCTTTCAATAAAAACGCAACTGCACTGCGACAGCCATCTTGGTAGGAGAGCACGACTGCCGGACACAATTTTGGAAGAGGACCATCCAATGACTATTCCATCAAAGTTTGGTTCTAATTGAGCTCCTGGTTCCAGACAAGATGGTTTTTATGTGAATTTCCCATAGGGTCCTATGTTAAACTAAGTACAGCTGTGCAGTCATCTTGGTCAGAGGGCGGGACCACCAGACACAATTTTGGAAGAGGACCATCCAATGGCTATTTTATCAAAGTTTGGTTCCAATTGAGCAACTCAAAGGTTCCAGACAAGAAGATTTTTTATGTGAATTTCCCATAGGGTCTTACGTTAAGCTAAGTTCGGCTGTGGGGGCCATCATGTTCGAAGGGCCGAACCGTAGGACACATTTTTGGAAGATAACCATCCAATGACTATTTCATCAAAATTTTGTTCTTATTGAGCAAATGGTTTCAGACAAGAAGATTTTTATGGGAATTTCCCATAGGGTCCTATGTTAAATTAAGTTCGGCTGTGGTGGCCATCTTGGTCGGAGGTATGAAATGCCGGACACAATTTTGGAAGGGGGCCACCCAAGGATCATTTCAGAAAAGTTTGGTTGAGATTGGCTCAGTAGTTTCAGAGATTTTTTTTTAATTTCATCCCCCCTTTTTTCTATTTTTAGCTTGGTGGCCATCTTGGTTGGAAGTCGGGAACACCGGACACAATTTTGGAAGGGGGCCATCCAAGGATCATTCCACCAAAGTTTGGTTGCAATTGGCCGTGGTTTCTGAGGAGAAGATTTTTATGTGAATTTCCCATAGGGTCCTATGTTAAGCTAATTTCAGCTGTGGGGGCCATCTTGGTCAAAGGGCCGAACCGCCGGACACATTTTTGGAAGAGAACCATCCAATGACTATTTCATCAAAATTTTGTTCTTATTGAGCAAATGGTTTCAGAAAAGAAGATTTTATGGGAATTTCCCATAGGGTCCCATGTTAAATTAAGTTCGGCTGTGGCGGCCATATTGGTCGAAGTTCTGAAATGCCGGACACAGTTTTAGAAGAGGACCACCCAAGAATCATTTCAGCAAAGTTTGGTTGAGATTGGCTCAGTAGTTTCAGAGGAGAAGATTTTTTTTTAAATTTCATCCCTCCTTTTTTCTAACATGCATAATCGGCAAAAGTTCAAAGTTCATAAAAAATCCCGTAATATATGTTTAAAAGCTCATCGTTATGCTTTAACAGTTCAAATTTGGGCATATTCTGGCTTAAAATAGAGCAATTTTGGCCATTTGAAGAAATTTCTATTTTTAGTAACGGCAGCCATCTTGGATACAGGACGGCGCTGACGGACACAATTTTGAAAGGGGACAACCTAAGGATCATTCAGACAAAGTTTGGTCGAAATTGGCCTAGTGGTTTCTAGCAAGAAGATTTTTAAATGATTGTTTGCTTATTTATGCCTAGTTTGCATAATCGGTCAAAATCGGCAAAAGTCCAAAGTTCATAAAAAATCCCATCATATATGTTAAAAAGCTCATCATTATGCTTATACAGTTCAAATTTGGGCACATTCTGGCTTAAAATAAAGCAGTGTTGGCCATTTGAAGAAATATCTATTTTTAGTAATGGCGGCCATCTTGGATGGAGGGCGGGGCTGTCGGACACAATTTTGAAAGGGACCCACCCAGGGACCATCCCTGCCAGGTTTGGTTTAATTTGGTTCCGCGGTTTCAGAAAAGAAGATTTAAAGGGATATTGTCTACCAGCTGCGTAATTTTTTCATACCCAAAATTATTGTCGATTTCCGTACTGACCTTCATAAAATGAAGATTAAACACCGAATTATTGATGAATACGCTCCGAAACGTTGTTTTTTCGACTAAAAAAGCAGACCATCGTTACCGGAAGCTAATTAATTATGCACTGACCTGGGCGAGGCCAACTCTATTTATTTATCAATTTTTATGTCAGTAGCCCGGATGCTGCAGCATGGATATTGAGGCAAGTTTCTATAAAAGCTATTTGCGAACCGATTGTATCTAAAAGACGTAGAATAAATAATTTCTGTATCAGGAATAGATTTTCTTTGATGAAAACTACATGCCTTAACAGATTCAGCCGATATTTCCACGATAACCATTGAAAACATGCCAGGAGGCACCCCATGGGGACAAGCTCAACTACGTATTTTCGATTGGAAATTTTTGCCGGCGTTAGAAAATAACTAAATTAGTTTTTTTCTTCTTATAAGTTATGAAGTTATTCCCCGAGATTTTGATACACGTGTTAAATTAATTTATTTTAGCCAGTTTTACCGACAATATGAAAACAGACATACATGTAGAACACAGTGAAATACATGTCCGATGAAAACGAATGACGTAGCCAGTGTTGTTTTATTCGTTAATCGACTGGAATGTTCCAGAGAAATTTGGGCTGGATTAGAAACAAAAGAGACCTTACTTCTAGTTCCACAAGACAGTTGCTGCAAAATAATATGGGACTGACCATTTACCTTGAAGGGGGCTATGTCACGTTTTTTCGCCGTAGAAATGTTTTTTCAGACGCCACAGAAATCATATTTTCTTATTTTCCGGCGAATTGCCAATCTAATTAAAACAAGGTGAACTGTGACCTAATGCTCACTTATGATACCCCTGCCACGGGGTACCTATATGAAGCTCGTGACCAAATACCAGATTTCTGCCATCAATAGTTGTTGAGAAAAATGTGCATACATGTTCAATGTGGATAAACACCAACCAAGTCGGCAAACAGGAAGTAGGAATCTGATGGTTCCAAAAACGCTTCCCACGATATGGCATACCTATGTGAAGCTTGTGACCAAATATCAGATTTCTGCCATCAATAGTTGCTGAGAAAAATGTGACGAAAAATATTTTGGAAGGAAGGACGGACAGAGGTAAAACAGTATACCCCCCTCCCCCTTCGGGGAGCGGGGGTATAATTAGATCTAAAATAGGGAGCAAGTGCGTAGATCTAATTTTAATTAAATTGGCGAAGTGCTGGAATAAAAATTTTTCTTCAAAATTTTGTATATGATTATACTGTGAAAATGTCAAGTCAGAATATATTTTTTTCTCCTGTCCAGCCAAAATTTTTTCTTCAAGATTCAGAATCAAAATAATTTATTAGGAAAAAAAACATAAAATTAAAATTGAATAGCTTGAGGGGTAAATTGATAATAAAATTGCAAGACCAAAATGGTTCTCCCATATACCAACAAAAAAACGAAATGAAACTGTGGTCATAAGAAAGTCCCACGAGAAAATCTTTCCTTCCAAAACAAGACTTTTTTTTATTTCTCTAAACTGAATTTGTGCAAACTATTTCACTTATAATGAATTATATTTCTTTTTTAAATAGAGCTCATTTTTCTAGATGAATGTATAACCATCTGTCTTTACTCTTTTTTATTAAATCTCTTGTCTTTATTACAGGACTTTGATCGGATTGTCCTTGGTGAGGCAGTGTTGGGGGTTGCTAGAATGTTTCGAGAGGAACTTGTAGTAATGCCCCATGACGAGGATTACAACAGATCCAATAGGTATGCAGCCTACCGCCAGTATACCATTTGGGCACATGGCCAACTTGGAGCTGGGGTCAGACGTGTGATCCCAAGCTGTTGTACTTGGAAAATTAGGGACAAGTATCCCGATCTATATGGACAATACAAGGGTTTCATTCCTAGACGATTTAATTAAGCCTATGGTCGGTGGTTGTCCGGGTACTCTGGCTTCCTCCACCACTAAAACTGGTCGCCATGATATAGCTGAAATATTGCTGAAAGTGGCGTTAAAACACCAAAAATAAAAAATAAATCAACCCTAACGAGTTGTTAATTTCACAAGTTGGTCAGTTGGAATTGTAAATTTAATTTGAAAGTTTTGCCATATTATTATTTTTTGTTCTATCTGCACTGACAACTTCTTCTAAAATGGACTGACAGTCTTTTATATAATTCAAAACCAAACTTGGCAGAGATGTTTTCTATGAGGTCCTACACAAGAGTTGTTACTTTTGTGCAGATTCGTCAAAAAACATGGCCACCATGTGACTTTGAAAATTCTGATTGGTCGATTTTCAAGAAACTTCTTCTCAAGAACCGCTGAAGGGATTGAATTGAAATCTGGTATATATGTTCCTATGAATGTCTTTAACATGTGTTGTTACTGTTTGCGCCATTTGAAAATTCAAAATGGCCACCAGCGGAGGTCAAAGTTTGCATTGAAACCCTATGGGAAACAACATTTTCATCTTCTTCTTGAGAACAGCCGAACAGAATTTAACCAAACTTGGCAGAGATGTTTCTTGTGAGGTCCTAAAAAGTTGTCCTGGTTTGTACTAACTAGACCAACACACTGAGTGCTATCATTATTGTGCATTGGACAATTTGTAATGCCCATTATCCTGACTTGGGTACTTTTCTGCTCTAAATGTGCAGAACTTCTGTTAGACCAGGAAAAACAAAGTGACAATCTAAATTTATTCTATGCGACAATATAGTCAATTGTTTTGTCTTGGTCTTCAAATCTGGATTTCTGAGATGCTACAATATTATCCCGAGTTGGAGGTTGTGGAATTGGTGCAAGATGGACCGAGATTCTTCTGGGATCATCTACTTCCAACTGCACACGTTAATTCATTCCTTCATTATCTTGCAGTCTCATACAAATGATGACCCTTAATAGTCTTGGAACATAGGAATATGACTCGTCAGCTTTAACAGGCTGCACAGACCATCTAGCTGTCTTTTTGTTGCAACTTCTCTGCCACCTGAAGTAGAAAATTACATACAATGTAATTCACAAGAATAAAACAATAGAATTGAGATTATGATCTATGGAGCCCTAACTTTCAATTCAAGATGAATATCTTGAATGTATAGTGAATGAGCAACTAAACATATCATTACAAGTCCACTTTATGAAGGATTTGTAGACAGATTTTAGGTTGTGGTCATCCCTCATGAAGTTCTACGGCAGGCATCACGAGCTGGTCAATGGTTACAGGGTGTCTGTTACCCAAATCAGAACTGATATTCATTTGTTGTTGATGTCTTTCCCTTCATCGGATGGGACTTCTACCGGACTTGACCATGGACAACGCAACGCGACTTTCGATTGACCCTTCTAAAGCCTATGATCAAATATCAGATTGCTGCCATAAATAATTACTGAGAAAAATGTTATGAACATCTTGGGACGAATGGACGGACAGAGGTAAAACAGTAATATCTATTGAGACTGTAAGAATAAAAAATAATTGTTTATTACAGTGTATGTATATAATATCGAAACAAATTTTGTTATATGGTTCTGATATAGCGAAAAAGCTTTTCAAAATAATATTAAATCTATATACATGTATCCAGCACACATCTACACAACCCAATATAAAGAGACAAAATTACATCAAAGTTCCAGGAAAAAATTTGGTGTGCCAGACGTACGTCAATTCTGTCCCAGTTTGGTTTCATTCCCGTAAGTAGCTAAGGAGGACTGGCCATTTCAGCTTGTGGATTGATGAATTAACGATGATGCAGAAGCCAACATGATCCCTATATAATATAGCTACTAGTAGTATCACTATGCAAGCCACAATAAATAATAGGAAACTGTTATACAAGTGACTGTGTTGAACAATATTGAAAATGTTACCTATAAACATAATGTAGAATATGTCTAATCTTTAACAAAATGAACATACTCAAATGGGTTCACAAATGAACTCGATTTCTTGGTGGCCATCTTGGTTGGAAGTCGGGATCACCGGACACAATTTTGGAAGGGGGCCATCCAAAGACCATTCCACCAAAGTTTGGTTGCAATTGGCCCAGTGGTTTCTGAGGAGAAGATTAAAATAAGAAATGTTGAACGACGGACGACAGACGACGGACAAAAAGTGATGACAATAGCTCACATGGATTAAAGGCCAGGTGAGCTAAAAATCAATGGGTTATCAGATTTATTTTTTAATTATATTTATATTAAGGACTGATTAATACATATTATAGGTGAATTTTTCAAAAAAATTCATTAAAGAATAAAAGTTTGCCATAGGTCTCAATTGTAAAATTCGGTCATTTTGTCATGTAACAAACATGGGAGCAAGTACTACTGAAATGAACAGCAACATGTGGTCAGTATTGACAAACAGCAAGTCAGCTGATTTCATCATTAGCATGCTATATCAGATGTTGACATACGGACCATACCAAATATGGACAATATTCAAATTAGATTCACACTTTACATAACTGATTGTGGAGCATTTAAAATACATGCAAACTAACCATTCTCTTTATGTGTATAGAGGTTAATAAAAGAGAACAAAATTACCTGAAAACGTTGTATATTCTGACCATTACATATCAGTAGTTTCAACCTCACTGTCATGATTTGATTTTGATTTTTGGTGTTTTAACGCCACTTTCAACAATATTTCAGCTATATCATGGCAACCAGTTTTAGTGGTAGAGGAAGCCGGAGAGAACCACTGACCATGGGCAAGCAACTGGTAATAAAATATGTTTAAACTAACTGGTAAACTTTATCACTTGCGGTTGCGAGTCGAGTGCATCCTTTTTTGCAATTTACAAAGCCGGGTGCGAACCCACGGCGTATTGGCGATAGGCTTGTATTTCTAATTTGTCTATTAGAAATTAATGTTGTATACGAATTGTTTAATTTTTGGAAGAAAACAAGTATCAAACTAACCCGAATAATCCAGTCGTTATATTACGCTTTGCTATATTAACGCCTGAACGATTTTCTCGATAAAACGAGTCAATCGGAAGCTTCAAATTAGCAATGCATTCTGGGTATAAACTGCACGTGGTGACTTTTGGCATTAAAAGAAGGAGGAGCTTAGGAAATTTTTGTAAACATAGGTCAATGGAGCGTTCAGGTGTCAAATGTTTTCATTGTACCCACGTGTTTGACTTTACTAATCTAAAAGGTGAAAAGAGAAGAAATGTAGGAAAACTAAATAATGAATTAAACATCGTTAATCAACTTGTCGTTCTCCATTTCTTGTTGTTTGTAAACATTACCGGAAATTGAAAGAACCGCCTTGTCCATACTCGGCAAATAATCATCGCCGATTGGCTCCCTCTTTCAGAGAGCAGCTAACGTGTTTTTATCACAAGGAGAGTTCAAGCCCTCATCCAGCGAGTGCCGATAGAGGGCGCAGTATTATTTGAGTTAGTATCAAACAAGAATATTATTTAATCTATATATTTATATAAATTATACTTTCACGAAATTAACATTTATTTTATTTTGGTATCATTTTTTAAGTGTTAATTTAATTTTTTTTTATAAATCAGCATGAGTGAATAACAAGGGACATGTCCATATAAGGGTCTCATGTGACCAGCAGTTATTAATTGTTTACAAACAAATATCATATGGTCAAATTGTTTATCAATTATTCAAAACATCTTGAATCTTTAACCTAATATGACATTTCCATGTGACTGAAATTAGCATAACAACAGACAGGAAAGAACAGGTCATGCTGTTCATTATAATGGCAGCCTCCTTTACTTACAATCTGATAAAATTAGTATTGGGCCCTATGGAGATTTTTTTTATTATTTGAATTATTTCTTTGACAACTTTTTCTCAGATATGTATTAAATAATGTGTGCATACAATATTAAAAAGAGCAATAGAAAGCAAATACCTGATTTTTAAATAATTATTTTCCCTATTTTCAGAGTCACCAAACAGACTATAATTAATATCAATGATAATTGTTTGTAAACAGTTCAGTGGTAATTAATATCAATGATAATTGTTTGTAAACAGTTCAGTGGTTTCAGACAAAGATTTTAACAATCCAATGCTTATTCATGAGCCGGTATGGATTCAGTCGTTTGAGAAGTTCTTTGTTGAACATCGGTTCATAACCATCTCTCAATATTTCATATTTGTGTGGTTTCCAATAAGACCGAATTGTGACAAGTTTATCATGGTCTCAGAGAGAAGACTCTAGCTCCCACGTATTGCTACAGGTGGTAAAACCATATTTTCCCATGACAAATTAATAAACCAAATAATTTAATGTGCATTCATATTGTTTTATTTTTCAACAATTTTTCATATAAACACATGCTGCATACATAGTATTGGTCCATCAAAACGATTCAATTTCATTTTTTTTTTAATATCAAACTTCCAACTAATCTTAAATTTAGTACCTGTAGAAAAAATAAACAACTGCAATAAAAGACAGTGTGGAGATGAAGGCCGAGTTTCATACATACAATACTCCAATGAAAACTCAATTATAAAAATATGGCCTTGGTTATAGAAAAAAAATCACGAATGACAAATATTCGATTTCAAGTCAATTTGGAATGTTGCAGGTTTAAATCAGAATGGCATGTATATTTCAAAGGGAGAAATTTTTATGAATAAATAAGCTCACAATAAAACCTTGATAATACAGAATTCATGATCTTCATATTACATATCCAAATATTACACACATCTTACTTTGAGCCCAAAATAATTTAAATCGGCTTCTTTTTTTGTTTTTCCTGAACAAGATTCATGGTCCTTTAAAAAAAATTCAACATTATCTGAGATTTGAAAAATACAAGGCATAAAAATTGTTAACAACTGCATACGCTGTTAAAAAAAAAAAAAAACAACTGCATACGCATTAAAAAAGTTACTATCTCTGTAACATTAAAACTACTGTTGAATTTTGTACGACATAAATATACTGACCTCTGGACACACAGCCTTTAAAAAACAAAAACATAATGGGTAATAAAACAGGTGCATATCTAACAAAGTGAACTATGACCAGTAAAAAAAAACAAGAACTTCAAATCATACACACTTTACTGTCATGTCAATTAAAGCCAACAGATGAAATAATAGACAATACCAATAATTGTCTCTCAAAATTGTGTTATCTACAAGATAAATGGGTTATTTTGTGATATGTTCTGAGCACACTTGAAAATAATAATATTAGGGTTTTCCTTTTATTAGTGAATGTACAAGAAAAAATGTTATCACAAAGGTCCCCAACATAAAATGTTATCACAAAGGTCTCCAACATAAAATATTATCACAAAGGTCTCTAACATAAAATGTACATTAAAAACACTTTCAGATGCAGTTTTTACTTTCTTTCTTTCAAAAAAATAAAATAAAATGTGTAGGAACGTCCTTCAAGAATGAAATTGAGCTTGGAAGGGAAAAACTTTTATAATTTCACAGGACCTAATACACTTCCTGACAAGAGTAAGCGAATCATTGATTACGGCAGTTTAGGTAAGTATAGAATTTCGATTACTGCAGGTAGTTCCGGTCAAGTAGTAAGGATTACTTTGGAAATCTCACATGGCAGAGGTATGAATTTTTCTATACTTTACAAGATTACTTTTAAACATTAATATATTCAAAGTTAAGATATAGTCTATCCAACAATGACATGTTTATAAATTATACCTAAAAGTTCTGTTGATCGACATGTTTGCCCATTTTCTTAAACATTCAACGAAAACGGCAATGGGTATTGTAAAATTTTGTCTTCCGTCATCCCCCCCCCCCCCACTATTGGATGGACATTACTACAATCTACTAATCACAAGGTGCTGTATTTTAAATCTTTGGAATTATATATACTGGTTAACATAATTATTATAATCAAATCAGATGACTTCATTGTTTATATTATATTTTTTAACAACCATGATATCATCATATTTAAACAGTGGCAAGACATTTTTAGCACTATTCATTTATCTAGATTACATGTTAAAACTAATAAATAATCTCAATTTAAAAATACATTTTTTGTTTCACGGCACTAAATTATGTTCCATCTTGCATTGACATAATATTATCTTGGTCCATATTATTGCATTATCATGACATCACTTATTTTGACAACATCGACGTTTTATTTTTTCTCTTCCAATTAAACAAGCATTAATATAATGCATCTTCATTTTATTTTTTCTCTTTGCTGATACCACCAAGTATTCAGTTTAAGAAATCATTAATATAATGACACACATTCTTATTCAATGGTTTGTAGATCTTTACACAATAAGAAGCTTCTGCACTCACTGGTCTGACAACTTCATATCAAAACCCCCAGTCGATATTACATAATTTATAGTGAGACAACTAAAATAATTACAAATAATAATGCATCATGATTTAATCAATACCCTTCGATTATCATGGCTTAAATCTTATTTACTTGTTAACTGTGATCATCACAGATGTACATGCATGGCAAATAAAAATATCACATAACAGAATTCTGCATATAAAAAAAAATATCTTCATTTGATAAAATCACAGCTCTTGTAAACAGATCTCCCACAAAAATAAAACATAATAAATAAAATTCTTTCAATAAATATCATTGTCATTATAAAAACATATCATGATTTAAACAATTTCATAGAACAACTATTTTTCAATCACTGTCAAGTTTGCTAGCTTCTTTCATTGAAAGCTTATTGCATAACATATTCCTGTCCCTGAGTATTATCTAAAACATCAAATACCTGAAAATATAAATGAAATAAAATCTGACATGTAAAGATATAATCAGTCAAAAGGCGACTTCAGATTTATTTATTTTTGTTACATTTCAGTCCTAGAAATTGACAGGCACGTGGTTGTCTGTCTCACACACCTAGAAGTTACTACAGGACTATATTTTGACTAAATACGAGTCCTCACGATGAGAAAAATTATTCAGCTATATCATGACGAGAACAAGGTTCATGCGATAAGATGATAGTGCTTTTCGTTTTGTACAAGACCAACATACTAAGTTGATTTTTGTAGTGCTAGCTCACTGAAACAACAGTCCATGTGTAGACCTCACTCCACTCACACATTATCCTTATTCCGAGCAAAAATGACTTCGCTTTTTCCTAAATGCTGCATGTTTAGCGAAGCAACAAATACCAATTTTAGTATTTGGTACAACCAGTCTGAGGTTCAAATACACGATCTACCACAATTGAGGCGAGCATGCTAATCATTACACCACCAATGCGGTTCCCAAGGTAAGGTTGATCTTGTCTATTACTTGATAAACAATATATCAACTGCCCAAAGGAAGCTCAAATTTATATTGGAGACATGTTACAAAAGCATACATATTATTTATTAAAGATATAAGTGATGTAAAAAGTTAGCTTAAATGACGACGAGAACTGAAAGTACTAACCTTCTCTTCTAGTTCTAAATTGTCTTCTTCTTCATATCTGGTTTCAGATACAGGACTAGAAAAATACCTAACATCACGGTCTTGGTCATTCTGTAACTGTAATAAAATCGTCTTGAATTCTTCACAACGTGGATTATTCTCTGATGTGAAGTAATCTGAAATAATTATTTATTTTTCAGCATTTGTGACTATATTTGTCTTGATGCATAGTGAAGATTTTCTATCAGAAATTTGCCATGATGCCTTAAAATGCAAGATATACTACAGTACTACCATTACGACTCCTTCCCTCCCCCCTTTTTTTTAATATCCAATAAAATAATTTGTCTACATGAAAATTAATTGAATAACATTTGGTTGGTTTCTTGCTTTACAAAAACTTCTGATATTTTAGTTGGCAACTTTCTGATTTTAAGATGTACTGCAGTTTTAACAATAAAGAAAAGTTGTAACTTTCCAAGAGATTTATCTCACCTTTATTCAAAAGAGACTGCGAAAAAGTTTTAGCCACAGATATTCTAACATTTGGCACATTGTCTTGACTAAGAGAAAACAGTCCTGGTAGAACAGAGGAGACAAATCTATCAAGGGGAACAGCATCCTCATCAATAATGGCTTGTGTTAGCTGAGCAAATCTGAAATGAAACACATAAATTAATGGGTAGCCACAATTAAACATCTAAAATCATTGTGAATTAAATATTGCTTTTTTAATTATTATTTTGGTCACATAGGCCAAACAAACAAAAAATATTAGCTTCTCACGCCAATTTCCAAAAATTTTAATGAGACAGGGAGGCAACTTTTTTGTTGTTGTAATAATCAGCGTTGGTTCAAATGCAGTGGCAGCTTATACCGGAAGCAACCATGCATGCCTTCGACATAAACGCCTTACTGACAATGATCGCAATCAACAAACACAATTGACAATATTCTATCATTTCTATTAATGGTTCTTGAGAAGATTTTCTAAGATATACTTTTTGTTGGGTTTTTTTAAGAAAAGAAAGTTTATTTTACTCTTTTAGATTTCTACTAGCCAATATCAATGTCTAAAGCAATGTCTTAACGACAGCATGCCCCATGCCTAAATATCTTAAACTGAGCAGTTTTGATAGTGCAGCTGTCTTTTCGTTAAGTTTATTTACATTATAATACTGTATGTAACAAACTAGGCTCCAAAACTATACTGTAATTGTCATAATAATCTCCTGCCAAATAATATGATCAACTAAACACCATGATCAATCATCCTACCAAATATAGCAGCTATCGAAACAACGACCTCAAAAAGGAGTTGCATTCCATTCACAAATATGAAGACACTATAGTCTCATAACGCCTACAAAAACTGTCAAATCAAAATGGCACAATATCACCAATTACACATAACAAATTATCCTGCAAAATATGAAAGCTCTAGAACCAATGAATAGAGGAATGTCGCTCCTTGTTTATTGTACTTACATTTGTCTACTTGACCACTTGTTATTCTTGGCAAACATGTTGACTAATTGAGACAACAATCCTTCTATTAGTTTCTCATCACCATCTGTTGATAACTTCCTCATTATAACACTCATCTAGAAATATATTTTAAAAATTGAATAATACACAATAAAATATTGTAGGTTTTCAATTGTACACAGTTGAAATGGTTAAAGATCATTTGAATCCTGACAAAGTATAGCTGGAAATTCTTTCTTCATAAGATGCAATTGCAAAAAATTATATATATACTTGCAATGTCTGAGAAATTCTGTTATTGTATATTTTGCAAATACATCATACATATACGAGAAATTTAGGAATATTTTGTTAAAAATAAATAATTAATGAGTCATTCCCAAATACTTTCAAGTTTGGGAACCATTTTCTCTGTAGCAAAATGATGACCTTCCAATGTTAGTATTAACATTCTATAAATATACCTACCAATCTAAATGCCATTCTTCTGACTTCAGATACCCTGTCTTCACAAAGAGCTAGACCTAGTGGCAACACATACTGACTAACTTCTGTAGCACAGAACAATTCTGTGATGGAAATTAACTGCCTAAAATCACAATATGTAAATATCAAAGGCTGGTCAGACGTTGAGGCTAACAAGATGTTGCAAGCTATGTCGTGCTAAGAATACCCCCACTCGTTCATTTGTAAGTCGCACGGTAAACAGGAAGTAGATGTGCGGTAAACCTGGAAAGTGGAGACACGGTACAAGTCACCATGCCAAAGCCATATATCAAATATAAAATCATTTCTTCCAGTAGAAGCTGAGATAACTGTTACGAAAGTTTTCATTACGGCAAACATGAGAAATTCTAAGTCGCACTGTAAACAGGAAGTAGATGTGCCGTAAACCTGGAATGGGGAGACACGGTACAAGTCACCATGCGAAAGCCATATATCAAATATAAAATCATTTCTTCCAGTAGAAGCTGAGATATCTGTTACGAAAGTGTGAACGGATGGACAAACGGACTAACGGATGGATTGCAATATAGCCCCCTCTCTTTGAGTGGGGGTATAAAAATGATAATGTCCGTTTCAGACCCCAACATATTCTTAAGAGAAAAAAAAAGCATGTAAAAACATTTCTGATATAAAACATGACATGACAATTGACACAACATAATCATTTCGATTTTTTCTTTTCTTATTCTCCCTTCAATGTTCTCAGATATGTGAAAGATTTAACTATTTCTGATGGTTTACGCAAACAGTATACAAGTTAACTCAAAAACAAACTACATGAAAGCTCTTTTAAAATGTCACAAATAATGATGATCAAACTGAATTTTACTTACTCTGCTAATTCGAATCTAAACCTCCAATTTCTGTGATTATCTGTGCTCATAAAACTGTCCATTTTACCAAGATATTGTTTCCTTGTTTCTTGAGTAAGCAACTGAAACATTAAATAATAAAATCTAGCTTGGTAAACAAGAATCCCCACCATAACTCATCATTTTCACCTTTCTGTATATTAGTTTACTTCATTTATCTAATCTATGTGCCTTTCACAAAAGATGTGTGATGTTTGTCCTCTATTGACAGTTGACATGTGGCCTCAATTTGATTGAATTACAGTAGGAAGTACATATCGGCAAAGTTGAATGAGAAAATGTGGCAAGTTTGGTTAAATTCATCTGTAACAGAAATCGAAGATACATTTTTCTTTCTTTTCTGTTATTTGTTTATCTTAAATAGCAACTAACATTTCTCTATTACTTGCATTTTATCATAAAAAAAAATTAAATTAAGATTTATTTATAACCATATTATTTATATATAAATTTTTTTCTATAAACTATTTACCCTGAGAAAATCTGAGAAATGTCTCAAAACTCCAATTCTAACTTCATCTAAATCTTTCAAAAATCCATCAAACACTGGTACCAAGTCTCTGTGTGTAATTTCTGAACCAAGAATTATTGCCATTTCATGGATAGAAAACGCCAATGTTCTTCTTACTTTCCACTACAAAAGAATGATAGTTCAATGTAGAGGCAGATATAAAAATGGAACATTTATGTTCAAATGTAGATAGATATAAATTGGAATGCCAATGGGTAACAAATTTATCTTCAAATGCAAGACAGCATATTTGATAAAAAATCCTATTACGGATTTCTTTGGTTCACCCATGAGACATGTTTGTTTTGGTTTCAATTTCAGTCCATGTTGACAATTAAACAACTTTGAAATGTACATATGCTGAATAAATTCATTAAACAAAAAATAAACCTTTGTAGTTGACAGGTTAATGTTTCTACTTCTACAATAAATTATTCTTAGGGCTATTCCAGAAATAAATGTATAGGGGGGTCGGAAGGCAGTGCAATTAAAATTTGATGCCTGGTGGGGGTCAAGTCAGTTTGAAAATTATCCATGGTAAGTCATGAATTAATTTCGATTTTATGCAGTGGGTTTCTCGTATCCTGAAAATTTATAAGAACGTAAAATCAACGTGTCAATGGAATAAAACCTTGTGTAAATGAAAAAAAATCACGATTTTTGTGTCTTTTAATCATGACCACGGCGGTTTTCTACTAACCGGAAGTGTAGTTCTTCTAGAGTTATCTCCCGTTTCGCTAAATTAAATCACTTCCGGTAGCATGGCCAGAATGGAAAACAACATCAACGGATGGACTACAGACGATGTAGTCGCTTTGCTGGCTGATACTTTTAGGGGCATGGGTGCTTATTAGGTCGAAAACAGTATTTGAAAAGCAAAACATTTTCAACCAAAATGTTTTTCACACTTTTGATTATCAATTGAATTTGATGCATGGTGGGTATAGTAATAATTTATATTTTGTGTAGGGTGGGGTTATGATTTTGAAAATTTGATGCATGGTGGGTAAAGAATAAAAGTGCCTTCCGACCCCCCCCCCCCATACATTTATTTCTGGAAAAGCCCTTAGCATTCAATTTATATATTTTGCTTTCAAATATGCATAGTGAGTGCAACATAAACAATGATCAGTGCTACAATTACAACACAATCAGAGTCAAATTAAAAAAAATGATAGCTTAACATATAAATCGTAATATAATAAAGGGCTACATCAGGCACAGATATGACTGCAGCAATTCGATAAGGGCTTCGCTCGGCATCAGTTTTACTGCAATCAAGTTTTATCTCGAAAACCATAACCAATTGAGGAAATCTGCTGGAAAACTACCTGAAGCTCTCGTCACAACCAATTCAAAGAAAAACCAGAGGCTTTCAAGAGTACATCGCTCGTCTGATTTATATAGGTAATGAACGAAAAATCTGAAATTCCTAAACAAGACAGCATTGATCATCTTGGATTTGATCAGTATCAAAATGACAAGTTGGTAGAGATTAACTCTAGTAGTATCATGATTTGGTTTTAATATGTCAGTCTCTGAGAAGATGTGGTTTGTATATTTCTGATAGGATCATATGTTTAAACTAAGTTCTGTGGTGTGTTTCACAAAACATACCTGCATATCCGAGGCCAATGTTTCATAGAGTAATTTTATACAGTTCCAGTTTTTTCTTCCCAAGGTATAAGCCACTGCTGGCAGATTGTAGGCACAGTGTCTTGTGATCTCTGTATCTACAGTCTGAGCTCTTGATGGATCTGCCATTCCTAAGTAGCTTTCTAACAAACTCTGTGGTACTATGTCCTGAAATAAGGTAAATGTTCAATTCTGATTTTAAGTTTGTATTGATGTATTATCTTAAGACAGCATTTCTTTTCAGGAGATAAACCATGCATTTTGGAAATTTGATATTTTACATAATCAGCATATTCCCATTGACACAACTCCATGATATAGCTGAAATCCTGCTAAAGTTGGCATTAAACACCTATCAATCTGATAATCTAATCCAATGAAACAGCTGAATTTGACATTTGCTAAAAACATGACGAGTTTTTCTAATGGACCCATCTATAAAAACAAAGTGCTTTAACATAATCTCCTTAGATGTATAATTGTTTAAAGGGATTGTTAGGGAAACAAATTTTTACTCTTTAAGTTTTATTCTAAATGTCATAATAAATAAGTGTGTGTAATATTTCCGTATTATCTATCTTAATTAAAAAGATATGGTAGATTTTAACAATAAAATTATCTGTCTGTGGGAGTCGCCATATTGACAAGATTTATAACCTCCCTTTTCTGATATCAGCATCTTCAGCTTCCGGTGATGACGTCAATTAGACACTTTGTTTTTGTAAACATTTATTAAATTACAAAACATTGAATAAACTGAAATTGTCATCATCAGAAAACGAGGAGGAATTTTATTTTAATACAAATAGTGAAATCTGAGGATATCAGTGGGAACCAGAGTATTCAGAATGAACTTTTAGAAATGAATCAAGAACAATTAAGAGATGAGGTCAATGACCAAAGATCTGATGAATTAACCCTGGAGTTTTATACCTGTCAGAACTGTGTCATATTACCAACACAAGATGTAAGGATTTTCAACATTTTGTGGACCAATATATTGGAGATGATTGTATATGCATTACTTTACATCAAGACTTTGAAACAGTTTGTTTGAATCGTACAGTATTGGAAACGGCATACATATGTTTTTTGAGATACAAGCAATTTACAGGGAGAGCACCTGAAATTCTTAATCCCAAGGTAAGAAAAATCTCATTTTATGACTACACAAAAACAATCAGTGTGTAATTATCATTTTATATCTTCCACTTAAGTACAAACATGCCAATCTTATAAACATATGGTACATATCTATCACAATTCATGTGTAAATTCCCTATATATACATATAATCTGTTGATAAAACAATTAACTCTCTGAACACTTATTTAAATAATTAATTGTTCGTGAAACTGTACTTTATCCATGTAGTTATCTAAGTTTTTTACAGATCAAATTTCATCGATTGATTTTTCTCTTTAACAGTCATAAATCTAAATGTAAAGTTGATTGAAAGAAAAACACATAGAAACAAGGTCAAGGGCAATGCAAAGCGTGGCATATCCCCTCGCCTAAAAAATTAGACTGTGACCTTGACCTTTGACCTTGAAAATCAATAGGGTTCCAGATTCTCTTAAGGTCTAAGTATGTACCAAGTTTGGTCAAAATCCATTGAAGGATGCTACGCAGTAAAAATTTAACCCATTGACATTGACCTTTGACCTTGAAAATCAATAGGGTTCCAGACTCTCCTAAGGACTATGTATGTACCAAGTTTCAGAGCTGTCGAAATCTCTTTCCTGTCTGTCAGACAATAGGTCTGGCAGATGTGGACAATGTGTCAGACCTATCAAACATTTGCTGGACTTACATATTTTTTATAACTTCAACTGAATTACACATATACTGACTAAATCCATAAAATGGTTTGTTTACCAGCTTCAACTGATACCTTGGAATACTCAAAGTTAGTACAACACATTTTTGTGTGACATGTGGAAATATACATACAATACAATAGACTTGTGTATGAAATAAACAAAGATACCAAGTTTGCATAATGCTAGCTATGCACATGTTTCAAGGTGTTACCTCTTATACAAATGTAAGTAGCATTAGGTCTGGATAGAATCAATTGGATGACTGACAACCTAGGCCTAAATTAAAATTAAGTGTGTTTCCCCTTTCACCAACCGACCCTTTAAAAAACCGCCGAGTCAAAAAAATGATTGCCAAAAATCAAAAAATAATCGTAATTTCCGGAAAATCGATGCGCGTCCGTAATAAACAAAAATCGGAGATTGCAAACAACGACAAGTTTGAGAAGTGAAATTAAGTAATGATGCCGGTCATCTTCAAGCGTTTTATCGGTCCCAAGTTACTGAAAAATTGCTCCGGACCTAGTCAATTTTTGTCCGACAGCTCTGAAGTTTGGTCAAAATCCATTGAAGGATCTTGATTCTAGTGTTCACAAGGATGTTATGCGGTAAAAATTTGACCCAGTGACCTTGACCTTTGATCCTGAAAATCGGATTCCAGACTCTCGTAAGGACTAAGTACATGTGTATGTACCAAGTTTGGTCAAAATCCATTGAAGGATGTTGATTCTAGAGTGTTCACAAAGATGTTATGCAGTAAAAATTTGACCCCTTGACCTTTGACCTTGAAAATCAATAGTGTTCCAGACTCTCCTAAGGACTATGTATGTACCAAGTTTGGTCAAAATCCTTTTAAGGATGTTGATTCAAGAGTCTTCACAAGGATGTTATGTGGTAAAAATTTGACCCGGTGACATTGACCTGGAAAATCGATAGGGTTCCAGATTCTCCTACAGACTAAGCATGTACCAAGTTTGGTCAAAATCCATTGAAGGATGTTGATTCTAGTGTTCACAAGGATGTTACACGGTAAAAAATGTACCCATTGACCTTGACCTTGAAAAGCAATAGGGTTCCAGACTCTCCTAAGTATGTACCAAGTTTAGTCAAAATCCATTGAAGGATGTTGATTCTAGTGTTCACAAGGATGTTACACGGTAAAAAATGTACCCATTGACCTTGACCTTGAAAAGCAATAGGGTTCCAGACTCTCCTAAGTATGTACCAAGTTTAGTCAAAATCCATTGAAGGATGTTGATCCTAGAGTGTTCACAAGGATGTGACGGACGATAGTGTTACTATATCCCTTCGCAACTTCGTTGGCGAGGGGATAACAAGGGCAATGCAAAGGGTGGCATATCCCCTCGCCTAAAAATTTGACCTGTGACCTTTGACCTTGAAAATCAATAGAGTTCCAGATTCTCTCAAGGACTAAGCAAGTACTAAGTTAGGTCAAAATCCATTGAAGGATGTTGATTCTAGAGTGTTCACAAGGATGTTACGGAAGAACAGATGGTAGCGTTACAATATCCCTTCGCAACTTTGTTGGCGAGGGGATAATAATCTTAATGCAGTTATATCTTAATTTCAGACAATACAGATTAATGGCATACAGACAGTTTCTATGTTGGGTGAGAAGAGGTCAACCATTAGGGAAAAAGAAAAGAGTAGTTCTATCATCCTGTGTAATATCTAAAATAAGGAAAACATTTCCAGATCCTGATGGAATATATGAAGGATTTCATGACGTTGATTCAAGTTCTTTTTCAGATTCTGACTGACAATTGAAGAACAATAATTTAAAATGTATTTCTCACACAGGTGACAGTTGTATGTAAAATCAATCAAATACAATTCTTAATATACATTGTATGTGTAATCTACAGAAATAAACAATAAATATTTTGAGAATGTTACAAGATCAAGGAAGTGCCTAATCTACGTCACAAAAAAGTGCCATCTGTTAAATATTACAGTCTCCAGTGGCCTGATAATCTGATGATAAAATCACTAAAATAACATAAACAATGTGTAATTTATCAGTTGTTTACAAATAATCTTGTTTTATAAACTCAAATAGATGTTTTGGTGCAATTAAGAGAAATTCCCTAACATTCCCTTTAAAGTAACAGTTCATAATAGGTTTTAAATTCTTAAACAATTATTTTTTAATTCCAGAGTTTTGGTAGATCAGTAGTGATTAACCTGAAATTAAAAAACTCAAGTACCTTTACTATCACAAAATCAATTAAGCTTACAGGCCCCATCAGATTTTTATTGGCCAGTGGCAACTGTACCAGTGCTCAAGTCGCGGACTGTACTCTGTAAACTTTTGTCATTCCTTCTTTTACAAACACATATTCATCAACACAAAATATCGACATACTATATATATTATACACACCTGTTGTTGAGCTAATGCAGCTTCATCTATGTGTTCCATGTTTTCAGCATCAATAAATTCAAGGTTGGCACTGCTCAAATCTGCAAGAGGCAATAGAGACAGCAATAGATCACTGTCAATATAGCCGAGGATATCATCTGGAAGAATAGGGTAGGCTGTTGGAGGGGGAATAACTCTCATTTTCTGCTGCCAGCAAAGGAATGAGTGAAATTGTCTCCGATAATTCTCACTTTTTGCATGCAAAGTGACATTCGTGCATTTTTTTTTATACAATTTTAACTGGCAATAGTTGTACATGGGAAACTGTTATATACTAGCAATCAATGCAAGAAGCTTCCTAGTCAGTGCAATGAAGCATAAAGAATTAGAAAAGTACATCATGTGGATTATTCCATTTTAGTCTATGGATGGGTAGGAAGGGATGTTATATTTATGGACAATAGTGGGTGAACAGTGGTCATGCAAGGCCAAAAAAAAAATATGCGTGTTTACGGTCACCCGACCTACCCTAATTTTTGCTAGCGACCCTATGCATTTTTACACAGAATTCGAATAACCATTTTTGTTGTTTAACCAGCAGCAATGTTTTATTTATTCAACTGCTAGCTTTTTGTCGAAATTGAGAGCAAAGAAGGTAGAAAAACTGCATAATTCGTCATTTTACCGGAATTTTCGAAAATTAAATACCGGAATCGGATTCCGCAACCGGGAACGACTATTTCCGGTTTTGTCGATAATAATAATAATAATAAAAAAAAAATCCTGACCGACCGACCCTAGATTTTTTTGACATGTGACAGTAAACACACATATATTTTTTTTTGGCCTAACCATTAGATGATGCAAAAATAAACGAATGATAAAAAAAAAGTTGGTTATGGGGCAATTTTTTCTTGTTCTGTCCTGCCCTCCCATAAGACTTTTTAATGGAATAGCCCATATCCTAAACACAATTCTTTTTAATATTCTATGCTTGTGGTTGTAATGTTATTTTTATTATAAAGTTGGTACTTTTTTTCTGTATTTGTGGTTCAATCTAGTCTACATATATCTATTTTTCTAGTGCATATTGTAAATTTGTCTGTATTAAATGGGTATGTAAACAAACCATGAATGGTGTTCCCATTATTCTGTAATGTCAACTCCTTCAGCTGATCACCAATGACGTGTGTGCTACCAATATTGTCAACAGTCTCCGTCACTTCATGTAGTGTACAAACATCAGCTGTCATGATCTGCCGAAACTCGTTATTTTCATTTTCAATCATTCCACTCTCCGTGTTGCCATTTTTAACATTCCTCTTTTTAACGTCGAAGTCATTAATGTCTGAATTTCCATCAAGTGAAGATGTTAATTCTGTATCATATTCCCTAGCATACACACTATTCAATTGATTGTCATCTGTTTTGTGTTCTTCCGTCAGTGAAGTATCAATTTCTGGTAATGGCAATCGCCAATACTGGAAGGAATTAAAATCTTCTTCCTGGTCTTGAGGCAAGTCATTGTTATCACATTGTGTTGGACTAATACTATCATTACCTATACTATGTACATTATTATTATTATTAGAAATATCACTACTGGCACTATCTGAAGAAGGTATTGAAGAGTCTGAATTTGTATCACAGGTTTGAGAGTCAATGTCTTGGTCGTTATTTATATCACATTTGGCTTCTACATGTTCATTTGATATGCTAGAGTCTGGGGTTTCTTCTATATTTTCTGTAGTTCTTTCATTATTTACATCTTCGTAAGAATTTGCTCGTTTCTCCTCAACAGAAAGACTATCCTCTTGTGTTACAAGAACTTCATTAGTATCATTATTCTCTGACAAGTCCATTTCTTCAGCACTTTCTATATTATCACAGACATCTTCACAAGTCCTATATTTATCTCTTTCAAACATTTTAACATCTTCCACTAACTCCCCCTTTTCTCGTATCCTTTCTTCCAAATCTCTTAAAATTTCCCTGTAAATTTTTTAAAGTAAAATTATATTACTACTGTCTCAATACTTAAAATTTACCATAAATATAAAAATTGGGATATAGTCCTAAAGAACAAGTTTACATACAAGATCTTAAATGTCAAACTGTGCACATCATAAAATGTTGTCAATCAAGTGACAGACGTCCATTATCAAAATGTATAAAATAACTTCAGTTTAAAAGTTGAGACAGACATAATCATTAGTACTTCAGCAAGTCCGACAGGACTAGGTGTGATGCTAGTGTAAAGTATGCAGAGACCTACAAAACTAACAATTTTTATTGGCAACATCACAATGTATTTGACGTCGCAGATAATTTTAAGTATTCAAGTCAGTTCACGATACTGACAATATCACTATAGGTAAGATCAAAGGGAATATGTCAACCGTACAGATAAACAGTTAACCTAATCTAAACAAGTAATGCTCACAAATTAATCATTACTAATTACTTAGTTTTTAATTGATCAGCAGTACATATTGATATTAACTTACAAACTTTCTGGATTCTTGACAATAAGGACACCCTCTTCATTTACAAAAAGGCCAGTTAAATCTGAGTCTGCAAACGTAGAAATAAATGGTCCCAATTGTTGAAATGCTGCCATCCTCACCTGTAAGAGTAATTCAAGTTCCATAACATTAATTGAATATATTAACAAGTCAGTACATATTCAAAACACATTTTTCAGACTAAATATTTCCTCTTTTTATTGTTTTTCAGTTTGTGTCATATACTTCTCAATAAAACCATTTAAAATTTTCCCAGATTTACAACATTTTTATTTTTGACCAATGATCGTGAGGGAATACCTCAGGTTTCCACTATTTTCAACAATGAATTTTGCCTGAATGCCTTTCAGCAATACTAGTTGTTCATTTTTCAGAAAAGATGACACAATTTGTTCTTTATTACTGTAGCAGATGTAAAGACAACAAACGTGCTTATGGATGTACACTTGATTGGCCATTACTTTTTCAAGAGGATATGATTTTTTTTACAAAACATGGGCTTCGGGCTGCTGCATAACATCAGACTGGCTTTTAAATAGATTTGCATCCTATGCTTTCTACAGGTATAAAATTCCATCTAGAACACATCTCCATTCAGATGTACAACCTATTTAATGGTAAAATAAACTTGTCAAACCTCTCTATTTACAAGATGTATGTTTCCACGAAGGAATTGTAAAAGCACACAGCTCTCTGTAAACTTCATTATAACTTACCCATCGTGACAAATCACACAGCAGATTTACAAACAGGTTAGACAACTCTCCTCTTCGTACTTCAAGGGAGCAAGAACAGGAGACGGCCATAAAACATTCAGCACAGGCTTTTCTTACTCCCCACACTCCATCTTCGCACAAATAATAAAATTTTGGCAACTGAAATATACATGGTAAAATTTCATTCCTTATACATAAGTATATGGAAACCAATTTCTAATTATCATTTACAAAAATTGTTGTCCCAAAATTAAATCAAAATAAACAAGTTGATACTTTTTTCCTCTCAAAATAGCTGTCAGAATCTTGTTGAGTTTTTGCTATACCTCTGATCTGGAAACACACAGGTGCCAGAAACAGATATAATATCATATAGATATGTATATTGCTATTAAATTTAATTTGAATATTCTAATGAACATTGTGAATTCTATTTTAGACAAGGTATATACAAACACTTGAACTCAGTAATGATTTGCTATGGTTTTCTTTTTTTATATATTAAATTGTACTATCTGCTTTCAAGTCTGGTGACATCAATAAAACAAAACACAAAACAAACATGAACACATTCTTGTAGATAATAATAAGTTTTTACATCACAATTCTGCCAAAATACTCAAGTCTATAAAATGTGTATGAAGAAGCAAAAAAAAAACTATCATTACCAGTTCCCTTTCTGTGTTGTCTTGTCCAACTACAGTACAGAAATCCCCAAAATTGGCAGCACATACCTGAAAAAACAATCAAGACAATTTTGATTTACAGATGATCATTATTTAGTGAGCGAGTGATTGTTGTTTAACCAGGGATGAAAAATAGCACTCGCCCATGGAGAGTAAAAAATCACATGGGCGACCAAAAATTGAATTGTGTTAGCCCAGGTGGCAAATGGTTTTAATCCCGATTGTTAGCCTAATATAAGTCATTAAACTGCTACTATGCCAAATGCTTCCGTCTGAAAATTTGCAGTCAACAAACTGGTTCTTGGCGTATTTTCTCTACTTGTCATTTATGAAAATGTTGATATTGTGCACATGTTTATTGAAATCTATCGTATCCATTCAGTATTTTGAAAGTGATTTTCTTGGAAAGTAATCCATTACGGTTCATAGAAACTTTTATTTCGTTCATTAAAGCTTGTTTATATTAGACCCAATAATCTGTCTCTTGTGTCTATATTTGTCATATATTTGCTTTTTATTATTTGGACATTTTTTTTTGACACAGAGACAGAAAACACTACTATATAAAAGTAGTAGAAAGCATACAATTTAACTAAAAATAAGTTTTCAAGGTAAGCTTCTTAATTATTTTTGTGCATTGTTGTAAATATGACATGTAGCATTTCACATTTTCAAGATGGCAGATCCTTCCAGCAGAACCCCTTAGTATCATTGCTCGTAGATTTATATGCGTGGAATGACTGGGGGGAAAAGGTAGTCCGGCAAATGGTAATATTGATTTATAAATTCCTTTCGAATGACGTAGAATAAGTGACGATATCCAATCGGATTACGAGTTATTGATAAATTCTAGTAAGAATAGAATTATTACAATATATTATTTTACAAAAAACCATGTACAAATAATTAAAACATGTGTTTAAATCTTTCATCTTAACCCAATACATTATAAATGTGGGTTTTAGGTATATTACCTTTCTAACATGAAACAAAGGATCTGTACACATTTCACAAAATCTCTGAAGAAACAGTCTTTCTGTCATGTTTCTTCCTAAGAGCTGCGACATTTTACTCATTAACTGCAAACACAAAAAGTTTTCAATTAATATCAAGCCATGAAATGATAGTCATAATCTTTGTCATTGCTTATGTATAATTTTTCTCCATTTGTCTTTTTTTTCAATGATGAAACATTTATTTTGAAAATTATATTCTATAAAATGTTAAATATCAACCTACATTCTGTTCATATTTGTCAAAATTCAAACAATCAGGCAAGATAAAACACATTAAAAGATATTAATATATAAACATTTAAACCGTTGTCTTCAGATGACATTTCCAGATCTTGTGGTATGGAAGGATTTCTTGTCATCAAAGCTGGCTGTGATATGATAACAATAACAACATGTCACAGCAACTTTGACATCAAGATTGCCTCATGTTGTATAGAAACATAAATGATTTGCTCACTGAAAAAACACACAAAAAAACCTGAGAAGCATAATATGTAAATTGCACAAATTCACATTGTTGACAATGAAATATGTAACATTCAATACAGTGGATGGATCTCCTAAAAAGTGGCACAACATTTAACATACTAAACATGTCAATGTCTCTGGATGTCAGATAATGTTTATCATAATTAAAACTCCATTCAAATTTTTGTTGACTTTCTGTAATTTACTCCAAGCTGTTTGTAATTAATATTAATGCTGCAGGCAACACGTTTTCTTCTTTAATTTTACTTTTAAGATCCTTATGAAAGAATGACTTGTACACATACAATGACTGGAAAACTGGGCTGTCATTTTTCCAACTTCAAGCTCATCAAAGCTGGCTGTGATATGAATAAATCAGCACATCACAACCACTTTGACATCTTGAAAATTGAAATTTCTTTAATTTAGTTACCTCGTCACAGCTGCAAAAAAAAGTTTAAATTTCTGCAACAATATGCAATAAAAAGCTCATCAAAGCAGGCTGTGATATGAATAATATCACACATCACAGCCACTTTGATATCTCTTTATCTGCAAAAATCTTTATCCTCTGAAAAGAAGTGGAATGTTTACCAAAATATCTCTGAAAAACAATAAAATAATTGGTTATTTGAAATAAATATAATATTTGTTCTATAAACATTTATGTCTAAGCTAAAAGCTCATCAAAGCTGGCTGTGATATGAGAACAGATACATTTCACAACCACTTTGATGCACTTTCAGAGTAGTATCATCCATCAACAATGTCAGTTACACAGAACCATGTAAAACAATGATAATAAAATAGTTCAATCACCATTTGCATTTTATTTCTCCAACTGATTTGTATTGAATGTCTAAACTAAAACTTTCTCTTAACATCAGAAGAATGTTCCATCTCATCAAGTTCCGTCGTTGATTCAAATATCGCATCATTCATTTCTATATGACAGTATAATCAAACATAAATATTGATATCTTCCAGTTGAATCAAACATCACTCAAGGTGAGCCTAAGATCACATTGAGCTCATCAAAGCTGGCTGTGATATGAATTGTGTCAACATTTCACAGTCACTCTGATGGATCAAGATGACAAATTTCTCCTTTTGTCCTGTGTATCCTCAACTACCCAAGCTATCAATGTCCAAGGCCAAGTGTGAATGATCAACCTTCTAGTAGTAATTATATAGGTCTTAGACTTAGAAAGGCCAATTATAATTAATTTGAGTATATTGACATAATGAGTAAAACTCTACAATTAATTAACACTTCGTTAATTAGCCTGAGGTTTACAAGTGACCTGGAGTGATAATCAACACTCTTCATGGCTTCAGTAACAGCAATTAGTTTACATGTCATCCAATAAAATTAAATCTATACCTTGCAGACATCCTGTTCTGGTAATCAAATCAAATGAGCTGTTAAATCAGTAAGAAATATACTGATCCAAGCAGGCTGTGATACAACAAATATTACAATGCATCACAACAACTTGGTCAGTATTTTCAGTACTATTTTAGAATTGTTTTCTTTGCTCCTCTCATTAGTTTCAGTATATTTTGGACAATTTTTAGCAGGTAATTTGTTGATCTGATTGTTTATTTGTCAAATGAGGATAAAACTGAGAAATACATTGTTTTATTGATGCTTTATTTACCCATCATTTATAATCAACCTGTAGTATATATTTATCAAATGTAATAAATCAACAGATACACTAGATGCCATTTTTACCTAAGACTTAGTTTTCTATACACAAGTTGAGATGCGAGATAATGTGGCTCATCAATGCTGGCTGTGATAGGACCCAGGGTTAAACTATAACATCCAGAATTGACAGTCACTGTATCCTAAATCTACTTTCTTCAACCGAGATTCTTGAATTATTGATCAATTCTAACAATTTTCCTGTTTCTTCTTCCATATTTTAACCTTACTATCTCATGATCAGAGACATACTATATCCTTATCTGTAAAACCTAATACAATTACTGTTGTACTGGTAGACAGCAATGTTCTCACTCCCACAAACACCAGAGTAATAAAATTATTTCTGTGCTGGTAGACAGCAATGTTCTCACTCCCTACAAATATCAAAGCAAACTTGTGCATCACCAGTCTTCTGAATTTTATATGCACGAACCATGTTCTGTGTGTATGTCAGGCTAACAGCCATTATAAGCAATTCTTCATACCAGTGATTTGGTATCCGTTATTTTGTACAATGCTGCATCAAATAAGTAATCTCTACATTTCCATCTTGAATATGTCCATATTCTACCATCTAAGATAATGTATAGCATCCATGCAAAAGACAGAGTAGTAAGGTGAATCATGTTAAACATCTCACTACCCATGTCTTTCACACAGGGCAACACTTGTAATTCCTTGTAGATTGGTTTATGGTGCTTTAACGCCACTTTCAACAATATTTCAAATTCCTTGTAAAAACTGAAACAAAACAAACAAGTGAAGAGTGCACAACAGTAATATGAATATGTTCTGTATTTAATAATATTTTTAACTTACAGCCACAGCTTCTGTCCTGTAGTCATCTAAACTGTCTGGACTAGCTAGATCTAATATCACACTAACAACTTGTTCTTCTATATCAGCTATAATAAAGGGGAAAAAACAGCATTTAGTTTTAAAGTATTATTTTTACTTTCTTCGCAGAGGAAATTCTATTTCTTTATTTGAATTTTTTTTTTGATTATTCAAGTGCCTTAACTTATCAATTTATTGTGCTTAATTTTAGCTTAAATTTTGAATCCCTTTAAGAATAGTTAAATTTTTGGAATATCTAAAAATATAGAAGTCATGATCTCATTGGAAATAGCTGTGTTTGATCAATCTAGAATAAATTAAGCTGAAAGCTCTCCAGTACATTGTACTACGAAGGACACAATTTTTGCTTCAATGATGTTTGATCAATGAACAACTAGTGGTTTCCTTTGGAGCCAGCTATATGGACTTCTACTTTTTGATTTTGATCGGAAAATTTCAACATGATAAAAATAAAACTTAATTTGTTAACGCATTCAGTCCCGATCACACCTGTAGGCATGATTGAATATCTACAGCGAATGGCCAATCGTGGTTTGTTTACTTCATTCAATGGCCGATCATGCCTGTAGTCGTGACGAAAGTACGTTGTAAAGCCTTCTCCGATTGGTTAAATAAAGGGGGATTCCATGATTCTTTCAATATTGGCCAATAGAAAAATAGTTTACATTTCTTTTTTTCTTTTAGTATTCAGAAGTCAAAGGTTATTTAATTACATCGATTTTACTACACGTGTTGCATTCATAAAAAATTGTAAACAATGGCGAAAATTAACAAGATTTTTAGTGATGATGATCGTGAAAATGAACAGCTTCTAGGCTTCGATCTCTACAATTAGATGTGCTGAATGATTTTAACTCCAACATCGAATTTTCCGAGATGGGATCGTCGGACAAAGAGGAAATTGACAGCGATGTTGATACTGTTCTCGCAGACATTACTAAATGGAGTGACCCTCTTAGACCCATTTAAATCGCTGAATTCATGGGACCAACGACTTATGGAGAATAACAAGCGAGAAATATATTTTTTTAATCTTTTGTTCCCGGAAGCATTGTCAATTGAAATTGCTACTCAAACAAACGAGTACTTACGAAAGCACATCGAGGCAACACCAAACAAAAATTGGTATCCAACCAATCCAGAGGAAATCAAGGCTCTTATTGGTATTCAACAACCCCCTGACCAAGACATGTACTGGTACAAAGATAAACTGTTCCATCAGTCAAATATTGAAATGAAATTTATATGCTTTTCTTTATACTATTGAAGAAGACACCTTGAAATTATTAAAAACAAAACACAATAAATCGAAATGTTTTTAATCACACTCACAAAACAAATTAATATTACTTAAGTTAGTACACAATATGTACATCAGGTATACAGACATCTTTTCAAATTGACAAAGAAGTAATACATGTAGATTGTATTTTCCATAACAAAGTATAAGCTTCTCTACCAGTGCCTGAAATGGACGGTCGCCAAATGCGACTAATATCTTAATCGGGCGACCAAAAGCTGCTCCAAATTAGGTAGTCTCTGGCCCAACAAAAAACGTTTCGGCAATTGCCTAAAAGACCGTAAAAAATTGTTGCTTTACCGAAACCGGACATATTTTACTGTAACTTCAACGGTAGATAACTCTTCTGTTCTAGTCGAAAACCGTTTGTTACGAACACAGCGATTGGTCCAAATACATTTTTGTAGCCAATGAATACACAGCTAATGTAATTTACTGTTCTCCCCAATTATGTATTTTTATCGAGCCAATCAATACACGTTTTCATGTAATAAACGTAATACACAAGTATTCACTAAATATTAGAAAAGAAACATGTTTTTTTGTTTCTTTATGATTTAATTATTAAAATTGTTAAAAATCACAGACGAAGTGGAAGGTTGTGAACAATAAAGAGAATTCTGTCAACTTATAATGTTTGCGATCTGGTATCTTCCACGGTTCGGAAATTTATTCATTCAATCTGCTGCAAAATGTACATGTACGAATTTCATTTTACAGAAATCAGAAACCTTTTTGTGTCAATCCTTAGGTAATCATTGAAAAACTTTTCCCCAACAACGGAGAGAAAATTGTTGACAGTAATGTCAAACTACGGAAACGATCTGGCCTGTCACTTCTTTTAAACTGTTCATAGTTCATCTCTATATGTACACGGCTACATTTTAATGACAATTGGGAGTGTTTTCTTTTTTGGAACCAGAACTTTTGTTTACAAATTAAAATATAACAGGAAAAGTTAACAGTTATATAACAGAAAATGACAGCACCGTTTGTTATTTCAACAAAGTGAGATACTTGTTTGGAATGAATAACCAACTGACATTACTCCGAACTGAGAGGTTACTTTACTTTAAAATCACTTCTTCATAGTGAATTGAAACAAGTGATATCACTCTTCACTCTGGGGAGTGCAAGAGCAGTCCTTGTAGTGGCATTAGTCTACTCTTTTCCAGATGTCTTTAATGTAATCATGGCATTGATCTCCCCTTACACAAACCAGCCTTTTATTGTCCCCATCCGATGGACTAGCATCGTTTCTTAAGACCACCCTAGCCAATGGCATCCAGGTTGTCAAAAAGGTTATAACATGTAAATTCAGGTTTCATTTGATAGCAATATATGCATTGGGGTGTTTTCGCAATTTCAGCTGCACACCTGTACCTAGTCCTATAATATATGACCTCGCATTTATAAAGTTTTAACGTTTTCATGATGATTTTTTCATTTTTATTTTTTTATTTAAATGCGAAATAAAAATGAAAAAAATCAACATGAAAACGTTAAAATTAGACTTTATAAATGCGAGGTCATATATTATAGGACTAACCTGTACCTACCAAAATTACCTTGAAGAGCCCCCCCCCCCCCCTGCAAGATTCAGAAGCTAGTTCAGCCATCATCTCCTAACACTATCATTGGACATTTTGAATATTATATATATATATATTTTTTAATTACTTCAATTCAGTCAATTTTTATTATTTAAATTTTTTTTTTTATCTAAAATTGGTGTCAAGAGGTGGTTAAATCACCTTCTAAATGCTTAAAATTCAATTTCGGCCAGGGGGCTTTGTCTCTCCCCCTCCCTCCTGGAGCTCTGGGCGGCCCCAGCCTTATACTTTTTAGTTTTAACCTGATACTTTCAAATTTATGGACAACCCTGAACAAGTCATGCTAAAATAATATGAAAATATCTATAAATACCTTTACTAATTAATTCCTGTTCTAACAGTACAAGTAATGCTGCCTGACTAGTTTTTCTAACCTGCAATACAAATAAAACACAACATCAGTAGGGAGTTGATTTACAACAATATACTCTAAAAACACCTTCCTGAAATTAAATATGATAGAACTTGTCCAAGAATGTGTTGAATTGTTGATATCTTAGCTGGACAAGTATTATACATTTGTTACTGAGATAATGAAGTTCACCAACACAAGTGTATTTTGAGAAGGTCGATAATTATAAAATATTGAAATCCAAAGAATTAAAAAAAAAATCATTGTCTTTCACTCCATAAAAATTACATATATGTACCACAGATATCCATTTAGCTCAACAATTTTCACCCAAAACATAAAGATACATAATTATCTTTGATAAAAATTCATTATTTACACTAGTACAAACTAGTATATACCGCCCCCATCTGTCCAACCTATTTCCATAACTAAAACATTACTGATTGTTTCGACCAAAAATGAAACGTACCCTCCTCTCTTCACTGGTAAGCTGCTGATAAAATTTCAAAACATTCTGAGAAACACTACTCAAGTTATCATACGACATAGGGTAAAAAGAGTAAAAATCCTATTTTCCTTCATATCAAGTCCAATAACTCTGGAACAGCAAAAGTGAAAATTGTTAAAATTGAAAGAGATCATCTTCTCTTTACCAGTAAGCTGCTGATAAAATTTCAAAACATTTTGAGAAACACTACTCAAGTTATCATACGACATAGGGTAAAAATCCTATTTTCCGTCATATCAAGTCCAATAACTCTGGTACGGCAAGTGAAAATCGTCAAAAATGAAACGGGTTCTCCTCTCTTAACCAGTAAACAGCCGATAAATTTTTTAAAGATTCAAAGAAACACAACTCAAGTTATCGTACGACATAGGATTTGCCCTACAACTTCGTTGCAGGGGGTATAACTAGCTCTACTTACTTGATTGGTAGGGTCGTTTAAGTAACGTACCACCATAGGTAATATGTACATGGACACTGAATTAGGAAATAAGTCTTTGTTCTCTTGACAATACATGGCTAAATGAGGAATCTGTTCCATCAACTCAGATCGTACTATTGGATCTAAAAAGAAACAAACAAAAACAATATTAAAATTTTCTTCAGTAAATTAGAAACATGTATTTCTTCAATTCTTTTTACTCGAGGATACTGCAGCTGATCATTTTAAATAAATCAATGTATTTACATTGGAATAATTGTAACCCTTTAATAAGAAAACATGAAATGGACAAAAATGTCTGTACAGCCTACCAACAAGGAAAATAACTCCTACAGAAATTTAATTACGCAGACAAATTAGGCAATAAATAATACCTGAATCCTCTGATAATTTAACCATAGCTTCCAACACGGGAGTGCAGTCTTCTTCCTCATCTTCCACAGCTCTAATTGTATCCAGCATTCCTCTTGCCACCATTTGTCTGAATATTAAGATTCTTTATTAATTTAAATGACTACTCTTGGTCATCTTGTCATGTAAATTGATGTATTCTGGTTAATTTTAATTCTGAGACTGCTGATAACAGTTAACACTTTTGAAGTTGTCATTTATTCATCATATTCATTTCAGAGGCAAGTGAACAAATTACAATAAAACTAAGCATGAAAGTGAGGAATTGTACCCATTTACTCATATTAGCTCGTTTCTTATGTTTTCTTCTTAAAAACTATGCTTTGTCTTCCTCTACATGTAAATTAACATATTCAAATGATTTAATAAACATTGTACTTAAAAAATATAAATAAATACCTAGTGTAGACATTGTCACTTTGCATGTACTTTTCAAGTTTCTGTAGAGGAGACAGCTTGTCATCTGTGTTATAACTTTCTTCTCCATCCAAGTCATCATCAAGACCAAATCCTACACAAAATAGTACAAAATAATGAATTGCCAGGTCCAATTCTAACATAAAATCCTGCTTCTACAATCTTTGCATTAATTTTTTTCATCTACTTTAGAAACATTTTCTATTTATTCAAACAAATTTGTTCATAATTTTCATGCAGACTGCTTATATACCCCAGAGTTGTCTCAATGGAATGAAACATTTTATATCAGTCAGCAGGGCTCACCACACAGTGACACTTGCTAAAAATAGGGAGACTAAGTCACTTCCAACAGATTCATAGACATGTTTTCGCAAAAATGTGTTGTTTCTTCTCATCATTTTTTTTGCATTTGATGTGTATCTTTGCTAATATCTTGTTAATATCCTTCATATTCAACTTTTAAATTCACGATTTGTAATGGTATTATTGCTATTGGTTAATTTTAGACTTTATTCTTGAAATTTGTAAGATATACATCAGAGTTGCAGATAAAAAAAAATTCCTGTCAGACATTGGGTCCTGCAAGTAAGAGAGTTTTGCCAGACCCAATTTTTTTTAGAATTTTTTTAATATTTCACTTTCAATACAGTATGATTAAAGGGACAATCTTAAAGCCTTGACACAGCTAACGACTACTACGACCAGAATCAGATTAAGGATATTGCCAAAGGGGGTTAGTGTCCGAGACCACATTCAATTTAGACAGCCCTGCAACATCAAATAATCAATACTTCATATTAGTAAGATTTTATTATTCCTTTAATGAGTATTTTGATATCAAGTCGTCATTTGTTTGTTCATTTTGTCCTTCCATTTTCGATTAAAGGACCGCCCTGGTCGCCTCTCCTTTTCATATGCCGACCTTTTGGCTTTTTTATTCTCTGTAGATAAATCGATAGGTAGTGGGTGCTTTTTTCCAGATTTAGACCCCTCCGTAAACTTAATTGGCCATGCAGCCATAATGGAAATGATCAAATTACAATTTACCGACAGGATACGAAATAAAATCCGGGATGGGAACTGGTTCCCGAAATTTAGCATAAACAGAAAGGAACAGAAATTTTTACCTATTTGTTTACGACTTTTGACTTTATTAACGATAATCAAAGATCCTTCGCTTAGGGGTCTAAGAGGTAACCAGGACCGACAGAAATTTGATAGCCTCAAGCAGTAAAAATGTTTGTCGGTCATTAGGTCTGACACAAAGACGTCATTTGCCGGACCCTCTATAATTCTGCCCCCTAGGTCCAACGGTTAGCTGCATCTCTGATACATGAATTGACAATCAAAATATAACACAATCCAACAACCAATTTGCAGTGCCTGAAATGAGGGACAGCCTTTGGTTGGCCTGAAAAATTTATTTTGGGCCAGTAAAAAATTAAGTCACTGGTCCAAATGGCATAATGGTGGCCCAAACATTTTTTTATGAATATATAAACAGTTTTCAGATTAATTAGTTTTTTTTTATCAATAACATTAAAATTCATTTTTTCACTAGTCTTACAGGGGTTGGGCTCTTCAAGGTAATTTTGGTAGGTACAGGTGTGCAGCTGAAATTGCGAAAACACCCCAATGCATATATTGCTATCAAATGAAACCTGAATTTACTTGTTATAACCTTTTTGACAACCTTGACGCCATTGACTAGGGTGGTATTAAGAAACGATGCTAGTCCATCGGATGGGGACAATAAAAGGCTGGTTTATGTAAAGGGAGATCAATGCCATGATCACATAAAGACATCCAGAAAAGAGTAGACTAATGCCACTACAAGGACCGCTCTTGCACTCCCCAGAGTGAAGAGTGACATCACTTGTTTCAATCCACTAAGTGATTTTAAAGTAAAGTAAAGTAACCTCTCAGTTCGGAGTAATGTCAGTTGGTTATTCATTCCAAACAAGTATCTCACATTGTTGAAATAACAAACGGTGCCTGTTATTTTTTAATTTGTAAACAAAAGTTCTGGTTCCAAAAAAGAAAACCACTCCCAATTGTCATTAAAATGTAGCCGTGTACATGAACTATGAAAAGTTTAAAAGAAGTGACAGGCCAGATCATTTCTGTAGTTCAACATTACTGTCAACGATTTTCTCTCCGTTGTTGGGGAAAAGTTTTTCAATGATTACCTAAGGATTGACACAAAAAGGTTTCCGATTTCTGTAAAATGAAATTCGTACATGTACATTTTGCAGCAGATTGAATGAATAAATTTCCGAACCGTGGAAGATACCAGATCGCAAACATTACAAGTTGACAGAATTCTCTTTATTGTTCACAACTTTCCACTTCGTCCGTGACTTTTAACCATTTTAATAATTAAAACATAAAGAAACAAAAAAACATGTTTCTTTTCAAATATTTAGTGAATACTTGTGTATTACATGAAAACGTGTATTGATTGGCTCAATAAACAGTAAATTTCATTAGCTGTGTATTCATTGGCTACAAAAATGTATTTGGACCAATCGCTGTACTCGTAACGAACCGTTTTCGACTAAAACAGAAGAGTTATCTACCGTTGAAGTTACAGTTTATGTCCGGTTTCGGTAAAACAACAATTTTTAACGGTCTTTTAGGCAATTGCCCAAACGTTTTTTGTTGGGCCAGTAACTACCTAATTTGGAGCAGCTTTTGGTCGCCTGATTAAGATATAAGTCGCATTAGGCGACTGGGCAACCGTCCATTTCAGGCACTGATTTGGTTCAAGAAACGTCTGTTTTAACAGTGAAAACTAAATAACGTCGGACAAGTCCGATAAAATGACCACTGGTCCGATAAAAACGCTTGGACTTCAGGACCGATTGTCCAGTATTGCTCTGTCATTTGATTTCGTCAATTTTGTATAAAAACTAGAGGCTCAGGTGAGCCTGTATCGCTCACCAGACATAAATAAGTCCTCTTAAGAATGTCTGCATGCTGAATACATCTAAGTTACTATTCAAATCCCATACTGCCATAGGGTTCTATGTTAAAACTATGTCTGCTCATGGCAGCCATCTTGGATGGAGGTCGTGGTCACCGGACACAATTTTGAAAGTATACTACCCAAGGCTGACTGGTTTCAGAAGAGAAGACTTTTAAACAATTTTCCCATAGGGTCCTATGTTAAAACTATGTCTGCTGACGGTGGCCATTTGGAACCGAGATCGGGATCACTGAACACAATTTTGGAAGTTGACAACCTAAGGACCATCGATGACATGTTTGCTATATTGGCTTACTGGTTTCAGAGAAGAAGATTTTAAAACATTTTTTCCCATAGGGTCCTATGTTAAAACTACAGTATGTCCGCTGAATGTGGCCATCTTGGATGGAGGTCAGGGTCACTGGACACAATTTTGAAAATTGACCACTTAAGGACCATCCATGCCATGTTTGCTTTAAATTGGCTTACTGGTTTCAGAGAAGAAGATTTTTAAACATATTTCCCATAGGGCCCTATGTTAAAGCTATGTCCACTGATGGTGACCATCTTGGATGGAGGTCGGGGTCACAGGACATAATTTTGAAAGTTGACCACCTAAGGACCATTCATGCCATGTTTGCTTTAAACTGGTTTCAGAGGAGAAGACTTTTAAACATTTTTTCCATAGGGTCCTATGTTAAAATTAAGTCGAGTCATGGCGGCCATCTTGAATTTCCGATTGGCAAACGATTCACAAGTTTAGTACAGGACCACCCAATGATCATTCCTGCAAAGCCACAATTCAATTGGCCTAGTGGTTTCTAACAAGAAGATTTTTTAAATTTCGACCAATCGGAACACATTATGGGCCCTGGCAGCCATGTTGGATTTCCGATCAGCGCCAAAAAAAATAATCTTGTATATGACCATACAATGAACATTTCTGCCAAGTTTGATTCAAATCTGTTATGTGGTTTCAGAAAAAAAGATGAAAATGTGAAATTCCCATAGGGTCCAATGTTAAACTAAGTCGAGTCATGGTGGCCATCTTGAATTTCCGATCGGCAAACGATTCACAAGTTTAGTACAGGACCACCCAATGATCATTCCTGCAAAGTCACAATTCAATTGGCTTAGTGGTTTCTAACAAGAAGATTTCTAAAATTTCGACCAATCAGAACACATTATGGGCCCTGGCAGCCATGTTGGATTTCCGATCAGCACCAAAAACACAAATCTTGTATATGACCATCCAATGAACATTTCTGCCAAGTTTGGTTCAAATCTGTTTGTGGTTTCAGAAAAAAAGATGAAAATGTGAAATTCCCATAGGGTCCAATGTTAAACTAAGTCGAGTCATGGCGGCCATCTTGAATTTCCGATCGCCAAACGATTCACAATTTTAGTACAGGACCACCCAATGATCATTCCTGCAAAGTCACAATTCAATTGACTTAGTGGTTTCTGACGAGAAGATTTTTAAAATTTCAGCCAATGAGAATACATTATGGACCCTGGCAGCCATGTTGGATTTCAAATCAGCACCAAAAACACAAATCTGGTAGAGGACCATCCAGTGAACATTTCTGGCAAGTTTGGTTGAAATCTGTTTAGCGGTTTCAGAGAAGAAGATTTAAATGTGAAAAGCTAACGGACGGTCGACTACCCATGACCTATGGCCAGGTGAGCTAAAAATATATTAAAGACCTTCCCTCGCATCCACGTCGGAGAAGTTCTGTTATTTCATTGGCCATTTAAAGGGATTCTCTCAGACAGTATTTTTTCCGACATCCGATTTCGGGTATTACGATTGATTTGTCAGTTTCCGGCATAGGATTTCATAAAAATGTTCCAGTTAAAATGGAACAAAAACGCTATTCCTGGCAAACCACTAAAAAGAAAATTACCAGGAACAGACGAAGAAGAAAAATGCGAAAAAAAATAAAAAGAGCATTGACCGAATAGGAAACTAAATACGAAATGGCAAGAGGGGCGGCAGTGGCTTCAATTCAATCTGGAAGAAAATATGATGACCCATCAACAATGAAATATTAAAAAAAATAACGATTTTCTTTCGGTCTGGTGAATCATCTTGGCTTACCAGACCGAATGTCCTGTAAAAAAATTTACAATTTTGTATTCAGTTTTAATATTTTTAGATTTGGGATTTAACTTTTCACCTAGAATTCCGTTTGTCCAACTACAGAAGTTTGTAGCTATTTTTTATCGCAACAAATTAAACCTGAATAATACCTTCTGTTCTTATTCCTATGTATTTTCCCATTGATTACAACTGCTTTACCATAAAACGAATATTATTTGCAAGAAAAGAGCGACTTTAATTTCACTTATGAATTGAAGGAGTGCGAAATAAGGTGAGAATTTTGTCTACTTCGAAACAAATGGAAAATTAATATATGTAATTATTTCATAGGTCATGCCATGTTTACCCTCGCAACATCAAAAATGTCTTGTTATGGATAGTATATAATCACCAGTTTCAATCATCTTAATTTTGGGGTATCCACAATAAAAATATTGGGTTGTTTATCTGCTAGCCATATCAACAAAATTTAAACATAAGATTGTTGGCCTTATCTAACCGATTGTTTAGAAAGATCCACAGGGGCAAAGGTTAGACGATTTACACTGTAGAGAGAAACAGATAAACATCATAACCATTTTTAGGAGGAAGGAACACGAGCGGAATGCACAGATCCTTGTAGGATAAAATCTAGACTAGCACCAAGCAGTCAGGACTCCAACTAGAACATTCTTTGCTTTTTTAACTTCAAATTGGATTGATTTGATTTTTGGCGCTTAACGCCACTTTCATCAATATTTCAGCTATATCATGACGACCAGTTTTATTGGTAGAAGAAGCCAGAGTACCCTGAGAGAACCACCGACCATGGGCAAGCAACTGGTAAACTATCACTTGCGTCTGCGAGTCGAGTGCACCCTTTTTGTAATTTACAAAGCCGGGAGCGAACCCATGCCGTATTGTTGATAGGCTTGTACAGCGTCGGTTCGCACTGTCTTTGTAAATTGCAAAAATGGAGACTCCAAAACAAAAGGGAAACCCCCTGTTTAGCGTCCCTACACTTTCATGTTCTAGCTGTTTGGAATAGATTTGAAACTCTATTTTCAAACATTTTACCAGAGGAAAACTTTCATCCCCGATTATAATAATTTTCAATGATTTAATTTTTTTTCTTTTAAAATACACTGTAAAAATGTTTATTCAGGGAATCAAAAATCATTTGTCCCAATAATAGGGAGGTTAGGGTGTTAACCCCACTTACAACAATATTTCAACTATATGAAGGCAGTCATTTTTATTTGTGGATGAAAACCTGCATACACGAAGAAAACTACCGTTCTGTCACAAATCACTGACAAACTTTATAAAGTACACCTCCAAATTGGCGGGATTCAAACTCGCAATATTAGTTTTGATAGGCACTGATTGCACAAGTAATTGTAAATCTAATTACAATATGATCATGACCAGTGAATATTGATTTTTTGGTGTTTTAACGCCACTTTCAGCAATATTTCAGTTATATCATGGCGACCAGTTTTAGTGGTGGAGAAAGTCCAAGTACCCTGAGAAAACCCCCGACCATGGGCAAGCAACTGGTAAACTTTATCACTTGCGGCCGAGAGTCGAATGCACCCTTTTTAGTAATTTACAAAGCTGGGCGTGAATCCATGCCGTATTGGCAATAGGCTGGTATGAGCTGTTAGATCAACAACCTAACTCATCGAGTCAACCAGAAGTGAATAAGAACAATGGCAGTTCCCTTTTGACAAACACAATAAATATTGGCAACCAATGCACTTAAATATAATTTCTATTGAAGATTTTTCTCACAAAAAAAGCAGATCTATGAGTTTCTGCATTAGTTATTGAAACAGAAAAACAATATTGAGAAAGCAACAGCCCTCCACTAACCTCAGACCATTCCCATCTATATATGTTTTAATTCCTTTATCAAAGGTCTTGGGGATACTGGAATCAACATGTGTCGCATCATTTTACCAAAGCACATTATTAAGAGTAACTTTCATCTGCCAAATATGTATCCCCCCCCCCCCCCTAAAAAAAAGGAGAGAGAGAGAAAGGGGGGCAGTCTTCTGTCCCTCTATTAAGCATATCAGCATTCATTCGCCTGTTAAATGTAATAATCATTATATATTTTTACCCGTTGCATTGCCCTTTTAGTTTATCTAATTACTTTTGAAGCAGTCGACGATTAATCAGAAAACAAAGTGATATTACAATCCCTTAGACATTAATTTTATCAAAATCCATCCATTCTACCAACACTTCAATACAAATTACCCCTTTTCAACAGAGAAACATGAGAAAAGTGGCTAATATAGCACGCCAGGTATTCGGAAACTCGGTGCAAGCTAGTTATTTTGAACGTTTTCATCGTAAATTTTGAATTTTTGGACACTACAGACCGCGGAGCATGCTGTTCTGTGTTCCGTCATGCTCCATGGTCTGTAGTGTCCAAAAATTCAAAATTGGCCGATGAAAACGTTCAAAATAACTAGCTTGCACAGAGTTCAGTGTCCGCACCTGTTCCGAGTATACGAATACCCAGCGTGATAAGGAAATCAGGGAAGTCACAGCTCCAGATAGATAATTTCAAGTGACATCTCCCTTTAATTTACACTCGCTGCTTAGAAACTAGAAACTTTTTGGAGAAGATTCATGCGTTTTAATACACTTCATTACATTCACAAAAGGCTTCAAAATTGTTGACGGAAAAGCTTCCTAAATACTCAAAACCCAGAAGCTTCCGGCGGGGGGGAGGGACTTTGCCCCCTGGGACCCCCTATCATCAGGGCGGTGCCCTGGACCCCTCGCACAAAATCCTGGATCTGCCCCCGAGTAGTACTTTAAAGCTGAAAGGAAACAAACAATACACATGTCAGTAAATGCTATGTGAAATCATAAATAATGCACAAGGGTCCAGTCTCTCATAAACTAAAAAAAATAACAATAACAACCAGAAATGTACCGAATCTTATATTATAGGAATGGCCAATCATAAAATCAGGTTTGTGAAAAATCATTTGCAATTACAGCATGAAAATCTTCATTGAAGAGGCAGACAATAATAATACAAAATATTTGATCAATGGATAACAAAACATATATCAAGTCATGAAAACAAACCCTTAACAAAGATAATTTTTGTGGTAATTTCTTTTTAAATAATTTCCCCCTATTTGTCCCATTTGGTGACAAAAGCTTCCTTCAAATGAACATTTCAAAGATGGCAACAATGGGAATTTCTTTGTTCATAAAATTTATTCATTTTTACTTCTACTACCTCGAAACAACAGAAAACAAACAAATCTTAGAATGAAACTAGAAAGCCTTCAAAATGTTGCCTCACAAATATTTTGGCGCGCTCTCGGTACCCTCCATTACACTGATATTTTGGCAACAGTTTTCACTGGAAGCGTGACCTACTTACCATTATTCAACAGAAGTGACGCACAGCATTGTCATTACTCATTCGTGACTAAGTCAGAATTCTAACAAACTGGTCAATGGTGTAAAAATTTGCACCGGAAATACAAATGGACATTCGAAAATCAAAATTACTTACCTTCTACCACAAACACGCCACCGAATTCAAATGGGAATCGTGCGCGGGAACTTGGGTCATGGGGTTAGGGGAAACCCTAGTCACGTGATCATAATCATGGCATCATTGATTCTACAAAACTTGGCGTCATGTTTGAATTTACAAGTTAAACTACACGTGTCGTATGAAAACAAACACAGAAAACGTTAATTTTAATCGTATATATACTATAAAACAACGTTTCGTGTATGAGAAATACTGGAAAAACACAAAAATATTGAACACACAAAGTGGACGCGAAAGGATATCATAATCTCAGAACTTGGGACATTTTGTCATCTCCGCAGCGCTGCAGTGATAAACAATGACAAAAATGTTGATATATACATAACTTACCTTCTTCTCCATTATCATCTCCTATTCCACCATAAAAGTCAATATCTAAAAAATAATATAATTACGTCAGTAAAGGCGGAAAAGTTCAAATTTCGTAAATAGAACAGAGTTTATTAAATGAGGTGGACTCACCCGCCATGTTGAAAAGGAGCACGCTACTTTGTAAAGCTTATGCTGATTGGTCAATGCCTCTGAAATTCTGTTAATTGATTGGTTAGGGGATTTTTTGTTGTTCGGATGATTCCGATGTCGGTCGTAAACGTGTTCGGTAATATATGTGAATGAATGGCGGACTACATTCAATCTACTTTCTCTTATTTAGAGGACATAATGCCTATTTCCGAATATAAAACTAACGTAAGAATGTTCTTGAAGGAAATATTGATTAAATAATATAGTTTTCAAATGTTCTGCTATTGTTTTATAATGAATTAAAATGAAAACAAAGGATTTTCACTTGTGTATGTGATAAGGCAGTCAGTGCTCGTGAACTTCCGCTACAGAAAAAGAGACCATAAGTTACATAACGAAATATAAGCCTTTCTGTGGAGAGATGCGAATAAATTTTAAAATTTTTCTCTTAATTAGTGAAAAAATAATTGTGTTTTATTCATTTAATATACTCTAGTATTGGCGTGATGAACAATCAAACATTTCTCACTTTGGGGTTCTATTAAGGGAACTTTATGTGAAGACCATAAAATTGAATAATAATTATCACCAATCATAATGATAGGAATGTTCTAATAAACACGCAAACTAGCATTCTAATACATTCAGAACTACATTTGTTTGATAATTACAAATGTATTATTTGTTAATTATGACTACTTTACAGACAGTAAAACCACAATGTTCACAATGATTAAATTTAATTAGTTAAATCATTTAATACACAACAATAGTTTAATTCAATAAGTCCAATGGTCTTTCAATAAACAGCAAAATATCTATATATACTTGTGTTTAAAAAAAAACACATTGTACTGCCATAATTTTTGTTTTGTGAAAATCTGAGAAAATGGACCGAAATGTCCCCCCCTATTTTTTTTTTTTTTTTTTTTTTTGAGAAATGCGCTTGCACCTGCTTCTCGAGTTTTTCTATAGTGAACACAAGACTAGTGTTGCGAGAATACAAATAGAAAGTGACATATTCCGGAATCAAAAAGCATTCAAAGTTGACTTTACGAATCCCAAGAAGCACTCGATGGTCGGCTTTACGAAACGGCTTGCCATAAAAAAAAAAAAGAGAAGAAAAGTTGTCAACAGAAGAAAGACGAAAGGACAAACACTACACAGATTTTTTTATTTTTATTAAAAGCTCTACATACAAAAAAAAACAAATTTGCCATCATGTTTGGTAATGGCAATTTCACGGCAAAATTTTAGGTTCGAGTATTTTACAAATCATTAATAAACGGTAGAGAATACCGAAGGGACAATCTTCTTATAAGAACGCGCTGTGTTATTCGTAGTCACGTCCGGATAAATGTCTCGTGTGTGATAAATTAATGAACAAATCTACGTAAATTGTCATATTTCGTAATGGTCAACCAGATCGTGATGACGACCATATAATTATTGTAGCGACGACTTCAACCTATTAGCTTTGCGTCGGCAGCTGAGTTTTGTCCGGAAAATCACTTTACTTGGCACAAACCCTAGAATAAACTGTAAGTTGTGAAATGTAAACTCCATACGCTGGTGATGCTGGAATATTGTTACTGATGTCGGAAAGGGAAGTTGACTATTGGGAGAAGTAAATTCACCACGTTTGTCGTAAAGTTTTGCTTAATATCTTCCTCCGTTGTTGCTTTCAAAATCGTGGGTTCATCGGTGGTGTAATGGGTAGCATTCTCGCCTCGAGTGTGGTAGATCGTGGGTTCATCGGTGATGTAATGGATAGCATGCTCACCTCGAGTGTGGTAGATTGTGAGTTCATCGGTGGTGTAATGGGTAGCATGCTCGCCTCGAGTGTGGTAGATCGTGGGTTCATCGGTGGTGTAATGGGTAGCATGCCAGTCTCGAGTGTGGTAGATCGTGGGTTCATCGGTGGTGTAATGGGTAGCATGCTCGCCTCGAGTGTGGTAGATCGTGGATTCATCAGTGGTGTAATGGGTAGCGTGCTCACCTCGAGTGTGGTAGATCGTGGGTTCATCGATGGTGTAATGGGTATCATGCTCGCCTCGAGTGTGGTAGATTGTGGGTTCATCGGTGGTGTAATGGGTAGCATGCTCACCTCGAGTGTGGTAGATCGTGGGTTCATCGGTGGTGTAATGGGTAGCATGCTCGCCTCGAGTGTGGTAGATCGTGGGTTCATCGGTGATGTAATGGATAGCATGCTCACCTCGAGTGTGGTAGATCGTGAGTTCATCGGTGGTGTAATGGGTAGCATGCTCGCCTCGAGTGTGGTAGATCGTGGGTTCATCGGTGGTGTAATGGGTAGCATGTCAGTCTCGAGTGTGGTAGATCGTGGGTTCATCGGTGGTGTAATGGGTAGCATGCTCGCCTCGAGTGTGGTAGATCGTGGGTTCATCGGTGGTGTAATGGGTAGCATGCTCGCCTCGAGTGTGGTAGATCGTGGGTTCATCGATGGTGTAATGGGTAGCGTGCTCGGCAGCTGAGTTCTGTCCGGAAAATCACTTTACTTGGCACAAACCCTAGAATAAACTGTAAGTTGTGAAATGTAAACTCCATACGCTGGTGATGCTGGAATATTGTTACTGATGTCGGAAAGGGAAGTTGACTATTGGGAGAAGTAAATTCACCACGTTTGTCGTAAAGTTTTGCTTAATATCTTCCTCCGTTGTTGCTTTCAAAATCGTGGGTTCATCGGTGGTGTAATGGGTAGCATTCTCGCCTCGAGTGTGGTAGATCGTGGGTTCATTGGTGGTGTAATGGGTAGCATGCTCGCCTCGAGTGTGGTAGATCGTGGGTTCATTGGTGGTGTAATGGGTAGCATTCTCGCCTCGAGTATGGTAGATCGTGGGTTCATTGGTGGTATAATGGGTAGCATGCTCGCCTCGAGTATGGTAGATCGTGGATTCATCAGTGGTGTAATGGGTAGCGTGCTCACCTCGAGTGTGGTAGATCGTGGGTTCATCGGTGGTGTAATGGGTATCATGCTCGCCTCGAGTGTGGTAGATTATGGGTTCATCGGTGGTGTAATGGGTAGCATGCTCACCTCGAGTGTGGTAGATCGTGGGTTCATCGGTGGTGTAATGGGTAGCATGCTCGCCTCGAGTGTGGTAGATCGTGGGTTCATCGGTGATGTAATGGATAGCATGCTCACCTCGAGTGTGGTAGATTGTGAGTTCATCGGTGGTGTAATGGGTAGCATGCTCGCCTCGAGTGTGGTAGATCGTGGGTTCATCGGTGGTGTAATGGGTAGCATGCCAGTCTCGAGTGTGGTAGATCGTGGGTTCATCGGTGGTGTAATGGGTAGCATGCTCGCCTCGAGTGTGGTAGATCGTGGATTCATCAGTGGTGTAATGAGTAGCGTGCTCACCTCGAGTGTGGTAGATCGTGGGTTCATCGATGGTGTAATGGGTATCATGCTCGCCTCGAGTGTGGTAGATTGTGGGTTCATCGGCGGTGTAATGGGTAGCATGCTCACCTCGAGTGTGGTAGATCGTGGGTTCATCGGTGGTGTAATGGGTAGCATGCTCGCCTCGAGTGTGGTAGATCGTGAGTTCATCGGTGGTGTAATGGGTAGCATGCTCGCCTCGAGTGTGGTAGATCGTGGGTTCATCGGTGGTGTAATGGGTAGCATGTCAGTCTCGAGTGTGGTAGATCGTGGGTTCATCGGTGGTGTAATGGGTAGCATGCTCGCCTCGAGTGTGGTAGATCGTGGGTTCATCGGTGGTGTAATGGGTAGCATGCTCGCCTCGAGTGTGGTAGATCGTGGGTTCATCGATGGTGTAATGGGTAGCGTGCTCACCTCGAGTGTGGTAGATCGTGGGTTCATCGGCGGTGTAATGGTTAGGGTGCTCACCTCGAGTGTGGTAAATCGTGGGTTCATCGGTGGTGTAATGGGTAGCATGCTCGCCTCGAGTGTGGTAGATTGTGGGTTCATCGGTGGTGTATTGGGTAGCCTGCTCACCTCGAATGTGGTAGATCGTGGGTTCATCGGTGGTGTATTGGGTAGCATGCTCGCCTCGAGTGTGGTAGATCGTGGGTTCATCGGTGATGTAATGGGTAGCATGCTCACCTCGAGTGTGGTAGATCGTGAGTTCATCGGTGGTGTAATGGGTAGCATGTTCGCCTCGAGTGTGGTAGATCGGTGGTGTAATGGGTAGCATGCTCGCCTCGACTGTGGTAGATCGTGGGTTCATCGGTGGTGTAATGGGTAGCGTGCTCACCTCGAGTGTGGTAGATCGTGGGTTCATCGGTGGTGTAATGGGTAGCGTGCTCGCCTCGAGTGTGGTAGATCGTGGGTTCATCGGTGGTGTAATGGGTAGTATGCCAGTCTCGAGTGTGGTAGATCGTGGGTTCATCGGTGGTGTAATGGGTAGCATGCTTGCCTCGACTGTGGTAGATCGTGGGTTCATCGGTGGTGTAATGGGTAGAGTGCTCACCTCGAGTGTGGTAGATCGTGGGTTCATCGGTGGTGTAATGGGTAGCATGCTCGCTTCGACTGTGGTAGATCGTGGGTTCATCGGTGGTGTAATGGGTAGCGTGCTCACCTCGAGTGTGGTAGATCGTGGGTTCATCGGTGGTGTAATGGGTAGCGTGCTCACCTCGAGTGTGGTAGATCGTGGGTTCATCGGTGGTGTAATGGGTAGCGTGCTCACCTCGAGTGTGGTAGATCGTGGGTTCATCGGTGGTGTAATGGGTAGCGTGCTCGCCTCGAGTGTGGTAGATCGTGGGTTCATCGGTGGTGTAATGGGTAGCATTCTCGCCTCGAGTGTGGTAGATCGTGGATTCATCGGTGGTGTAATGGGTAGCGTGCTCACCTCGATTGTGGTAGATCGTGGGTTCATCGGTGATGTAATGGGTAGCATGCCAGCCTCGAGTGTGGTAGATCGTGGGTTCATCGGTGGTGTAATGGGTAGCATGCTTGCCTCGACTGTGGTAGATCGTGAGTTCATCGGTGGTGTAATGGGTAGAGTGCTCACCTCGATTGTGGTAGATCGTGGGTTCATCGGTGGTGTAATGGGTAGCATGCTCGTCTCGACTGTGGTAGATCGTGGGTTCATCGGTGGTGTAATGGGTAGCGTGCTCACCTCGAGTGTGGTAGATCGTGGGTTCATCGGTGGTGTAATGGGTAGCATGCTCGCCTCGAGTGTGGTAGATCGTGGGTTCATCGGTGGTGTAATGGGTAGCGTGCTCGCCTCGAGTGTGATAGATCGTGGGTTCATCGGTGGTGTAATGGGTAGCATGCCAGTCTCGAGTGTGGTAGATCGTGGGTTCATCGGTGGTGTAATGGGTAGCATGCTCACCTCGAGTGTTGTAGATCGTGGGTTCATCGGTGGTGTATTGGGTAGCATGCTCGCCTCGAGTGTGGTAGATCGTGGGTTCATCGGTGGTGTAATGGGTAGCATGCTCGCCTCGAGTGTGGTAGATCGTGGGTTCATCGGTGGTGTAATGTGTAGCATGGTCGCCTCGAGTGTGGTAGAACGTGGGTTCATCGGTGGTTTAATGGGTAGCGTGCTCACCTCGAGTGTGGTAGATCGTGGGTTCATCGGTGGTGTAATGGGTAGCATGCCAGTCTCGAGTGTGGTAGATCGTGGGTTCATCGGTGGTGTAATGGGTAGCATGCTCGCCTCGAGTGTGGTAGATCGTGGATTCATCAGTGGTGTAATGGGTAGCGTGCTCACCTCGAGTGTGGTAGATCGTGGGTTCATCGATGGTGTAATGGGTATCATGCTCGCCTCGAGTGTGGTAGATTGTGGGTTCATCGGTGGTGTAATGGGTAGCATGCTCACCTCGAGTGTGGTAGATCGTGGGTTCATCGGTGGTGTAATGGGTAGCATGCTCGCCTCGAGTGTGGTAGATCGTGGGTTCATCGGTGATGTAATGGATAGCATGCTCACCTCGAGTGTGGTAGATCGTGAGTTCATCGGTGGTGTAATGGGTAGCATGCTCGCCTCGAGTGTGGTAGATCGTGGGTTCATCGGTGGTGTAATGGGTAGCATGCCAGTCTCGAGTGTGGTAGATCGTGGGTTCATCGGTGGTGTAATGGGTAGCATGCTCGCCTCGAGTGTGGTAGATCGTGGGTTCATCGGTGGTGTAATGGGTAGCATGCTCGCCTCGAGTGTGGTAGATCGTGGGTTCATCGATGGTGTAATGGGTAGCGTGCTCACCTCGAGTGTGGTAGATCGTGGGTTCATCGGCGGTGTAATGGTTAGGGTGCTCACCTCGAGTGTGGTAAATCGTGGGTTCATCGGTGGTGTAATGGGTAGCATGCTCGCCTCGAGTGTGGTAGATTGTGGGTTCATCGGTGGTGTATTGGGTAGCCTGCTCACCTCGAATGTGGTAGATCGTGGGTTCATCGGTGGTGTATTGGGTAGCATGCTCGCCTCGAGTGTGGTAGATCGTGGGTTCATCGGTGATGTAATGGGTAGCATGCTCACCTTGAGTGTGGTAGATCGTGAGTTCATCGGTGGTGTAATGGGTAGCATGTTCGCCTCGAGTGTGGTAGATCGGTGGTGTAATGGGTAGCATGCTCGCCTCGACTGTGGTAGATCGTGGGTTCATCGGTGGTGTAATGGGTAGCGTGCTCACCTCGAGTGTGGTAGATCGTGGGTTCATCGGTGGTGTAATGGGTAGCGTGCTTGCCTCGAGTGTGGTAGATAGTGGGTTCATCGGTGGTGTAATGGGTAGTATGCCAGTCTCGAGTGTGGTAGATCGTGGGTTCATCGGTGGTGTAATGGGTAGCATGCTTGCCTCGACTGTGGTAGATCGTGGGTTCATCGGTGGTGTAATGGGTAGAGTGCTCACCTCGAGTGTGGTAGATCGTGGGTTCATCGGTGGTGTAATGGGTAGCATGCTCGCTTCGACTGTGGTAGATCGTGGGTTCATCGGTGGTGTAATGGGTAGTGTGCTCACCTCGAGTGTGGTAGATCGTGGGTTCATCGGTGGTGTAATGGGTAGCATGGTCGCCTCGAGAGTGGTAGATCGTGGGTTCATCGGAGGTGTAATGGGTAGCGTGCTCACCTCGAGTGTGGTAGATCGTGGGTTCATCGGTGGTGTAATGGGTAGCGTGCTCACCTCGAGTGTGGTAGATCGTGGGTTCATCGGTGGTGTAATGGGTAGCGTGCTCGCCTCGAGTGTGGTAGATCGTGGGTTCATCGGTGGTGTAATGGGTAGCATTCTCGCCTCGAGTGTGGTAGATCGTGGATTCATCGGTGGTGTAATGGGTAGCGTGCTCACCTCGATTGTGGTAGATCGTGGGTTCATCGGTGATGTAATGGGTAGCATGCCAGCCTCGAGTGTGGTAGATCGTGGGTTCATCGGTGGTGTAATGGGTAGCATACTTGCCTCGAGTGTGGTAGATCGTGGGTTCATCGGTGGTGTAATGGGTAGCATGCTCACCTCGAGTGTTGTAGATCGTGGGTTCATCGGTGGTGTATTGGGTAGCATGCTCGCCTCGAGTGTGGTAGATCGTGGGTTCATCGGTGGTGTAATGGGTAGCATGCTCGCCTCGAGTGTGGTAGATCGTGGGTTCATCGGTGGTGTAATGGGTAGCATGGTCGCCTCGAGTGTGGTAGAACGTGGGTTCATCGGTGGTTTAATGGGTAGCGTGCTCACCTCGAGTGTGGTAGATCGTGGGTTCATCGGAGGTGTAATGGGTAGCATGCTCGCCTCGAGTGTGGTAGATCGTGGGTTCATCGGTGGTTTAATGGGTAGCATGCTCGCCTCGACTGTGGTAGATCGTGGGTTCATCGGTGGTGTAATGGGTAGCGTGCTCACCTCGAGTGTGGTAGATCGTGGGTTCATCGGTGGTGTAATGGGTAGCATGGTCGCCTCGAGAGTGGTAGATCGTGGGTTCATCGGAGGTGTAATGGGTAGCGTGCTCACCTCGATTGTGGTAGATCGTGGGTTCATCGGTGGTGTAATGGGTAGCGTGCTCACCTCGAGTGTGGTAGATCGTGGGTTCATCGGTGGTGTAATGGGTAGCGTGCTCGCCTCGAGTGTGGTAGATCGTGGATTCATCGGTGGTGTAATGGGTAGCGTGCTCACCTCGATTGTGGTAGATCGTGGGTTCATCGGTGATGTAATGGGTAGCATGCCAGCCTCGAGTGTGGTAGATCGTGGGTTCATCGGTGGTGTAATGGGTAGCATGCTTGCCTCGACTGTGGTAGATCGTGAGTTCATCGGTGGTGTAATGGGTAGAGTTCTCACCTCGATTGTGGTAGATCGTGGGTTCATCGGTGGTGTAATGGGTAGCATGCTCGCCTCGACTGTGGTAGATCGTGGGTTCATCGGTGGTGTAATGGGTAGCGTGCTCACCTCGAGTGTGGTAGATCGTGGGTTCATCGGTGGTGTAATGGGTAGCATGCTCGTCTCGAGTGTGGTAGATCGTGGGTTCATCGGTGGTGTAATGGGTAGCATGCCAGTCTCGAGTGTGGTAGATCGTGGGTTCATCGGTGGTGTAATGGGTAGCATGCTCACCTCGAGTGTTGTAGATCGTGGGTTCATCGGTGGTGTATTGGGTAGCATGCTCGCCTCGAGTGTGGTAGATCGTGGGTTCATCGGTGGTGTAATGGGTAGCATGCTCGCCTCGAGTGTGGTAGATCGTGGGTTCATCGGTGGTGTAATGTGTAGCATGGTCGCCTCGAGTGTGGTAGATCGTGGGTTCATCGGTGGTTTAATGGGTAGCGTGCTCACCTCGAGTGTGGTAGATCGTGGGTTCATCGGAGGTGTAATGGGTAGCATGCTCGCCTCGAGTGTGGTAGATCGTGGGTTCATCGGTGGTGTAATGGGTAGCGTGCTCGCTTCGAGTGTGGTAGATCGTGGGTTCATCGGTGGTGTAAAGGGTAGCATGCCAGTCTCGAGTGTGGTAGATCGTAGGTTCATCGGTGGGGTAATGGGTAGCATGCTCGCCTCGAGTGTGGTAGATCGTGTGTTCATCGGTGGTGTAATGGGTAGCATGCTCGCCTCGAGTGTGGTAGATCGTGGGTTCATCGATGGTGTAATGGGTAGCGTGCTCACCTCGAGTGTGGTAGATCGTGGGTTCATCGGCTGTGTAATGGATAGGGTGCTCACCTCTAGTGTGGTAAATCGTGGGTTCATCGGTGATGTAATGGGTAGCATGCTCGCCTCGAGTATGGTAGATTGTGGGTTCATCGGTGGTGTAATGGGTAGCATACTCGCCTCGAGTGTGGTAGATCGTGGGTTCATCGGTGGTGTAATGGGTAGCATGCCAGCCTCGAGTGTGGTAGATCGTGAGTTCATCGGTGGTGTAATGGGTAGCATGCTCGCCTCGAGTGTGGTAGATCGTGAGTTCATCGGTGGTGTAATGGGCAGCATGCTCGCCTCGAGTGTGGTAGATCGTGGGTTCATCGGTGGTGTAATGGGTAGCATGGTCGCCTCAAGTGTGGTAGATCGTGGGTTCATCGGTGGTGTAATGGGTAGCGTGCTCACCTCGAGTGTGGTAGATCGTGGGTTCATCGGTGGTGTAATGGGTAGCATGCTCACCTCGAGTGTGGTAGATCGTGGGTTCATCGGTGGTGTAATGGGTAGCGTGCTCACCTCGAGTGTGGTAGATCGTGGGTTCATCGGTGGTGTAATGGGTAGCATTCTCGCCTCGAGTGTGGTAGATCGTGGGTTCATTGGTGGTGTAATGGGTAACATGCTCGCCTCGAGTGTGGTAGATTGTGGGTTCATCGGTGGTGTAATGGGTAGCGTGCTCGCTTCGAGTGTGGTAGATCGTGGGTTCATCGGTGGTGTAAAGGGTAGCATGCCAGTCTCGAGTGTGGTAGATCGTGGGTTCATCGGTGGGGTAATGGGTAGCATGCTCGCCTCGAGTGTGGTAGATCGTGTGTTCATCGGTGGTGTAATGGGTAGCATGCTCGCCTCGAGTGTGGTAGATCGTGGGTTCATCGATGGTGTAATGGGTAGCGTGCTCACCTCGAGTGTGGTAGATCGTGGGTTCATCGGCTGTGTAATGGATAGGGTGCTCACCTCTAGTGTGGTAAATCGTGGGTTCATCGGTGATGTAATGGGTAGCATGCTCGCCTCGAGTATGGTAGATTGTGGGTTCATCGGTGGTGTAATGGGTAGCATACTCGCCTCGAGTGTGGTAGATCGTGGGTTCATCGGTGGTGTAATGGGTAGCATGCCAGCCTCGAGTGTGGTAGATCGTGAGTTCATCGGTGGTGTAATGGGTAGCATGCTCGCCTCGAGTGTGGTAGATCGTGAGTTCATCGGTGGTGTAATGGGCAGCATGCTCGCCTCGAGTGTGGTAGATCGTGGGTTCATCGGTGGTGTAATGGGTAGCATGGTCGCCTCAAGTGTGGTAGATCGTGGGTTCATCGGTGGTGTAATGGGTAGCGTGCTCACCTCGAGTGTGGTAGATCGTGGGTTCATCGGTGGTGTAATGGGTAGCATGCTCACCTCGAGTGTGGTAGATCGTGGGTTCATCGGTGGTGTAATGGGTAGCGTGCTCACCTCGAGTGTGGTAGATCGTGGGTTCATCGGTCGTGTAATGGGTAGCATTCTCGCCTCGAGTGTGGTAGATCGTGGGTTCATTGGTGGTGTAATGGGTAACATGCTCGCCTCGAGTGTGGTAGATTGTGGGTTCATCGGTGGTGTAATGGGTAGCGTGCTCACCTCGAGTGTGGTAGATCGTGGGTTCATCGATGATGTAATGGGTAGCATGCCAGCCTCGAGTGTGGTTGATCGTGGGTTCACCGGTGGTGTAATGGGTAGCATGCTCGCCTCGAGTGTGGCAGATCGTGGGTTCATCGATGGTGTAATGGGTAGCGTGTTCACCTCGAGTGTGGTAGATCGTGGGTTCATCGGTGGTGTAATGGGTAGCATGCTCGCCTCGAGTGTAGTAGATCGTAGGTTCATCGGTAATGTAATGGGTAGCATGCTCACCTCGAGTGTGGTAGATCGTGTGTTCATCGGTGGTGTAATGGGTAGCATGCTCGCCTCGAGTGTGGTAGATCGTGGGTTCATCGGTGGTGTAATGGGTAGCATGCTCGCCTCGAGTGTGGTAGATCGTGGGTTCATCGGTGGTGTAATGAGTAGCGTGCTCACCTCGAGTGTGGTAGATCGTGGGTTCATCGGTGGTGTAACGGGTAGCATGCTCGCCTCGAGTGTGATAGATCGTGGGTTCATCGGTGGTGTAACGGGTAGCGTGTTCGCCTCGAGTGTGGTAGATCGTGGGTTCATCGGTGGTGTAATGGGTAGCATGCTCGCCTCGAGTGTGATAGATCGTGGGTTCATCGGTGGTGTAATGGGTAGCGTGCTCACCTCGAGTGTGGTAGATCGTGGGTTCATCGGTGGTGTAATGGGTAGCGTGCTCCCCTCGAGTGTGGTAGATCGTGGGTTCATCGGTGGTGTAATGGGTAGCATGCCAGTCTCGAGTGTGGTAGATCGTGGGTTCCTCGGTGGTGTAATGGGTTGCATGCTCGCCTCGAGTGTGGTAGATCGTGGGTTCATCGGTGGTGTAATGGGTAGCATGCTCGCCTCGAGTGTGGTAGATCGTTGGTTCATCGGTGGTGTAATGGGTAGCATGCTCACCTCGAGTGTGGTAGATCGTGGGTTCATCGGCTGTGTAATGGATAGGGTGCTCACCTCGAGTGTGGTAAATCGTGGGTTCATCGGTGGTGTAATGGGTAGCATGCTCACCTCGAGTGTGGTAGGTCGTGGGTTCATCGGTGGTGTAATGAGTAGCGTGCTCACCTCGAGTGTGGTAGATCGTGGGTTCATCAGTGGTGTAATGGGTAGCGTGCTCACCTCGAGTGTGGTGTAATGGGTAGCATGCTCGCCTCGAGTGTGGTAGATCGTGAGTTCATCGGTGGTGTAATGGGTAGCATGCTCGCCTCCAGTTTGGTAGATCGTGGGTTCATCGGTGGTGTAATGGGTAGCATGCTCGCCTCGAGTGTGGTAGATCGTGGGTTCATCGGTGGTGTAATGAGTAGCGTGCTCACCTCGAGTGTGGTAGATCGTGGGTTCATCGGTGGTGTAACGGGTAGCATGCTCGCCTCGATTGTGGTAGATCGTGGGTTCATCGGTGGTGTAATGGGTAGCATGCTCACCTTGAGTGTGGTAGATCGTGGGTTCATCGGTGGTGTAATGGGTAGCGTGCTCACCTCGAGTGTGGTGTAATGGGTAGCATGCTCGCCTCGAGTGTGGTAGATCGTGGGTTCATCGGTGGTGTAATGGGTAGCATGCTCGCCTCGAGTGTGGTAGATCGTGGGTTCATCGGTGGTGTAATGAGTAGCGTGCTCACCTCGAGTGTGGTAGATCGTGGGTTCATCGGTGGTGTAACGGGTAGCATGCTCGCCTCGAGTGTGATAGATCGTGGGTTCATCGGTGGTGTAACGGGTAGCGTAATCGCCTCGAGTGTGGTAGATCGTGGGTTCATCGGTGGTGTAATGGGTAGCATGCTCGCCTCGAGTGTGGTAGATCGTGGGTTCATCGGTGGTGTAATGGGTAGCGTGCTCACCTCGAGTGTGGTAGATCGTGGGTTCATCGGTGGTGTAATGGGTAGCGTGCTCCCCTCGAGTGTGGTAGATCGTGGGTTCATCGGTGGTGTAATGGGTAGCATGCCAGTCTCGAGTGTGGTAGATCGTGGGTTCATCGGTGGTGTAATGGGTTGCATGCTCGCCTCGAGTGTGGTAGATCGTGGGTTCATCGGTGGTGTAATGGGTAGCATGCTCGCCTCGAGTGTGGTAGATCGTGGGTTCATCGGTGGTGTAATGGGTAGCATGCTCACCTCGAGTGTGGTAGATCGTGGGTTCATCGGCTGTGTAATGGATAGGGTGCTCACCTCGAGTGTGGTAAATCGTGGGTTCTTCGGTGGTGTAATGGGTAGCATGCTCGCCTCGAGTATGGTAGATTGTGGGTTCATCGGTGGTGTAATGGGTAGCATGCTCGCCTCGAGTCTGGTAGGTCGTGGGTTCATCGGTGGTGTAATGAGTTGCGTGCTCACCTCGAGTGTGGTAGATCGTGGGTTCATCGGTGGTGTAATGGGTAGCGTGCTCACCTCGAGTGTGGTGTAATGGGTAGCATGCTCGCCTCGAGTGTGGTAGATCGTGAGTTCATCGGTGTTGTAATGGGTAGCATGCTCGCCTCCAGTGTGGTAGATCGTGGGTTCATCGGTGGTGTAATGGGTAGCATGCCCGCCTCGAGTGTGGTAGATCGTGGGTTCATCGGTGGTGTAATGAGTAGCGTGCTCACCTCGAGTGTGGTAGATCGTGGGTTCATCGGTGGTGTAACGGGTAGCATGCTCCCCTCGAGTGTGGTAGATCGTGGGTTCATCGGTGGTGTAATGGGTAGCATGCTCACCTCGAGTGTGGTAGATCGTGGGTTCATCGGTGGTGTAATGGGTAGCGTGCTCACCTCGAGTGTGGTGTAATGGGTAACATGCTCGCCTCGAGTGTGGTAGATCGTGGGTTCATCGGTGGTGTAATGGGTAGCATGCTCACCTCGAGTGTGGTAGATCGTGGGTTCATCGGTGGTGTAATGGGTAGCGTGCTCACCTCGAGTGTGGTGTAATGGGTAGCATGCTCGCCTCGAGTGTGGTAGATCGTGGGTTCATCGGTGGTGTAATGGGTAGCATGCTCACCTCGAGTGTGGTAGATCGTGGGTTCATCGGTGGTGTAATGGGTAGCGTGCTCACCTCGAGTGTGGTGTAATGGGTAGCATGCTCGCCTCGAGTGTGGTAGATCGTGGGTTCATAGGTGGTGTAATGGGTAGCATGCTCGCCTCGAGTGTGGTAAATCGTGTGTTCATCGGTGGTGTAATGGGTAGCATACTCGCCTCGAGTGTGGTAGATCGTGAGTTCGAGCCCCAATCGGGTCATAACAAAGACGTACTATACAATTGGTGTTTATTGTTACTTTGCTAAATACGCAGAAATAAGGAGAAAGAGGAAAGACTGGTTGGCTCGGAATCGGACCAAGTAGAACAACTTGTCTATCCGCGGAGTGTTGTTTCAGTGAACTAGCACTATAAAAATCCAACTAAGCGTGTTTGTCTAGTATAAAGCGGACCTCATCACCATCTCATTGAAAATTAACTTGTTCTCGCCATGATATAGCTGAAAAATTGCTGAGTTGGCCTTAAACAACAATCACTCGCATCTATTGGTAATAGTCAAAAGATCTGGGCCGGTTGTTCAAAACAATGGATAAAGTTATCCACTGGACAAATATTTATCCTGGACAACTTCTGTCCACTGGATAAATGTGGTTGTTCAAAAGTTATCCACTGGACAAATATGATTTATCCTGGACAACTTTGTCCAGTCTAATATGGTACGGATAAAGTTTTATCCAGTGGATAAATATGATCGCCAATAGTAATTACATTAGATTTTTTGTTTGTTGTCATGAAGTTTTCCTCTTTTCAATTTGAAAAATAGTATTTCCCCTTTTTGAAAATAGATTACACATAACAGGAACTAAGACAACTAGACAGATTTTAAATACAAATGTAAATAAATAAATGCTATACAAAAAAATTGAGAAAAAAACGTGCATTCCATCAGAACTGATTTCCGATTTAATTTGTTGCGCAGTGCAAGTAAATTAAAGAGAGGTGTAATTGAAGGGACTGGTGGGTGCTTTTGGTTTTCCGTATTCGTGAATTTTTCTTCCTCCAATATTTTTGTTGGTTTTTTTGTTGCCGTGAATCGTGATGGGCGAATCATTTTCAGTCAAATTTATTTTACTTTCTTTATGATATACGCCTCTCGTCTACGTTTTTATGAACCTTTGTTTTCAATGTGATCTTCTGTGTTTGTTCTTTGTTTGGTTTTTTCTCTCAACCCGATGTCAATATTACATGAATTACTGGACACATCCACCATTCAATTGTTGACAAAATAGAGCCGACTAGTGAGTATGTATAAATGGTAAAAACAAATACCTTATCAATTACATTGGGTTTCATATATTTGTGAAATGTGATCGGAAAAATGTATTTACCGTGCGTTCAATTGATCAGTAAAAATACTTTTGATGAACCGTGACGAGGACCCCCTCCCTTGTTTAACCTCAAAAGTGGAAGAATAGCTAATGATGACATTTGTTCTGGAAAATTGTTTACTAGATCTGTTTGTTGTTTTGGATTTAAACTTGAGATCGATTTTAATTGATAATTCTTTTTTTTTCTCTCTCAAAAATTGGAAATAAATATTATTTATTTTATTTGTTTTTGACAACAGTATGAACAATGTCATTCAGTGTACGTGTGTAGATTTCTGTGAAAATATCCAATCCTAAGACATGTACGTTAAATGTCCCAAAATCCAATCAACATATTTTGTAAACTGTGATATTTACATGTATATAGGGAGTAGCGCATAGTCCCAAAATGTCACTTATTTCAAGCAAGCCCACTTCAATAGATTCCATGTCTTCCAGAACACAATTTGGATTTTATTGTTGTAAGATTCCTAAACACTACATCATTAAGTACAATAATTGAACTGAATCATAATAAAATATTTCTAAAGTTTTGTAAAATTTTGTTTTTCGTAACTTTGGAGTATTATTTCATGATCTGAAAAAAGAAGGTTTCGCTTAAAAAAACTTGTCTAATAAACTGTGTAAGTAAAACTAATTAGAAAACAAATGTGTGATTAATCATAATTTGGCTAACAAAAACTTGAAAACGAATTCTATGGAGACATAAATTCCCAGCTCCAACACAAAGATAACAAAATGATTGGTCATAAATCATTTGCAGATCGCAACAAATAAATTGAAACTACTTGAAATGTCGCTGAACATAGCAGATATATTAAAAAAAAAATTTGGTTTGGATTGCATTTAGAAAGGAAGTACAAAGAATCATGGGAGTTGTCCACTGGACAAAATTTTATCCAGTGAATATCTAGCCAATCATTGTCATTGCGTTTGAACAACCAATTTTATCCACTGGCTAGCTGTCCACTGGATAAGGAGCTGTCCAGTGGACAACTTTATCCAGTATTTTGAACAACCGAGCCCTGATGATGAGCCACTATATATATCACTTCACTCATAAGTAAATATAGAGGTTCAACGCATTTAGAACTTGGAAAAGGGTCGTCTTAACAGCATTAAAGGCCCCCGGGCAAAGTAGTGTTTAACATTAAAAAAAACATGCTGTGCACAACATACACAGATTAGCACAGGACCCCTATGCTCGTAGGACTGACTTGGAGTATTGAAACTACAACTGATAATGGAAAGTCTTAGAAACAACATAATGGCTGATGAATCATCAATACACAAATTACTATTTTCCCATAAAGACGAACTATTATTGATAGCTTTCTCTTCATATTAATTTGCAGTTAGCCTATAAATGAAATTCCAAAGAATAGGGTTTAACCGTTTGATTTCCAATCGGACATCAAAACAATAAATGTTATGAATAGCATCAGTTGTAAGACTTGGCGGAACATAGGATTTGACACATTTTTTGGATCAATTCCAATGTTTTTGTTCTAGGCATTCAACCTTCTTCATTGACTGTAAACTTTCAGAAAGTTGACAAATATTTGTTTGTATACCTTTGGTTCAATGCATGTAATGCATCAATACTCTTTTGATGTTCATAAAGTTGTATATGTAATCTGTGCCTGCTATACAAATCACCCTGCTTCATTTCTTCACCTCATATTTTCGAACTTAAACCGAAGAGCCCAAACATGATTTAAGCATCCCAGAAACATGTTTATGCTATACTTCATGCTGTCAGATGAAACATTTAAGCTACTAGTATGTTAGCATTGAATTTGCATAGCTTATCTTCATACAGGAACTGCTCACCCTTCGCGAGCACCTGTGTTCACTCCTGGTTTTTGGTGGGGTCCATGTTGTAAAGGTGAACGTATAAACCTTTGCGTTATGACATACAAAATGCACATAGCTTATTCTACTTGGTTCATGATTCCGTTTATTATCTATTTGCAGTGGCAAGAGTTCGCGTTTTCCTGGCTCTGCCGGCCGACTTTACTGTGTATAAAACTTACCGTTCAATATATTGAAAAAAAGTTAAAAATGACATACCACTTGTATTAATATAATATAATTAACATAATATAATATAATATAATTAATATAATATAATATAATATAATTAATATAATATAATATAATATAATATAATTAATATAATATAATATAATTAATATAATATAATATAATATAATTAATATAATATAATATAAATATAATATAATTAATATTATATAATTAATATAATATAATATAATTAATATAATATAATATAAATATAATATAATTAATATAATATAATTAATATAATATAATTAATATAATATAATTAATATAATATAATATAATTAATATAATATAACATAATTAATATAATATAATATAATATAATATAAATATAATATAATATAATATAATATAATATAATATAATTAATATAATTAATATAATATAATATAATTAATATAATATAATATAATTAATATAATATAATATAATATAAATATAATATAATTATATAAATATAATATAATTAATATAATATAATTAATATAATATAATATAATATAAATATAATATAATTATATAAATATAATATAATTAATATAATATAATTAATATAATATAATATAATTAATATAATATAATATGATTAATATAATATAATGAGCATGGTATAATATGTAAGAAGAATATAGTTGTGAAAACGTTTGAATATTCAATATAAAGCGTAAAATGTTATATAAATGATCAGAACATAATATTATTTTACAAACATTTTAATATCGTTATCACCAAATTTAAAAAAAAAGAAAAAAAAGTGGTGATTAATATCAGTACCCAGTTGTCTTGTCAGTGTCGAAGTGTCTTCTGACGAAGGTGACGATATGTTCAAGTGCCGAAGTGTATTCTGACGAAGGTGGCGATATGTTCAAGTGTCAAAGTGTCTTCTGATGAAGGTGACGGTATGTTCAAGTATCGAAGTGTCTTCTGACAAAGGTGACAATATGTTCAAGTGCCGAAGTGTATTCTGACGAAGGTGACGATATGTTCAAGTGTCGAAGTGTCTTCTGATGAAGGTGACGATATATTCAAGTGTCGAAGTGTCTTCTGATGAAGGTGACGGTATGTTCAAGTGTCGAAGTGTCTTCTGACAAAGGTGACAATATGTTCAAGTGCCGAAGTGTATTCTGACGAAGGTGACGATATGTTCAAGTGTCGAAGTGTCTTCTGATGAAGGTGACGATATGTTCAAGTGTCGAAGTGTCTTCTGATGAAGGTGACGGTATGTTCAAGTGTCGAAGTGTCTTCTGACAAAGGTGACAATATGTTCAAGTGCCGAAGTGTATTCTGACAAAGGTGGCGATATGTTCAAGTGTAGAAGTGTCTTCTGATGAAGGTGACGATATGTTCAAGTGTCGAAGTGTCTTCTGACAAAGGTGACGATATGTTCAAGTGTCAAAGTGTCTTCTGACGAAGGTGACGATATGTTCAAGTGTCGAAGTGTCTTCTGATGAAGGTGACAATATGTTCAAGTGTCAAAGTGTCTTCTGACGAAGGTGACACTATGTTCAAGTGTCGAAGTGTCTTCTGACGAAGGTGACGATATGTTCAAGCGTCGAAGTGTCTTCTGACGAAGGTGACGATATGTTCAAGTGTCGAAGTGTCTTCTGACGAAGGAAACATCCCGCCTGAATCCCCGCCGGATTGTATGTATGGAGTACACCATTCTACTGACAGATTCGAACTCACAAATTCTAGTAGTGAATAGTGATATACACTGATTGCACAACAAATGTATAAAGAGCTAACGCACAGTGTTTACCACCATGTCCCCGATTGTAGCATATGTCCTAGTGGCGACTGTTAGATGAAGCGCAATACAAACCAGACTCTCAAACACCACTTAACCGACAACAATCATCGCACGAAATGATACAGATCCCTATATACTATTATAGCACATATATAGATATGGGTAACTCCAGGCGATGACTGTTACTATAATGGCATATATTGGGATTTGTGTCATTTCGTGCCATGATTTTTAGCGGCCCCTATACAAGGGTTTGGGTCATTTAGTGCCACGATTGTTACCGACACCTGTGTCTTAATTAACATAAAATTGACTAATGTACAAACCAAATAGACATGGGATTACTGAACAGAACCTAAAACAGGAACTGTGTACATGACTATCAAATAATAATCTAACTACAATTTGGGTTCATATGTAGTTTCTAAGATGATAATTAAATATTTCCAAACAGGATCTTGTGCAATTACCTTGGTTTCCAGATAAACATAAAAACCAAAACTTGGTAGATGTTCTTTATCATCAGGGTCCAAAGTTCATGTTCTGTGGTGGTGGCATTCATAGATTTCAGATTATCATAAAAACAAACAAATTCTATAGAGAACTATCCAAAGAAAATACAGGACATATTAGTTTTTAATGTATAAGAAGTTTTCAATTAACCGCCATCTTGGATTTTCAATCAGCACCAAAAATTTTGAAAAGTACAATTTTGTGATTGGAGAATGCTGTGCTCCTTACACACAAAAAAAACCCCAACAATTTACAACAACACTTTCTAGCCACGAAAATATCTGAAATACTGCATACTTGATGTTTAACACCACTTAATCAATCATATATATACTTTGAATAAATGGAGACAACATGCATCATTGATTCAAATTTTCAGTCTTTGTAAACCAGTTAAAAAAAAAAATAAAATAAAAAAAAATGGAATTTTCAGGTTTTAAACAAAAGCATCATCTTGTACAGTACTATATCTTAACCTACCAGTTGTACTGTGATAAGAAATAATAGGCTTGGTTTGGTTTAAGAGGTTTAACACCACTTTCAACAATATTTCAGTTATATCGTGGCGGTGAGTTTTATTGGTGGAGGAAACCAACTATCTACCACAAGTTACTAACAAACTTTATCATATAATGTTGTATCGAGTACACCTTGCCATGAACGAGGTCCGAACTCACAACGTTGGTGGTGATTAGCACTTATTCCTCAGGTAGTTGTAAATCCAACTACCATACAATCACAATCACAACGCTCCCTAAGAAATAATAATCTTCTTCTTCTTCTAAATGTATCATATAAGTTTTATTTCTATGATAAAAAACAATAAATAATATAGTTTCTTCCATATTTATAGTTTCTTCCATATTTAATAAAAAGAGACAGATATATATATATATATAAATAACGTAGATATGAAAACAAATGTAACAGAATACCACCATATAATACATTAAATGTACATTGGTGATTCAAGAATCAGCTTATAACATGTAATCAAACTTTATGTTAAAGTTCAAGTTAAGTATGAGTTATTAGGAAGATGGCAGGATATCCCAGTTATTTTGAAGAATGGCTGGACTCTTCTTCAGAATAATCTCAGATAATCTGCCATCTTTGGAATAACTCGGATGCCCTGCTGATTCAATAATTAAATTTATTGAAACAGCTGGCCATCCGAGTTATTCCAACGATGGCAGGGTATCTGAGTTATTCTGAAGAAGAGTAAAACCATTGAATCGGTAGGGTATATGAGTTAATTGGAAGAAGAGTCAAAACTTTGAATCGGCAAGATATCCCAGTAATTCTGTAGAAGAGCAAAATGTTCATAGAATAATAATGAGTCAATTTAAATATCACAAAAAAAACAATTTAGATATGAAATCACACAATATTAATAACTTTGATGTGCAGCATACAATGTACATGTATATACACTTCATAATCTGCATGGTTCACTTATTACACAACAAAAATTTGCAAAACAAAAATAAAAATGCATCAACAACTAACATTTAATTATGTTGGTAGAATTTCCATGTTTATACAATGGTAGAATTCTCATAGTAATACAATCTTTTCTATATCTACCAAGTACTGACCATCTTAAATAAGATAAGATTAGTCTAGCATATTGACTATAATACTAACAGATATCAAATTTATGTCATGTGACCATTTTATTCTCAGTCAACAATGTCATTTTGAATAAATTTGTTTTAGCGTGAACAAACATCAGTTTTATAAATATTTACCCTGTAGTGGACTTTTCTATTGTACTTTATACATCACAGACAAAAATTAACATTGATGCTCGAAATGAGACATTCTAATTCTTATTTACAATAAGGAAGATAAATCTTTGTGCCTGTCCTAAGTCAGAACATTGGATTTTGTGGTATGTTGTTGTCTTTATACGGTTCTAGGATTTGATGTGAGAATTTATTGTTCGTTTTGTTGATATTGGTGGAATTGTTAATCATTTTACTTAATCGATGAAAGCATAATTGTTTTTCAAAGATAATTTTGATCACTTTTTCCACATACCTGTAAAGGTATATATTGAACATCTTAACATTGCAGTCTAATTGATATGATTTACTTTGAAATTGGGGGCCAATACTGGGTCCTTAAGACTGAGTCATCCTTTGTTTATGTTTTTTACATTAATTTTTAATTCATCCTACAAAAATTAATATAATTTCAGTATGGGTATCCTTACTTCAGTAAAATATGCTAATGAAAATAATAATGTAATATATTTCATATATGTGTGATGAAAAAACAAACTTGATAAACAGAAGGAAGAATTTTACATTGATGGTTTTATCTTTATAAGATGCATGGTTATATATATTTTTGAATGAAAAAAAAATCTTTACTTTTATAAAGTATAATTAGAGTTATCTCCCTTCTGTTAGTTAAACTAATTTGTACTCGGTTAATGCTCTACTACAAATAATACTTAATTGTTTGTTTGTTTAATGCTGTTTAATGCCACTGTCAACAATATTTCAGCTATATTGTGGCGGTCAGTTTTATTGGTGGAGGAAACTGGGTGACTCAGAGAAAACCACCGATCTGTCGCAAGTCACTGACAAACTTTATCACATAATGTTGTACACCTCGCTCTGATCGAGATTCGAACTCACAACATCAGTGGTGATAGGCACTGATTGCATAGGTAGTCATAAATCCAACTACCATACGATCACGACGGCCTCAATACTTGAATGTAATAAATATATCAATACAGTGATACTAAAAAAATCATTAATTTATTAGTACTTGCAAACCAAGATGCTCTCCACACAAACAAATAGACAATTTGTCACTGTTAATCTTGTTAGATAAGAACTAGTTTAGTAGCATATGCTACAATAGATAAATTACAGTATTTATATCTATGTTAATACAGAGAATCTAAAGACACATATCTAAAACACAATGGTAACAGAAATAATTACATCAATTTATGAATCAATACAGTTGATCTGCAAGCAGTACAACATTGACATAATATGATGAAATTTATTTTAATATTAGAATTGAAAGAATCTGCACAATATAACTAGAGGCTCACCTGGTTTTTAAAGCCATCTTTTTGTTCAAGTCAAGTTGAGTTTATGAGATAAGAGTTGCCCATCACCACCATGTTTTTCACCAAGACAAGATTAAATGAGGATTCTTTGTACAGGACTTTACATACATCTTTTGTACTGTGTAAACAAATTACTTTGATCTAGTTTTGGAATTTGTTAAGTTTGAGCCAATCAGAAACAAAAATTGCCCAATCAAGACAAAATGAGGTTTATGTACAAAGGACTTCACATACATCATTTGTACTAAAGTTACACATCATGTGGACTAGTACATTCAGAGGAGAAGATTTTTATAGTTTGAGGCAATCAGAAACAAGATTTGTTGTAGAAGACTTCACAAACATAATTCCTGCAAAGTTGACTTCCTCTTTGACCAGTAGTTTCAGAGGAGACGATCAAACTGTGAATTTTATATGTGAAAGACAGAGAGACGGATGAAGAAGACAATAGCTAAAATTGACTCTTCAACTCAGTGAGCTAAAAGAAGGTAAACATGTTCAATATACAAGCAAAAACATTTGATTTTAACAGCAATAATTGAAACCACTATCAATAGATTTAAGCACAATAAAAAAATATGTCTTAATAATAAAAGTGCTACAGGCATTGATAGATAGAATGATACACTAAGTAACATCTATTAGGGATGATTCTAGTTAGAAAATAAAATAACTAAAAATCAATGAACTGAAATCATCTACACCCCTTTCAAATGTTTCATTTCTGACCTGTTCTGACTGTGTCCAGCAATTTTCGGCAATTTCTCTCCAGAGGAAAATAGCTGAAATCAGTTAAATAACTGACAAAAATCACCCCTGATCTATACCTAAATAACTGACAAAAATCACCCCTGATCTATACCTAAATAACTGACAAAAATCACCCCTGATCTATACCTAAATAACTGACAAAAATCACCCCTGATCTATACCTAAATAACTGACAAAAATCACCCCTGATCTATACCTAAATAACTGACAAAAATCACCCCTGATCTATACCTAAATAACTGACAAAAATCACCCCTGATCTATACCTAAATAACTGACAAAAATCACCCCTGATCTATACCTAAATAACTGACAAAAATCACCCCTGATCTATACCTAAATAACTGACAAAAATCACCCCTGATCTATACCTAAATAACTGACAAAAATCACCCCTGATCTATACCTAAATAACTGACAAAAATCATCCCTGATCTATACCTAAATAACTGACAAAAATCACCCCTGATCTATACCTAAATAACTGACAAAAACCATCCCTGATCTATACCTAAATAACTGACAAAAATCACCCCTGATCTATACCTAAATAACTGACAAAAATCACCCCTGATCTATACCTAAATAACTGACAAAAATCACCCCTGATCTATACCTAAATAACTGACAAAAATCATCCCTGATCTATACCTAAATAACTGACAAAAATCACCCCTGATCTATACCTAAATAACTGACAAAAACCATCCCTGATCTATACCTAAATAACTGACAAAAATCACCCCTGATCTATACCTAAATAACTGACAAAAACCATCCCTGATCTATACCAGAACTTAATGTAAAAAACAAGATAAATGCTTTACCATAGCAATCAGAATGCCCAAGCACCAATCCTCTAGTGTTTTATAAACTGGTTCTCTCAGGATAATAATATACTTGTTATCAGTTCATTGGTCAACACACTGAACAAGGACCATTATATTATGTATATATGTTACACCCAATACATACCCCCCCTCCCCCTCCTCATTTTTTTTTAGGAAATAATCTATTTCAAGTAGTATATAATTACATTTCTATTTTCTGGCTTGCAGTGGTATTGATAATGAATTTGAGCAAAAACATACTTTACAAAAAAAACCAACCATATGGCCATTAACATATGTCAGTTTAGTTTCACTTATAAAACTAGACTGAAGCATGCCACCACACCAGTAGTTGTGGATGACAAGATAGGATAGTCAGTCAGTACAGGTAAATTATTGAATGATAGACTTTAACCACTATATGTGTGCAGTAGAAAGACAATTCGTTAGTTTGTTTACCTATTCTACAAGTTGCAACAATAAAACAATTTTTCATTCAAAGTAATTTTTATAGAATGGATGAAAATGACATTTTTTTGTTGGAAATACTGCTTAAAACAGAAAGACTTCTAACATAGCACCTTTACAATACAATCAATTAACATTATATATAACAACTGGTCCTCATATAAATCTTGTCTGATCTTTACACATTAAAATACAAAATAAATGAAATATACAAAATATCAGAAATTAATCACAGTCTTTTGCTTAGGATGAATGTTAATATCAAAACTACAACACTTGTTCATACAACAGATTATTTGTTTAATATCATTTTTGACCCTTGTATAATCTGTTATTTTATTCCTCGTTTGAATATTTCTATTTTGTTTTAAAAGAAATTCTGATTTTTTTTTTAATCTACCGATACTTAAGTCAAGGATGTAGAGCTTGCATGCTAAGTTATATATGATAGACTCAGATCAGTATCTGGACTCAAATCGGCGTCCGCTCCTCAAATCAGCATCCACTGAAGTCTTTATATCTCAAATCATGGTCCGATTTAAGGGTATTCTCAAATCGTTGTCCTTTCCAAATTCTCAGATCTATGGCCGATTTATTGGTTACGGTTAGTGTTAGGAATAGGGCATACATCAATGACATCATTGGATGTCGATTTGAGAAAGTGAGAAATGGCCATAGATTTGAGAATTGGATGGCGATTTGAAAATTGGAAAAAGGAAATCGATTTGAGAATTGGACGTCTGTGACGTAGAAATCGGACGTCCATTAGAGACTGGACGTCGATCTGAGTCTTACATATATACTATTGTTGATTTGCTTTGTTAGAATGGATTTCTCAGAGCATTATCTTGTCATAACAGATCATCCTACAATACTTTTCAGTGTCTGTTAAATTTGTTTACATATTTAAAAAAAATAACAAAAGGTTTGTAGTTTTGAAATTAATTGACAAGGCTAAAATAAACATATCAACAAGCATTAGCTGCAGTTTATATTTAAAGAATATGTTACATTTAAAATAAAATCTTTAAGACTTAGTGTTTTTGTCAATTGTTATTTCTTCAGCACTGTCTGATACTGGTCTTGAACTGGTCTTTTCAAGTGGTACTCTTTCATATATAGCTGTTCGACACATTGGACAAGTTTCTAGCTTCAATGAACACTTGAAACAGAATCCTCTGAAAAATATTAAAATATACAAAACATTGTTATTGCATTCCGATATTTTACTCCAGTTGATTCTTGATAATGTAGGACAGAGATTAGAGTTCTAATTGACCAGTAATTAGAGTTATCTTATCTTTTGATAATCATAGAATAATTCTATTGTATTTGATTAGATCTTTGCTTTATTCAGCTATTTTTATATCTTTTATATGGTATGGATGTGTTGTTATCATTTTCTGTCTGTACATATACTTTTTTCATAATAACTAAAGTTCTATTTGACAGATTCTTTTGAAAACACAGGATAAAAGTTCAGATTGACTTTGTGGAATCTAGCCCTACAATTTTCAAAACAAAATGCCCAAAGCTGCTAAAAATGGTTGATTTGTTGTAGTCTTATATGAAGTCCCATATTCAGCTATATTGCGGTCCGCAGGTTTATTGATAACAAGTTGTAGTAGTGGAAGAATTGTTTTGTTGAAAAATCTGTATATATAAACTTTTCAATTTATTCTGACATCAGAAAGCACAAGGCTAGAAATATATTATTTCACCAGCTAAATATGGACATAAAACCTAAGATTAGAGATGCATAATTTTCTACCTACCCATGACCACATGGAGTCAGACCATGTGATGCCTTCTCACCAAAACAAATGGTACAGGAATCTTCTTGCACTTCAAAATTCTTTATAAGCTTCAAACGCATATGTCTGAAATAATTAAAGAAACTACCATAAATGGCTATGTATCGGTAATGGTGCTTAATACCACTTTCAACAATATTTCAGTTATATCGTGGCAGTCAGTTTTATTGGTGGAGAAAACCGGAGTACCCAGAGAAAACCACCGACCTGCGCAAGTCACTGACAAACTTTATCACGTAATGTTGTATCAAGTACACCTTGCCATCAGTGGGATTTGAACTCACAACTTTAGTGGTGATAGGCACTGATAAATCCAATTACCGTACCATCCCGACCATCTCTCATTTTATATATAATACAAATACTTCATTTTAACTTTTTATTTACTATAGACCTACCCTATGAGATGGCTGTAATTTTGTCACCACATGATTAGTGTGCTCCACTAAGGTGGAGTAGATTGTGGATTCAGCCCTTGGCAGGTCAAACCAAACACTATAAAATTGGTACATGTATTTGTTGCTTCTTAACTAAGTACACAGTATTAAGGAGTAAGAAGAAGTTCTGGTTGGCTCAGAATCAGGATAATGTGTCTGAGTGGAGTAACATGTCTACCTACAGACTGTTGTTTCACTGAGCTACCACTATTAAAATCCAAGTAAGAGTGTCAACCTAGTACAAAGTGGACCTCATCCTCAAGTCATCAATATGTAACTTCTTCTCCTCATAATATAGATAAAAAACAATTCACTTGGTGTTAAACAACAATCACTCACTCACTCACAGTAATTTTGTCCTTTCTCGAAATAAAAGTGAAACTTTGTACTTTTGAATATAATCAACTACCGGTATACAACATCTTACATGCTTAAAAGAGAGATGAGATACTGTTATTTGAAGGGAGATATACAGACCAGGAAGGAAGACATCTTCCCCATTTCTTACCTCGGTAATATTTCCTCATCAACCAAGTTTCCATAATCATTGAAAGTCTTAAACACAGTATTTTTTGGAGGATATCTAAAAGGTTTGGCTCCGAAATTAAATTCACACTGTTGGTAAGACATAAAACTGGCAGCAGCAAAAAATCCTCCACTGAAATAGACAAAATATTTGTATTACTAGTATAAGGTTACATTTAAATCTTACTATCACAGAAAATACTTCTTTAAAACCTTATCTATTTCTTCAGCATTTGTATTCAATTTGGAGGCAAGAAAATATATTTTGTATCAACAATTTTTAATGTAAAAATGTTATCATAATAGACCAAGGATAATTTCATACTTGATATTGCTCTCTGTTGTAGCTTTAGAAAATGGACTGAATATTTATAATTGTGACATTTTGAACAAAATTTTACTTTTAAAGGACCAGAGGGCTCCTTTATATTATTTTATTAGCCATTGATACAATAATCCTAATCCTATTATAGTAAAGCTTGTCTTAAGAGACCTCTCTTATGGTAAACCAACCTCTGTTATAAGACCACTCTAAAATACTACAGCTCTTCATTATCTACTTAAAACAAACTTTTTATCAGAGACCATCTTTTTTTAAAAACCACATGTTATTGGCAAATGGGATCAGAGACCATCTTTCTTTACAGACCACATGTTATTGGCAAAAGGAAAGATCTCAGAGACCATCTTTGTTCAAAGACCACATGTTATTGGCCAAAGAAAAGATCTCAGACACCATCTTTCTTTACAGACCACATGTTATTGGCAAAAGGGAAGATCTTAGAGACCATCTTTGTTCAAAGACCACATTATTTAAGCCCATAGATTTGTCTTTGAGTTTATTCTAAAAATACACATTTCACATATACCTTGAAGTCAATGAAATTTTAATTCTTTACAATTATAAATAAATAAAATTTTCTGAAATCGTTAAAACCAAGTTATGTTAAGCCATTGAGGGATATTCAGATTAAGATCTTATGATTTAAACCAATGCTGTGTTTCTTGTTGATTGTCCAAGGCAAATTTTCTTTAGTATGAATGATTTAACTGTGACAACTTAAGCTTTGCCAAATAAAGAAATAGTTATCAAATTGGATTATTTATTCATAAATATACTTTTTTTTTTTTTTTCTATAAATAAATCAGCTTTTCTTATTGTCTTGTTCAAGTTTTATGAGGAGCTGTTCAAATTTGTTGTGGTTTCTGGAAATGTTATTCATTGCTATTAATCATTTTCTTTTCTTTTACTAATTTATATTTCATTTAGAAAGAAACTTCTTTTTAGCAAACAAATATAAAAATCTGTTTTTCATTAAAAAAAAAATAGCTTTAGTGTTCTAATTTAAACATATGTTTCACCTTACCAAGCCTCTCATATTTCATACATTATCAAAAATTTTGAATTTATAAATTAATAGTACATGCTGAACAATGCCTGGCCAAGCCTGGTTTTACAGAATGCCTTACCAAGTCACTCATGCCCTCTATAGCTAAGACAATTTTGGTTAAACAACATTTTAAAATGTACTTTTTTTTGTTGTAAATTTCTATCCATATAAAAAAATGCTCACCTATGATACCCCCGCTCTTTGGCAAACAGGAAGTAGGAATCTGACGGGTAAAAAAACGCTTCCCATGATATGGGGTACCTATATGAAGCTTGTGACCAAATATCAGATTTCTGCCATCAATAGTTGCTGAGAAAAATGTGACGAAAAATATATGTTCAATGTGTAGAAAAATCAAGAAAGTCGGCAAACAGGAAGTAGGAATCTGATGGGTTCCAAAACGCTTCCCATGATATGGGGTACCTATATAAAGCTTGTGACCAAATATCATCTCTGCCATCAATAGTTGCTGAGAAAAATGTGACAAAAAATGTGCATAGAAAGCAACTAAGTCGGCAAACAGGAAGTAGGAATCTGACGGATCCAAAAACGCTTCCCACAATATGGCATACCTATATGAAGCTTGTGACCAAATATCAGATTTCTGCCATCAATAGTTGCTGAGAAAAATGTGACGAAAAATGTGCATATACAAATGTATGTTAAATGTGTATAAAAATCAACAAAATTGGCAAACAGGAAGTAGGAATCCGATGGGTTCAAAAACGCTTCCCACGATATGGGGTACCTATATGAAGCTTGTGACCAAATATCAGATTTCTGCCATCAATAGTTGCTGAGAAAAATGTGACGAAAAATGTGCATATATGTTCAATGTGTATAAAAACCAACTAAGTCTGCAAACAGGAAGTAGGAATCTGACGGGTCCAAAAACGCTTCCCACGATATGGGGTACCTATATGACGCTTGTGACCAAATATCAGATCTCTGTCATCAATAGTTGCTGAGAAAAATGTGACGAAAAATGTGCATATATGTTTAATGTGTATAAAGACCAACTAAGTCGGCAAACAGGAAGTAGGAATCTGACGGGTCCAACAACGCTACCCACAATATGGTATACCTATATGATGCTTGTGACCAAATATCAGATTTCTGCCATCAACAGTTACTGAGAAAAATGCGACGAAAAATATCTTGGACGGATGGAAGGACGGACGGACAGACGGAGAGAGGTAAAACAGTATACCCCCCTCCCCCTTCGGGGAGCGGAGGTATAATAAAACAGTATACCCCCCTCCCCCTTCGGGGAGCACGGGAATAATAAAGTAAAACAATCAAGACATACGATACTATTTTCATTGCCCTAATTCTCACCTGGAATACTGAAATAAATCGTCATAATTAGGTAAAGCTTCTCCATTCAAAGAAAACACGAGGTACTTCTCATCTATATTCAGCAGTAGGCCTAAGGTGTCCCCTGAAAAAAAATGATTGATTGATTTAATGTTTATTTAACACCTTACCATGACAACCAGCTTTCGTGGTGGATGAAGTCAGACTTCCTGAAAAGACAGTAGAAAATCATATAGTATATATGGTAAGTACATTTCTCCCCTTTTATATTGGTGACTTTGCTTATCGCAAAAATACCGATTGCTCCAAAAGGTGGCAATATAACAAGAGTTAACTGAATGTATTTATTAGATAATGTGAAATAATCATTTCAATAAATGAAACATACATGTAATTTCATTTCATGTTGCCCAAGAAACAAACTTTTCAGAGTTTGAGTTACAGAAGAAATTAACTTTCTGAGCTGGATCTAATGAAATTTATCTGTATTCCTAAATAGACTGACTAATCCAAAAAGTTATGTATTCAAATCTATTCTTAAAATGGCCAAACAATTATCCAAAAGATAGCACAATACTTTTAATCCAATATATTGATCTGACTACCCCCCTCGTCTCTTCAATTACATTAATCATTCCAGTAATTAACAGACTGACATAATATTTACGTAAATTGTTAAGATTTTGTATGTTGACATCTTTCTCTAGATGTGACAAAGTCAAGAATCAATACCAATCAGATCTTATCCTGGAGCGAAGTTTAAATGGCCTTTATTTAATTTGACATTGAAACTAAGACGAAAAGTTTAAAATGACAAAGAAAAGTTTTTGTAATTCAAACATATAGTATTCGTCATGGGGTTTATTTTCTCTTCTAGGGATATTTTGATTTGTAGTATACTTTACCTTCAACTGAAACCTTTTTAAATAAAGCCATTATCGCAATATTTAAACACTTAATTTTGATGAGATAGGGGCAGTTCTCAAAATTTTATTTGTAGTCACATACTGTAATACCTTTTTTTTTCTTCTAGCAAATGTTTAACAGCCCTTTCAATAATTCAGTTATCTTGTAGCAGTCAGTTATATTAATGGTGGTAGTCAGTTATATTAGTGGTGGCAGTCAGTTATATTAGTGGTGGTAGTCAGTTATATTAGTGGTGGCAGTCAGTTATATTGTGGTAGTAAGTTATATTAGTGGTGGTAGTCAGTTATATTGTGAGTCAGTTTTATTGGTGGTGGTAGTCAGTTATATTAGTGGTGGTAGTCAGTTATATTGTGAGTCAGTTTTATTGGTGGTGGTAGTCAGTTATATTAGTGGTGGTAGTCAGTTATATTGTGAGTCAGTTTTATTGGTGGTGGTAGTCAGTTATATTAGTGGTGGTAGTCAGTTATATTAGTGGTGGCAGTCAGTTATATTAGTGGTGGCAGTCAGTTATATTGTGGCAGTCAGTTGTATTAGTGGTGGCAGTCAGCTATATTGTGACAGTCAGTTTTATTGGTGGTGGTAGTCAGTTATATTAGTGGTGGCAGTCAGTTTTATTGGTGGTGGTAGTCAGTTATATTAGTGGTGACAGTCAGTTATATTGTGAGTCAGTTTTATTGGTGGTGGCAGTCAGTTTTATTGGTGGTGGCAGTCAGCTATATTGTGAGTCAGTTTTATTGGTGGTGGTAGTCAGTTATATTGTGACAGTCAGTTTTATTGGTGGTGGTAGTCAGTTATATTGTGACAGTCAGTTTTATTGGTGGTGGTAGTCAGTTATATTAGTGGTGGCAGTCAGTTTTATTGGTGGTGGTAGTCAGTTATATTAGTGGTGGCAGTCAGTTATATTGTGGCAGTCAGTTATATTGTGAGTCAGTTTTATTGGTGGTGGTAGTCAGTTATATTAGTGGTGGCAGTCAGTTATATTGTGGTAGTAAGTTATATTAGTGGTGGCAGTCAGTTATATTGTGAGTCAGTTTTATTGGTGGTGGTAGTCAGTTATATTAGTGGTGGTAGTCAGTTATATTGTGAGTCAGTTTTATTGGTGGTGGTAGTCAGTTATATTAGTGGTGGCAGTCAGTTATATTAGTGGTGGCAGTCAGTTATATTGTGGCAGTCAGTTGTATTAGTGGTGGCAGTCAGCTATATTGTGACAGTCAGTTTTATTGGTGGTGGTAGTCAGTTATATTAGTGGTGGCAGTCAGTTTTATTGGTGGTGGTAGTCAGTTATATTAGTGGTGACAGTCAGTTATATTGTGAGTCAGTTTTATTGGTGGTGGCAGTCAGTTATATTGTGACAGTCAGTTTTATTGGTGGTGGCAGTCAGCTATATTGTGAGTCAGTTTTATTGGTGGTGGTAGTCAGTTATATTGTGACAGTCAGTTTTATTGGTGGTGGTAGTCAGTTATATTGTGACAGTCAGTTTTATTGATGGTGGTAGTCAGTTATATTAGTGGTGGCAGTCAGTTTTATTGGTGGTGGTAGTCAGTTATATTAGTGGTGACAGTCAGTTTTATTGGTGGTGGTAGTCAGTTATATTAGTGGTGGCAGTCAGTTTTATTGGTGGTGGTAGTCAGTTATATTAGTGGTGACATTCAGTTATATTGTGACAGTCAGTTTTATTGATGGTGGCAGTCAGTTATATTAGTGGTGGCAGTCAGTTATATTGTGACAGTCAGTTTTATTGATGGTGGCAGTCAGTTATATTGTGAGTCAGTTATATTAGTGGTGGCAGTCAGTTTTATTGGTGGTGGCAGTCAGTTTTATTGGTGGTGGTAGTCAGTTATATTAGTGGTGGCAGTCAGTTATATTGTGAGTCAGTTTTATTAGTGGTGGCAGTCAGTTATATTGTGACAGTCAGTTTTATTGGTGGTGGTAGTCAGTTATATTAGTGGTGGCAGTCAGTTATATTGTGAGTCAGTTTTATTGGTGGTGGCAGTCAATTATCTTGTGACAGTCAGTTTTATTGGTGGTGACAGTCAGTTTTATTGGTGGTGGCAGTCAGTTTATTGGTGGTGACAGTCAGTTTTATTGGTGGTGGCAGTCAGTTTATTGGTGGTGGCAGTCAGTTTTATTGGTGGCAGAAATCAGTTTTATTGGTGGTGGCAGTCAGTTTTATTGGTGGTGGCAATCAGTTTTATTGGTGGTGGCAGTCAGTTTTATTGGTGGTGGCAATCAGTTTTATTGGTGGTGGCAGAAATCATTTTATTGGTGGTGGCTGTCAGTTTTATTGGTGACAGAAATCAGTTTTATTGGTGGTGGCAGTCAGTTTATTGGTGGTGGCAATCAGTTTTATTGGTGGCAGAAATCAGTTTTATTGGTGGTGAGTCAGTTTTATCGGTGGTGGCAGTGTTTTATTGGTGGTGGCAGTCAGTTTTATTGGTGGTGGCTGTCAGTTTTATTGGTGGTGGCAGTCAGTTTTATTGGTGGTGGTAGTCAGTTATCTTGTGACAGTCGGTTTTATTAGTGGTGGCAGTCAGTTTTCTTGTGACAGTCAGTTTTATTGGTGGTGGTAGTCAGTTATCTTGTGACAGTCAGTTTTATTGGTGGTGGCAATCAGTTATCTTGTGACAGTCAGATTTACTGATGGTGGCAGTCAGTTATCTTGTGGCAATCAGTTTCATTGGTGGTGGCATTCAGCTTTACTCACAAATTACTGATGGTGGCAGTCAGTTATCTTGTGGCAATACTCCTCGTTTGGTTGGGGATTCAATTTTCCATAATGGGGATCAGAATAATATGACTGAAATTCAACCTGGGATAAATTTTTTAGGGGTTCAAAATACCACACTATAAAAGTTTTAATTTGTTTCAAACTGCTTCAGTAGTGTAATTTGTTGGTATGCTTGCCTGAAGTGTAATAGATTATGGGCAGGTATTGTAATGGTATGCTCGTCTGTAATAGATTATGGGCAGGTATTGTAATGGTATGCTCGCCTGAAGTGTAATAGATTATGGGCAGGTATTGTAATGGTATGCTCTCCTGTAATAGATTATGGGCAGGTATTGTAATGGTATGCTCACCTGAAGTGTAATAGATTATGGGCAGGTATTGTAATGGTATGCTCGCCTGAAGTGTAATAGATTATGGGCAGGTATTGTAATGGTATGCTCGCCTGTAATAGATTATGGGCAGGTATTGTAATGGTATGCTCGCCTGTAATAGATTATGGGCAGGTATTGTAATGGTATGCTCTACTGAAGTGTAATAGATTATGGGCAGGTATTGTAATGGTATGCTCTCCTGAAGTGTAATAGATTATGGGCAGGTATTGTAATGGTATGCTCTCCTGAAGTGTAATAGATTATGGGCAGGTATTGTAATGGTATGCTCTCCTGAAGTGTAATTGATTATGGGCAGGTATTGTAATGGTATGCTCTCCTGAAGTGTAATAGATTATGGGCAGGTATTGTAATGGTATGCTCTCCTGAAGTGTAATAGATTATGGGCAGGTATTGTAATGGTATGCTCGCCTGTAAGATTATGGGCAGGTATTGTAATGGTATGCTCTCCTGAAGTGTAATAGATTATGGGCAGGTATTGTAATGGTATGCTCTCCTGTAATAGATTATGGGCAGGTATTGTAATTGTATGCTCGCCTGAAGTGTAATAGATTATGGGCAGGTATTGTAATGGTATGCTCTTCTGTAATAGATTATGGGCAGGTATTGTAATGGTATGCTCTCCTGTAATAGATTATGGGCAGGTATTGTAATGGTATGCTCGCCTGAAGTGTAATAGATTATGGGCAGGTATTGTAATGGTATGCTCTCCTGAAGTGTAATAGATTATGGGCAGGGATTGTAATGGTATGCTCTCCTGAAGTGTAATAGATTATGGGCAGGTATTGTAATGGTATGCTCTCCTGTAATAGATTATGGGCAGGTATTGTAATTGTATGCTCGCCTGAAGTGTAATAGATTATGGGCAGGTATTGTAATGGTATGCTCCCCTGTAATAGATTATGGGCAGGTATTGTAATGGTATGCTCTCCTGTAATAGATTATGGGCAGGTATTGTAATGGTATGCTCGCCTGAAGTGTAATAGATTATGGGCAGGTATTGTAATGGTATGCTCTCCTGAAGTGTAATAGATTATGGGCAGGTATTGTAATGGTATGCTCTCCTGTAATAGATTATGGGCAGGTATTGTAATGGTATGCTCTCCTGAAGTGTAATAGATTATGGGCAGGTATTGTAATGGTATGCTCTCCTGTAATATATTATGGGCAGGTATTGTAATGGTATGCTCTCCTGTAATAGGTTATGGGCAGGTATTGTAATGGTATGCTCTCCTGAAGTGTAATAGATTATGGGCAGGTATTGTAATGGTATGCTCTCCTGTAATAGATTATGGGCAGGTATTGTAATGGTATACTCTCCTGTAATAGATTATGGGCAGGTATTGTAATGGTATGCTCGCCTGTAATAGATTATGGGCAGGTATTGTAATGGTATGCTCGCCTGTAATAGATTATGGGCAGGTATTGTAATGGTATGCTCGCCTGTAATAGATTATGGGCAGGTATTGTAATGGTATGCTCTCCTGTAATAGATTATGGGCAGGTATTGTAATGGTATGCTCGCCTGAAGTGTAATAGATTATGGGCAGGTATTGTAATGGTATGCTCTCCTGAAGTGTAATAGATAATGGGCAGGTATTGTAATGGTATGCTCTCCTGTAATAGATTATGGGCAGGTATTGTAATGGTATGCTCACCTGAAGTGTAATAGATTATGGGCAGGTATTGTAATGGTATGCTCTCCTGTAATAGATTATGGGCAGGTATTGTAATGGTATGCTCTCCTGAAGTGTAATAGATTATGGGCAGGTATTGTAATGGTGTGCTCGCCTGAAGTGTAATAGATTATGGGCAGGTATTGTAATGGTGTGCTCGCCTGAAGTGTAATAGATTATGGGCAGGTATTGTAATGGTATGCTCGCCTGTAATAGATTATGGGCAGGTATTGTAATGGTATGCTCTCCTGTAATAGATTATGGGCAGGTATTGTAATGGTATGCTCGCCTGTAAGATTATGGGCAGGTATTGTAATGGTATGCTCGCCTGTAATAGATTATGGGCAGGTATTGTAATGGTATGCTCTCCTGTAATAGATTATGGGCAGGTATTGTAATGGTATGCTCGCCTGAAGTGTAATAGATTATGGGCAGGTATTGTAATGGTATGCTCTCCTGAAGTGTAATAGATTATGGGCAGGTATTGTAATGGTATGCTCTCCTGTAATAGATTATGGGCAGGTATTGTAATGGTATGCTCACCTGAAGTGTAATAGATTATGGGCAGGTATTGTAATGGTATGCTCTCCTGTAATAGATTATGGGCAGGTATTATAATGGTATGCTCACCTGAAGTGTAATAGATTATGGGCAGGTATTGTAATGGTGTGCTCGCCTGAAGTGTAATAGATTATGGGCAGGTATTGTAATGGTATGCTCGCCTGTAATAGATTATGGGCAGGTATTGTAATGGTATGCTCGCCTGTAATAGATTATGGGCAGGTATTGTAATGGTGTGCTCTCCTGAAGTGTAATAGATTATGGGCAGGTATTGTAATGGTATGCTCTCCTGTAATAGATTATGGGCAGGTATTGTATTGTAATTGGTGTTTACTGCTTCTTCACTAAGGCAGCAGCATTAAGAAATAAGAGCAAAGATGGATCATCTCAGCAAGGATAGTATTCCCACAGCGACAAGACAACCTGTTGACTGATACAAGGATAGTACTCCCACAGCAACAAGACAACCTGTTGACTGATACAAGGATAGTACTCCCACAGCGACAAGACAACCTGTTGACTGATACAAGGATAGTACTCCCACAGCAACAAGACAACCTGTTGACTGATACAAGGATAGTACTCCCACAGCAACAAGACAACCTGTTGACTGATACAAGGATAGTACTCCCACAGCAACAAGACAACCTGTTGACTGATACAAGGATAGTACTCCCACAGCAACAAGACAACCTGTTGACTGATACAAGGATAGTACTCCCACAGCAACAAGACAACCTGTTGACTGATACAAGGATAGTACTCCCACAGCAACAAGACAACCTGTTGACTGATACAAGGATAGTACTCCCACAGCAACAAGACAACCTGTTGACTGATACAAGGATAGTACTCCCACAGCAACAAGACAACCTGTTGACTGATACAAGGATAGTACTGCCACAGCAACAAGACAACCTGTTGACTGATACAAGGATAGTACTGCCACAGCAACAAGACAACCTGTTGACTGATACAAGGATAGTACTCCCACAGCAACAAGACAACCTGTTGACTGATAATTCAGTGAGATAACACTATAAAAATACAACTAAGCAACAACAAAAACAAAACAAAAAACAAGAAAGACATCTCTCCATCAAATTTCAAACAATTATTTCTAAATCAATGAAACATATATCACACTTCCTGATATTGTCTTTTTTTTTTTTAAGTTTTCAGGACAGTCTTTGATTTCTCCAAAAATAATACATTGTAAATTTAAATCAGGTTTATATATATTGTCTTATGGTTTATTCATTTTATCTTATATTCTATAGAAAATTACACGAATATTTCAACATTACAATCCTTCAAATAATACATTACAATAATTTTATTTTCAAGGAAACAATTTCCATTTTGAGACCAACCCTCAAACTAAATGAACTTTTTTTTCTCAAATTTTAATTCCTAACAAAAATTAAAATGGAATTCAAATTATATCAAAATCAAAATTTAACTATTAAGTTTTGAAATCAGATCATATATGAAAAGACAGAATTAATATTTGCCACAAAGATTTTCACTATCAAACTGTCTAGATATAAGACCTTGACAAGGGTTAATATGGTACTCCTTAAATAATGGAAATAGAATTCAATACATTCAAATTGAAAAATAGTTAAAAAATGATTGAAAACTGACAGCGGATTAAAATCCTGGCATTAGGATTAAATATATTTAGAATAGAAAATTCTTCTTCAAAAAGGCTGCAAAAAAAAAAAGTCTTTAAAAAAGTAATGTAAAGGAGTAAATTTAGAAAATTACTGAAAAAAACTAATAAAAGGCAAAAAAATGTTTGGACCAAATTCTACTGTGAAGAAAATTTACCAAGTTGGTAAGTATAGATGTATATATAAATTAATAATAATAAAAAAAAACTACTAACAATAGGGTATCACATGTGGGAAAATAATATTTTATCTTCTATTTTCAGTAGAATAGTCCACCCTCGTTTTATCACCGTTTTTTGGACCAATCTATATAATTGGCGATGAACGAATGTGCAAATATATCGTGGGAGAAATTTACATATAAACTGCATGATTTGTGGGAATTTGGACTTAAAAATTTGATGGCTATAAGGTTGGCAGATCAAAAAGAGGCTGTATAACAAGGGTCCACTGGAGTTTTTATTATGATTATGTTCAATAAACTCTACATAGAATAATGGCCATTATTTAGGGTTGAGTCAGACATTATTACTAGTACAGCAGCAACTCTGATAGAACAAGCTGTGACACTAGTGATATATAAACAATGTATGCATACTGTAAGAAAATATCAAATCTATTTAAATGACCTCTAGAAACATGTAGAAAAGTGAGCTTTTCTGACTTGTTTCACAGCAAGAGTAAATAATTTTTATATTATACAGACAATGTATGTATACTACTCAAACAATTTTGTAACATTGCAGTGTATTTATCATATATAACAAATTCAAATCTTTACAAAAACTTTAATATTGGTCTGATGGGTTGAATACAAAAAAATCTGATGGGTTGATTACAAAAAAATGAAATTTTCTACCAAAAAAACCCATACAACATAAAATTGAAGATTTTGATATCTTAAAAGTACATACTTCACAGAAAATAATTTTTTTGACAATTTCAACTCCATTTTGAGAGCAAAATATCTGCTATTCTGAAAAATCATACACTTTAAGAAAGATTTTATCACTTTGTTTTAAATTTAAAAAAACCATGTCCACTGTTACATGGAAATTTCTGAATTTGAAAGTTGATCCTTCTGTTTCAAATTGTGATAATAAACTTTATTGGTGTAATATTCAGATTTGATTTTTTTATGCAGTGCTTTGAAAAATGACCAATAAAATAATGCACAAAAATGATTTTGAAAATAAAAGTATTCAATTACACAAATTTAGTCGAACCTGTGTCGAAATACTTTTTTGCATAGAATATATTGTGTTTGTCCTACAATGGCAAAAGGCCCAAAACAATTGTCATTAAAATTAGCAGAAACAAGTGTCATTCTAACTGTTTCAGCCTCTTTCATGTTAAACTGTTATCGTTTCTTACAGTTAAGTCAATGACTAAAATAACACGGAAATTTTACATGACTCCATTATTAGTACTCAAAATTACATGATTGTATGATGATATGCATGTACAAGACCTTCAAAACTGACCTTATTGTTTTTATAGTTAACATCATGTGTTTGATGTCACAATCATAAATAATGTTCAGTATATCAGTCAGTCTGTTATACTGAAAACATCTCTCAGTCAGTCTGTTTTACTGAAAACATCTCTCAGTCAGTCTGTTATACTGAAAACATCCCTCAGTCAGTCTGTTATACTGAAAGCATCCATCAGTCAGTCTGTTATACTCAAAATATCCTTCAGTCAGTCTGTTATACTGAAAATATCCTTCAGTCAGTCTGTTATACTGAAAACATCCTTCAGTCAGTCTGTTATACTGAAAACATCCTTCAGTCAGTCTGTTATACTGAAAACATCCTTCAGTCAGTCTGTTATACTGAAAACATCCTTCAGTCAGTCTGTTATACTGAAAGCATCCATCAGTCAGTCTGTTATACTCAAAATATCCTTCAGTCAGTCTGTTATACTGAAAACATCCTTCAGTCAGTCTGTTATACTGAAAACATCCTTCAGTCAGTCTGTTATACTGAAAACATCCTTCAGTCAGTCTGTTATACTGAAAATATCTATCAGTTAGTCTATTATACTGAAAACATCCCTCAGTCAGTCTGTTATACTGAAAATATCTATCAGTCAGTCTGTTATACTGAAAACATGCCTCAGTCAGTCTGTTATACTGAAAACATCCTTCAGTCAGTCTGTTATACTCAAAATATCCTTCAGTCAGTCTGTTATACTGAAAACATCCTTCAGTCAGTCTGTTATACTGAAAACATCCTTCAGTCAGTCTGTTATACTGAAAGCATCCATCAGTCAGTCTGTTATACTCAAAATATCCTTCAGTCAGTCTGTTATACTGAAAACATCCTTCAGTCAGTCTGTTATACTGAAAACATCCTTCAGTCAGTCTGTTATACTGAAAACATCCTTCAGTCAGTCTGTTATACTGAAAATATCTATCAGTTAGTCTATTATACTGAAAACATCCCTCAGTCAGTCTGTTATACTGAAAATATCTATCAGTCAGTCTGTTATACTGAAAACATGCCTCAGTCAGTCTGTTATACTGAAAACATCCTTCAGTCAGTCTGTTATACTCAAAATATCCTTCAGTCAGTCTGTTATACTGAAAACATCCTTCAGTCAGTCTGTTATACTGAAAACATCCTTCAGTCAGTCTGTTATACTGAAAGCATCCATCAGTCAGTCTGTTATACTCAAAATATCCTTCAGTCAGTCTGTTATACTGAAAACATCCTTCAGTCAGTCTGTTATACTGAAAACATCCTTCAGTCAGTCTGTTATACTGAAAACATCCTTCAGTCAGTCTGTTATACTGAAAATATCTATCAGTTAGTCTATTATACTGAAAACATCCCTCAGTCAGTCTGTTATACTGATAATATCTATCAGTCAGTCTGTTATACTGAAAACATGCCTCAGTCAGTCTGTTATACTGAAAACATCCTTCAGTCAGTCTGTTATACTCAAAATATCCTTCAGTCAGTCTGTTATACTGAAAATATCTATCAGTTAGTCTATTAGTATTATACTGAAAACATCCTTCAGTCAGTCAGTTATACTGAAAATATCCATCAGTCAGTCTGTTATACTGAAAACATCCCTCAGTCAGTCTCCAATACTGAAAACATCCTTCAGTCAGTCTGTTATCATGAAAATATCCATCAGTCAGTCTGTTATACTGAAAACATCCATCAGTCAGTCTGTTATACTGAAAATATCCATCAGTCAGTCTGTTATACTGAAAATATCCTTCAGTCAGTCTGCTATATTCAAAATATCTATCAGTCAGTCTGTTATACTGAAAATATCTATCATTCAGTCTGTTATATTAAAAATATCCTTCAGTCAGCCTGCTATACTGAAAATATCCATCAGTCAGTCTGTTATACTGAAAATATCTATCAGTCAGTCTGTTATACTGAAAATATCCATTTCCATCAGTCAGTCTGTTATACTAAAAATATGCATCAGTCAGTCTACTATACTCAAAATATCTATCAGTCAGTCTGTTATACTGAAAATATCTATCATTCAGTCTGTTATACTGAAAATATCCTTCAGTCAGTCTGTTATACTGAAAATATCCATCAGTCAGTCTGTTATACTAAAAATATGCATCAGTCAGTCTACTATACTCAAAATATCTATCAGTCAGTCTGTTATACTGAAAATATCTATCATTCAGTCTGTTATACTGAAAATATCCTTCAGTCAGTCTGTTATACTGAAAATATCCATCAGTCAGTCTGTTATACTGAAAATATCTATCAGTCAGTCTATTATACTGAAAATATCCATCAGTCAGTCTGTTATACTGAAAATATCCATCAGTTAGTCTGTTATACTGAAAATATCCTTCAGTCAGTCTGTTATACTGAAAACATCCCTCAGTCAGTCTGTTATACTGAAAACATCCCTCAGTCAGTCTGTTATACTGAAAATATCTATCAGTTAGTCTATTATACTGAAAACATCCCTCAGTCAGTCTGTTATACTGAAAATATCTATCAGTCAGTCTGTTATACTGAAAACATGCCTCAGTCAGTCTGTTATACTGAAAACATCCTTCAGTCAGTCTGTTATACTCAAAATATCCATCAGTCAGTCTGTTATACTGAAAATATCTATCAGTTAGTCTATTAGTATTATACTGAAAACATCCTTCAGTCAGTCAGTTATACTGAAAATATCCATCAGTCAGTCTGTTATACTGAAAACATCCCTCAGTCAGTCTCCAATACTGAAAACATCCTTCAGTCAGTCTGTTATCATGAAAATATCCATCAGTCAGTCTGTTATACTGAAAACATCCCTCAGTCAGTCTGTTATACTGAAAATATCCATCAGTCAGTCTGTTATACTCAAAATATCCTTCAGTCAGTCTGCTATATTCAAAATATCTATCAGTCAGTCTGTTATACTGAAAATATCTATCATTCAGTCTGTTATACTAAAAATATCCTTCAGTCAGCCTGCTATACTGAAAATATCCATCAGTCAGTCTGTTATACTGAAAATATCTATCAGTCAGTCTGTTATACTGAAAATATCCATTTCCATCAGTCAGTCTGTTATACTAAAAATATGCATCAGTCAGTCTGCTATACTCAAAATATCTATCAGTCAGTCTGTTATACTGAAATTATCTATCATTCAGTCTGTTATACTGAAAATATCCATCAGTCAGTCTGTTATACTGAAAATATCTATCAGTCAGTCTATTATACTGAAAATATCCATCAGTCAGTCTGTTATACTGAAAATATCCATCAGTCAGTCTGTTATACTGAAAATATCCTTCAGTCAGTCTGTTATACTGAAAATATCTATCAGTCAGTCTGTTATACTGAAAATATCCATTTCCATCAGTCAGTCTGTTATACTAAAAATATGCATCAGTCAGTCTGCTATACTCAAAATATCTATCAGTCAGTCTGTTATACTGAAAATATCTATCATTCAGTCTGTTATACTGAAAATATCCTTCAGTCAGTCTGTTATACTGAAAATATCCATTTCCATCAGTCAGTCTGTTATACTAAAAATATGCATCAGTCAGTCTGTTATACTCAAAATATCTATCAGTCAGTCTGTTATACTGAAAATATCTATCATTCAGTCTGTTATACTGAAAATATCCTTCAGTCAGTCTGTTATACTGAAAATATCCATCAGTCAGTCTGTTATACTGAAAATATCTATCAGTCAGTCTATTATATTGAAAATATCCATCAGTCAGTCTGTTATACTGAAAATATCCATTTCCATCAGTCAGTCTGTTATACTAAAAATATGCATCAGTCAGTCTGCTATGCTCAAAATATCTATCAGTCAGTCTGTTATACTGAAAATATCTATCATTCAGTCTGTTATACTGAAAATATCCTTCAGTCAGTCTGTTATACTGAAAATATCGTCCTGAATATAGCTGAAAAATTGCTCGCTGGACGTTAAACAACAATCAATCAATCAATCAATCAACTGAAAATATCCATCAGTCAGTCTGTTATACTGAAAATATGCATCAGTCAGTCTGTTATACTAAAAATATGCATCAGTCAGTCTCACAATACTATTAATACATTTTAGATTTTGATTTGTTGGTTAAGGTCTCATGTTGTTATCACAATTTTTTTTTTAGATTAATATCAGCCACAATAACATTTGTTTTTTTTTAATATCTTCATAATATTAACATTACAGTGATTACTTTTGTTTACCATGTTAAATTAAGTTAATCCTTAGATTAATGGATTAATAGATTAAGTATTAATCAAAGTGTTATTGTAAACAAAGGGATGGAATATAAACATTAGCTGAAGAAGACGTAGAAAGCATTTATGTTTATTCACTAACAGAAACAGAAATTATCACATAAATTTATATAGAGTACGCCTCGCCAAAGGTGCGAATAAAACTCACAACTTTAGTAGTTGTGGCACTGATTTCATAGGTAGTGATATATCCAACTACCATACAATCACAGAGGTGAAGGTCCCTTATGTAAATTGGTAACTGTAGTAAACATATAATGAGGATAAATAAAATGTCAGGTCATGTAATGACCTTGACCTAATAAACCTTCAATAATTTCACAATGACTTTTATTTTAGTTTAAACATATTTTATTAGTTAATTTATCATAACATAAAAACATTACAATATTCAACTATATATAATACATCATAATAGAGAGCAATTAATTGGGAAACAAGTTGCTAGAACTTATATTAATCCCTATCCGTAATTTTTACTTATAAAGTAATGTAGATGTTTTAGGTTATAGCTGGTATGACTATAAACAAAATAGTCAAAATCTATATACATGTATACTGTATATTGTTAATTCTGTCCATGTTCTTGATTATAGAAAAAACACAATAAACATTTTGTATATTCTGCTACATTATTGTGCAATATTGGTTCTATTTGAACTTGGCAAGAAACCTGTAAGAAATGCCTTGTAAACATCACATGTCTTCTTGTTTCTAAACCTCTTACAAAATATGTCTTTGCAACAACGAATGTAAATTGTTGGTTCTTGTTTTTAAATGGTAAATCTTCATCTCCAAAGTCAATTTAAATATTTAATACACAGATCTTAGTTCAGAAAAGAAAATGTATACAGTGATTGTCAACAATGGCCACCAATATCAACAAAATGAACAATCACCTCTCACCTTAAATCACTGAACACAAAAACAGACCACGACATATGATGTTGGAAATCCATGTTCTGTCTTGGGACGGCCACAAACATGTGATGAGGTTTAAGTGGTTATTGGGTATCCAACAGCAATACGTCATGTATAAAAAAAACCAATAAAAACCTGCACAGATTCGATTCCATTAAAAAAAAAAAAAGCACATACTATCACAAAAATGAATGACAACACAAACCTGTACAGTAACAGGGTTAATGAATGCTCGTAGTCAACTGACTACTAATTAATGAATGCTCGTAGTCAACTGACTACTAATTAATGAATGCTCGTAGTCAACTGACTACTAATTAATGAATGCTCGTAGTCAACTGACTACTAATTAATGAATGCTCGTAGTCAACTGACTACTAATTAATGAATGCTCGTAGTCAACTGACTACTAATTAATGAATGCTCGTAGTCAACTGACTACTAATTAATGAATGCTCGTAGTCAACTGACTACTAATTAATGAATGCTTGTAGTCAACTGACTACTAGTTAACAATGTAAAATCTGTTGGCTAAACACCATTACTGTTTGGACAAAAACAAAATCATAACTGAAACTTCTAATAGATTTAATATCAATTAGATTTAGGCTGGGCAACTAGAAGAAATAGGTCATCAACTTGTTGGAATAAATATTGAACTATAAAATGGTATGAAATATAAATGTACTAATTTAATTGCTAGTTGAACGTACTAAATATGTATATTTATAACTTTATAATGCAAACAAGTGTAAAAAGCAGAGATGAAAGTATTCACTGATTAAAAGAGATGACCCCCCCCCTCCCCCCCACCACCTAAACAGTGCCCAAATACCCTCATTTTTTAGCTGTTTGGACCAGGTTTGACACAATTTATTTCCAAATATTATGTTAAAAAAGAGGAAACCCACATAATCAGAGGAAAAATTTCATCTCTAAAAATGTATACCAGAGAACTAGGACTTCCTTGATGAGATTGGTCAAATAACTGCTTTCATGAAATGAACATATCAGAATCATACTACAGAACAAAACAACACATACTTAATTGCAGTTATTATACAATTCAAATTCAATGATAAAGAAAAATCTACACCAACTTTATCTAAAAGTGTAAGGTATCAGAAACATCCTCACTTTTAACTCTAATAAAAGTCTAATTTAAACATATTCTGTGTTGAGTTTGTCTCCATTCTGTGTCTTGTATGTCAATGTTGCCAATGTCTCTGGATTGTCCATTCATGATTGGCCTTTCGGTTTTCTCTAACATTTATTTGCATTCCTCTTATGATTATAACAATTTAAGTGTAAAATTTTAATTTTAAATTCTCAAAATAAAAATAATAATATTTTAATTTTATGTTAAATGAGTTGTTACATGTTTTGATATCAATGATAATTTGATATTCAAATTCAGCCAAAAAAAAATGTGTTTTATTGGAGAATATTTAAATAAATGACAATTACAGACAGATGTGTTACAAAACAAAGACAAAATCAAATTTAAAAATATTGTGTTTCTTTATATGAAAATAAGATAATAAAATCCTATGAAATTTTAAAGCTAGAATTTAAAAGAAAATAGAAAAAATTTAAATAAATTACATGAATTTCCATAATATATGTGATATTGTCTGTAGGGGATTTAAGAGTAGAGTTACTAATACCCCCTCTAATAATAGGTGTAGTTAACATACATAGATTTAACAAAAAGAATTATAAAAGACTTACTTAATATCATTACATAACTTTTAAAACATTTTATAAGTCAAATGATTTTTAGTTCTATTTTAGATGGTTAGTGTTCATTTGTGATGTTCATGTGGCAACTTTATACAAAAGGACTACTATCCAAAAAATTCACAAAATGCATAATTTATTGGCAGAACGTCTTTCTATTGAAAGAAAAGGTTGGTAATTTAAAAATCATTCTTTTTATCTTTGATCAGATATGTATTTAATTTTATATTTCATAAAGAAATAGATAAATATTAATGAAAATGGCAACCTTGGCAGATACATGTGGTGGAGTCACTACATATAATATGATACCTTAAGTCAGAATATTATAACATTTATATTAATATCATTTATAAGAAACATTCATCCACATACCAGGTATAATAGATTAAAATATGATATCACCATAATTTTTCCCCCCAATTATGATATCTCAGATAAACTCAAATACCAAAAAAGTATGGTAATCTAGATTTAATATCAATTAATCATAGAAATAAATGGTCTTCATGGGAGACAAGAATAAATAGGCCATCAATTTGTTGGAATCAAATATTGAATATAAAATAATAATACAATATTCAACTAGGAGCTCGTCTATTCATTCATTTTCCAGACAGGAATTTTAGAAGGAATGCAACAGAAAAAACTGTATACAATTCTGACTTAAAGTAAAAAAGATATAATTTTGGGTGTTGATCCTTTTTGGCTCCATTTAACTCCTTTTATCTCATAAACTACTAAACCTAGGTCAAATCTTGTTGGAAAAAAATGTCATAAACTACTAAACCTAGGTCAAATCTTGTGGGAAAAAATGTCATAAACTACTAAACCTAGGTCAAATCTTGTTGGAAAAAAATGTCATAAACTACTAAACCTAGGTCAAATCTTGTTGGAAAAAAATGTCATAAACTACTAAACCTAGGTCAAATCTTGTTGGAAAAAATGTCATAAACTACTAAACCTAGGTCAAATCTTGTTGGAAAAAATGTCATAAACTACTAAACCTAGGTCAAATCTTGTGGGAAAAAATGTCATAAACTACTAAACCTAGGTCAAATCTTGTTGGAAAAAAATGTCATAAACTACTAAACCTAGGTCAAATCTTGTGGGAAAAAATGTCATAAACTACTAAACCTAGGTAAAATCTTGTGGGAAAAAATGCAGACAGGAAATTTCATATGGAATCTAAAAGTCAAAAATTTGACTTGAAATATTAATTCTAAATTTTGAGTGTTGGCCTTATTATGATCCCCCTTACATCTTGGAAATGGTGAGACCTATAAAATATATTATGATAGCATACTATATAAAGATCATCTTATAAGGAACATAGAGCAAAAAAAACCCCACCAAGATAGGTTGAAAAATAAACGCTCTACACACAAAAACAGACAGCACCTTTTTTTTTTTACACCTTTGGCCTCTTGTTTCGTTGTGTACTTCCAATAAACAAAAAACCACCACAAGGACCATCCAATCAACATTTCTCACAAATTTGGTTCCAATTGGCCCTGTGGTTTCAGATTCAAAACTGACAACACCCTTTTGACACCTATGTTCAGGTGAGCTAATAAAATATAAATGTACAGATTTAATGGTAGTTTGACTACTAATACTACCAGCAAATTGTCTATATTGTCAGCAAATAAAACCTGCATCAAAGAGTCAACCATAGTTGTCCAATCATAACTCTAAATGAACATGATTTTTCAATGATTATATAAGCTTAGATGTACATGTATTTGATTTGAACTTTTTAGATTTGTTAAAAACATCGCCATAGAAACATGGATGTGAAGGATACTTTTGATCAGATCTCTACATATAGAATTGTATTAGTTACACGATCTTCATAGTGATAATGAAATTATGTGAAAGTTTTCAATAATTTACAAAAATGGTGCAATAGTTTTGCCATAATTGTGGGATTACAATCATTCAAGTTTGAAATACTATTACAAAGAAATACTGGAAAAATGAACAAACTGAGAAAGGTAAACACCATATTATGGTGCTAACAAAAAATGTGTGCATCACAAAATACGCCCGTCTATATAAATTATCAAACGGTATAATGGTAATGACCCCAAAATAAATAGGGTTCTTCCCCTTCCACAGGGGAATCATGTGGCCAAGTTTGGTAAAGATCCGATATACAGAACTAAAGTTATTGTGCGGAAACCTGGTTTTTTTTTTCATTTTTCATGCAAATTCTTTAAGCACTTTTATTTCCATGGGAGTAAACTTTGAATACAGCAAACATTTTTTTCAAAGGACTCTTATTTCGAATGTGTATATTATTCACGTAATGAACATCTTTTTAGATGATTGTTTAGTTGATTTGACATATTTCAATCTTGTGGGTGAAAAAACCAAATCCTTTCTCAAACTGAATTATGCCACGATATAGCTGAAATACTGCAAAAGTTGTCGTTAAACACCAATCAATCAATCAATCAATCAAATTGAATTTATTCCTATTTAAAGTGAAGATTTCCCTCTCCGATTTATCATAACTCTCATTGAATTTGTTTTACTTCCCCTATCTATATGATTCCTCTCATTGATCTATATATAGCATCAGACTCATTCTACTTAAGTATTGTCAATCAAGATTCTGTTCACCTTCTCTTTCCTTCAAAACAAGATAAAACAATGAAAGTGATAAGATATGATCAAAGTGATCACAGACTCGTTTTTAAATGTCATTGTGGAAATTTCGCAATTATCTCGTTAACTCAATTTCTTTTAATTAGAAATAATGATTTTTTGATAATTATATACATTATCAAAGCTTCTATTTAACATAATTGCACTATAACCAGACAAATTTTAGGAAATTGTTACAAAAAGTTCAAATTTAATCAAAGTTCAAGAACAAATATGAATAAATCAGTCAGCCTAATCACTTTGAACTTAAATACCTGTTTAAACCATCAGTCAAAATACTAAAAGTTTAGAAACTGTTTCTTATATAAGATACAGAAATATTCAAAATAGTGCTGTATGTTATTATTAAAGAAAGGAAGTGCCCTTTCAGACCAATTTGCATGTATTATTCCCACTGATAGCTGATTTGATAATAATAATAATACTTTTTATCGATAATTTGGACATTTTTCCTTTGATCTCACTGAATGATATTGTCAGTTTTTCTTTGATCTCACTGAGTGATATTGTCAGTACCAATGAACTGACTGATACTGAAAATTATTGTTTAGTGTGACGTCAAGCACATTATGATGTTACCGATAAATACAATAAAATAAGTTTTGAAGATCTCAACATACATTATCACATCTCGTACTATCAGACTCAGATACTAACGACCTTCATAACCTTATGTTGGTAACTAAAACGTTGGTCCTAGTTTTAATTTACATCTAAGGTTTCACTCGTCAAAAAATAATCCACAGAAAAAGATCCTATGGAAATTATTTAATTAAAAGAATCACTATTAATACTAACTATACTCTAATATTTGTGTCCTCTTAAGACAGGTTAAACACACATATCTTAGTCTCCTCTTAAGACAGGTTAAACACACATACCTTAGTCCCCTCTTAAGACAGGTTAAACACACATACCTTAGTCCCCTCTTAAGACAGGTTAAACACACATACCTTAGTCCCCTCTTAAGACAGGTTAAACACACATACCTTAGTCTCCTCTTAAGACAGGTTAAACACACATACCTTAGTCCCCTCTTAAGACAGGTTAAACACACATACCTTAGTCCCCTCTTAAGACAGGTTAAACACACATACCTTAGTCCCCTCTTAAGACAGGTTAAACACACATACCTTAGTCTCCTCTTAAGACAGGTTAAACACACATACCTTAGTCCCCTCTTAAGACAGGTTAAACACACATACCTTAGTCCCCTCTTAAGACAGGTTAAACACATACCTTAGTCCCCTCTTAAGACAGGTTAAACACACATACCTTAGTCCCCTCTTAAGACAGGTTAAACACACATACCTTAGTCTGCTCTTAAGACAGGTTAAACACACATACCTTAGTCCCCTCTTAAGACAGGTTAAACACACATACCTTAGTCTCCTCTTAAGACAGGTTAAACACACATACCTTAGTCCCCTCTTAAGACAGGTTAAACACACATACCTTAGTCCCCTCTTAAGACAGGTTAAGCACACATACCTTAGTCCCCTCTTAAGACAGGTTAAACACACATACCTTAAGTCCCCTCTTAAGACAGGTTAAACACACATACCTTAGCCCCCCTCTTAAGACAGGTTAAACACACATACCTTAGCCCCCTCTTAAGACAGGTTAAACACACATACCTTAGTCCCCTCTTAAGACAGGTTAAACACACATACCTTAGCCCCCTCTTAAGACAGGTTAAACACACATACCTTAGCCCCCTCTTAAGACAGGTTAAACACACATACCTTAGTCCCCTCTTAAGACAGGTTAAACACACATACCTTAGTCCCCTCTTAAGACAGGTTAAACACACATACCTTAGTCCCCTCTTAAGACAGGTTAAACACACATACCTTAGTCTCCTCTTAAGACAGGTTAAACACACATACCTTAGTCCCCTCTTAAGACAGGTTAAACACACATACCTTAGTCCCCTCTTAAGACAGGTTAAACACACATACCATAGTCCCCTCTTAAGACAGGTTAAACACACATACCTTAGTCCCCTCTTAAGACAGGTTAAACACACATACCTTAGTCCCCTCTTAAGACAGGTTAAACACACATACCTTAGTCCCCTCTTAAGACAGGTTAAACACACATACCATAGTCCCCTCTTAAGACAGGTTAAACACACATACCTTAGTCCCCTCTTAAGACAGGTTAAACACACATACCTTAGTCCCCTCTTAAGACAGGTTAAACACACATACCTTAGTCCCCTCTTAAGACAGGTTAAACACACATACCTTAGTCCCCTCTTAAGACAGGTTAAACACACATACCTTAGTCCCCTCTTAAGACAGGTTAAACACACATACCTTAGTCCCCTCTTAAGACAGGTTAAACACACATACCTTAGTCCCCTCTTAAGACAGGTTAAACACACATACCTTAGTCCCCTCTTAAGACAGGTTAAACACACATACCTTAGTCCCCTCTTAAGACAGGTTAAACACACATACCTTAGTCCCCTCTTAAGACAGGTTAAACACACATACCTTAGTCCCCTCTTAAGACAGGTTAAACACACATACCTTAGTCCCCTCTTAAGACAGGTTAAACACACATACCTTAGTCCCCTCTTAAGACAGGTTAAACACACATACCTTAGTCTCCTCTTAAGACAGGTTAAACACACATACCTTAGTCCCCTCTTAAGACAGGTTAAACACACATACCTTAGTCCCCTCTTAAGACAGGTTAAACACACATACCTTAGCCCCCTCTTAAGACAGGTTAAACACACATACCTTAGTCCCCTCTTAAGACAGGTTAAACACACATACCTTAGTCTCCTCTTAAGACAGGTTAAACACACATACCTTAGTCCCCTCTTAAGACAGGTTAAACACACATACCTTAGTCCCCTCTTAAGACAGGTTAAACACACATACCTTAGTCCCCTCTTAAGACAGGTTAAACACACATACCTTAGTCCCCTCTTAAGACAGGTTAAACACACATACCTTAGTCCCCTCTTAAGACAGGTTAAACACACATACCTTAGTCCCCTCTTAAGACAGGTTAAACACACATACCTTAGTCCCCTCTTAAGACAGGCTAAACACCCATACCGTAGTCCCCTCTTAAGACAGGTTAAACACACATACCTTAGTCCCCTCTTAAGACAGGTTAAACACACATACCTTAGTCCCCTCTTAAGACAGGTTAAACACACATACCTTAGTCCCCTCTTAAGACAGGTTAAACACACATACCTTAGTCTCCTCTTAAGACAGGTTAAACACACATACCTTAGTCCCCTCTTAAGACAGGTTAAACACACATACCTTAAGTCCCCTCTTAAGACAGGTTAAACACACATACCTTAGCCCCCCTCTTAAGACAGGTTAAACACACATACCTTAGCCCCCTCTTAAGACAGGTTAAACACACATACCTTAGTCCCCTCTTAAGACAGGTTAAACACACATACCTTAGTCCCCTCTTAAGACAGGTTAAACACACATACCTTAGTCCCCTCTTAAGACAGGTTAAACACACATACCTTAGTCTCCTCTTAAGACAGGTTAAACACACATACCTTAGTCCCCTCTTAAGACAGGTTAAACACACATACCTTAGTCCCCTCTTAAGACAGGTTAAACACACATACCATAGTCCCCTCTTAAGACAGGTTAAACACACATACCTTAGTCCCCTCTTAAGACAGGTTAAACACACATACCTTAGTCCCCTCTTAAGACAGGTTAAACACACATACCTTAGTCCCCTCTTAAGACAGGTTAAACACACATACCATAGTCCCCTCTTAAGACAGGTTAAACACACATACCTTAGTCCCCTCTTAAGACAGGTTAAACACACATACCTTAGTCCCCTCTTAAGACAGGTTAAACACACATACCTTAGTCCCCTCTTAAGACAGGTTAAACACACATACCTTAGTCCCCTCTTAAGACAGGTTAAACACACATACCTTAGTCCCCTCTTAAGACAGGTTAAACACACATACCTTAGTCTCCTCTTAAGACAGGTTAAACACACATACCTTAGTCCCCTCTTAAGACAGGTTAAACACACATACCTTAGTCCCCTCTTAAGACAGGTTAAACACACATACCTTAGTCCCCTCTTAAGACAGGTTAAACACACATACCTTAGTCCCCTCTTAAGACAGGTTAAACACACATACCTTAGTCCCCTCTTAAGACAGGTTAAACACACATACCTTAGTCCCCTCTTAAGACAGGTTAAACACACATACCTTAGTCCCCTCTTAAGACAGGTTAAACACACATACCTTAGTCCCCTCTTAAGACAGGTTAAACACACATACCTTAGTCTCCTCTTAAGACAGGTTAAACACACATACCTTAGTCCCCTCTTAAGACAGGTTAAACACACATACCTTAGTCCCCTCTTAAGACAGGTTAAACACACATACCTTAGCCCCCTCTTAAGACAGGTTAAACACACATACCTTAGTCCCCTCTTAAGACAGGTTAAACACACATACCTTAGTCTCCTCTTAAGACAGGTTAAACACACATACCTTAGTCCCCTCTTAAGACAGGTTAAACACACATACCTTAGTCCCCTCTTAAGACAGGTTAAACACACATACCTTAGTCCCCTCTTAAGACAGGTTAAACACACATACCTTAGTCCCCTCTTAAGACAGGTTAAACACACATACCTTAGTCCCCTCTTAAGACAGGTTAAACACCCATACCTTAGTCCCCTCTTAAGACAGGTTAAACACACATACCTTAGTCCCCTCTTAAGACAGGCTAAACACCCATACCGTAGTCCCCTCTTAAGACAGGTTAAACACACATACCTTAGTCCCCTCTTAAGACAGGTTAAACACACATACCTTAGTCCCCTCTTAAGACAGGTTAAACACACATACCTTAGTCCCCTCTTAAGACAGGTTAAACACACATACCTTAGTCTCCTCTTAAGACAGGTTAAACACACATACCTTAGTCCCCTCTTAAGACAGGTTAAACACACATACCTTAGCCCCCTCTTAAGACAGGTTAAACACACATACCTTAGTCCCCTCTTAAGACAGGTTAAACACACATACCTTAGTCCCCTCTTAAGACAGGTTAAACACACATACCTTAGTCCCCTCTTAAGACAGGTTAAACACACATACCTTAGTCCCCTCTTAAGACAGGTTAAACACACATACCTTAGTCCCCTCTTAAGACAGGTTAAACACACATACCTTAGTCCCCTCTTAAGACAGGTTAAACACACATACCTTAGTCCCCTCTTAAGACAGATTAAACACACATACCTTAGTCCCCTCTTAAGACAGGTTAAACACACATACCTTAGTCCCCTCTTAAGACAGGTTAAACACACATACCTTAGTCCCCTCTTAAGAAAGGTTAAACACACATACCTTAGTCCCCTCTTAAGACAGGTTAAACACACATACCTTAGTCCCCTCTTAAGACAGGTTAAACACACATACCTTAGTCCCCTCTTAAGACAGGTTAAACACACATACCTTAGTCCCCTCTTAAGACAGGTTAAACACACATACCTTAGTCCAATTTAGTAACTCTTAGATCAAGAAGAAATAGTTTGTGTTAAATGTTGTCTCTTTTATGTAGGGTCATTTACAAATGAGGATTTTGTCAATCAGCAGAAAAATACATGTACTGCAAAACCAACACTACTGTCTTTAATTATTTACTTATCAAATGCTAATGTAAACATGGTCATATCTAAAAACATAGACAGTATTAAATTACAGCCGTCAGTTTTATTTGCTTTTGTAGAACTTTTTAAACATTTAATTGTCACAAATTTCCATCGTCATTCTCAGCAAAAAGAATACCTAAACAATCAAGACACGCAGTATTTAAAGATCGGCAGTTTCATATCAGAAGATCAAGTTAATAACTGCTATGTAACATGAAACATTTAAAAAAGTGGCACATTTTATCAGTGATCATCATTGTGATAGCAATGGACACCTATAAATCATTAAAAAACAATCAATTTAATTTACATATCAATGCTATGAATAGTTCCTTATGTATGATAACTAATTAACAAGATGACAATTAAATATGCTGTGTAACTGTTTCAAGAAGAGATATTTAATAATATATATTACAATAGCTGTAGTTGTGGATTATATCACAGTTTAACATTATAACACGGATACAATAGCTGTAGTTGTGGATTATATCACAGTTTAACATTATAACACAGTGATTTATAAGTAAAATGTTACAGCGTGATGAGCGTTCTCAACTGATGCAAAACTTCTGTTAAGTTTCTTAAGAATAGAATTGAAAAATTGTTTGCTTTATAAGTTCTACTGTGATAACAGAAAAAAAAGAGGAAAAATGTCGTACTCGGAGTTGATGCTTTCTGAAAGCTCTATTATCTCACCTATAGAACAAGAAGGTTAGTTTTCTGGAGATAGGAAGTTAGTAAGATAGGATTTTTGAAGAAAGCATTTTTGGCTTCATAAAAATTACTTTTCATATATGATATATTGATTGACTGTTGTTGCTTAATGTAAAATGAATAATGTTTCTGCTAGATCATGGTGAAAACAAGCTACATTGAATGAGATGATAATGATGTCTGCTTTGTACTAGACCAACACGCTTAGTTGGATTTTTATAGCGCTAACTCACTGAAACAATAGTACGTGTGTAGACATGTTAGCTAACTCACTGAAACAATAGTATGTGGGTAGACATGTTAGTTAACTCACTGAAACAATAGTATGTGTGTAGACATGTTAGCTAACTCACTGAAACAATAGTATGTGTGTAGACATGTTAGCTAACTCACTGAAACAATAGTACGTGGGTAGACATGTTAGCTAACTCACTGAAACAATAGTACGTGGGTAGACATGTTAGCTAACTCACTGAAACAATAGTACGTGGGTAGACATGTTAGCTAACTCACTGAAACAATAGTACGTGGGTAGACATGTTAGCTAACTAACTGAAACAATAGTACGTGGGTAGACATGTTAGCTAACTCACTGAAACAATAGTACGTGGGTAGACATGTTAGCTAACTCACTGAAACAATAGTACGTGGGTAGACATGTTAGCTAACTCACTGAAACAATAGTACGTGGGTAGACATGTTAGCTAACTCACTGAAACAATAGTACGTGGGTAGACATGTTAGCTAACTAACTGAAACAATAGTACGTGGGTAGACATGTTAGCTAACTCACTGAAACAATAGTAAGTGGGTAGACATGTTAGCTAACTCACTGAAACAATAGTACGTGGGTAGACATGTTAGCTAACTCACTGAAACAATAGTACGTGGGTAGACATGTTAGCTAACTCACTGAAACAATAGTACGTGGGTAGACATGTTAGCTAACTCACTGAAACAATAGTACGTGGGTAGACATGTTAGCTAACTCACTGAAACAATAGTACGTGGGTAGACATGTTAGCTAACTCACTGAAACAATAGTACGTGGGTAGACATGTTAGCTAACTCACTGAAACAATAGTACGTGGGTAGACATGTTGTTTCACTACGACACATTATTCTGATTCTGAGTCAATTGGTCTTTGCTCTTTTTCCTTAATGCTGCAAGCTAAGTGCAGAAGCAACAAATACCAATTTCGTAGTTTTTGGTTTCACCTGACCAGTGCTCGAACCCATGATCTACGTACTCGAGATGAGCTCTGTAACCTTTTCACCACTGACACAGTTTATAGTGATATAAAATTACTGTTTCGGTACTGATTTAGTGTATATGAGTTCTATATATACTTGTTACTGACCTATTTCAGTCTAACAGAAACTCCAATAGGTGGAACTCTGAATTGTTTTCAACTGAACCGAAAAAATAATTGAAATTAAAACTGCAAATCATAAATAAGTTGTTCATTTATCTCCCTTCAAACAAGAATAAGTTTATAAGATTGATTTTTATTAATTTTGGTGCCCATACACCACACCACACCATACCATACTAATGTTTCATGCATACCAAAATGTCACTCTATCTTGAATCAGCTCTCAGATGTTAAGATAATTCTTTAATTTTATTGTTTTACAATAATTTTCAGATTCAAACTGTACGTTGGTACCTAATAACAATTGCGTTACAGAAAAAAGACAAACATTTTCATAAATAATTAACCTTCAATTTTCTGATTGTGTGTTTTTCAAGGTAGTAATTATCGCTATAACAATAGCACATTTTGAAGTCAATTAGAACAATTGTAATAGTTTATAAACAAACGTTAAAGTTTTAATTTTTAATTATTTCGTACTGAGTCAAAGTCAAAGTATTTTTGTAACTATTGTTACCACCTCTTGTTTAAGTTGAAAATTGTTAAACGATCGTCCAAACACGGAACAACAAAATGAAATTCTATTGTCAAGAATATTAAGTTTTAAAAAGATTCACCTTCTGATAAATCAATTGTAACCATCTAATAATAACATGCCATTTATTTTGACATAAATATTTTACACAAGGGATTAGACATGTCACTTTCTCTCGTTTCAAAGAAGAGACTGTCAAAATCTGAGAGGACATTCAAATTTAATGAGTTTTTAAATGCATTAAAATTTTTAATTTTTGTGGAATAATATGAAGAATTAATAATATGAGAGGAACATAAACAGTTTTAGTGTTTAACGAACAATGATGATTTTAATTTGACGAGAAAACAATTCAGGAAATACAGATTACCAGTAACAATAACGTGATCCTAAGTTGCTGATACAGCAAAAAAAAAAATCACAAATTTTATTTTTTAATAGAAATATAAATTTTAATATTTCAAAATGAACAAAACAAGGGATCAAATAGAAGCAGAATTTTACGGGAGTTTAAAAACAAACAAGTTTATGGAGATGGAATATGATGGTTTGTACTTATACATCTTATTATAATGTAGAGATCTCATATCACAACAAAGTCATATGTATTGTTTATAGTATTAGTGTCTATAAATTGGACAGGACCTGATCGCTGATGGCCTAAGCTTACAAGGCATTTGGCCATGTGAGCTGAATACGCTCTCTAAATAAGATAAATCGTCCATGACATAATATGACAGTAAAATTTTAACGGTTGTATAAAAACTGTACAGAAAAGAGGGAGTGATGGGATAAGAACTTTTGACTGCCACTGACAAGTTGGGAATAGGGACGAAAAGTGTAATCTTTTGTAGCACCAAAAATTAATTAGCCTACTCTTCTTTGAGGTCTACAAAAGAGGTCTTTAATGTACAGTGAGAATGGCATGTTTTTAACAGGTTGCCCAAAATGGACCACAGTCACAAATGCTGCCTATGCATGTATATGTACTCATGTATCTACAAAGTTTCTTTTGTGTATATTCTGGCAAGAAAATGTAAATTTATTACATTAGTATCATCTTGTGTCATTGCATTTCCTAGGTTTTTGTAGAAAACACTCTTTTTCTCTTTTCAAATTTACATGGAATTCATTTAAATCACTGTTAAAAAATCCAAGCATTCATCAACTAATCCCAAGTTGTATTTAAACACCAAAAACCTTCTTTTTGAGGGATTTTCTATTTAATCCCTTTCAAGCCATTAACAAAGGAATTTACTCTAGAACTGATTTGACAAAGAATTTCACATGTATTTTAAATGACAATTGTCTACTTAATGGATTTGTAACTCTCTGATTTAATAAGAAATCAACTTTATTGTGAAAATCATCAACAAATTTTGTTTATGAACAACTTATTTAATATTCTATCAAGGATACAAATATGTCTATATTTAGAAACAATCGATTTCTTGGCTTTATAATACTGTGATCCATTAATGCCTTTATATCAACTGAAGAAATCTTTTAAATTGATAACTAGTATCATATGATAACAATTTAAGAGGGCATAAATCGGGGACCAGATGTCGAGACATTCAGTTTAACCTTATGACCATCATAATTATTGTTCAGCCAAACACAAAACAGAAAGTTACAAAAATCTAATTATAATGCTACAAGCTGTAACAAAAAAATCTTCTTTTTATAGAAATAAATCATGTTACAGCCCTACAGCATTTCTACCCACATAATCAGATGATCTCTGATAATCTGACTAAAATCTATAAATTATTCCACCTAGAAGTTCTGAGGGTCAAATTTCAAATGCCACTCTTTCAGTATTTCAAATGTTTTCACCCATTACTCTGTATAAATACAACTGTGAAATTTTAAATAGTTCTGTGGAATAAATTATAGGTTGGAATTTCATCTTAACCTCTTTTTTAAGTCATCTAATCCAATCAGACGAAACACCTGCAGTACAACCAAACCATCCACTTCACTTCAGTTAACATAAAGTATTATTTACTTAAATATTTTACCATTTCTAACTAAACTTTATCAAAATATGGATATTTTTTTTTATCTAACAAAGTTTTACTTAAAACAAAAAACGTGACAGGCACAAATATCTTGCAACATGCAAATTTCATTCCACAAGTTGAATAAAGGGGAGGATTGTAGTTGATGTCAATTTTTTATGTAAGGGAGATAATGATGCGTGGACCAATTCCATACACGTTGGATATAAAGCAAGTTTGTAAGTTGTTACACATGACATTTTGATAAAACATTGAAGGGTGTTTTTTTGGTAATAAAATAGGATGATACATAAAAGATAATGTATATATTATACAAATCTATAAAGATTTCACATTTCCTAAGTCACTGAGAACTTTGATCACATATGATTGGCTATAATACACCTCACCATGGGGATGGAGTCTAACTTATAAATCTTTGTCAGTTAGGTTACCATGGGGATGGAGTCTAACTTATAAATCTGTTAGGTTATTAGTGTTTCTTGTCACTTTCAGCAATTTTTCAGCTATATCATAACTAGCAGACTTACTGGTCCAGGACAGATAGATATTACAAACTGACAGGTGAAACTCTCTGCATTTCATAGGTCTCTAGAAACCTTTTTTTTTTTACACCTGAGGTGGGTAACCTGTCTTGAACCCACATTAGTAGTGTTAAGCTTGTGGTCAGAGGTCAGTATCCTTAACCTCTCAGTCATCCGTGCTCCCCATCCCTTCTACCAGAAAACCTTAGAGGTGACAGGCACTAACTATTTACTAAAAACTGAACAAATTGAAGGTCATGTAAATATAATATTAAAAAATTAAAAAATTGTAACGACTGACTTAAAAACAAACAACATATTAAATCTAAAACAAAACTTTTTTTACCCAAATATTTTTTTTTCATGTTTATATTTCAATAATCTACCTACATTGTATTTAGGTCAGGATATATCTATACCTACAATACCACAAAGCCTACTTTTTTTTAACCTCTAATCTACTTTTTCATGTTTTCCCACATGAAAAAAGTTTAGCATACTTTGTAATTGTAAGGTCCACGACTAATTAATTTCAATCAGAAATACACATTAGTGTACTAAATTGTTTTTTGTTTCATTAAGTGGATTTTAATCCCACTCCGGCTTTATTTCCTTTATCAGCCTACGTCCCTCAAACCTCCACAATGTCCGTCATGACATTTACATACCATGGAAATATACATGACGCATTGTATCTAATACACTGTACAACATGTTTAACTAGACTCTTTATCAACAACAAACCAGAATGTATAATTTCTCACGTCAAAATTTGTTTATAATCTTTTAATCTTATTGTTTCTCATTGTTTGATCGTAAAAAGTCTTAAGACTTAACTAAAAGACATTGAAATTATAATACTGATTAACATAAACTTTTACAGATTTGAAAAAAAACCCAAACTCTATTAGAGTCTAAGTAGAGACCACTTCTTATTAGTATCATGCAGCTGTCAGACTTATTCGATATTTTGTGTAAATTTTGTCAGCAATTATGGCTACTGCTTATTGGAATTTGTCATTTATTTAAACACTTGTGTCCATGTTAAGAAATTGTAAATATAAAGAATAGGATCGTAATAAATTTATTACAAAAATGGATCCATTACCAAGTATAGGAAAAATAGAGACTTCTGAAATAGATGAAGAGGATGCCAAACGAATAAATGAAGCGAAAAAGGAAGCAAGTATGTAAAATCAACAAAAATATACAAAACAAAATACAAGTATGTAAAATCAACAAAATTATACAAAACAAAATACAAGTATGTAAAATCAACAAAGTTATACAAACAAAATACCATTTTATTTTCCTTCTATAGCTAAGACACCAGAAGATACAAATTTTAGACCTTGAAGTTGAAAATAGGTGTAGAATCAACCATTAAAATTTCTTAACAAGGTAGATATCTCATAGGAGATGATAAACTACCATAAACAAATCCTCTTTTCACGTTTTAGAACATTAAAGTTTGCAAATTGAAAATAAAACATGAGATTAATATTGAAGATTTTTGAATCCTATCTATTACAGTGTATATTCTTATTTTCTTGTGGTAATCCAAACATCTCCTTATAAGGACATCCTAGTGCTATCTCTTTACTTTCACCATGTATTGTTTATCTTTTTCTCATCATGAGCTGATATACTGCTTACTTGATGTTAAATAACAATCAATCAATAGGCTTTACAAACCTGGGTATTCATGGAAGCATAAAGGTGAATTTACAAGGTCATATTTTCCCTTCAAATTCACTTCAAACTTTAGCTGTGTAACTGCTACAAACATAAATTTGACAGTTTAAACACCTAACTGCCTTCCAATATTTGATGGAGCCATCAAACATGTTTGACGACATATTTAGACTGAGAAATTTGTGCATGAACCAGGTGTACAGCTAAGGATTGAAGTGATTTTGAAGGAAAAATTTAACATTGTAAACACAACTCGGGTATAAATGATTTTACGATAGTGTATTTGTGTGAATTTTCTTATCTTGAGAAGTTAGTAAAATTAAAACAGTTGTAAAAGTTGCACAGTATTATACTACAGGAAATTAGTTAATAAATAAAACTGTATGTGTATTTAGTGTTCCTACAGGAAATTAGTTAATACATAAAACTGTATGTGTATTTAGTGTTCCTACAGGAAATTAGTTAATAAATAAAACTGTATGTGTATTTAGTGTTCCTACAGGAAATTAGTTAATAAATAAAACTGTATGTGTATTTAGTGTTCCTACAGGAAATTAGTTAATAAATAAAACTGTATGTGTATTTAGTGTTCCTACAGGAAATTAGTTAATAAATAAAACTGTATGTGTATTTAGTGTTCCTACTGGAAAGTGAAACATGAAATACATTTGTAGAATTCTGGATGCAAGATCTAGATGATAAATTTAACTGAAAATTTAAAATGAAAATCATCTTAATAAAATGAAAAACTATCAGACTAACTGATTTCAAAATGGAAAACTTGACAGTGATGGACAACAATTCTACATATCTACAACACAAGCTACTTTTTTTTGGGTGACTTAAACATTAAAACTTTTTTTTAGAAACCTTTCCAGATCCTTATAACATACAATAAAGTACACACATACCAAGGACAAAATAAAATTCAATAGTGATGAAAAAGATACAAATTTCAAAACAAGTCAATATTTAAAAAAAATATTGCTAATATTTCATGACCAAACAATAGGATGATACAGACTATAGAACTGATGTCATATGATTCTATGTTATTGTACAGGATCCATTTCTATGTATACAATTACTTTGAATATCACATCAATTAAAAATTTACAAATGAATAGTGTTTTGAATGAGAAATTATAAACTGATGCATTACTATTGTGCTATATGAATAAAATTTAAAAACTTACTTCTTGTTTACAGATTAAATATAGTAAACAAAATATTGGGAAAAAAGTTTAAAATTTATTGTATAGAAAAATGTCAAATATCTTAATATTTATTTAGGTAATGGAAAAAATATATATCATCAAATTCCCAACAATTTAATAAAAATGTACATTAGACAAGTTATCACTATATTATTAATCTTGTCTGATTACAGCTATTAAAGATGTTTTGTGATGAACAAATAAACTTTGTTTGTTTAACTTAAAGTATAAATGATCTATTTGTAGGTAACTTCTTCATTATGGACTCAGAACAGCTGGTGTCCAACCCGTTTCAAGACATGAAGGAAGAAGCAATGGACAATGCTAAGAAAGTCTCATTGACGGAAAAATTAACTAGTGTGAAAAATAATGTGTGTGAAAACCATCTGCAGATGAAGAACAGCAAACTACACAGGGAGATAACTCATAAACTTAAACAAATTCATGACAGCGCAAGTCAATTACGATATGAAGCAAAAGTCTATGACATAAATAAACGAAAATCAGACTTGGAGAATAGGAAACGTTTTGAGCCCTTACGGGACTTTAGTTATGATGAGTCACAATTGAGAAATAATATGAAACGTCTTGGAGTTGTTACACAAAGTCGTTATTTAGAAAGAAGACAACAGTTTCCTATACGAGGGCGTACAGTTAATGATTTACATCCAAATTCCACCGTCAGAAAAGCACGACAAGTTTATCAGCAAAGAGAACAGCAAAGTCGACAAAATGATTCACGTTTCAGAGGTGATTTCTCTACCCCTGGTACAGCTACATCATCGGCAAAAAGTAAAAGAACTTTATTATGGCAAAGGCGAGATTCTAAGTCAGCGCCACCAGCTACGAAAATGTCAAAATCTCTGAATTTTGAGGATGGATCAACAAAACTACCATCATTAGCAGAAAAATCAAGAGTAAAATTTTCTCTCAATGGGCCAACAAGTCTTCGCACACCAGATAATCTCATAGAGAGGGCAAAAACATTTCATCCAGGAATGCACCGAAGGCAATCAAGATGGGCAGACAGTGATGATGACGATTTTGAAGATGATGATGATGATGATGAAGAATATATAGATATTGAAAAATTACGATCAGTTTTATTTGGTGACAAATATGCCACATCGAAAAGTGGGTATGATACACCAAGAACTATGACAAGTTATCCATCATCTGTACCTAGTACCTCCAGACGACCGAGTCAGTTAACGCAAGAAGGTATCAAGAAAGAGCAGCAAGAGTTAAAGCAAAAAATTGATAACTTCTTTGGAAATTTGAATGCAGATTACTCAGATTATGAATCTGAAGAAGATAAACCACTCCCTGAAGTCAAATCTCCTCCTCGTTTGTCAAAGGCTAATTTATTGCTAAATGTATTCGCAAAATCAATTTCTACAAATCATAATAGGAACCATGCAGCAAACAGTCAAACTGAAAATCAAAAATCTGAAAAAGAACGAACAAAATCAGCATGCTCTCAGAGAAGTAAATCACCACATAATGTGACCATTAAACCAGAAGAGAATAAGCGTGATTTGTGGAAATATATAAAAACTTCTGTACAGCGTGGCGAGATCCAACGATGTCAAACACCTAGTAAACTTATCATTCAACAAATGACACATTTGGATTTAACAAACTCAGACAAAAAACACATTCCACTCAAGTCTGCTAACCGAGCACTTAGACACACGCCAACATTTAAAATGAGACAACTAGTTCAGAGGATGCAGAGAGAGAGGACAAAATATGAACAATTTGAAATAGACCAAAAGAAAACAAAAATGAAGGATGAACAAATGGATAGTCTGGAAATTATGGCATAAATCTAATGGTTTTAGTGATGTGAACAAATGAATAGTATGGAAATTATGGCATAAATCTAATGGCTTTAGTGATGTGAACAAATGGATAGTGCAGAAATTATGGCATAAATCTAATGGTTTTAGTGATGTGAACAAATGGATAGTGGGGAAATATGGCATAAATCTAATGGTTTTAGCGATGTATATAAAACAATGCAAGCTCAGGATAATCAACAGTGCTCAATAATGTGCATTTAATTCTCCATTTGAGGAATATTTTTTTTTTTAAGACAATTAATAAATGAGATAATTATAACTACGTATAGATTGTTTAAGGAATAAAAAGCCATGTGTGGTGATCTACAAGTTTACTTGACTATCTACCTTCACCTTAAAAGAACTAAATCAATATAAGGTTTGTAAGTTTATATCCATCAAGTAACTACAGATAATTATAGTAAAAAAAAAAACAACTAAGAAGTAGTGGTGAGATTTCAGTTGAAGATTATATTGTTTAACAACAGGTTGAAACTTTTTAACTTTTAAAATTGCTTTTTTTTGTGTTTTTTAAGGTAATTGAAATAGAACTAAAGTTCAAAAAGAATTGCCAAGAAAATATGATACATGGATGTTGTTTTTTTTTCAAATTGTAGACAAGTTTGAAAATTTCATCTAAAATCATTAGTATCAAAACATCGGTCAAGTCAATATTAACTTTATCAACCAACTGATATTTCTATATTAAATAAGTGATGTCAGTCTTCCTCAATGTTGTAAACATTTTAATTTGATTGGTTTGGTTGGTTTATGGTATTTAACGCCACTTTTAAACAATATTTCAGTTATACTGGTGGTCAGTTTTATTGCTGGAGAACACTGGAGTACCCACAGAAAACCTCCGAACTGTCACAAGTCACTGACAAACTTTAAACAAAATTTGATTGACATCTGAATACTAGAAGAAAACTACCCACAATTCCATTACTGGTTTTACGTACATTGTAATCAAATTTGTTAAAAGAAAATGTTTATACGAGTTGGAAATCATTTCCTATGACAAAACCAACATGTTTAAATTTTCATTCTATTTTCTGTTTGATAAATTCTTGATTTTGTTTTGAAATCAAATGACATACTGCTAGATTTAGGTTTGAGAGATATTGAATTTTCAATATATGTGTTGATATGTGTGCTCAAACACTGAAATTTATCATTCTTTAAATTCATACTTGAAAATGGTGCTTTTTATAAAAATAAAATGCCAAAGTTGTTTGTTTAATACTGGTGATTTGATTTTTTTGACAAGCCTCTAACAATTTTTAAAAAGTACCTTCAAAAGATGTATTTATAATTCATATAAAAAACAAATATCAGGCATGTATTACATAAACATTTACCATTATTGTACAGAGACTCAAGTTTTTTCTTGGTAATGGAATTGTCATAGTATTAAATTATAATACAACATTGCTCATGTAAAATTGTATTGTACAATTCCAGTCCACATGTCATTTTTAAGACATATTTTTGTAAGAACAAAATGCAAATAATTTGCTCTGTGTGTCAGTTATGATTTTGTTGTCCTAAGAGTAATTGTCTTTAACCAACAGATTCTACCTTCCTAGCTAGTAGTCTGTTAACTACGAGCATTCATTGACCCTGCTATTGTACTGTTCCTGTCACCAACATATTCCACGTTCCTAGCTAGTAGCCTGTTAATTACAAGCATTCATTGACCCTGCTATGGTACTGTCCATGTTTATGTTGTCATTCTTATTTGTGATGTTATGTGGTATTTTTGATTGGAAGTGAATCTGTGCAGGTATTTTGATCGTTTGTTTAAATCTGTATTGTCGTTGGAGATCCAAGAGTGGGAGGGTTGTGACCCCATTAACCAGTTTAATCCCACCACATTTTTGTGCCTGTCCCAAGTCAGGAGCTAGATTTCTAATGCAATAAATCATAGTATTTTTTTTGTGTTCAATGATTTTATGTGAGAGGTGATTGTTTATTTTGTTGATATAAGTAGAATTGTTGATGATCACTGTTTAAACTTTCTTTTTTATTATAAATATTTTTTTATAGTAGTATCATGTTTGACAATCATACCTCATTATTTTATATAATTATTGTTTTGTGAATCAATTTTCTATGATTCCATAGGTAAAGCAGAGCTCAGTAGATTTTAGATAACCCTGAAATTCATAGATTTTTCACCCCCCCCCCCCCCCCCCCTCCCCCAATAAATTTTTGTGTCAGTCCACATTTCTAGTCATTTGTTTTATTTTTAGTTGTCATACATTCATCATACAGTCTTAAGATTATTCATAGTTAAAATGTGTTATCTGAAAGATGTATTTTGACAAAGAACCTTTATTTAACTGTTTTTTAAATAGAATACTTTCAACTCTGTGTAACGTAAATTGATTTCTCCCTGTCCAATTGATATATTTTTAGTGTATTCAGTCTACGACTTTTGCACTGGTTCTATTGCTCCTGACAAATCTGATAGAGCCAGCAAGCTTTATTGATTTTTCATTGCAAGTGTGCTTAATAAATGCTATTTCTTAAGTTCGGCCAAGTAACTTCTGAAATCTAAAATCATAGACTGTGAACATTTATCACAACCCTCTATTGATTATTTAATGAAATGAATTCTGTTTAACACCACATTTTTTCAATATTTCAGCCTTAATTATTGTAAGTGTGAAAGGTCAAGATTTATTAGAAAAAATGACTGATTGAAACATGTGAACAAGTTCACTGATCTGATGTGTAAGCTTTAAAAAAGGTTCAGAAAGGCATTCCTTTTATGCAGGGATTTAAGTCTGTTTATGATAATAATTGTGTGTTTTATGTGACTTGAGCAATGCATGTTTCATCATTATTACTGGAATGTATCTGTTTTTTAATTATATTGTTATTTTTTTTTTTATAACTTTTCCAAGTACATGTATTCTTAAAAATGTATTCAATGAAATAAATCAAATTTATTGTGAATAAGTGTTATTTTGTGCCCAACACACACATACGACTATACATTGCCAACTTAAGACATTGTTTTTGTCGAGCACAACAAATATAAAAAAAAAAATGAAATGTCTTTTTCTTATACCGAATGCAGAACATTATCAAATCTTTTTGTTATCCAGAAAACCAGTTAAATCAAGACATAAATATGAAAAAAATTGTCCAACAAAAAAAACCCCCCAATAATTGTATAAATTTAACACTTGATTAATCAAGGAATTCTGTAAACCTTTGTTGAGATACACCTGTTAAAAAGATGAATCGATTAGTCCTTGAATAGATTGATAAACTCAAATCATCTGATAAATTCTTCTGAATATATGTTTTGGACTTTGTGCTTATGTCTGGTTAAGTTCTTACAATTTTTCAGAGAAAAAAAATTAATGTTTTGCAACAGCTTACAATAATAAGAAATACACTAGAATGTACAGAGCACCGCTCTCTGTAAACAAAATGGCCGTCTGCCAATCAGTTTGATCTTTGAGTTATACCATTCATTGAAGACCTCACAGTGACTGTAAGATCAATCATGACAATATAATTGTTGTACCTTACTTTAAAAGTTTCGGATTAATTTTCTTTCATTTTCACATTTTGCAAAATGAGACAAAATCGTTACAACTGATATTTTTCTGTCTGTTTTACGAAACCTGCATGCCGGAATTAGATTCTATATACTTCTAATTCATTGAAGTATCCGTCCAAAAAAGACATGCTACCCCCTACGGACATATTATTTCTAACTACCAGCTGGCCATCAATCAGTCATTACTTTATTTCCTGATGCTTTAGTGGAGAAGCCAAAAAGTACCAAATGTACAACATGTACAGAGTCTTTGGCTAGATTGGGCATGTACACAAAATTGAACTCCACACACCAGACACTGGCTTGCTAATCAAAAAGTCAAATAAGTGGTTTTAATTTTCATAATGATATAATGTACAGAAAAATGTCCATGGCTGATTACAAGAACTGATTCTGAATAACAAACAATTACCATAGCATCATATCCTAGTCAACCTTAAACTTTAGTGTTAAATAGATTTGGCTTTCTTACATAAATTTCTGCTTAATGCCATGCCTTTCATTTTTTGGCAGAGTGGTTAAGTTGATTGACATCTGACCACAAGTCTAACCACTGAGGATGTGAGTTCTGGCCCTGATACAAACTTCACATGTTAAGGTTTCACTGAGGACGTGAGTTCTGGCCCTGATACAAACTTCACATGTTAAGGTTTCACTGAGGACGCGAGTTCTGGCCCTGATACAAACTTCACGTGTTAAGGTTTCACTGAGGATGTGAGTTCTGGCCCTGATACAAATTTCACGTGTTAAGGTTTCACTGAGGACGTGAGTTCTGGCCCTAATACAAACTTCACGTGTTAAGGTTTCACTGAGGACGTGAGTTCTGGCCCTGATACAAACTTCACGTGCTAAGTTTTCACTGAGGATGTGAGTTCTGGCCCTGATACTAACTTCACGTGTTAAGGTTTCACTGAGGACGTGAGTTCTGGCCCTGATACAAACTTCACATGTTAAGGTTTCACTGAGGATGTGAGTTCTGGCCCTGATACAAACTTCACATGTTAAGGTTTCCAATCACCTGTATAAAAGCCTGGGGTTTAATTGGTTCAGTTTGTTATAACTGTCCAGGTTTTCCTCTCCCATTAGTGGGTGATTGTTGCTTAACGTAAAGTTAGCAAATTTTCATCTACAGTCATCGACTTTAGCAGTGGTCCGGTGGCCCACGGCCAGTGAAAATTTATTCGGACCAGTGACTTTTGCCAAATTTTTTCAATAGAATCTATATAAATATTCTAATTTTGAAGTTTTCTGGTCAGTAAATTCGAATGTCTAATTTCGAAGACTGCATCTATATCATGATGATGGTTATGTCAGCTTTGTACTAGACCAACAGGATTAGTTAGATTTTTATAGTGTTAGTTTACTGAAACAACAGTTACAATCACGATATAGCTGACAAATTGTTGAAGTGCAAAAAACCCTCATCTAACTATTGTAACACAGAACACAATGCATTGTCTGGAATGTCAAGTACCCTAACTAGCTGTAGGTTTCAGACAAACACTATCAAATAAAGTTAAATAGAAAATACCCTATCATCTTAAGAAATCTAAAATAAATCTTTCTTGATCTTTTGTTATTATCATTTCATGTTTTAAGTGCATACAGTAGCTTGAAGGAGCTATTATAATTGGTACATTCGTAATTTTAACTTTTTATTTTAATTTAAATTTTTTTTTTTTTTTACTATTCTCAATAGAATTTGACCCAACATGCACTTTGTAACTTTCAACGGACAAATCTTCACCTGAAGGTATAATGCTATATTAGACCATGTAACATCACTTAAAGGTATTAAAATGTGTATGTTGTTTACACAAGTTTTCAATGGACGTGTGATTAACGTAAGGATTTAATACAATAATTAGCCGTTAATGAGACCCTGGAAACCCTACAGACATACTTAACTATTAACAATATCACTCAATTAATCTCATTAGGTAGACTTTACAGACATTGTCTAACACAGTGAAGAATTATCCGTAAGCCGTAAATTTACGGTTCAATAGATTTACAACAAAATTTAAATCGTCAAAATCTTTTTTGGAATAATTACAATCAACTATGTATTGTAGATACAAAGCTGATAAATCTATCAAACTGCAGACTGAATTCATAACATACCACATGTTACAAACAATTTAACTCCTCCACACGTTTTACTGAGGTAAATTATAAATAAGACTTCAGCCAAATAATTAAAAACTGTGAAGATGATGTAGATATAAATGTACACGTGAGGAAACAATCACCTGGTGTGGTATATTGGGGTTTATTGCCATTTTCAGTAATTTTTTAGCCATAGACCAAGATTTCACAGTGAGTGGCCGATGAAGAACGACAAGAAAAAACTTTTCCTCATGTATACAGAGATGCAGCTAATCGTCGGCCCTGTCGGACCTAGGGGGCAGAATTTTAGAGGGTCCGGCAAATGACGTCTTTGTGTCAGACCTAATGACCGGCAAACATTTTTACTCCTTAGGGCTGTCAAAAATTAAATTTCTGTCGGTCCTGGTTACCTCTTGGACCCCTAAGACGAAGGATCTTTGATTATTGTTAATAAAGTCAAAACCAGTTTCCATTCTGGATTTTATTTCGTATCCTATCGGTAATCGTTGTAAATTGTAATTTGATCATTTCCATTATGGCTGCATGGCCAATTAAGTTTACGGAGGGGTCTAAACCTGGAAAAAAGCACTCACTACCTATCGATTTATCTACAGAGAATAAAAAAGCCAAAAGGTCGGCATATGAGAAGGAGAGGCGACCGGGGCGGTCCTTTAATCAAAAATGGAAGGACGGTCGTCATTGGTTGTCGTATTATGAGTCTGAAAATGTTATGAAATGTACAGTGTGTATCGAGCATGCACAGCTGACAAATTCACAAGTAAAATTAAAGCATAAGCATCTTTTTATAACTGGCTGCTCCAACTTTAAACTTAGTACAATAACTGACCATGAAAAGAGCAAAGGACATTTGGATGCTTGTGATGTGCATAATGCCAGAAAAAACCCACTGAAACACCTGCACATAAATCCCTTCTGACATTGAATGAAAAAAACCGAAAGCAATGGGATTTAAAACTTAGACATGTGCAATATGTTTAATCTGGTTGTAGTAGTTGTTAACTGTGTCAAGGCTTTAAGATGTCCCTTTAATCATACTGTATTGAAAGTGAACTATTAAAAAATTTCTGAAAAAAAGTAGGACTGGCAAAAAGTTGATAGGTCTGGCAATATTCTCTTACTTGTAGGACCCAATGTCTGACAGGATTTTTTTTTTATCTGCAACTCTGTGTATATTCCCTATTAAATCTTTTTGTGACAAACTATTTCATACCTGTTCTCCATAAACATTCACCTTATAGACAAAGTATAGAAAATATGTTTCAGCAGAATATTTATATTAATAGTAAACGTTAGTTCTAAATCATTTTAAACCGTAAATTAATCTTTAGACTCTTTCTACGATTCACTCGGTACTGGTGAAGTTTATCATGGTTCGAGTGGTAGCGTATAAGGGCGCTCTCTCGATGGAGAGTTGTCAGGTTATAATACTGAAAGCCTGACCGTGAAATATCTTGATGAAAGATCTGTAGTTATTTCTTGTTTCTATTTTATTTTTGTTTTCATTATGATGACATTGTTTGCTAGACCAATCAACCCATCTATCAGTTTAATCTACCCTTTGAACTCAACAGGGATCACCAAACCAGGTAAACTTTTCGCCTATGGTTTAACTGAAATCACCCTGCTCCCACTCATAAGATGAAGTTTTAGTTCCCCTGTTTTTGGAATTTTTTGTTTTGCACCAATAATCATACTTTTTTCTTACATTTTCATGTTTCATGTTACTGATGAAATATGATCTATAAGGTTTGATATTCGATATTTTATTCCAAATTATTGATTGCATCTTTTTTAGGACCATTTAGCAGCACATTTGTTTCATGAAAGCCAGGGGACATGCGGCTGTGGGAAGAGAAACATTAAAATAATCGGAAGTTCTTTGGAAGTCTCTCCCTGATTTTTCTCAACTTCACCCTTAAGTTCTCTGAAAGATAAGTCAAGTCGTCCTGTTTTTAACAACTTTGGTGAAGCATGTTTCACTAAATTCTAATAAAACATATGGAACATCCCTCAGTACATTCTTATAAAAGCACATGTAACACATTGGTATGAATATCATCCCACTTTTTTTCTAGCTAAAACAGTTCTCTAGGTAAGAACCTATGTGTTACAATGTATAGTTAGCTTTATAAGGTAACTAGTGTTTCCTCCCTCCCCCCCCCTTAATTGAAAAATCCTGAACTTCACACCATTATTATTAAGAACTCTTTGATGTATAATTGAAAGTTTTATAATGTGAACACGTCTACTGGCTACTTACAAGTATGATAAACATACATAGGATACATTAAAAATAATTTAATAATTAGTCTTTGCCTTAATTTTTTTCACCTACTGGCACTTGCCTGAAAGCCAAATTAAGAAAAAAAAATTGTGTTTTCCACATTTATATGCGATATGGTGCTACCGTAAATTTTGGTCATGGTTTTATTTTGGCCTATTTTGGCCCCTAAATATGAAGTGCCAAAATTAAACACACCAAAATATGTCACACTCCAAAAATTAACCGCCAAAATTGAACACTGCCTTATTATCTTTTTATATTTATATTCCCTAATCTGTACCTTTTTGTCTTACTTCTTTCCTAAGTAAAACTTTGTCAATTACCGCTATACATGTATATACACACACAAGTCAATCTGAAAAGTGTTCACGATGTGAAATCGTTGGTTTGGATGACAAGAGAGAAATTACAGGTAAATAAAGTACATTGATAAAAACCATGCAATACCAATAAAATTTATTCAATCAACAAAATGTCAAATATCATTAAAATGACAATTACCTATAGAAAAAAGAAAAATCAATAAACACGTAATTAGTGTCTTATCGATACTATTTATTATGTATAATTGTTGTGTAAACAAATACATGTAGTGACCGTTATAATAAGACTGTTTACCTGTAAAAGCGATGATTAATACCAGTGCAAAATTATTATTTGTTGTTTTTATATTAAATGCATTTTACTTTATGCTGTTTAAATATTTAAATTCCTATTTTTAATAAATATCACAATTTATCCATAATCGATTTGGTTTTTAGTACGACATCAAAATATCAGGTAAGTAACAGTAAAAATGTAGTATCGCTGGTTGAAATGAGAACACTCCCATTTACGTTCTGAATGAACTGACAAAAAAATAAACACATGGGAACCAAAAGTGGCCAAAATTAAACACACTAGAAACGAAAATGGCAAAAATTTCACACACCTAAATAAAACAACCCTCTTTTGGAGAAAAAAGGCCAAAATTAACCTACATCAAAATTTCCCGATTTACGGTAGGCAAAATATTTTTTAATCTTGGGTTTAATTCCACACCATTTGGAATTATCAGCATTTTCTAGGATTTTTGATATCATGAGATAACAAATCTTTCACATGACACAGCATTCAATAAATCTAGAAATTCTAAGTACATAAAAACCCTAATCAACCCTACAATCACAAAAACACAAGGCAATAAAATTTAGATTAAAACTGGTAGATATTTTTCATGAAAGCATCTTGAGGATCAGGACATCTTCCAGCATGTGTGAAAAAAAAATTCAGAGTGGAAAAATGAATAAATGTGTGCAAAAGATGTTGCATAATTCTCCATACAAGTCGAAAACATCCTAATCTTCAAAATGTTATTAATAAAAGAATACATAACTTCTGTAAATAACATTAAACAGATCAACAAACTGAAAGCATGGCGTTATTTAAGTTTTTGTTTACGGTATATTAGGCTATTGACCTTTAACCTGACTAGCCTTAGCATATTTTATAAGTCTTTTTTTCTGTATGTTATATTGGTCAATTATTTGATCATAGTGTGTGATATTTATTATAAAGAAAATTCATTCTATATCACCTGAAATGTAAATTTGACAAAAAGGCTTACAGAATAATTCAGATTAATTGATGGCATGTTTTGCTTTATGCCACTTTCAGCTATTTTTAGCTTAAAAATGAGGATCAAGTTTAAAAGTAGAGGATGATTGGTTGGTATTATAGTGCTTAATGTCACTTTTAACAATATTTCGGCTATATCATGGTGGTCAGTTTTATTGGTGGAGGAAACTGGAGTAAGTCGCAAGTGGAGGAAGCTGGAGAACTAAGGAACATGTAAGGAGGAACGATCATATTTATTTGAAATATATAAATCAATATGGGGTGTGTGACATACACAATTCTGACAGAAAAGATAATTTTTGCTATATTTTTACCTGAAGTTTAAGATGAAAAAAACCCTTCAAAATCTCCTGCATATACAGACTATCTTAGTATCTATGGAAACAACTGAGTTCAAGATAATGATGTTTCTACTGTACATATAAAACAATAACAAACATCATTTTAGGTGTTATAACTCATGTGTTACTGATGCTTAAGGAATTATATTAGAAGTACATACAGCATAAATGAGAGAATATAAATATTTAATATAAAAATCAGAGTAAGCATCTAGTACATCACAATATTATACCTGGGCTCCAACATTTCTGATGAATTGGCCGACTTTCAGCTTTAAACCATATCAACTGTCTACATCCATCATAAGCCATTGAATATTCATCATCACCGATACCTTGTCCTTCCTAAAATATAAATAAATAGATATTCATTTAATAAACAACAAAATGGAAACACTTCTGGGATAAATTTTACCATTCCAACTATAGCTCATTATACAATTGGATGGGTTAGGTTATGTGTAAGAGGAATATGATTCTATAAAGATGAGACACCTATTTACTTCTCATTCAAAGAATAAATTATGCATTAGGTGCATCACAACCAGAGGACGTTTTCATAGGAGGGTTTGTATCCTACAAGCAGGAGAAAATATGTCCTATTTATATATACTCCTAGATTTCCTTGAGATATTATTTGAGTTATTAATCTCCTGCACAGCTAATCATTTCTTTATGTTTAATATGTTTAGGCTAGCTTAAAAAATTCACTTGACATCCTGACTATAAGTTCAATTTTTAATTATTTTATAAACTAATAGTCTTGTCCTGCACATATATCATACAGTATTTATTAGCATAGCTTGGACATTATGTACATACATGATTAAGAAAACTACTATCTCTAGTTGCCCATCCTATTTGCATAACCCCTGCTGTAGTTATATACACTTCATAATACCATACACCAGAGTCTACTTGGAATGTACATCTGACACTCTCAAAGGAAGACGCATCACTTCTAGCCTGAAATTAAAGGGAGATAATTATGTACAACCTATAATACCATATACCAGTCTACTTGGAATGTACATCTGACACTCACAAAGACGTGTCACTTCTAGCCTGAAATTAAAGGGAGATAATTATGTACAACCTATAATACCATACACCAGTCTACTTGGAATGTACATCTGACACTCTCAAAGGAAGACGTGTCACCTCTAGCCTGAAATTAAAGGGAGATAATTATGTACAACCTATAATACCATATACCAGTCTACTTGGAATGTACATCTGACACTCTCAAAGGAAGACGTGTCACCTCTAGCCTGAAATTAAAGGGAGATAATTATGTACAACCTATAATACCATATACTAGAGTCTACTTGGAATGTACACCTGACACTCTCAAAGGAAGATGCGTCACTTCTAGCCTGAAATTAAAGGGAGATAATTATGTACAACCTATAATACCATACACCAGTCTACTTGGAATGTACACCTGACACTCTCAAAGGAAGACGCATCACTTCTAGCCTGAAATTAAAGGGAGATAATTATGTACAACCTATAATACCATATACCAGTTTACTTGGAATGTACACCCGACACTCTCAAAGGAAGATGCGTCACTTCTAGCCTGAAATTAAAGGGAGATAATTATGTACAACCTATAATACCATACACCAGTCTACTTGGAATGTACACCTGACACTCTCAAAGGAAGATGCGTCACTTCTAGCCTGAAATTAAAGGGAGATAATTATGTACAACCTATAATACCATACACCAGAGTCTACTTGGAATGTACACCTGACACTCTCAAAGGAAGACGCATCACTTCTAGCCTGAAATTAAAGGGAGATAATTATGTACACCCTATAATACCATATACCAGTTTACTTGGAATGTACACCTGACACTCTCAAAGGAAGACGCGTCACTTCTAGCCTGAAATTAAAGGGAGATAATTATGTACAACCTATAATACCATACACCAGTCTACTTGGAATGTACACCCGACACTCTCAAAGGAAGATGCGTCACTTCTAGTCTGAAATTAAAGGGAGATAATTATGTACAACCTATAATACCATACACCAGTCTACTTGGAATGTACATCTGACACTCTCAAAGGAAGACGCATCACTTCTAGCCTGAAATTAAAGGGAGATAATTATGTACAACCTATAATACCATATACCAGTCTACTTGGAATGTACATCTGACACTCTCAAAGGAAGATGCGTCACTTCTAGCCTGAAATTAAAGGGAGATAATTATGTACACCCTATAATACCATACACCAGTCTACTTGGAATGTACATCTGACACTCTCAAAGGAAGACGCATCACTTCTAGCCTGAAATTAAAGGGAGATAATTATGTACAACCTATAATACCATATACCAGTCTACTTGGAATGTAAACCTGACACTCTCAAAGGAAGACGCGTCACTTCTAGCCTGAAATTAAAGGGAGATAATTATGTACACCCTATAATACCATACACCAGTCTACTTGGAATGTACACCTGACACTCTCAAAGGAAGACGCATCACTTCTAGCCTGAAATTAAAGGGAGATAATTATGTACAACCTATAATACCATATACCAGTCTACTTGGAATGTACACCTGACACTCTCAAAGGAAGACGCATCACTTCTAGCCTGAAATTAAAGGGAGATAATTATGTACACCCTATAATACCATACACCAGTCTACTTGGAATGTACACCTGACACTCTCAAAGGAAGACGCATCACTTCTAGCCTGAAATTAAAGGGAGATAATTATGTACAACCTATAATACCATATACCAGTCTACTTGGAATGTAAACCTGACACTCTCAAAGGAAGACGCGTCACTTCTAGCCTGAAATTAAAGGGAGATAATTATGTACACCCTATAATACCATACACCAGTCTACTTGGAATGTACACCTGACACTCTCAAAGGAAGACGCGTCACTTCTAGCCTGAAATTAAAGGGAGATAATTATGTACACCCTATAATACCATACACCAGTCTACTTGGAATGTACACCCGACACTCTCAAAGGAAGACGCATCACTTCTAGCCTGAAATTAAAGGGAGATAATTATGTACAACCTATAATACCATATACCAGTCTACTTGGAATGTAAACCTGACACTCTCAAAGGAAGACGCGTCACTTCTAGTCTGAAATTAAAGGGAAATAATAAAGTAATAATATAAACCAAATTACCATATGCCAATAACAATTTTATAGAAATAATGGTGGAGAAAATCTGGTAATCCCTTTTCTTATTTCTGTGCTTCTTATTTTTTCATATATTTCAAGTTTCCAATATGTCCAACACATAAGTCCACAGTCCTATTCAAAGTTGATTATTTTAGATGTTTTTCAAATGTTTACCAGCTGTGGATTAGAGAATTAGAGTAAACAATAATTCATATCTAAATACATCATACAAATCTTTAATAAATCAAGGGAAGTAACTCAATATGACTTACCTTAGAGCCTTCAGCAGATATTTTAAGATATTCACTGGCATCGTTTATGTTTAACATGGCATTTATATTCTTATAATTAACTTTCTCATAGGAATACTTCCTTCCCTAAAAAACAAACAAATTAGTTTGAAAGCTTAGCATTTCATAATTTGGTTCACATTTGATTATGGTTGACGATATTAACTATATCACAGAATATTGGTTATTGGTGGAGGAAACCAAAGTACCTGGTAAAAACTATAGACCTACCATAACCGACTGACCAACTTATTAAATAAAGTTCTACAAAGTACATCTTACCATGAACAGGAATAAAACCTACAAATCTAATAGAAGATAGACACTGATTTAAAGGTAGATGCAAAGCCACAGACACCCACAGTTTGCTTTGGAAAGCATGCTCATAAAAAAAATAATATGTTGATAATCTAAAATTTAAAATAAAAATATGCTGCAAATATGATTATTTTTTGCAAGTGACTAAAACTAAATTAAAACATTTCCAATTCAAGTATCGCATGAAAAATGATTGCTACAAAAATTATTCTATTTTTGCTGATCAATTCACAAAATTCAGAATGAGGCGTTTTTAATATTTATTTATGTGAAATGAAATTTTGTGTAAATTATTGAAATTTCAACTTTCAATTTTAGGTTCCATTTGGTCTTAACATTTAGTAGCAGAAACAATTACAAACAGCTTTGTGGATTGTCAATGTACAAGCATTTGAATAGTGTCTTCAGCAATTTGAGTCTTCTTTCTACAATTAATATGTAATTCTTAATTATGTATTCAGCATGATAATCTGAAGAAAAGTACACAAGACTAAACCTCTATCTGCCAAGCAGTAATTATTCAGTTATGAATTGAATGCAAGATTATCAGCTTGTAAAAATATTGACCAAAAGTCTATCATGCATGAAGCGAATCTCTTCAAAATGGCTACCTTTCAGCAATCTTGATTTCTTAAGAAAGCATATTTTGCATACATCAACCTTTCATTATGAACTACTTTAGTTCAAAATATCAGCTTGTGATCTCAAACCATCTTCCAGCTACAGAAAGTAACAAATCTGATGGACAGGCATGTGAACGGACAGGCCTGTACAAGGACAGACAGATGGAATGCAATCCTGCAGTCCCTCTGTAGACTAATATGAACTGATGAATACTATCCTTTCACAAAATAAAATGCAGGTCAAGATTGTGATGGTTCCAACCATCAATAAAACTACATTTTGTATGTGTAAATCTAATACAACAAAAACAAAGGATCATACTAAACATACTGTATACTGTAAACATACCTCAGGGATAACTGAAAAAAATATATAAACATTTAAAATCATATTCATAATCTGTTATTTTACATTGCACAAATTTTTCACATAAATACAGGCTCATGTTTGAACAAAAAAACATTTCATTTTTACATACAAAAGTTGCTTCCCTTTTTCTTTTCATAGCCAAAACTAATTAATTGTTGATCAAGTTAGCAACATATTATCTACGTTAATGATAAGAAGAAGTTTATAAAAATGAACCAGTATGAAGATATATGGTAGTACTAGAATGAACCGATCATGAATATTTTAATTACTACTAATTTAGAATATAATGTTAACCCTCAATAAGCTAATCATTGCATAAGTCATGATGACATAAAGGGCCATGGCTGCTGATCACGGTATAAGTCGTTTTCATTCCTGGGATTGAACTGAAATCTCACAACATTCGGAACACCCCACAATTTAACTCGGCCCAATGGTTAAGGAATTAAGGTCGGTCTTACATTTGAAAACTAGGTCAATGTAAGAAAAAAGTAAAATATAGCAGAAAGGGGAAAATATGAGGTGGTAGCAACAACAAATGAATTCAAAATGTCAGACATTGATGAAGCTACAGAGATTGAAGATGAATTAAGACAATTAGTTGAAGATTCTAGTGACAGGGAAGAATCTGCAGGTACTGAACATTATGACATATTAGACAATAGTCTGATTTCAAGAGAAACTGATTTCATCTGTTATTAAAGGACTTGAACATTCTCCAAGATGATGACTAGTTGGATTCATGAACTTTCTCCGACAGTGACAAGCTTGCCTTTAATTGGGATGTCAGTGCTTAATTCACAACAACTGCCAGACCATCATCACCTGAGCTATGCTACCTATAAGTTTTTCATTATTAAAATCCAATATCTAGTATTGACAAGTTTTATACCAGACCACATAATGTTATGAACTTCCATAGAGAAAGTCAAGAACACATTCACTCAATCAAATTGTTATGGCATGATATAAAACATGAAACAGTTACACTGGGAAAGAGCATAGCATTGGATTTGCATTACAAAATGGTAGGGAATGGGCATATAAAAAACTAGAACCATATTTTAGAAAATCCGTTCATGTGACATAGAGTATACCAATAACCATATGACTGTAGCCACTGAAGCCCCTATAGGATAATCAACATTTTAAGCTACTTACAGAGATTGTCCAGACACCATGATGCACAAAATCGAACCTCTATTTTTGGATATGTCACTGGTTTCGTGTCCTGTTCTAATATCTCAAATGGATTTCTAGGTAGACCTTTGATTACATTTTCTATTGATCTTTTATTTTCACCTAAAAGAAAAGAAACTTCAGCACTTTAAAGGGTAGCATGAGGGCTGTCACATAGTCTTGACATAGCCTTTTTATCTAATATAACAGTTTCAAATCAATAAATAGCATTGTGATACTGTTTTTTTTCAACCTGTACTACATAATAATACTATAAATTGTGTTTTATTACATGTACACAAAAAAAATGTATGTGATTATAGAAGGGTTTAATTGTAACAATCACCACTTTACTAAGTTAGACTTTAATTGTAACAATCACCACTTTACTAAGTTAGACTTTAATTGTAACAATCACCACTTTACTAAGTTAGACTTTAATTCTAACAATCACCACTTTACTAAGTTAGACTTTAATTGTGTTGTTTTATATTGTTTAATTGTAACAATCACCACTTTACTAAGTTAGACTTTAATTGTGTTGTTTTATATTGTTTAATTGTAACAATCACCACTTTACTAAGTTAGACTTTAATTGTGTTGTTTTATATTGTTTAATTGTAACAATCACCACTTTACTAAGTTAGACTTTAATTGTGTTGTTTTATATTGTTTAATTGTAACAATCACCACTTTACTAAGTTAGACTTTAATTGTGTTGTTTTATATTGTTTAATTGTAACAATCACCACTTTACTAAGTTAGACTTTAATTGTGTTGTTTTATATTGTTTAATTGTAACAATCACCACTTTACTAAGTTAGACTTTAATTGTGTTGTTTTATATTGTTTAATTGTAACAATCACCACTTTACTAAGTTAGACTTTAATTGTGTTGTTTTATATTGTTTAATTGTAACAATCACCACTTTACTAAGTTAGACTTTAATTGTGTTGTTTTATATTGTTTAATTGTAACAATCACCACTTTACTAAGTTAGACTTTAATTGTGTTGTTTTATATTGTTTAATTGTAACAATCACCACTTTACTAAGTTAGACTTTAATTGTGTTGTTTTATATTGTTTAATTGTAACAATCACCACTTTACTAAGTTAGACTTTAATTGTGTTGTTTTATATTGTTTAATTGTAACAATCACCACTTTACTAAGTTAGACTTTAATTGTGTTGTTTTATATTGTTTAATTGTAACAATCACCACTTTACTAAGTTAGACTTTAATTGTGTTGTTTTATATTGTTTAATTGTAACAATCACCACTTTACTAAGTTAGACTTTAATTGTGTTGTTTTATATTGTTTAATTGTAACAATCACCACTTTACTAAGTTAGACTTTAATTGTGTTGTTTTATATTGTTTAATTGTAACAATCACCACTTTACTAAGTTAGACTTTAATTGTGTTGTTTTATATTGTTTAATTGTAACAATCACCACTTTACTAAGTTAGACTTTAATTGTGTTGTTTTATATTGTTTAATTGTAACAATCACCACTTTACTAAGTTAGACTTTAATTGTGTTGTTTTATATTGTTTAATTGTAACAATCACCACTTTACTAAGTTAGACTTTAATTGTGTTGTTTTATATTGTTTAATTGTAACAATCACCACTTTACTAAGTTAGACTTTAATTGTGTTGTTTTATATTGTTTAATTGTAACAATCACCACTTTACTAAGTTAGACTTTAATTGTGTTGTTTTATATTGTTTAATTGTAACAATCACCACTTTACTAAGTTAGACTTTAATTGTGTTGTTTTATATTGTTTAATTGTAACAATCACCACTTTACTAAGTTAGACTTTAATTGTGTTGTTTTATATTGTTTAATTGTAACAATCACCACTTTACTAAGTTAGACTTTAATTGTGTTGTTTTATATTGTTTAATTGTAACAATCACCACTTTACTAAGTTAGACTTTAATTGTGTTGTTTTATATTGTTTAATTGTAACAATCACCACTTTACTAAGTTAGACTTTAATTGTGTTGTTTTATATTGTTTCTCTAGATCTGTACAGAATACAATATTTGTATTTTGGTTTATAAATAAAACGATAAATTCATGTCCTGGTAATGTTACTTAAAGCTGGTTTCAGGAAACAAGTTATAGATCTCTGATTGGAAATATTTGCTAATACTGGAATAAGATCCCAATTATTGCTTCTGGGTCAGTACTGACAAATGTAGTATTTTCCCTTATTAATTTCAGCAGGTAAATTACATGTACATATATGTTAAAAAATAACTTTGTACTCACTTGTTTGTGCAAATTTTTCCAATGCTATCAAGGCATGGAGATTTATTACAGGATGGAAAGATAATGCCTATAAAAAATTAAACAATTAAATTTAAAATCAAGTTTAAAAAGATCATTCCTGTAAAATAAAAAATTCTAATTTAAAATCAAGTTTAAAAAGAACATGTTAATCAAAATAATTATCAGATGGAAAAAGTAAGATAACCTGGAAAAAATACTTTAAGCGTTAAAAATTGCAATATGTGTTTCAACATGTAATGGCAATATAGCATGGCAGTAAAAATATAACTTGATATAAACTGTACGGTGTGTTGTGATTACAAGGTTACAATTGAGTAAAGTGGATATGAAAAAGTTGAAAAAGGACATAACTCCGAACAAATATATCTAAATTACAAATTTAGCATGGAAAATGGAGTGAGTGAGTGATTGTTATTTAACTCAGCAATTTTTCAGCTATATCATGGTGAGAACAAGTTAATTGTCATTGAGATGATGATGAGGTCCGCTTTGTACTAGACCAACATGCTTAGTTGAATTTTTATAGTGCTAGTTCACTGAAACAACAGTCTGTGGATAGACATGTCGCCCCACTCGTACACAATATCTTGATTCCGAGCCAACCAGTCTTTGCTCTTTATCCTTAATGCTGTGTGCTTAGCAGAGAAGCAACAAAAACCTATTTTATTGTCCTTGGTTTGACCTGATCAGGACTCGAATCCACGATATACCACATTCGAGGCGAGCACGCTAACCATTACACCACCGATGTGGTTAAAGGAAAATGGAAAGTTATCTGACTTAAACTGAGACGGAATCATATACATAATTCATAGAGAGAGAAAAAAAAATCACCAAAACACGCAAAAATGAATCATGGATAATTAAGACTTACCAATCTGGATAATAAATAATTTAAAACTTCTTTGGTTAAAATAGATACACTGCAAGGACCTGAAATACATATATAAAAATATCATAAATAAATGTCAAGAGACTTTATATAAAAAACAGATACACTATACTGAAGAAGACAAATATTTCTGCCGAGATTTGTATCTAACTGCAAGGGTTGAAATTTTCTTTCACACCTAACTAGCCCCGGGATATTTGGAGATGTTTTTTGCTAGCCTAACAGATACAAGTACTAGCCCAAGCCTGGAGAAAAGTTATGTGTTGTTCAAGATTGTTGAAATGTTCTTTTATCTTTGTTCTTCTCTTAGTTTGCAAATTTTTTTTGGCTACAGCTGTTTCATGATCACCGTTTTTGACTGGTTATTGTTATAATGATAGCTATATTTATCGGGAACAGGACAAAAGTCCCCCAGACAAAAAGCCCCCCAGACAAAAAGCCCCCTAATAATGAAATAATCATACAATCTTATTACATTTGTTTTATATTGATGGTGATATTAAAAGATATCTCAAAGAATTAATACAAAAAATAAAATACTTTAAAAACATATTTTCAATTATAAAGTGTAAATTAAAAAAACACTGCTTAATTCCTTAAATTGAAATTAATCAGGTAAAGTTAATCAGGAGTTGTTTTTATTGATAAACAATGATTACCTTTTCAACCTTTGAAGTTCTTAAAAGTAATGAATGAGTTATTTGCTCACTTTGATTTTTTTTATATACTATGATTTTTTTTTAAAGATTACACAACTTTATTTTTGTTTTGACTTTCTTTGATGAGGGTTATTATAATTCTTAAACAAATACTTCAATTGTTTATATTATCTTCATGTTTCAAAATTAAATAAACTAAAATACAGAGGTAAAACAAAGTCTTCAATCATGTTATAAAATATAAAGAAAATTCTAATATGACGTCCTTCAAACGCTTTGTGTCAAAACCTGTGGTAAAAATAATATTTATCTATGACCAATTACGTCATAGATAGATCCGATTACGTCATAGATAGATGTGGCTAGTGTTTATAAAGCGGCTGTTCCATGCCACTCCCTTGTAAAAGATGCCCAATGATGCAATACACAAAATAAATAAACATGAGTGTTCAACTTAAAAATGAAGTGTTTAAAATTAGGAGATCAGAGTATAGTACATGTATTTGTTTTTATCTCCATTCTAATGCAATACTGAACATTAAAATGTATTCTTGCATATCCCTGGGTCTAACAATCACACAAATTAAAATTCCGCAAAATGTTGTTGACGACTTTGGAACATAAACAACATGACGTCATATGAAGACTTCCAGTGTAAAACGTAAAGATCAGGCTTTTTGGACTTCGTGTACGCCCTCGTCATTTGGAATTTCCCCTTTCTTTCGAATTGGTGTTCATGAATGACAACATTTAGAAACTTCAAAAATTATTTACCATCGGCATTGAAACACCTTTCCGGTTGTCATTTCAAAATTCTTTGGAAAAAACAAAATCTTATTGTAACATTTCAGTCGGTTTAATTAACAGAACAGCCAAAAACACTGGATGACCTAGACCGTTCCAATTTGAAATTTTTCCGTAATTGTCCTATTAGAATCGATTACATATCCAAAGAGTTAAATAAAGACACAGAAAAAAAATATATATGAAACAAAAACCATTAACTTATACTTTTTATTATTGGGGGGCTTTCGTCCAGGGGGCATATGTCCGGGTTTTTTGTGTCCTAGAATGCCAATTTACTGAGGAATTTCATCAATGTATGTAAAATTGATTGGTCGGTAGATTTTATATAGGCTATTCTTGTGACGAAACTTGGTAGTCCTGCAGTTAAAAACGTTAGCCCAGGACTTCGGGGCTAGTGCTATGTTCAACCCCTGAACTGTAAGTGATAGACAATCAGTTTAAAATCATATTCCAGTATTGGTAATAATCTGAGAGGCATAATCAACTTCGTGGATTCTTGGGTTAAAATAAATCAATATTCACAATTTTGTATTGATGTTCATCCAGAATGTAGACCAATTTTGACTCATGACCAAATCACGTTGTAACTTGCTCATGCACTGCATGCATTCATGAGTTACTGCATTATTTGGTAATTCGTGACATATTTTTGATAATGAAATTCGTCAATTAGTTATAGTATAAATATTGTAAGTACCAACATTAAAAATATCAGCCTATCATCAGGTCAAAATTAAAATCTACTAAAACTGGCAGGATTTTCAAGAATTCAGTGGTTAATATCTCTGTTGAAATTCAAGCTTACTATGACTATATTGTTGTTGCCCTTTAGCTATTTTGTTGTACTGGGGGGTTATGGTGTTGTACTTACCAGTTAACTTGACAGCCAGACACCCTAATACTATACTGTAATAACCAGCTAACTTGACAGCCAGACACCCTAATACTATACTGTACTCACCAGCTAACTTGACAGCCAGACACCCTAATACTATACTGTACTCACCAGCTAACTTGACAGCCAGACACCCTAATACTATACTGTACTTACCAGCTAACTTGGCAGCCAGACACCCTAATACTATACTGTACTTACCAGCTAACTTGGCAGTCAGACACCCTAATACTATACTGTAATAACCAGCTAACTTGGCAGCCAGACACCCTAATACTATACTGTACTCACCAGCTAACTTGGCAACCAGACACCCTAATACTATACTGTACTCACCAGCTAACTTGGCAGCCAGACACCCTAATACTATACTGTACTCACCAGTTAACTTGGCAGCCAGACACCCTAATACTATACTGTACTCACCAGCTAACTTGGCAGCCAGACACCCTAATACTATACTGTACTGTACTCACCAGCTAACTTGGCAGCCAGACACCCTAATACTATACTGTACTCACCAGTTAACTTGGCAGCCAGACACCCTAATACTATACTGTACTCACCAGCTAACTTGGCAGCCAGACACCCTAATACTATACTGTACTCACCAGTTAACTTGGCAGCCAGACACCCTAATACTATACTGTACTCACCAGCTAACTTGGCAGCCAGACACCCTAACACTATACAAGTATTCCTTTGTTGACATTCATTGTTAAACTTCATAAAATCACCACCGTTTTTCTCATGTTTTAATTTACTGTACAACTTCACAATGCCATCCTGAAATCACACAAAAAATTCAAGAGTTAATTTTATTCCTTACAATTATGCAAAAGACATATAGAAAATGAAGGTGAAAGTGAGAGATCAACAAGTTACAGAACACAGAAGGAAAGAATGATTGTCTCTGACAAAAGGTTTACCTACTAGGAGAGATGATCTATATGTCACTTCTAGGTACAGTGTATCAGATATTTCTATGTATTGTACTTTCAATTGTGTTTAATATCCTTGCTTAACCTGGTCACTTATACAAAACCCAGAAAAATTGTGAAATCATTACAGGAATTCCAATGTCATCATACTTATTTAATTGTTCATGTTTGATAATAAGTAAGGAATATGCCCAAATGTAGACTTTGTTTTCAGTGGAGAAGTAGCAATGGCATTAATCTTAATTAAATAAAGATGGTTGAAATACATGTAGCCTGTCTCAACCCTAGAATACATGTAGCCTGTCTTAACCCTAGAATACATGTAGCCTGTCTTAACCCTAGAATACATGTAGCCTGTCTCAACTCTAGAATACATGTAGTCTGTCTCAACCTAGAATACATGTAGCCTGTCTTAACCCTAGAATACATGTAGCCTGTTTCAACCCTAGAATACATGTAGCCTGTCTCAACCCTAGAATACATGTAGCCTGTCTCAACCCTAGAATACATGTAGCCTGTCTCAACCCTAGAATACATGTAGCCTGTTTCAACCCTAGAATACATGTAGCCTGTCTCAACCCTAGAATACATGTAGCCTGTCTCAACCCTAGAATACATGTAGCCTGTCTTAACCCTAGAATACATGTAGCCTGTCTTAACCCTAGAATACATGTAGCCTGTCTCAACCCTAGAATACATGTAGCCTGTCTTAACCCTAGAATACATGTAGCCTGTCTCAACCCTAGAATACATGTAGCCTGTCTCAACCCTAGAATACATGTAGCCTGTCTCAACCCTAGAATACATGTAGCCTGTCTCAACCCTAGAATACATGTAGCCTGTCTCAACCCTAGAATACATGTAGCCTGTCTCAACCCTAGAATACATGTAGCCTGTCTCAACCCTAGAATACATGTAGCCTGTCTTAACCCTAGAATACATGTAGCCTGTCTCAACCCTAGAATACATGTAGCCTGTCTCAACCCTAGAATACATGTAGCCTGTCTTAATCCTAGAATACATGTAGCCTGTCTTAATCCTAGAATACATGTAGCCTGTCTTAACCCTAGAATACATGTAGCCTGTCTCAACCCTAGAATACATGTAGCCTGTCTTAACCCTAGAATACATGTAGCCTGTCTCAACCCTAGAATACATGTAGCCTGTCTCAACCTAGAATACATGTAGCCTGTCTCAACCCTAGAATACATGTAACCTGTCTCAACCCTAGAATACATGTAGTCTGTCTCAACCCTAGAATACATGTAGCCTGTCTCAACCTAGAATACATGTAACCTTGTCTCAACCCTAGAATACATGTAACCTGTCTCAACCCTAGAATACATGTAGTCTGTCTCAACCCTAGAATACATGTAGCCTGTCTCAACCCTAGAATACATGTAACCTGTCTTAACCCTAGAATACATGTAGTCTGTCTCAACCCTAGAATACATGTAGCCTGTCTCAACCCTAGAATACATGTAACCTGTCTTAACCCTAGAATACATGTAGTCTGTCTCAACCCTAGAATACATGTAGCCTGTCTCAACCCTAGAATACATGTAGCCTGTCTCAACCCTAGAATACATGTAGCCTGTCTTAACCCTAGAATACATGTAGCCTGTCTCAACCCTAGAATACATGTAGTCTGTCTCAACCCTAGAATACATGTAGTCTGTCTCAACCCTAGAATACATGTAACCTGTCTCAACCCTAGAATACATGTAGTCTGTCTCAACCCTAGAATACATGTAGCCTGTCTTAACCCTAGAATACATGTAGCCTGTCTTAACCCTAGAATACATGTAGCCTGTCTTAACCCTAGAATACATGTAGTCTGTCTCAACCCTAGAATACATGTAGTCTGTCTCAACCCTAGAATACATGTAACCTGTCTCAACCCTAGAATACATGTAGTCTGTCTCAACCCTAGAATACATGTAGCCTGTCTCAACCTAGAATACATGTAACCTTGTCTCAACCCTAGAATACATGTAACCTGTCTCAACCCTAGAATACATGTAGTCTGTCTCAACCCTAGAATACATGTAGCCTGTCTCAACCCTAGAATACATGTAACCTGTCTTAACCCTAGAATACATGTAGTCTGTCTCAACCCTAGAATACATGTAGCCTGTCTCAACCCTAGAATACATGTAGCCTGTCTTAACCCTAGAATACATGTAGTCTGTCTGAACCCTAGAATACATGTAGCCTGTCTCAACCCTAGAATACATGTAGCCTTGTCTTAACCCTAGAATACATGTAGCCTGTCTTAACCCTAGAATACATGTAGCCTTGTCTCAACCCTAGAATACATGTAGCCTGTCTTAACCTTAGAATACATGTAGCCTGTCTCAACCCTAGAATACATGTAGCCTGTCTCAACCCTAGAATACATGTAGCCTTGTCTTAACCCTAGAATACATGTAGCCTGTCTTAACCCTAGAATACATGTAGCCTTGTCTCAACCCTAGAATACATGTAGCCTGTCTTAACCCTAGAATACATGTAGCCTGTCTTAACCCTAGAATACATGTAGCATGTCTCAACCCTAGAATACATGTAGCCTGTCTTAACCCTAGAATACATGTAGCCTTGTCTTAACCCTAGAATACATGTAGCCTGTCTCAACCCTAGAATACATGTAGCCTGTCTTAACCCTAGAATACATGTAGCCTTGTCTTAACCCTAGAATACATGTAGCCTTGTCTCAACCCTAGAATACATGTAGCCTGTCTCAACCCTAGAATACATGTAGCCTGTCTTAACCCTAGAATACATGTAGCCTTGTCTCAACCCTAGAATACATGTAGCCTGTCTTAACCCTAGAATACATGTAGCCTTGTCTCAACCCTAGAATACATGTAACCTGTCTTAACCCTAGAATACATGTAGCCTGTCTTAACCCTAGAATACATGTAGCCTTGTCTCAACCCTAGAATACATGTAGCCTGTCTTAACCCTAGAATACATGTAGCCTGTCTCAACCCTCGAATACATGTAGCCTTGTCTTAACCCTAGAATACATGTAACCTTGTCTCAACCCTAGAATACATGTAACCTGTCTCAACCCTAGAATACATGTAGTCTGTCTCAACCCTAGAATACATGTAGCCTGTCTCAACCCTAGAATACATGTAACCTGTCTTAACCCTAGAATACATGTAGTCTGTCTCAACCCTAGAATACATGTAGCCTGTCTCAACCCTAGAATACATGTAGCCTGTCTTAACCCTAGAATACATGTAGTCTGTCTGAACCCTAGAATACATGTAGCCTGTCTCAACCCTAGAATACATGTAGCCTTGTCTTAACCCTAGAATACATGTAGCCTGTCTTAACCCTAGAATACATGTAGCCTTGTCTCAACCCTAGAATACATGTAGCCTGTCTTAACCCTAGAATACATGTAGCCTGTCTCAACCCTAGAATACATGTAGCCTGTCTCAACTCTAGAATACATGTAGCCTTGTCTTAACCCTAGAATACATGTAGCCTGTCTTAACCCTAGAATACATGTAGCCTTGTCTCAACCCTAGAATACATGTAGCCTGTCTTAACCCTAGAATACATGTAGCCTGTCTTAACCCTAGAATACATGTAGCCTGTCTCAACCCTAGAATACATGTAGCCTGTCTTAACCCTAGAATACATGTAGCCTTGTCTTAACCCTAGAATACATGTAGCCTGTCTCAACCCTAGAATACATGTAGCCTGTCTTAACCCTAGAATACATGTAGCCTTGTCTTAACCCTAGAATACATGTAGCCTTGTCTTAACCCTAGAATACATGTAGCCTGTCTCAACCCTAGAATACATGTAGCCTGTCTTAACCCTAGAATACATGTAGCCTTGTCTCAACCCTAGAATACATGTAGCCTGTCTTAACCCTAGAATACATGTAGCCTTGTCTCAACCCTAGAATACATGTAACCTGTCTTAACCCTAGAATACATGTAGCCTGTCTTAACCCTAGAATACATGTAGCCTTGTCTCAACCCTAGAATACATGTAGCCTGTCTTAACCCTAGAATACATGTAGCCTGTCTCAACCCTAGAATACATGTAGCCTTGTCTTAACCCTAGAATACATGTAACCTTGTCTTAACCCTAGAATACATGTAGCCTGTCTCAACCCTAGAATACATGTAGCCTGTCTCAACCCTAGAATACATGTAGCCTGTCTTAACCCTAGAATACATGTAGCCTTGTCTCAACCCTAGAATACATGTAGCCTGTCTTAACCCTAGAATACATGTAGCCTTGTCTCAACCCTAGAATACATGTAGCCTGTCTTAACCCTAGAATACATGTAGCCTTGTCTCAACCCTAGAATACATGTAGCCTGTCTTAACCCTAGAATACATGTAGCCTTGTCTTAACCCTAGAATACATGTAGCCTTGTCTCAACCCTAGAATACATGTAGCCTGTCTTAACCCTAGAATACATGTAGCCTTGTCTTAACCCTAGAATACATGTAGCCTTGTCTCAACCCTAGAATACATGTAGCCTGTCTTAACCCTAGAATACATGTAGCCTTGTCTTAACCCTAGAATACATGTAGCCTTGTCTCAACCCTAGAATACATGTAGCCTGTCTTAACCCTAGAATACATGTAGCCTTGTCTCAACCCTAGAATACATGTAGCCTGTCTTAACCCTAGAATACATGTAGCCTGTCTTAACCCTAGAATACATGTAGCCTTGTCTTAACCCTAGAATACATGTAGCCTTGTCTCAACCCTAGAATACATGTAGCCTGTCTTAACCCTAGAATACATGTAGTCTGTCTGAACCCTAGAATACATGTAGCCTGTCTCAACCCTAGAATACATGTAGCCTGTCTCAACCCTAGAATACATGTAGCCCTGTCTCAACCCTAGAATACATGTAGCCTTGTCTTAACCCTAGAATACATGTAGCCTTGTCTCAACCCTAGAATACATGTAGCCTGTCTTAACCCTAGAATACATGTAGCCTGTCTTAACCCTAGAATACATGTAGCCTTGTCTCAACCCTAGAATACATGTAGCCTTGTCTTAACCCCAGAATACATGTAGCCTGTCTTAACCCTAGAATACATGTAGCCTTGTCTTAACCCTAGAATACATGTAACCCTGTCTTAACCCTAGAATACATGTAGCCTTGTCTTAACCCTAGAATACATGTAGCCTTGTCTCAACCCTAGAATACATGTAGCCTGTCTTAACCCTAGAATACATGTAGCCTTGTCTCAACCCTAGAATACATGTAGCCTGTCTTAACCCTAGAATACATGTAGCCTTGTCTTAACCCTAGAATACATGTAGCCTTGTCTCAACCCTAGAATACATGTAGCCTTGTCTTAACCCTAGAATACATGTAGCCTTGTCTCAACCCTAGAATACATGTAGCCTTGTCTCAACCCTAGAATACATGTAGCCTTGTCTCAACCCTAGAATACATGTAGCCTGTCTCAACCCTAGAATACATGTAACCTGTCTTAACCCTAGAATACATGTAGCCTGTCTCAACCTAGAATACATGTAGCCTTGTCTCAACCCTAGAATACATGTAGCCTGTCTTAACACTAGAATACATGTAGCCTGTCTTAACCCTAGAATACATGTAGCCTTGTCTCAACCCTAGAATACATGTAGCCTGTCTTAACCCTAGAATACATGTAGCCTGTCTTAACCCTAGAATACATGTAGTCTGTCTCAACCCTAGAATACATGTAGTCTGTCTCAACCCTAAAATACATGTAGCCTATCTCAACCCTAGAATACATGTAGCCTGTCTTAACCCTAGAATACATGTAGCCTGTCTTAACCCTAGAATACATGTAGCCTGTCTTAACCCTAGAATACATGTAACCTGTCTCAACCCTAGAATACATGTAGCCTATCTCAACCCTAGAATACATGTAGCCTTGTCTTAACCCTAGAATACATGTAGCCTGTCTCAACCCTAGAATACATGTAGCCTGTCTTAACCCTAGAATACATGTAGCCTTGTCTCAACCCTAGAATACATGTAGCCTTGTCTCAACCCTAGAATACATGTAGCCTGTCTCAACCCTAGAATACATGTAGCCTTGTCTTAACCCTAGAATACATGTAGCCTGTCTTAACCCTAGAATACATGTAGCCTTGTCTCAACCCTAGAATACATGTAGCCTGTCTTAACCCTAGAATACATGTAGTCTGTCTGAACCCTAGAATACATGTAGCCTGTCTCAACCCTAGAATACATGTAGCCTTGTCTTAACCCTAGAATACATGTAGCCTGTCTTAACCCTAGAATACATGTAGCCTTGTCTCAACCCTAGAATACATGTAGCCTGTCTTAACCCTAGAATACATGTAGCCTGTCTCAACCCTAGAATACATGTAGCCTGTCTCAACCCTAGAATACATGTAGCCTTGTCTTAACCCTAGAATACATGTAGCCTGTCTTAACCCTAGAATACATGTAGCCTTGTCTCAACCCTAGAATACATGTAGCCTGTCTTAACCCTAGAATACATGTAGCCTGTCTTAACCCTAGAATACATGTAGCCTGTCTCAACCCTAGAATACATGTAGCCTGTCTTAACCCTAGAATACATGTAGCCTTGTCTTAACCCTAGAATACATGTAGCCTGTCTCAACCCTAGAATACATGTAGCCTGTCTTAACCCTAGAATACATGTAGCCTTGTCTTAACCCTAGAATACATGTAGCCTTGTCTCAACCCTAGAATACATGTAGCCTGTCTCAACCCTAGAATACATGTAGCCTGTCTCAACCTAGAATACATGTAGCCTTGTCTTAACCCTAGAATACATGTAGCCTTGTCTCAACCCTAGAATACATGTAGCCCTGTCTCAACCCTAGAATACATGTAGCCCTGTCTCAACCCTAGAATACATGTAGCCTGTCTCAACCTAGAATACATGTAGCCTTGTCTTAACCCTAGAATACATGTAGCCTATCTCAACCCTAGAATACATCAAGCCTGTCTTAACCCTAGAATACATGTAGTCTGTCTCAACCCTAGAATACATGTAGCCCTGTCTCAACCCTAGAATACATGTAGTCTGTCTCAACCCTAGAATACATGTAGCCCTGTCTCAACCCTAGAATACATGTAGCCCTGTCTCAACCCTAGAATACATGTAGCCCTGTCTCAACCCTAGAATACATGTAGCCTGTCTCAACCCTAGAATACATGTAGCCTGTCTTAACCTTAGAATACATGTAGCCCTGTCTCAACCCTAGAATACATGTAGCCCTGTCTCAACCCTAGAATACATGTAGCCTTGTCTTAACCCTAGAATACATGTAGCCTTGTCTCAACCCTAGAATACATGTAGCCTGTCTCAACCTAGAATACCTGTAGCCTTGTCTTAACCCTAGAATACATGTAGCCTTGTCTCAACCCTAGAATACATGTAGCCCTGTCTCAACCCTAGAATACATGTAGCCCTGTCTCAACCCTAGAATACATGTAGCCCTGTCTCAACCCTAGAATACATGTAGCCTGTCTCAACCTAGAATACATGTAGCCTTGTCTTAACCCTAGAATACATGTAGCCTTGTCTCAACCCTAGAATACATGTAGCCCTGTCTCAACCCTAGAATACATGTAGCCCTGTCTCAACCCTAGAATACATGTAGCCCTGTCTCAACCCTAGAATACATGTAGCCCTGTCTCAACCCTAGAATACATGTAGCCTTGTCTCAACCCTAGAATACATGTAGCCTCTCTCAACCCTAGAATACATGTAGCCTGTCTGAACCCTAGAATACATGTAGCCTGTCTCAACCCTAGAATACATGTAGCCTTGTCTTAACCCTAGAATACATGTAGCCTTGTCTCAACCCTAGAATACATGTAGCCTGTCTTAACCCTAGAATACATGTAGCCTGTCTGAACCCTAGAATACATGTAGCCTGTCTCAACCCTAGAATACATGTAGCCTTGTCTTAACCCTAGAATACATGTAGCCTTGTCTCAACCCTAGAATACATGTAGCCTGTCTTAACCCTAGAATACATGTAGTCTGTCTTAACCCTAGAATACATGTAGCCTTGTCTTAACCCTAGAATACATGTAGCCTTGTCTTAACCCTAGAATACATGTAGCCTTGTCTCAACCTAGAATACATGTAGCCTTGTCTTAACCCTAGAATACATGTAGCCTTGTCTCAACCCTAGAATACATGTAGCCTGTCTTAACCCTAGAATACATGTAGCCTTGTCTCAACCCTAGAATACATGTAGCCTTGTCTCAACCCTAGAATACATGTAGCCTGTCTTAACCCTAGAATACATGTAGCCTTGTCTCAACCCTAGAATACATGTAGCCTGTCTTAACCCTAGAATACATGTAGCCTTGTCTTAACCCTAGAATACATGTAGCCTTGTCTTAACCCTAGAATACATGTAGCCTTGTCTCAACCTAGAATACATGTAGCCTTGTCTTAACCCTAGAATACATGTAGCCTTGTCTCAACCCTAGAATACATGTAGCCTGTCTTAACCCTAGAATACATGTAGCCTTGTCTCAACCCTAGAATACATGTAGCCTTGTCTCAACCCTAGAATACATGTAGCCTGTCTTAACCCTAGAATACATGTAGCCTTGTCTCAACCCTAGAATACATGTAGCCCTGTCTCAACCCTAGAATACATGTAGCCCTGTCTCAACCCTAGAATACATGTAGCCCTGTCTCAACCCTAGAATACATGTAGCCCTGTCTCAACCCTAGAATACATGTAGCCTTGTCTCAACCCTAGAATACATGTAGCCCTGTCTCAACCCTAGAATACATGTAGCCTGTCTGAACCCTAGAATACATGTAGCCTGTCTCAACCCTAGAATACATGTAGCCTTGTCTTAACCCTAGAATACATGTAGCCTTGTCTCAACCCTAGAATACATGTAGCCTGTCTTAACCCTAGAATACATGTAGCCTGTCTGAACCCTAGAATACATGTAGCCTGTCTCAACCCTAGTATACATGTAGCCTTGTCTTAACCCTAGAATACATGTAGCCTTGTCTCAACCCTAGAATACATGTAGCCTGTCTCAACCCTAGAATACATGTAGCCTTGTCTCAACCCTAGAATACATGTAGCCTTGTCTTAACCCTAGAATACATGTAGCCTTGTCTCAACCCTAGAATACATGTAGCCTGTCTCAACCCTAGAATACATGTAGCCTGTCTTAACCCTAGAATACATGTAGCCTTGTCTCAACCCTAGAATACATGTAGCCCTGTCTCAACCCTAGAATACATGTAGCCCTGTCTCAACCCTAGAATACATGTAGCCCTGTCTCAACCCTAGAATACATGTAGCCCTGTCTCAACCCTAGAATACATGTAGCCTTGTCTCAACCCTAGAATACATGTAGCCTGTCTCAACCCTAGAATACATGTAGCCTGTCTGAACCCTAGAATACATGTAGCCTGTCTCAACCCTAGAATACATGTAGCCTTGTCTTAACCCTAGAATACATGTAGCCTTGTCTCAACCCTAGAATACATGTAGCCTGTCTTAACCCTAGAATACATGTAGCCTGTCTGAACCCTAGAATACATGTAGCCCGTCTCAACCCTAGTATACATGTAGCCTTGTCTTAACCCTAGAATACATGTAGCCTTGTCTCAACCCTAGAATACATGTAGCCTGTCTTAACCCTAGAATACATGTAGTCTGTCTTAACCCTAGAATACATGTAGCCTTGTCTTAACCCTAGAATACATGTAGCCTTGTCTTAACCCTAGAATACATGTAGCCTTGTCTCAACCTAGAATACATGTAGCCTTGTCTTAACCCTAGAATACATGTAGCCTTGTCTCAACCCTAGAATACATGTAGCCCTGTCTCAACCCTAGAATACATGTAGCCCTGTCTCAACCCTAGAATACATGTAGCCCTGTCTCAACCCTAGAATACATGTAGCCTTGTCTCAACCCTAGAATACATGTAGCCTTGTCTCAACCCTAGAATACATGTAGCCTGTCTCAACCCTAGAATACATGTAGCCTTGTCTCAACCCTAGAATACATGTAGCCTTGTCTTAACCCTAGAATACATGTAGCCTTGTCTCAACCCTAGAATACATGTAGCCTGTCTCAACCCTAGAATACATGTAGCCTGTCTTAACCCTAGAATACATGTAGCCTGTCTTAACCCTAGAATACATGTAGCCTGTCTTAACCCTAGAATACATGTAGCCTTGTCTTAACCCTAGAATACATGTAGCCTGTCTTAACCCTAGAATACATGTAGCCTGTCTTAACCCTAGAATACATGTAGCCTGTCTCAACCCTAGAATACATGTAGCCTGTCTCAACCCTAGAATACATGTAGTCTGTCTTAACCCTAGAATACATGTAGTCTGTCTTAACCCTAGAATACATGTAGCCTTGTCTCAACCCTAGAATACATGTAGTCTGTCTCAACCCTAGAATACATGTAGCCTTGTCTCAACCCTAGAATACATGTAGCCTTGTCTTAACCCTAGAATACATGTAGCCTATCTCAACCCTAGAATACATGTAGCCTTGTCTTAACCCTAGAATACATGTAGCCTTGTCTCAACCCTAGAATACATGTAGCCTGTCTTAACCCTAGAATACATGTAGCCTTGTCTCAACCCTAGAATACATGTAGCCTGTCTTAACCCTAGAATACATGTAGCCTGTCTTAACCCTAGAATACATGTAGCCTTGTCTCAACCCTAGAATACATGTAGCCTTGTCTTAACCCTAGAATACATGTAGCCTTGTCTCAACCCTAGAATACATGTAGCCTTGTCTTAACCCTAGAATACATGTAGCCTTGTCTCAACCCTAGAATACATGTAGCCTGTCTTAACCCTAGAATACATGTAGCCTTGTCTTAACCCTAGAATACATGTAGCCTTGTCTTAACCCTAGAATACATGTAGCCTGTCTCAACCCTAGAATACATGTAGCCTATCTCAACCCTAGAATACATGTAGCCTGTCTTAACCCTAGAATACATGTAGCCTTGTCTTAACCCTAGAATACATGTAGCCTGTCTTAACCCTAGAATACATGTAGCCTGTCTTAACCCTAGAATACATGTAGCCTGTCTTAACCCTAGAATACATGTAGCCTGTCTCAACCCTAGAATACATGTAGCCTGTCTCAACCCTAGAATACATGTAGCCTGTCTTAACCCTAGAATACATGTAGCCTGTCTTAACCCTAGAATACATGTAGCCTGTCTTAACCCTAGAATACATGTAGCCTGTCTCAACCCTAGAATACATGTAGCCTTGTCTCAACCCTAGAATACATGTAGCCTGTCTTAACCCTAGAATACATGTAGCCTTGTCTTAACCCTAGAATACATGTAGCCTATCTCAACCCTAGAATACATGTAGCCTGTCTTAACCCTAGAATACATGTAGCCTTGTCTTAACCCTAGAATACATGTAGCCTGTCTTAACCCTAGAATACATGTAGCCTGTCTTAACCCTAGAATACATGTAGCCTTGTCTTAACCCTAGAATACATGTAGCCTGTCTCAACCCTAGAATACATGTAGCCTTGTCTCAACCCTAGAATACATGTAGCCTATCTCAACCCTAGAATACATGTAGCCTGTCTTAACCCTAGAATACATGTAGCCTTGTCTTAACCCTAGAATACATGTAGCCTGTCTTAACCCTAGAATACATGTAGCCTGTCTTAACCCTAGAATACATGTAGCCTTGTCTTAACCCTAGAATACATGTAGCCTGTCTTAACCCTAGAATACATGTAGTCTGTCTCAACCCTAGAATACATGTAGCCTTGTCTTAACCCTAGAATACATGTAGCCTGTCTTAACCCTAGAATACATGTAGCCTGTCTTAACCCTAGAATACATGTAGCCTGTCTCAACCCTAGAATACATGTAGCCTGTCTCAACCCTAGAATACATGTAGTCTGTCTTAACCCTAGAATACATGTAGTCTGTCTTAACCCTAGAATACATGTAGCCTTGTCTCAACCCTAGAATACATGTAGCCTTGTCTCAACCCTAGAATACATGTAGCCTGTCTTAACCCTAGAATACATGTAGCCTGTCTCAACCCTAGAATACATGTAGCCTGTCTCAACCCTAGAATACATGTCGCCTGTCTTAACCCTAGAATACATGTAGCCTGTCTTAACCCTAGAATACATGTAGCCTGTCTCAACCCTAGAATACATGTAGCCCTGTCTCAACCCTAGAATACATGTAGCCTGTCTTAACCCTAGAATACATGTAGCCTGTCTTAACCCTAGAATACATGTAGCCTGTCTTAACCCTAGAATACATGTAGCCTGTCTTAACCCTAGAATACATGTAACCTGTCTCAACCCTAGAATACATGTAGCCTATCTCAACCCTAGAATACATGTAGCCTTGTCTTAACCCTAGAATACATGTAGCCTGTCTCAACCCTAGAATACATGTAGCCTGTCTTAACCCTAGAATACATGTAGCCTTGTCTCAACCCTAGAATACATGTAGCCTTGTCTCAACCCTAGAATACATGTAGCCTGTCTCAACCCTAGAATACATGTAGCCTTGTCTTAACCCTAGAATACATGTAGCCTGTCTTAACCCTAGAATACATGTAGCCTTGTCTCAACCCTAGAATACATGTAGCCTGTCTTAACCCTAGAATACATGTAGTCTGTCTGAACCCTAGAATACATGTAGCCTGTCTCAACCCTAAAATACATGTAGCCTTGTCTTAACCCTAGAATACATGTAGCCTGTCTTAACCCTAGAATACATGTAGCCTTGTCTCAACCCTAGAATACATGTAGCCTGTCTTAACCCTAGAATACATGTAGCCTGTCTCAACCCTAGAATACATGTAGCCTGTCTCAACCCTAGAATACATGTAGCCTTGTCTTAACCCTAGAATACATGTAGCCTGTCTTAACCCTAGAATACATGTAGCCTTGTCTCAACCCTAGAATACATGTAGCCTGTCTTAACCCTAGAATACATGTAGCCTGTCTTAACCCTAGAATACATGTAGCCTGTCTCAACCCTAGAATACATGTAGCCTGTCTTAACCCTAGAATACATGTAGCCTTGTCTTAACCCTAGAATACATGTAGCCTGTCTCAACCCTAGAATACATGTAGCCTGTCTTAACCCTAGAATACATGTAGCCTTGTCTTAACCCTAGAATACATGTAGCCTTGTCTCAACCCTAGAATACATGTAGCCTGTCTCAACCCTAGAATACATGTAGCCTGTCTCAACCTAGAATACATGTAGCCTTGTCTTAACCCTAGAATACATGTAGCCTTGTCTCAACCCTAGAATACATGTAGCCCTGTCTCAACCCTAGAATACATGTAGCCCTGTCTCAACCCTAGAATACATGTAGCCTGTCTCAACCTAGAATACATGTAGCCTTGTCTTAACCCTAGAATACATGTAGCCTATCTCAACCCTAGAATACATGTAGCCTGTCTTAACCCTAGAATACATGTAGTCTGTCTCAACCCTAGAATACATGTAGCCCTGTCTCAACCCTAGAATACATGTAGTCTGTCTCAACCCTAGAATACATGTAGCCCTGTCTCAACCCTAGAATACATGTAGCCCTGTCTCAACCCTAGAATACATGTAGCCCTGTCTCAACCCTAGAATACATGTAGCCTGTCTCAACCCTAGAATACATGTAGCCTGTCTTAACCTTAGAATACATGTAGCCCTGTCTCAACCCTAGAATACATGTAGCCCTGTCTCAACCCTAGAATACATGTAGCCTTGTCTTAACCCTAGAATACATGTAGCCTTGTCTCAACCCTAGAATACATGTAGCCTGTCTCAACCTAGAATACATGTAGCCTTGTCTTAACCCTAGAATACATGTAGCCTTGTCTCAACCCTAGAATACATGTAGCCCTGTCTCAACCCTAGAATACATGTAGCCCTGTCTCAACCCTAGAATACATGTAGCCCTGTCTCAACCCTAGAATACATGTAGCCTGTCTCAACCTAGAATACATGTAGCCTTGTCTTAACCCTAGAATACATGTAGCCTTGTCTCAACCCTAGAATACATGTAGCCCTGTCTCAACCCTAGAATACATGTAGCCCTGTCTCAACCCTAGAATACATGTAGCCCTGTCTCAACCCTAGAATACATGTAGCCCTGTCTCAACCCTAGAATACATGTAGCCTTGTCTCAACCCTAGAATACATGTAGCCTGTCTCAACCCTAGAATACATGTAGCCTGTCTGAACCCTAGAATACATGTAGCCTGTCTCAACCCTAGAATACATGTAGCCTTGTCTTAACCCTAGAATACATGTAGCCTTGTCTCAACCCTAGAATACATGTAGCCTGTCTTAACCCTAGAATACATGTAGCCTGTCTGAACCCTAGAATACATGTAGCCTGTCTCAACCCTAGAATACATGTAGCCTTGTCTTAACCCTAGAATACATGTAGCCTTGTTTCAACCCTAGAATACATGTAGCCTGTCTTAACCCTAGAATACATGTAGTCTGTCTTAACCCTAGAATACATGTAGCCTTGTCTTAACCCTAGAATACATGTAGCCTTGTCTTAACCCTAGAATACATGTAGCCTTGTCTCAACCTAGAATACATGTAGCCTTGTCTTAACCCTAGAATACATGTAGCCTTGTCTCAACCCTAGAATACATGTAGCCCTGTCTCAACCCTAGAATACATGTAGCCCTGTCTCAACCCTAGAATACATGTAGCCCTGTCTCAACCCTAGAATACATGTAGCCTTGTCTCAACCCTAGAATACATGTAGCCTTGTCTCAACCCTAGAATACATGTAGCCTGTCTCAACCCTAGAATACATGTAGCCCTGTCTCAACCCTAGAATACATGTAGCCTTGTCTTAACCCTAGAATACATGTAGCCTTGTCTCAACCCTAGAATACATGTAGCCTGTCTCAACCCTAGAATACATGTAGCCTGTCTTAACCCTAGAATACATGTAGCCTTGTCTCAACCCTAGAATACATGTAGCCCTGTCTCAACCCTAGAATACATGTAGCCCTGTCTCAACCCTAGAATACATGTAGCCCTGTCTCAACCCTAGAATACATGTAGCCCTGTCTCAACCCTAGAATACATGTAGCCTTGTCTCAACCCTAGAATACATGTAGCCTGTCTCAACCCTAGAATACATGTAGCCTGTCTGAACCCTAGAATACATGTAGCCTGTCTCAACCCTAGAATACATGTAGCCTTGTCTCAACCCTAGAATACATGTAGCCTTGTCTCAACCCTAGAATACATGTAGCCTGTCTTAACCCTAGAATACATGTAGCCTGTCTGAACCCTAGAATACATGTAGCCTGTCTCAACCCTAGAATACATGTAGCCTTGTCTTAACCCTAGAATACATGTAGCCTTGTCTCAACCCTAGAATACATGTAGCCTGTCTTAACCCTAGAATACATGTAGTCTGTCTTAACCCTAGAATACATGTAGCCTTGTCTTAACCCTAGAATACATGTAGCCTTGTCTTAACCCTAGAATACATGTAGCCTTGTCTCAACCTAGAATACATGTAGCCTTGTCTTAACCCTAGAATACATGTAGCCTTGTCTCAACCCTAGAATACATGTAGCCCTGTCTCAACCCTAGAATACATGTAGCCCTGTCTCAACCCTAGAATACATGTAGCCCTGTCTCAACCCTAGAATACATGTAGCCTTGTCTCAACCCTAGAATACATGTAGCCTTGTCTCAACCCTAGAATACATGTAGCCTGTCTGAACCCTAGAATACATGTAGCCTTGTCTCAACCCAGCCTTGTCTCAACCCTAGAATACATGTAGCCTGTCTCAACCCTAGAATACATGTAGCCTGTCTTAACCCTAGAATACATGTAGCCTGTCTTAACCCTAGAATACATGTAGCCTGTCTTAACCCTAGAATACATGTAGCCTTGTCTTAACCCTAGAATACATGTAGCCTGTCTTAACCCTAGAATACATGTAGCCTGTCTTAACCCTAGAATACATGTAGCCTGTCTCAACCCTAGAATACATGTAGCCTGTCTCAACCCTAGAATACATGTAGTCTGTCTTAACCCTAGAATACATGTAGTCTGTCTTAACCCTAGAATACATGTAGCCTTGTCTCAACCCTAGAATACATGTAGTCTGTCTCAACCCTAGAATACATGTAGCCTTGTCTCAACCCTAGAATACATGTAGCCTTGTCTTAACCCTAGAATACATGTAGCCTATCTCAACCCTAGAATACATGTAGCCTTGTCTTAACCCTAGAATACATGTAGCCTTTTCTCAACCCTAGAATACATGTAGCCTGTCTTAACCCTAGAATACATGTAGCCTTGTCTCAACCCTAGAATACATGTAGCCTGTCTTAACCCTAGAATACATGTAGCCTGTCTTAACCCTAGAATACATGTAGCCTTGTCTCAACCCTAGAATACATGTAGCCTTGTCTTAACCTTAGAATACATGTAGCCTTGTCTCAACCCTAGAATACATGTAGCCTTGTCTTAACCCTAGAATACATGTAGCCTTGTCTCAACCCTAGAATACATGTAGCCTGTCTTAACCCTAGAATACATGTAGCCTTGTCTCAACCCTAGAATACATGTAGCCTGTCTTAACCCTAGAATACATGTAGCCTTGTCTTAACCCTAGAATACATGTAGCCTGTCTCAACCCTAGAATACATGTAGCCTATCTCAACCCTAGAATACATGTAGCCTGTCTTAACCCTAGAATACATGTAGCCTTGTCTTAACCCTAGAATACATGTAGCCTGTCTTAACCCTAGAATACATGTAGCCTGTCTTAACCCTAGAATACATGTAGCCTGTCTTAACCCTAGAATACATGTAGCCTGTCTCAACCCTAGAATACATGTAGCCTGTCTCAACCCTAGAATACATGTAGCCTGTCTTAACCCTAGAATACATGTAGCCTGTCTTAACCCTAGAATACATGTAGCCTGTCTTAACCCTAGAATACATGTAGCCTGTCTCAACCCTAGAATACATGTAGCCTTGTCTCAACCCTAGAATACATGTAGCCTGTCTTAACCCTAGAATACATGTAGCCTTGTCTTAACCCTAGAATACATGTAGCCTATCTCAACCCTAGAATACATGTAGCCTGTCTCAACCCTAGAATACATGTAGCCTTGTCTTAACCCTAGAATACATGTAGCCTGTCTTAACCCTAGAATACATGTAGCCTTGTCTTAACCCTAGAATACATGTAGCCTGTCTCAACCCTAGAATACATGTAGCCTTGTCTCAACCCTAGAATACATGTAGCCTATCTCAACCCTAGAATACATGTAGCCTGTCTTAACCCTAGAATACATGTAGCCTTGTCTTAACCCTAGAATACATGTAGCCTGTCTTAACCCTAGAATACATGTAGCCTGTCTTAACCCTAGAATACATGTAGCCTTGTCTTAACCCTAGAATACATGTAGCCTGTCTTAACCCTAGAATACATGTAGTCTGTCTCAACCCTAGAATACATGTAGCCTTGTCTTAACCCTAGAATACATGTAGCCTGTCTTAACCCTAGAATACATGTAGCCTGTCTTAACCCTAGAATACATGTAGCCTGTCTCAACCCTAGAATACATGTAGCCTGTCTCAACCCTAGAATACATGTAGTCTGTCTTAACCCTAGAATACATGTAGTCTGTCTTAACCCTAGAATACATGTAGCCTTGTCTCAACCCTAGAATACATGTAGTCTGTCTCAACCCTAGAATACATGTAGCCTTGTCTCAACCCTAGAATACATGTAGCCTTGTCTTAAACCTAGAATACATGTAGCCTATCTCAACCCTAGAATACATGTAGCCTTGTCTTAACCCTAGAATACATGTAGCCTTGTCTCAACCCTAGAATACATGTAGCCTATCTCAACCCTAGAATACATGTAGCCTGTCTTAACCCTAGAATACATGTAGCCTTGTCTTAACCCTAGAATACATGTAGCCTGTCTTAACCCTAGAATACATGTAGCCTGTCTTAACCCTAGAATACATGTAGCCTTGTCTTAACCCTAGAATACATGTAGCCTGTCTTAACCCTAGAATACATGTAGCCTGTCTTAACCCTAGAATACATGTAGCCTTGTCTTAACCCTAGAATACATGTAGCCTTTCTCAACCCTAGAATACATGTAGCCTTGTCTCAACCCTAGAATACATGTAGCCTATCTCAACCCTAGAATACATGTAGCCTTGTCTTAACCCTAGAATACATGTAGCCTATCTCAACCCTAGAATACATGTAGCCTGTCTCAACCCTAGAATACATGTAGCCTGTCTTAACCCTAGAATACATGTAGCCTTGTCTCAACCCTAGAATACATGTAGCCTGTCTCAACCCTAGAATACATGTAGCCTTGTCTTAACCCTAGAATACATGTAGCCTATCTCAACCCTAGAATACATGTAGCCTGTCTCAACCCTAGAATACATGTAGCCTGTCTTAACCCTAGAATACATGTAGTCTGTCTCAACCCTAGAATACATGTAGCCTGTCTTAACCCTAGAATACATGTAGTCTGTCTCAACCCTAGAATACATGTAGCCTGTCTTAACCCTAGAATACATGTAGTCTGTCTCAACCCTAGAATACATGTAACCTGTCTCAACCCTAGAATACATGTAACCTTGTCTCAACCCTAGAATACATGTAGCCTGTCTCAACCCTAGAATACATGTAGCCTGTCTCAACCCTAGAATACATGTAGCCTGTCTCAACCCTAGAATACATGTAGCCTGTCTCAACCCTAGAATACATGTAGCCCGTCTCAATCCTAGAATACATGTAGTCTGTCTCGACCCTAGACCAAGACAGAAAAATCTCACATGAAGAAAATAATGAATAGATCAGGATTATAATAATCAGTCATGGTGGAGAATGAGAGATCAGGATTATAATAATCAGTCATGGTGGAGAATGAGAGATCAGGATTATAATAATCAGTCATGGTGGAGAATGAGAGATCAGGATTATAATAATCAGTCATGGTGGAGAATGAGAGATCAGGATTATAATAATCAGTCATGGTGGAGAATGAGAGATCAGAATTACAATAATCAGTCATGATGGAGAATGAGAGATCAGGATTATAATAATCAGTCATGGTGGAGAATGAGAGATCAGGATTATAATAATCAGTCATGGTGGAGAATGAGAGATCAGGATTATAATAATCAGTCATGGTGGAGAATGAGAGATCAGGATTATAATAATCAGTCATGGTGGAGAATGAGAGATCAGGATTATAATAATCAGTCATGGTGGAGAATGAGAGATCAGGATTATAATAATCAGTCATGGTGGAGAATGAGAGATCAGGATTACAATAATCAGTCATGATGGAGAATGAGAGATCAGGATTATAATAATCAGTCATGGTGGAGAATGAGAGATCAGGATTATAATAATCAGCCATGGTGGAGAATGAGAGATCAGGATTATAATAATCAGTCATGGTGGAGAATGAGAGATCAGGATTATAATAATCAGTCATGGTGGAGAATGAGAGATCAGGATTATAATAATCAGTAATGGTGGTGAATGAGAGATCAGGATTATAATAATCAGTCATGGTGGAGAATGAGAGATCCAAAGGTTCACATTTTCAAGTAAGAAATGAAGCTTGCCGAGATTCTGATGAAAAGAAAATATAAACCCATAAACAGTGAAAATGGTTTTAAGGACTGAACTTTTTGCATAAAATAGCACCATTGTTTCTGGATAAAAAAATTCTTCAAACAACTGGGTATATACAAACCTTTGTAGGTAATGGACATTCATCTAATAACAGATCTATTACAGCAGGACCTAATGGTTCATCCATAGGTATGTGTATTATCAGTCCAATCACAACATCAAGCCATCCTGACTCTGTCTCACCTATCTGTTGTAATATCAGCATGGCTTGGATAGGTTCACCTTCCCTAAAAATAAAATAAATTTTCCTTGTTAAACACAAATGTACACAAAGGATTCATACAGTCAATAAGGAGAAATATCACTCTACAGTCAATCAGGTGTTATGATCACTCTACAGTCAATCAGGTGTTATGATCACTCTACAGTAAATCAGGTGTTATGATCACTTTACAGTCAATCATGTGTTATGATCACTCTACAGTCAATCAAGTGTTATGATCACTCTACAGTCAATCAGGTGTTATGATCACTATACAGTCAATCAGGTGTTATGATCACTTTACAGTCAATCAGGTGCTATGATCACTCTACAGTCAATCAAGTGTTATGATCACTCTACAGTCAATCAGGTGTTATGATCACTGTACAGTCAATCAGGTGTTATGATCACTCTACAGTCAATCAGGTGCTATGATCACTCTACAGTCAATCAGGTGTTATAATCACTCTACAGTCAATCAGGTGTTAAGATCACTCTACAGTCAATCAAGTGTTATGATCACTCTACAGTCAATCAAGTGTTATGATCACTCTACAGTCAATCAGGTGTTATGATCACTCTACAGTCAATCAGGTGCTATGATCACTCTACAGTCAATCAAGTGTTATGATCACTCTACAGTCAATCAGGTGTTATGATCACTGTACGGTCAATCAGGTGTTATGATCACTCTACAGTCAATCAGGTGCTATGATCACTCTACAGTCAATCAGGTGTTATAATCACTCTACAGTCAATCAGGTGTTAAGATCACTCTACAGTCAATCAAGTGTTATGATCACTCTACAGTCAATCAAGTGTTATGATCACTCTACAGTCAATCAGGTGTTAAGATCACTCTACAGTCAATCAGGTGTTATGATCACTCTACAGTCAATCAGGTGCTATGATCACTCTACAGTCAATCAGGTGTTATGATCACTCTACAGTCAATCAGGTGTTAAGATCACTCTACAGTCAATCAAGTGTTATGATCACTCTACAGTCAATCAGGTGTTTTGATCACTCTACAGTCAATCAGGTGTTATGATCACTCTACAGTCAATCAAGTGTTATGATCACTCTATAGTCAATCAGGTGTTATGATCACTGTAGTCAATCAGGTGTTATGATCACTCTACAGTCAATCAGGTGCTATGATCACTCTACAGTCAATCAGGTGCTATGATCACTGTACAGTCAATCAGGTGTTATGATCACTGTACAGTCAATCAGGTGTTATGATCACTCTACAGTCAATCAAGTGTTATGATCACTGTACAGTCAATCAGGTGTTATGATCACTCTACAGTCAATCAAGTGTTATGATCACTCTACAGTCAATCAAGTGTTATGATCACTCTACAGTCAATCAGGTGTTAAGATCACTCTACAGTCAATCAGGTGTTATGATCACTCTACAGTCAATCAGGTGTTAAGATCACTCTACAGTCAATCAGGTGTTATGATCACTCTACAGTCAATCAGGTGTTAAGATCACTCTACAGTCAATCAGGTGTTAAGATCACTCTACAGTCAATCAAGTGTTATGATCACTCTAGTCAATCAGGCGTTATGATCACTCTACAGTCAATCAGGTGTTATGATCACTCTACAGTCAATCAGGTGTTATGATCACTCTACAGTCAATCAAGTGTTATGATCACTGTACAGTCAATCAAGTGGTAACATCACTGTATAGTCAATCAAGTATTGATATCACTGTACAGTCAATCAAGTGTTATGATCACTCTACAGTCAATCAAGTGCTAAGATCACTGTACAGTCAATCAAGTGGTAACATCACTGTATAGTCAATCAAGTATTGATATCACTGTACAGTCAATCAAGTGTTAAGATCACTCTACAGTCAATCAAGTGTTATGATCACTGCACAGTCAATCAAGTGCTAAGATCACTCTACAGTCAATCAAGTGCTAAGATCACTGTACAGTCAATCAAGTACTAAGATCACTGCACAGTCAATCAAGTGTTAAGATCACTGTACAGTCAATCAAGTACTAAGATCACTCTACAGTCAATCAAGTGTAAAGATCACTGTACAGTCGATCAAGTGTTAAGATCACTGTACAGTCGATCAAGTGTTAAGATCAATGTACAGTCAATCAAGTGCTAAGATCACTCTACAGTCAATCAAGTACTAAGATCACTGCACAGTCAATCAAGTGTTAAGATCACTGTACAGTCAATCAAGTACTAAGATCACTCTACAGTCAATCAAGTGTTAAGATCACTGTACAGTCAATCAGTACTAAGATCACTCTACAGTCAATCAAGTGCAAAGATCACTGTACAGTCAATCAAGTGTTAAGATCACTGTACAGTCAATCAAGTGTTAAGATCACTCTACAGTCAATCAAGTGTTAAGATCATTCTACAGTCAATCAAGTGTTAAGATCACTCTACAGTCAATCAAGTGTTAAGATCACTATCACTGTACAGTCAATCAAGTGTAAAGATCAATCATTCTATAGTCAATCAAATGTTAAGATCACTCTACAGTCAATTAAGTGTTAAGATCACTCTACAGTCAATCAAGTGCTAATATCACTCTACAGTCAATCAAGTGTTAAGATCACTGTACAGTCAATCAAGTGTTAAGATCACTGTACAGTCAATCAAGTGTTAAGATCACTGTACAGTCAATCAATTGCTAAGATCACTCTACAGTCATTCAAGTGTTAACATCACTGTACAGTCAATCAAGTGTTAAGATCACTGTACAGTCAATCAAGTGTAAAGATCACTGTACAGTCAATCAAGTGTTAAGGTCACTGTACATTCAATCAAGTGTTAAGGTCACTGTACAGTCAATCAAGTGTTAAGATCACTGTAGTCAATCAAGTGTAAAGATCACTGTACAGTCAATCAAGTGTTAAGGTCACTGTACATTCAATCAAGTGTTAAGGTCACTGTACAGTCAATCAAGTGTTAAGATCACTGTAGTCAATCAAGTGTAAAGATCACTGTACAGTCAATCAAGTGTTAAGGTCACTGTACATTCAATCAAGTGTTAAGGTCACTGTACAGTCAATCAAGTGTTAAGATCACTGTACAGTCAATCAAGTGTTAAGATCACTGTACAGTCAATCAAGTGTTAAGATTACTGTACAGTCAATCAACTGCTAAGGTCACTGTATAGTCAATCAAGTGTTGATATCAGTTTTCACTGTAGTCAATCAAATAAAAAATGGTTCATTTTCTTTATTGATTCATAAATAATTCTTTAAGATGATCATATAGCAAAAAAATACATTTAAATTGGATGAAAAATAAGAAAATTCATATTTTTGAATTTGGCACTATTGTCTATTGGTCCATTTTGATCGAGTTTATCTGAGTATGTGAAAAAGATTGAGCAAATCTGTTGCCATATTATCGAAAAGTCTCAACACATACTGGACAATTCATAGAAAAAAAGAAATATATGGCTATAGTATAATCCCCAAAATCAATCACATCCTTTTTCTGTGCCAATGATCATTGTGGTCGTATAAAAATCAGCAGGTCAAATTACAATACTTACGGATCAATCAGTGTGCGTATTAAATGTAATGTTTCTAAGACTGCATGTCGCACATGAGGATTTGCTCCATTATATTCAGGAGATGTAGCACCTTCCAAGGAATGACGATAATCTAAAGGCTGTCCTCGATATGGAACCCTACGACTGCTTCCCTGTCTATCCTCTATCTTATCCTTACAAACACATGATCCCATAATGCTAGGTTTTTTTATCACATAAGTTAGATATACAACTTTCCATGTTCAAATTAGATTATTGGTATTATAGTACTACTATTTACATTATAAAAGTATCTGAAAAAAATGAAAATAAAAAAATAAAATGTGTACAGTTCTAATTATTCCAATAATGTAGGTCAGTATTTCTAAAATATGAATACAACCCTGGAGGCAATCTTAATAAATATGACTGGACAAGACCTAATTATGAATAGTTCAGACAAGGAGCTGACAGAAGATGCTTCCCATGGAGACCTACAGTCAGAAGAGGTTCTGTGAGTATAATCAGATACCTGCTTTGTTATGTAGACCACAGGCACTCGACGTTCAATGAATAAAATGTAGGGTCAATGTGGGAAAAAAAATAGTGTCACTGTTATAATAAAGAGAAGGCTTCCAATGCATTTTTCGGCACAAATGTAAACAAATCGGTTTATTTTTTCGTGTACGGTTTTCGCTTGATCTTTGCGGTATTTATGGATGGAGACCTACCTAATAGTTTCTCCGCCACATCATTTATTGTAGAGCAGATGATCATACTTCACTAAACCATACTTTTGTGACGTCCCCAGAAATATTCGACTTCCATTGTGGAGCGACCATGACATTGCAGGACCGCACAGAATAAATAGCATATCAATTAAACGAAAACTAGATATAAAAAAAATTACAACCTATCACTGGACAATTGAACTAAAAGGTATACATTTTAATTAGTTGGTAAGCTTCTGACATTTTTTTGTGACCAGTAAGCGGTTGTAATTTCTTTTATATCTAGATTTCTTTCATCAATTATTCTGTGCGGTCCTGCAATATCATGGTCGCTCCACAATGGAAGTCGAACATTTCTTGGGACGTCACAAAAGTATGGTTTAGTGAAGTATGATCGTCTGCTCTCCAATAAATGATGCGGCGGAGAAACTATTAGGTAGGTCTCCATCCATAAATATCGCAAAGGTCAAGCGAAAACCGTACATGAAAAAATAAACCGATTTGTTTACATTTGTGCCGAAAAATGCATTAGAAGCCTTCTCTTTATTATAACAGTGACACTATATTTTTTTTCCACATTGACCCTACATTTTATTCATTGAACGTCAAGTGCATGTGTGTAGACTTAACCAAGAAGAACAAAGCTGAAATTTAAAGTATGCAAACTTTTTTCGGCATGGCAGTGGCGCAAACAGCCTCAAAGCGGTCCATTGATTTAAATCTGTGGCCATGCTGGTGCTAAAAAATATTGTTAAAACGTGCCAGATACTTTAAAAATGTGGGAATCCTGCGTTGAAGCAGTCTAGAAATAGTATAAAGCTTAGATTAACTGAGTTGGAATGCCAACTCGACTCAATGACAATAAAACTTCCTGGACATAGTCAACCAGTGACAGTCCCAATTCACAATAGATTTGACATTCTTTCTGATGACACTAATAGCGAAGAGAATCTCTATACTGAAGATAACAGGGAATCGAAACAAAATACCGAAAATAAGGAGCCAAATGACATTCATTTTATAATGGACTCTCATGGCAACGGAATAGACTCAAATAAAATGTACCGAAACCAAGAAATCCATATGACAATCCTAGGATCAAGTGAAAAGAATATAAAAGGAACTGAAATTTTTTGTACTTCTCATAAGCTACAAAAACACTTGATTATAGGAGTGGGTAACAATGATCTCGACAAAAAGCCCACAAATAGTTGTGTCGCAGAAATGAAACAACTTATTCACTCAGTAAGGAGCAAGTCTGATAATTGTAACATTCATATTTTACCAACATTTGAGAGGGTCAACCAGAGATCGTACAACGACAAAGTTCGACAATTCAACAAGGAAATAGAGAAATTATGTGAACAATCCGACAAGTGCATACTCATTGACAACTCGCTTATATCGAGTGCAGATTAATCGTTATTTACTGATGGGACTCATTTCAGTCCGAATGGCAAGAGAAGTTTTGTTCGAATAGTAAAAACTCACTTAAATCCAATACTTGGAATGAAACCCTATTCAGAGTACATAAGAAGCCAAACTCCGAGTAGACGAACTCCTGGTAACCGTCAAACCAAAGGAAAACCAGGACAACCTCAGAACAATAACAGACCCCAAGGACAAAAGCGAAATAATTATAAAGCTGGTGAACTACTTAAGGAGCTGGCAAAATTGCTAATTTAAATGAGAGTTGTTTCATGATGTAACAAATTGTTTATGTTATGACTTCCAATATTTCATACAATTTAATATATATATATAAATATATATCTATAATTTGCTTTCTTTGGACACATATATTGGTTCCAGGAGCTGAAATTTGAAACCTAAGAAAGGTTCCTTTTATTATGTTTATGAATTATTGTTCATATTAATATAAAGGTAGAAGAGTTGTATACTTTTTTAAAAATGCATTTTTTATGTAGTTTTCAAATAGTTTGATATTGGTAGAATCTAGTCTTTTCAGTTACATGTACCTACTCAAATATGAGGGAAGGAAGCAATCTTGATAGTAAGAGAGATACAATACTTTTGGCAAAGAAATTTAAATAAATTTTGTTTGCACTTTGCCTTGCTGTATATAATATTTCTTAAAATGCATTTCTTATGTAGTTTTCAAATAGTTTGATATTGGTATAATCTAGTTTTTTCATTTACATGTACCTACTCAAATATGAGGGAAGGAAACAATCTTGATAGTAAGAGAGATACAATACTTTTGGCAAAGAAATTTAAATAAATTTTGTTTGCACTTTGCCTTGCTGTATATAATATTTCTTAAAATGCATTTCTTATGTAGTTTTCAAATAGTTTGATATTGGTATAATCTAGTTTTTTCATTTACATGTACCTACTCAAATATGAGGGAAGGAAACAATCTTGATAATAAGAGAGAAACACTACTTTTGGCAAAGAAATTAATAAATTTTGTTTGCATTTTGCCTTGCTGTATACAAAGCTCTCAAATGCATTTCATTCCTTCTAGTTTTTCAAAAACAATTTGATAGATGTATTCAAAGTTCCACATATCCATTTTAATATAACTATTTCAACTCTAAATAGAATTATCTGCTTTATTGATTATTGATTATTGAATATTTAAACTCAATATCGATTCATCTGGTGTTGCTGGTTACATTGTATGTTTTTTTGTTATGTTTTCATGATGTTTAATATTGGATTTTGGAATGTTCATGGTTTAAATGAACATAAGAGTGAAGATGAGGATTTTTTATCCTATGTAAATAGATATGATATTGTTGGTTTTGCTGAAACTCTTAATGACACTCCAAGGAATCTTCCTAATTTTTCCCCTCCTTTAATAATAAAAGCTACAAAGTGTAAAAGACGAGGAAGACCCTCCGGAGGGATCGCAGTATACTGCAAACCTTATATAGGAAAAAATGTCACAGTAGTGCAGAGATCTAGCTTTTCAATATGGCTCAAGTTAGATAAAATTACCTTCGGTTTAAAGAAAACTACCTACTTGTGTTTTTGCTATATTAAACCATATTATTCAAAGCTAGAATCAGAGTTAGTGTTCTCAAAATTACATGATGAGATTCTGAAGTTTAAGGAACAGGGTGAAATCTACTCTGCGGTGATCTAAACGCCCGGACTAGCGGACTAAAAGATTTTATTCCAAATGATGATAATAATAATAATATAAATGAATGCCCTGTTCCATCAGACTATCGTGCCGATTTTCCTCTTCATCGTCAACAATTAGACGAAAACCATAACTTGCATGGTAGCCTTCTTACAAATATTTGTAAGGATCATCAATTACGAATCTTGAATGGGAGATTCCTCGGAGACTCATTGGGATATTTCACTTTTTATAATAGTAATGGACAGAGTATAGTTGACTACATGATTGTTTCTCATAGTATTTTTTATGATATTGAACATTTCATAGTACACTCTCCTGTAGAATTTTCTGATCATTGTTTGATATCAGTTTATATGAAATCTGTTATACAAAGAGAGATAACTCCAACCAAAAATTTAACTTATACAGGCCATTATAAATGGGATGAAAATCAATGCGATTCCTATAAGGATACATTACTAGAAAAAGATTCAATAGTCAATAGATAGTATTATTTACTTAAATTCATTATTAGACAATGACAAATTTGATGATATTAATGTTCTGGTATCAAAGATGAACAACATTTACCTAAATGCAGCTTCAAAAACTTAAATTTACAAACGTCCAAAGCGTCCTAATAATAAAATTAAAAAGGCAAAATCTAAGAAACCTTGGATGTCAAATAACTGTCTTCTGCTCAGAAGAGAATTGAGATCTCTTGGTAAAAAGTTGCAAAAAGATCCCAAAAATATTTGGACTCGTATTACAATGTACATACTGTAATTGTGTGCGAAAATATAATACTTAAAAAACATTTAAAACATCAGTTTTTCTCCTCTTTCATTGACGAAATTAATAATATTGCTCCGGGAGACTCTAAACAATTTTGGCAGTCTTTAAAGAAGATAAAAAAGAGACAAACTGTGTCATCAAATTCAATTTCTGAATCTGAGTGGGTTGAATATTATAAATCTCTATTAGATAATAATTCAAGTGACTTAACTAGAGCTGAACCCACTCTTGGGACAGCTCAAACCCCTTCCCCTTTAGATTTCCCTTTTAATTGTAGTGAAATAAAGAAAGGTATAAAACGACTAAAAAATAGTTAAAAAGAAGGTACTGACTTAATATTAAACGAATTCATAAAAACAGAAAACTCTACTTTAATTTTAACTTTAGTAAAGCTATTTAATAAAATCCTAAAGAGTGGAAAGTTTCCAAAACTTTGGAATCATTCACTTATTTCCTCCACATAGAAATCTGGAGATCCAAATGACTGTAATAACTAATAACTATCAGTGTTACTAGCTGCCTTGGTAAACTCTTTACCTCCCTGCTACAAAAAAGGTTGACAGATTATCTTGAAATAAATAAGCTTATAAGCTTTAATCAAGGAGGCTTTAGGAGTGGTTACAGAACCACTGATCACATCTTTATTTTGAAAACATTGATAAACAAATATTTACATAAACTTAAGAGTAAACTTTATGTATGCTTTGTCGATTTCAAAAAGGCTTTCGACAGCATTGACAGAAATGCTCTTTTCCGGAAAATAGAGAATAAGGGCATTGGGGGTAACATTCTAAAACTTATCAAAGATATGTATTCTAATACATTATATTCATGTAAATTTGGAGACTCATATAGTGAACCATTTTTAACAACCCTTGGAGTAAAACAAGGGGATAGCTTAAGCCCCACATTGTTCAACATATTTGTGGACGACATTAAGTCAAGTTTTATTGACAACACACAAACTAAACCAGTAAGTCTAGGCGTTCATACATTTAATCATCTATTATATGCAGATGATTTAGTAATCCTCTCAGAATCTCCAACTGGTTTACAACACTGTCTAAATGCCTTGGACAACTATTGCGATAAGTGGAGGCTCAACATAAATATAAAGAAAACAAAAGCTATGATTCTTTCTAAAACTGAAAGGAAAGCAAAAACTGACAGTAACGCATACTTGTTTGATCTTAATGATAATAGATTAGAACTAGTAAAAGAATATAAATATCTAGGTTTAACTCTAACCTGTAATGGAAAACTTAATTATGCTGCAGAAATCCTAGCTGAAAAAGCTAGGAAAGCATTTTTTGGTTTAAAAGCTAATATACCATCATCTGATAGTTTATCAGTACAAAAATGGTTAAAACTATATAATTCCATGATCTCTCCTATTCTAACCTATGGTTCCGAGATTTGGATAGCTGATCATAAAATTAACATAGAAAATTTACATCATTTATCATTTGAAAAAACACAAAATATGATTATGAAACAAATACTTGGTGTACATGGCAAGACCCCCAATCTTGCTATTCATGCAGAATTGGGACTTGAACCAGTGTTTTAAGGCTTTTAAACTTATGCTTAAATATTATAACCGTCTGATAAAGATTGAACAGTCCAAGGATTATGTATATGATTTACTAAGATCAGCTTTTGACGAAGACAAACAGTTACACTCTCAAAACTGTCTTTCTTGGGGGGAAATCTGTAGAACAACTAAAAACTATATTTAATTTAGATACTTTGGATCTCTCTCATGTGCAATTTAGTAAAGAAATGAGTACCTATTATTCTGGTAAACTTATGAACCAGTTAATACATATAAGAAATAGCGAAACAGGAAAACTGAGATTTTTCAGTAAAATCCTCGCAACTTTTGAAATACAAAAGTATCTAACATTTAATATTAATAGATATGTGCGCTCTTTCTTAACAAAACTTAGATTAAGTGCACACACACAGCCTTGCTATTGAAACTGGCAGATATTGCAAACCCACAATACCAGCTAATGAGAGATTCTGTAAAGCATGTAAAGATAAGGTTGAAGATGAACATCACTTTTTAATAGAGTGTCCCATATATAATTCAGTGAGAGATAAATTCTTTACACTGTTTAATAGGAAATTTAATGAAACTACAGAGGTGACAATCAACCATCTCCTCAATCCTAGTTCAGTTCAAGATTTAAATAACATTTGCTTATATTTAAAAGAATCCTACTCACTCAGAGATTCAACTTTTAAAAATATTTAACTTTCCTCAAGTAACTGGCAAAAATTTCAAATGATAATAATAATTTTAATCTTATTTAATTATCATACTCCCAAAATGATAATAAACATTATGATATTATCTGACTGATGTGTTCATCCCTAAAGATTATATTCTTATATGAAGACTTAATATTATGATATTATGTGTTATCTCTATGTTTATATATGTTTGTGATTGTATTGGATTACACAACATTGTGATTATGAAGTACATGTATTTAGCTAAGCTTTATCCAATAAATGATTTGAATTGAATTGAATAATGAAATATGCAATGGTCAATAATGTTTTAATGACATTGACAATATGAAATACCATTATTCTTTAAATAACGGTAAATATAAAATAAAACTAAATATTTACTATACTTTCAAATCCATCATCCATGTCAGTTTGAAGAAAGATTTATCTAGGACTAACTCATTTTAATTAATTATAGTTTCATGGAAATCAGATATGGTTAAAGGAAATTGAAGAGGAAGCAAAAATGTACACAAACCAGTTCGTCTGTCAGCCATTTTACATGGTTTTTGGACAGGTCAAAAAGGGGGATGTGCCGGTTTTTAAATTTTCTTGAGATTTGAGAATATATGTGGATTTATTTTATGCAAATGAACCACAAGTTGTTTCAATGAAAAACTTTCCTACATTAAGAAATGTCCTAATATCTATGCATAGCATGGAATTTCATTTTTTTCCCAAGTCTGACTTAAAATAATGTTTATCATCCCGCCACTGGCGCCAGTACTTTTTGTATTGCAATGTTCACTTTAATTACGTCCTTTTTGCATTTATAGTTCTGAATACAATTATTATTGACAGCAAATATTTTAATTTAGGAACACATCAACGTATGACATAAAAATAATTATTACTGTACATAAGGGTAATAACAAAATTACCGAACTCCGAACATATGCTTTCTGAATTTTATGATATCGGAAATACAGCTCCGGTTTTATGTTTCAAAAGAGCACCTGGTAACGGAAGTTGGATTTTCTTGACTGTAAAGAAGAAATGGCACAAACAATCAATGTAAACACAGACACTGATTCTTTCACATTGAAAGGAAGGACTTGTGAGCTGTCTGCATTTGCATTTGTACCAACAGAAAGAAATGAACCACCAGAACGAACTGTATTCAACACCCCTAATAATGTAAGAAATGCACCATTTGTTTACATTGGTAACCCCAGTCTGAGTCCCCAGATCTAAATTTTAGACTAAACTACAAATGATCGTCTTTGCATGCACGGAACTTTTGTAATACATTAACATTATATAATTAATATCGGTTAGGGTACCATGGCTATATCAATGTATCACAAAAAAATCGACAACGTTATTCTATGTCAGATATCGCCCATGTCAAGGCATTTGCCTGATTTGGCATTTCCCACAGTTTGTTTCATCTGATAAAATCTTACATTATTATAATTGATTCATATGTCGGAAGTTATATGTCATGATGCTGAAATAATGTAAAACCATTTTGAATAATCTGAGCTTAAAATGTCACCTTTAAAGGCAGTCCGAGATTCCTCTGCCGTCAGATGGCTTATTTTCGACTTACTGCAGCCGTGGGACATCAGAGAGCTTTACATACGGAAAAAAAGTGGATTTGCCGCTGCAACTCTGCGTCGACACATTTCCATGTTTCGTGGCTATCAGATTTTATTTTCTATCCGAAACCCTTATATAAATCGCTTCGCCAATCATTTTTCTATTCATTCATAACCATCTTACCCTCAGAAAGTGGTGTTACACTCGATTACAGCACAATTTTCCCCTAGACCCTATGATTTCGTCATTTCACATCCATTTTGGAACATTTGTCACGTGACTTCGAGAAAACTACGATTAACGGGTTTACCCCGATTACCGCAATGTATCATGGGAGATGATTTGCATATAAACAAACAAATAAATATTTTTATTGTCAATCATAGGCGCCTGTTAACATAAAATTTAATACAGTTGATTACATTGATTGGTAATGATTTTAACAGCAATAGTGAATTATAGATAATCATAAGAAAAAAAAATATGATCTTACCTTGTCCAAAAAGGAGGGACGTAACACATGCTCTTTCCAAAGCCCGTGGGTAACACTTCCATTGAATCTTTTCTTTCCAACACATTTTGTATTTTTTCCTTCTGCTCTGATTTGAGCTGTAGATTGAATTGTTTGTCCTGCAGAATACGCTTTATATCTATGTTGTTGTTTACGTATGCAAATAATTTGACACGCTGCATTAAGTAACTCCCATCATGCAATGCGTTGCTGTCATCATTCAGTTAGTATCGCGAGATCACGTTTGTAGGTTCGAAAATGAAAGTCAACATGGTGAAATGATAGTCTAAGGCAAAATCGTGCTGTAATGGAGTGTAAACACCACTTTCTGAGAGTAAGATGGTTATAAATGAATAGAAAAATGATTGGTGAAGCGATTTATATAAGGGTTTCAGATAGAAAATAAAATCTGATAGCCATGAAACGTGGAAATGTGTCGATGCAGAGTTGCAGCGACAAATCTGCTGTTTTCCGTATGTAGAGCTCTCTGACGTCCCACTGCTCCAGCATGTCGAAAAAAAGCCGTCGGACGGCAGAGGAATCTCGGACTACTTTAAAGGTAAAAGCTGCTTTATCTATTATTTCAGGCTGAAATACATACTTTTCATAATTTCATTTTTTTTCATAATGCAAATTTTAATCATGTAGGAACACATTGGAACAGACCAATTTTGGTTTCACTATCTGCATGTCATAATGTAAATATTGATGTCTTACCCACTTAGAAACCAGAGTTCATATTTTATTTACCTTGACTGTTGAAAACTGGTGATGTAGTACACTTGATTTATAAAATAGTGCATGTTGTTCTTCATGCCACCAATATGACCCGGAAAAAAATGGTTTTTTTTTCAGTTAAGTAAATCATTGACAAAGGATCAGTTTTATATATCCTGAGTATAATAAATAGTGAAGCTTGTATTGCATGGTTAACCAGGGCTCACCACACTTGCAAAAAACAGGGAGACTTGACTTCTCTCTCAGATAACATGAGGGAGAAGTGAAGGTATGACCGGCAGATTTCCAACAGCTTCTTAGAGACATGTTTCTGCAAAAATGTGTTGTTTCTTTGCATCATTTAAAAAAATGTGCATTAAATTTATAATTGAATACAAAAGAATTTGGATAAAAATGAACATGAAAGAAAATGTCTCTAAAACTTAAATAAAATTGAAACTTAAGAAACTGTGCATTGATAATTTTTTATCTAAAAATGATGAGCATATCTTATACCTCAAACTCGGTGTGATATCTCCCTCCCCTACAACTGAGAAGTACTCCAAACATGTAGTTACACCTTTGCTTTATGCTCAGATATGTGGGTATCAGAAATATTGGTGAATAAGTGATAAATTCTTATAGAAAAGACAAATGAATGACTTGATTGACCAAGTGCTCTTGTGTGGCAAATTAAAAATGTTCATGTTCCAAAGCGTAGCTGTTGTGTTTCTAAACTAAGAAGAATCTTATTATTACAAACAGTACATGAACTATTTGTAAAATCTAAAACTAATAGTTTCTCTTTAGACATCTTTTTCTTGTTCAGCCCCAGAGTTATTACTTATAGACCCCTTAATGAACACAAAGACCTTTACAGCACAATGGTTTTATTACTGTCATCTGGACAAAGTGAAATTACCAAGAAAAATTTCACTTGTAAAAGAACATGTATATAAACTTGTTATATGGACATGATGTATAACTGCCACTACTGTAATTCACATTTTACTAGTCAAGGCGGTTGACTTCTGTTAGTGGTTGATGTAGACTTTATGAAATGAAGAGTTTACTTAATACTGCTATGAAAGGGAAGGAGTCTTTCATTTAAAATTATCATGTTTAGCTTTTTCTTACAGATGGACTATGGAAATCAAGAACAGGTAAAAAATTAATGACAAGTGTACTGTTGGTCAGTTGCTTGCATGGTGCATGAATGGATCAAATTTGTTCAAGCAAAAGTTTAACAAAATATTTTGAAAGAGCTTTTCAGGCCATTCCCATATAAACATTTCTGGTGAAGTATATTTCATACAAACTTAATATTAACCTCTAAATTTCAACAATTCTTTGGCCAACAAAACTATGTGAATTATTACTTTTGGAGTTTTGACTGAATATCAAACAGAAAATTACTCCATTTTTTATTAATCCACAAGAACAGTTTCCAATAGTGTTTATCACCTTGTTTTAAACAATTCTTTAGCCAACATTAAATACAGTGTGGATTACCAGTATTACATTTGGAGTCAGTGCTTACTGGACATAGAACAGAAAATTATTTTATATTTTAATTAATTCATGAATCAAAAAGCAAGTTTCCAATAGCATTGATGGCCAGCTCTTTGATGTTTTGTTTTAATGTTGAACAAGTTTGATATTAAATGAATTATTGTACGGGATGAGATATTGCATCAGTTGACACAATTCTGCCTTCCAACTGAAAGTTTGGTATTCTTGATGACAAAATTAATTTATTTAAAATCATTAATTTCTTATTGTTTTGAAGAAAAGATTTATCTAATAGGGTAAACACAGTTTTGGAGTTCAAATAACAGAAGCTAGTTTATGGAACTCCGTCAGATCAGTATACCAGAACATATCAGTTGGGATGTGCAGTATATAACTGCTAAGTATTAGTTAAAACATTATGGTTGACAACTGTCTTCTTAAGTAAAGGGTTAAAATGTGCAAAAATTAATTGTCATCACTGAAAGAAAACACCAAATTGAAATCTAGTTTTATTTCAATCTTTGAAGACAAAGAAATGCAGTGCAGTCTGCAAATCTGAGTATTAACTGGTGTTACGGTAAATCCATGTGATAGTTGTATGTAAAACTTGTCAAACCTTTTACTCAAGAAACAGTTCATTATTTTTATAATATTTTTGTCTCTGTTGACAATGGCCAGTGAAGATAAACTTGGGATCATACTTCCCATTGTCTGTGTCGTCAGATCTCTGTAAAATTTATACATTTGTAAAGTTGAATAGATGACTCTAATTAGTTTTCTGTTTCAAAGAATTTTGACTTTTTGGTAACGTTTTTTTTTTTTTTTTTATATCATGAATAAATGGTTCTTCATGACCTTTGTCTAGATTATGATTTACCAAAATCTACAATGTGACAAAACTGCAAATTATGGAATACACATAATGTTTGGTTCACTTTAAGCTTTTGAATATAAATTCAATTTCTCAATTTTGCAGAAAAATATGACAAGTCACCTCTCACCCTTCCAGCAGTTAACTTACAATTTAGATTTTTTAAAGCTAGAAATATTACATATCAGTAGGCAAGACATGGAGTTCCTTGGAACCCTTTATAAATTTTAATATATGTGACATTCTGTATTGCTGTTGTTTATATATTTGTGTTATTGCTAGTTAGTATTGTTTTTATTAATAGTGCTATATTGCTTAATAATAATGATGGTTTTTTGAAGATTTTTTTGTAACAACAAATAATGTATATCAGTGTACAATATATGAAAATTGTATTATAGTTTAAAAACCCACATAGTGCTGTAGTCAATGTAATTTTGGTATTTTTATTTATCAATATTATACTTTACATTTATATTTTCCATATTTGTCTTTGTTAGTCAATATGATGTTTTCATCCGGATTTTATCCGAACTCGTTTTTGGTCTTAGATATACAATAACAAAAAACATGTCGTCTGACAGATTTGCAAGTATTTAGTATAATATAACAAATAGTTCATGGCACTTCGGGCCAAATGGCAGTTTATGGACCGGTTTATCACCCACAAAATAGTATATGGACCTCAGCTTCGCTTCGGTCCATATAATATTTTGTGGGTGACATCCCGGTCCATAAACTGCCATGAACTATTTGTTAAATAGTTTATATATATATTTCCGTTTTCTTGAGACAAGTTCTTTTTTTTTTAATATGAAATAATAGAATTACCTACCTACATGTAAGTCCCTTTTTGGAAAAAAACAGAAATTATCAAAATAAATAGTACAATGTACCAGCAAATGTAAAAACTTTTATTACCAGATAAAGGGTATAAAAAGTTTTTAAAAATAATTGAGTTAAAATAATAGGTAGACCGGAAGTTTTCCTGTAAAATGTAATGTTAAATTTATTTTGAAGATACATGTACTTAAAGCAGGAGCAATAGTTAAGTGCCTTTCAGTTTGTATCACATTAAAGTGTTTGAGAGTTCATGTCCTGTCAGTTAAGAATAAGATGTGTACTTGATAAAACTTTATATTGAATACATTTTGTCAATGGATTGGCTTATGGAAGGTCATTGATTTTCTCTGGATAATCCAGTTTCCTCCATTAATAAAAACTATCATCCCAATATACATGTATGGTAGCTTAAAAGTATTGTTAAACACTCTTAATCCTCATCATAATCTGACCAGAAAAGGGAAGAGAATCCTTCATTTATGGAGATAATGAACCAGTCTGTGAAAACATTGTAAAATGGTCAAGTTAAAAATAGATCAGTTTTCATTTCTGGTTTAGCAGCATTACATGCAGTGTACAGTTTTCATCATTTCTGGTTTAGCAGCATTACATACAGTGTACAGTTTTCATCATTTCTGGTTTAGCAGCATTACATACAGTGTACAGTTTTCATCATTTCTGGTTTAGCAGCATTACATACAGTGTACAGCTTTCATCATTTCTGGTTTAGCAGCATTACATGCAGTGTACAGTTTTCATCATTTCTGGTTTAGCAGCATTACATGTAGTGTACAGTTTTCATCATTTCTGGTTTAGCAGCATTACATGCAGTGTACAGTTTTCATCATTTCTGGTTTAGCAGCATTACATGTAGTGTACAGTTTTCATCATTTCTGGTTTAGCAGCATTACATGTAGTGTACAGTTTTCATCATTTCTGGTTTAGCAGCATTACATACAGTGTACAGTTTTCATCATTTCTGGTTTAGCAGCATTACATACAGTGTACAGTTTTCATCATTTCTGGTTTAGCAGCATTACATACAGTGTACAGTTTTCATCATTTCTGGTTTAGCAGCATTACATACAGTGTACAGTTTTCATCATTTCTGGTTTAGCAGCATTACATGTAGTGTACAGTTTTCATCATTTCTGGTTTAGCAGCATTACATACAGTGTACAGTTTTCATCATTTCTGGTTTAGCAGCATTACATACAGTGTACAGTTTTCATCATTTCTGGTTTAGCAGCATTACATACAGTGTACAGTTTTCATCATTTCTGGTTTAGCAGCATTACATGCAGTGTACAGTTTTCATCATTTCTGGTTTAGCAGCATTACATACAGTGTACAGTTTTCATCATTTCTGGTTTAGCAGCATTACATACAGTGTACAGTTTTCATCATTTCTGGTTTAGCAGCATTACATGCAGTGTACAGTTTTCAAGTATCAAAACATACAGCAGTAAAAAAAATTACAAATTATGGTTTTTTTTTCATATGCACAAATATTTATCAGATTACAACAAACAGCAGCAATTTTAGAATGATATAAACATTAGTTATATTATGCTCATAGTTTACCAGTGTATTAGTAAAACTGGTTTCAGTTGCACAAAAAAATACACCCTGGCCTATAGATAAGCCAGATATCAGTTAAATTAATTTCCTTAATACAGTAAGTTAAATTTACTGTATCTACGATATAATTGTCTTTGTACTTTTAATAAGGTATTTCTAATATTAGTTTATTATAGTCTTAGTTTTGAGTGATTTTATTACTATTCAATTTAATGTATGTCCTATTTCATACTGACCAAAAATTGTGTTTTCTAGTCCATGAGTTGAATAAAGTTTGTCAATGACTTGCGACAGGTCAGTGGTTTTCTCCGGGTGCTCCGGTTTTCTCCACCAATAAAACTAACCACCATGATATAACTGAAATATTGTTGAAAGTGGCATTCTACACCATAACCCCCTAACCTCATAACTAGAAAGCATCTATGAGCTTAAATTATTGGTTATAATCATTGAAATCTTTATGTAGAAAACAAGCACATATTTAAACTCTACACAACTAAGCAGTTCTACTAGGAAAGAGTACAAAGCAATTTTACTTTATTTAGGTCAAGTTTGAAATTGGGATGGGGGTGATGATTTATCTCCCTTTATCAAGTCAGATCAACCATACCTAACATGAAAAATAGAGATAGATATTTTTAAAATACAATGTAGTAGAAAAAAAAATGTAGATATCCAATTTAGTGCACAATACTCGTTTCTGGAATAGACTTTATCAGGTACGCTGTAAGTCAAAAGATTGGAAAGTGAAAGTCTTTGTAAGAAAGGTACACTGTAAGTCAAAAGATTGGAAAGTGAAAGTCTTTGGAAGAAAGGTACACTGCAAGTCAAAAGATTGGAAAGTGAAAGTCTTTGTAAGAAAGGTACACTGTAAGTCAAAAGATTGGAAAGTGAAAGTCTTTGTAAGAAAGGTACACTGTAAGTCAAAAGATTGGAAAGTGAAAGTCTTTGGAAGAAAGGTACACTGTAAGTCAAAAGATTGGAAAGTGAAAGTCTTTGTAAGAAAGGTACACTGTAAGTCAAAAGATTGGAAAGTGAAAGTCTTTGGAAGAAAGTAAAGTAAAGGACCTAAACAGGTTGGCCTGAGAAGATATCTCCTTTACTTACTGTAATGCGAGGACAAACTTTTAGTTCACAGTTATAACGTAATGCGTTTATTTGGTTTTCTCCTGGTACTCCGGTTTCCTCCACCAACCAATAAAACTAACCGCCACAATATAACTGAAATATTGTTGAAAGTGGCGTTAAACACCATAAACCTAAAGCTTAACCTAGATTTCAACATTTGTCATTGATTTTGTACGAGATATATGATAATCTTCTCCTCTCTATTTCAGGATCGTTATCCAAAGTTGACATATGATCGTTTGTTTAGAAAAGAATACGGTTTTAACAACAAACTTCACAGAGATGACAGAGAACATGCTAAATCCAGGGGATTGCTTGTAAATGATGAGGTAGTAATAAATAATAGATTAATATTGAATTGTCTCCCTTTATTAGTTCACCTGAACCAAAGGTCCATGTGAACTATTGCCATCACTTGGCGTCCGTCGTCTGTTGTCTGTCGTCTGTAAACTTTTCACATTTCAAGCTTCTTCTCCGAAACCACTGGGCCAATTGGAACCAAACATAGCAGGAATGTTCCTTGGATGGTCCTCTACAAAGTGTCTGTTTTTCGTTCCAGTCGGATATTCAACATGGCTGCCAGGGCCAATAATATGCTCTGATTGGCTGAAATTTCAAAGATCTTCTTCTCTGAAACTAATGAACTGACTGAACCCAAACTGTAAATGAATGATCATTGGAATATCCTTTACAAATTTTGTTTTTTATGCCGATCGGAAATCCAAGATGGCCACCATCGCAGGACATAGATTAACATTGGACCCTATGGGAAAATGTTCAAATGCCTTCTTCTCAGAAACTACAAATATGATTAAAGCCAAACTGTACATGAATGTTCATTGGATGGTCCTCTACAATCTTAAGGTTTTTTGTTCCGATATGAAATTCAAAATGGCGGCTACGGCAGGACTTAGTTTAACATTGAACCCTATGGGAAAAAGGTTTCAAAATGCTTCTTCTCTGAAACCACTTGAACAATTGAAACCAAACTGCCCAGGAATGATCATTGGAAGGTCCTCTACAAATTTCTGTTTTTTATGCCGATCGGAAATCCAAGATGGCCACCACCGCAGGACATAAATTAACATTGAACCCTATGGGAAAATGTTCAAATGCCTTCTTCTCAGAAACTACAAATATGATTAAAGCCAAACTGTACATGAATGTTCATCGGATGGTCTTCTACAATCTTAAGGTTTTTTGTTCCGATATGAAATTCAAAATGGCGGCTACGGCAGAACTTAGTTTAACATTGGACCCTATGGGAAAAAGGTTTCAAAATGCTTCTTCTCTGAAACCACTTGGACAATTGAAACCAAACTGCCCAGGAATGATCATTGGAAGGTCCTCTACAAAGTTTCTGTTTTTTATGTCGATTGGAAATCCAAGATGGCCACCACCGCAGGACATAGATTAACATTGGACCCTATGAGGAAATGTTCAAATGCCTTCTTCTCAGAAACTACATATATGATTAAAGCCAAACTGTACATGAATGTTCATCGGATGGTCCTCTACAATCTTAAGGTTTTTTGTTCCGATATGAAATTCAAAATGGTGGCTACGGCAGAATTTAATTTAACATTGGACCCTATGGGAAAAAGGTTTCAAAATGCTTCTTCTCTGAAACCACTTGGACAATTGAAACCAAACTGCCCAGGAATGATCATTGGAAGGTCCTCTACAAAGTTTCTGTTTTTTATGCCGATCGGAAATCCAAGATGGCTGCCACCACAGGTCATAGTATTAACACAGGACCATATGGGGAAAATACAGAAATATGTTCTTTGAAGCTATTGCACTGATTGAACCTAAACTGTGCTTCAATCATTGGAAGGTCCTCTACAAACTTTGTGTTTTTTATGTTGATCGGAATTCCAAGATGACTACCACTGTAGGACATAGTTTTTACATAGGACCAATTGGTTCTTTTTATTACCAGGTGAACAATACAGGCTCTTGAGAGCCTCTGGTATATTTATTGTCATCTCGTAACAGGATTGAGTGATTGTTGTTTAATGCCAACTGAGAAATTTTTCAGCTATATCATGGCAAGAACTAGTTAATTGTCAATGAGATAATGAGTTGTCTCGTAACAATTTGCATGTCATTAATGTTAGGGGTCACTCATGGGGGTGATCTCAAAACTTTACATGTCATTAATGTTAGGGGTCACTCATGGAGGTGATCTCAAAACTTTACATGCAATGTCTAGAAACAAATAATTTATAACATGTTCTTTTTCAAACTGGCATACATTGTTTCCTCTGATAGCTTGGCATATAGATTTGGTCCGTTCATAGTACCTTATGGGTTTTAGGATAAGTAATATCATCAGTTTGTTTGACCTCATCACAACTAGGCTCAGTCATTTTTTCCAAAAAAAAAACAGTCATTCATTATATCCTTTGCAAGGATTTTTGTACTTTTTTGTTCTATTGAACATGAAAAGTTAAACCATAATAGTTGACAATACAATCAAGTCACACACTTAATAAACCTGAAGGTTCTAAACATAGAAATGATTTTAACAGATTATGTCCTGAAGTTACATACAATTCAGCATAAAAAAGAACCACACACACCTACTGTATCAAAACCTCCACAAAAAAAATCACAATGCACATCATGTACATGTACATGTAGTAATTATTTTGAGGAAGGTTTCATGTGATGATTTAAATAAAAATAATTCTCAAAATCTGTTTTTATCATAAAAAGTAACATTTTGAGCAAAATTATGAAAGTAGCATGGAAAGGCATATCTACATATGCAGAGTAACCCATATAATTATACAGAGTAACCCATATAATTATAGAGTAACCCATATAATTATACAGAGTAACCCATATAATTATAGAGTAACCCATATAATTATAAAGTATCATTCAAATATTTCAAGTAGTCTTCTAGAATTTGTTGTTAAAAGAAACTACAGATGGATAGATTCAGTGATTACTAAAGGGTTGAAGGGTCACAGAGGTCATGAACCATTATAAACTATTGATCATTGTTTCAGATATTAAACTATTTTATAAACAGGCGAAACTGAAAATTATGCAATGTATAGATTTAGGTACTTGTAAGGGAAGTAACCCTTTGAATTCTGGATCAGCTTATCATGCTAATATTTTCACAGATTAATCACAGTTGTTTTCTTTTACAGGAAAAGGAAAAAGATGTGCCAACTCTCTCATCAACAGAATATGGACATAGACTGGATATGTTCGCTGACCAACCTGACAGAAAACATGTCAGAATTGCTCGAGTTAAAGCAGAATTCTTCAGAAGGAATGGCATTACTTCATGATTTTTTTTTATTTAAGAGATTTACCAAAATTTGCTCTCAGTACAAAGCATTTCCAGTGTCAGACTGTCTTGGAATAATGAATGACTGTTTTGTTGTGCAATCCATCATTTACTGTTTGTTTACCTTTAAATGATATAATTGCAGTACATTGAGATAAACATTGTTAAGTATAATTTATAATTATAATTGTTATTCTTTGAATTTGATCTAAAAAAAAACATTTCATTAAAATTTTTCTGCAGAAAATTTTAGAATCATAAATATTTACAAAAAAACACCCAAAAAACCGGATCCAAAGAAATCTTTTTGATTTTTCAGGGGAGATAATTAACTTTTTATTTTGCTTTATTATTTTACTGTGATACAAGTACACACTGTATTATTGTACATGAATACTAACTGTGATATTGTATCTGTTATAGATAGATAAATACTGAAAACCTTGCATGAAAACCATAGTACTTTTATAATGAAATATATATCTACACGTATAGATTTATTTTTAAACTATTTTCAGTTGTTGTTTTTTCAACATTTTAAATTGATTAACTGTTAAATAAAACTAATCCACAGTATTTTAGAAACATCAATTTCTTAAAAACAATGTGCATTAAATCTACTGTGTACAGATAACTAATTTTTAATAGTTTTTTGCAGAAATATATATATTTTTAATTTCACTTAATTTGTTACAGTTTGTCTTTTCACAATTTTTAATGTGTATGTAAAACTAATTTTGATGTTGAAGTATAGGTATTGGATAAGTTATGTTGAAATAAAAGATGCAATTTTAATTTATGTTTTTTTTTCTGTCTACTTTATGATCTACAAAAATGGAGAATAATTGTTCAGAATTTTTTCTGTGCAATGTCTGATCCCATGGTATTGTTTCCTCTCATCTTACATGTAATTTAGCTCTTTATCTTTCTGTCAGTTCACTTCCTTTAATGTTTGAATTAACAGCTACAAAATATGGTACTGCATTTTCAGGAGGCACACAAATTTGAGATCTAAAGAAAGCAACCAAAAATTTATTGTTTATAAACTTTTTAAGTACTCTGAAATATACTGACAGGAATAGATGCAGGTAGAGAAGTACCAAAGGTCATACAGGCTTTTCTATCACTCTGTATCCTTCCTCCATATGGAACTTTTCACTAGCAGCAAATATCAATTTTATATTCTTTGGTTTGATCCGACCGGGACTGGAATCCTTGTTTTACTGCACTCGAGGCGAGTACGCCAATCATTAGACATAAGATGACAAATTCTAATAATATGTTTGCTCTGCTACCTAAACGGCACATAACCAGAGGTTATCAAGAGCCTGTATTTATATGGGCAATTTTTAAAATCTGGAATTTCAGATCAGACAGTGACGGTCATCTTGGATTTCGATCAGCATCAAAATCATGTCTGGTTGAGATCTACCCTAGCATCATTTAACTAGAGGCTCCCAGTAGTCTGTAATCGCTCACCTGGTTTTCAATTTGACATCTAAAGTTGATAGAAAATGGGGGTGTTACACATAATTTTGAAAGTGGGCCACCCAAAGATCATTTGAACTCAAATTTCTGAGTAAAAGATTTTGATGTGATTTTTATCTCATAATATTCCTAAATGGAATAAACTGGCTGAAAAAATCTCACAGAAAAATCCAGAATATATGTTAAACTACTCATTGCCATGTAGCTGCAGTTAAAATTTAAGCTCATTTTGATTTATAATAAAGCAGCAATGGACAATGGAAGAAATTTCTATTTTTAGTAACAGCAGCCATCTTGAATGGAGGGCGGAACTGTCGAATATAATTGTGAAAGGGATCCACCCAAGGACCATCCCTGCCAGGTTTGGTTTAATTTGGTTCCACGGTTTCAGAGAAAAAGATTTAAATGTGATCTTTTATCAAAATATGCCTAATTTGCATAATCGGTATAAATCGGCTGAAAAAAAAATTTCACAAAAAAAACACGGAATATATGTTAAACTACTCATTTCCATGTAGCTGCAGTTAAAATTTAAGCTCATTTTGATTTATAATAAAGCAGCAATAGACAATTGAAGAAATTTCTATTTTTAGTAACAGCAGCCATCTTGAATGGAGGGCGGAACTGTCGAACATAATTGTGAAAGGGATCCACCCAAGGACCATCCCTGCCAGGTTTGGTTTAATTTGGTTCACGGTTTCAGAGGAAAAGATTTAAATGTGACCTTTTATCAAAATATGCCTAATTTGCATAATCCGCATAAATCTGGCTTGGAACAGGCACAAAAATGTGGTGTGGTTAATGAGATTCCAACACTCCCTTCACTTGATCTCCAATGGCAATACATATATAAACAAATGATGAAAAAACTGCAGAGATTCTTGCATGACCTAAACCAGTTATATTTACCTGATATCCTCTTCGTAGAGTTCCTCTCAGCTCTGATAAGACATATGGGAAGTATCTAGGTCCTAATGACATCACTATTTTATTTAAGGTATCTCTGGCTGTTACCCTGATATCTTTCGCTCGTGATTTTAGAAAATTACAAACTTTCAAAAGTATGCTGTAAAAGAGGACGAATTAATATTATGATATATAAACTTGTAGAAGAAATATCAATATTTGTTCATTGAATTCAAAATTAACGAACATGTACTTCAAACTCTTTGTAGAAACATCATTAACAACATATACGGAACTTTTAAAAATAAACCTTACAATTTTTAGAACTAGACATCATTAATACTAAATCAAACGGCTTACCCTTCTGGGGCTAACTCTGTTTGCACCCGATTTTACATGTATTAGTTGTTAATGTTGTCAAGTTACATGTTTTTATGTATTTATTTTTTGTGCTGAGATGTACGCTATGAATTCCAGGTTAAAAACGATGTGCGGCTCATCTTTACTCACATTTGTTTTGTCGGAGGTTCATGTTTTAATAATGATATTACATTTTTTGGTGTCCAACACAATTTCCATATCAGACAGTGTTTATGTCTTTAAACAGTAACATGACAGGTGTCACTAGTGGAGCAGTGAGTTCACCCCAGGAGCTTAGTGGGATTCATGTTGCTCAATCTTTAGTTTTATGTCTAGTGTCTTGTACATCATTATTTGTTCTTTTGTCTTTTTTCATTTGGTCATTGTGTTGCCTATCCTCTAAGGGGGAAACGATTCACCGTATGTAACGAAATCACGATTATTTTGGGGACGGTTCGGTTCACGATACGTGGAGGCCGCTTACGATACAAACGATATGATGCTCATTTTTTGAAAAAAAGTAGTGTTGAACTTCCGTTTTCTTCTTTTGGTGATCATTTAAATAATATTTTGAGAAAAGTGAATCGATTAATTTACGCTTTTAAAATCAATTAATCAAATATCAAATATTTATAATTTCCGCTAGTATGTAAGCGACCTCGTATAAAAAAAACATGGCAGCGCCCATGTCGACCAGCATGGACTTCAAGGAATAGTTAGAGTTTCCTATAAAACGTATCGTGATACGCATCGTAATACATATCAAATATCGCGATACGTATCGCTTGTGGAAAAAGTGTATTGTTACACCCCTACTATCCTCCATTGAATTAAAAGGCTTCTAATTACCCCTTTTGGTATCTTCAATCTTTTCTAAGCTTAATTAATCTTTAGATTTATTTTAGATTATTTGAAGAATTTTGGTTTTTCAGCACAATTTATAGTGCATGTACATACATTGAATGAAGACTGGGGTGACTGATACAATCATAGATGCCATACAATCAGACATATTATCTTAATAACATACCCAGGTAAACTTTGTTCCAGTGTTTTCTGAGGTAAATTCTGTAGTAACTTGACCATAGCCAAGGCAAGAGGTACCCTCAAAATCTCTGTATCCTCAGGATAGGCAAACTGACCAGCCATCTTATGTTCTTCATCCGATTTGATCTGATATATAAAACAAAGAATAGTGAAAGCTATGATGGAATAACAGCTGTACTGGTCTAGGCCTTCAGCATTTGAATCGGTACAGTTACTTTCTGTGGAAAACACAAAAGAGCTTTGTAATTTAAGAAGGTTTATATTAATGGCATCTAAGATAAGAAACAATCCTATATAATGTCTGTTTTTAATATGTCAATGTTAACATTTATATCTGACATATAAGATGTGTTGTATGCTATATCACTTGTGAATGTATAATGTGTTTATATATTGATAAACTTAATGGTTTAAGGTAATAAAGAATTGAATTGAACAAAAAATTGAATTGTATAAACTAATGAACCGCAAGTCCTTGTAAGCAAAAGTGGGGGAGGGGAGGTATCAAAATCATTTTATCCAAGCTGTCATCATTCAGTATATAAAAATAAAAAATCAGAGGAATTTGATTTATTTCTATATATTCTCCACATATTATTTTGATTTTTGTTCATTTATTTTGTATATGAGTTTGAAATTCTGTATCCTGTTCATAAAATTATTGGGAAATGTCAAAAGATTCTGAGATGACTTCAGAAAACTAGAGGCTCAGGTGAGCCTGTATCGCTCACCTGACATAAATAAGTCCTCTTAAGAATGTCTGCATGCTGAATACATCTAAGTTACTATTCAAATCCCATACTGCCATAGGGTTCTATGTTAAAACTATGTCTGCTCATGGCAGCCATCTTGGATGGAGGTCGTGGTCACCGGACACAATTTTGAAAGTATACTACCCAAGGACCATCCATGCCATGTTTGCTTTAAATTGGCTGACTGGTTTCAGAAGAGAAGACTTTTAAACAATTTTCCCATAGGGTCCTATGTTAAAACTATGTCTGCTGACGGTGGCCATTTTGAACCGAGATCGGGATCACTGAACACAATTTTGGAAGTTGACCACCTAAGGACCATCGATGACATGTTTGCTATATTGGCTTACTAGTTTCAGAGGAGAAGATTTTAAAACATTTTTTCCCATAGGGTCCTATGTTAAAACTACAGTATGTCTGCTGAAGGTGGCCATCTTGGATGGAGGTCAGGGCCACTGGACACAATTTTGAAAATTAACCACTTAAGGACCATCCATTGCCATGTTTGCTTTAAATTGGCTTACTGGTTTCAGAGAAGAAGATTTTTAAATATATTTCCCATAAGGTCCTATGTTAAAACTATGTTCGCTGATGGTTGCCATCTTGGATGGAGGTCGGGGTAACAGGACATAATTTTGAAAGTTGACCACCTAAGGACCATTCATCCCATGTTTACTTTAAACTGACTTACTGGTTTCAGAGGAGAAGACTTTTAAACATTTTTTCCATAGGGTCCTATGTTAAAATTAAGTCGAGTCATGGTGGCCATCTTGAATTTTCGATCAGCAAACGATTCACAAGTTTAGTACAGGACCACCCAATGATCATTCCTGCAAAGCCACAATTCAATTGGCTTAGTGGTTTCTAACAAGAAGATTTTTAAAATTTCGACCAATCAGAACACATTATAAGCCCTGGCAGCCATGTTGGATTTCCAATCAGCACCAAAAACACAAATCTTGTATATGACCATCCAATGAACATTTCTGCCAAGTTTGGTTCAAATCTGTTTTGTGGTTTCAGAAAAAAAGATGAAAATGTGAAATTCCCATAGGGTCCTATGTTAAACTAAGTCGAGTCATGGTGGCCATCTTGAATTTCCGATCGGCAAACGATTCACAAGTTTAGTACAGGACCACCCAATGACCATTCCTGCAAAGTCACAATTCAATTGGCTTAGTGGTTTCTAACAAGAAGATTTTAAAAATTTCAACCAATCAGAACACATTATGGGCCCTGGCAGCCATGTTGGATTTCCGATCAGCGCCAAAGACAAAAATCTTGTATATGACCATCCAATGAACATTTCTGCCAAGTTTGATTCAAATCTGTTTTGTGGTTTCAGAAAAAAAGATGAAAATGTGAAATTCCCATAGGGTCCTATGTTAAACTAAGTCGAGTCATGGTGGCCATCTTGAATTTCCGATCGGCAAACGATTCACAAGTTTAGTACAGAACCACCCAATGATCATTCCTGCAAAGTCACAATTCAATTGGCTTAGTGGTTTCTAACAAGAAGATTTTAAAAATTTCAACCAATCAGAACACATTATGGGCCCTGGCAGCCATGTTGGATTTCCGATCAGCGCCAAAGACAAAAATCTTGTATATGACCATCCAATGAACATTTCTGCCAAGTTTGATTCAAATCTGTTTTGTGGTTTCAGAAAAAAAGATGAAAATGTGAAATTCCCATAGGGTCCTATGTTAAACTAAGTCGAGTCATGGTGGCCATCTTGAATTTCCGATCGGCAAACGATTCACAAATTTAGTACAGGACCACCCAATGATCATTCCTGCAAAGTCACAATTCAATTGACTTAGTGGTTTCTGACAAGAAGATTTTTAAAATTTCAGCCAATGAGAACACATTATGGATCCTGGCAGCCATGTTGGATTTCAAATCAGCACCAAAAACACAAATCTGGTAGAGGACCATCCAGTGAACATTTCTGGCAAGTTTGGCTGATTTCTGTTCCGCGGTTTCAGAGAAGAAGATTTAAATGTGAAAAGCGGACGGACGGACGATGGACGCTTACCCATGACAAAAGCTCACATGGCCTATGGCCAGGTGAGCTAAAAATGAATTGATTTAAATGTGCAGAATTATTTCCGAGAAGAAACTATGCATTTCACATAGAGTTCTATGTTTAAATAGATGGCCCTTGTCCTAGATTTAAAATCAAGAACACAATCACTAATTTGGTATAGGTCCACCCTAGTATCATTTATTGATTTGGTTAATAAATGTGTGAATGTTTCTGAAGATAATTGTGTTCATGTATTTCCAACAGGATCATGTTTGGTGGTACCTGCCATCTTGGAATTCGCCAAAAACACAACTTTGATCCACTTTAGTAGCATCTCGTTTATATATGTGAAAACAATTTCCGAGGTGTTTGTATGCAATTTTTAGTGTTTTGTAAAGTACCATTATTTAATCTTTGATAGGCACCAACATCTTAAAATAAACCGAGAACTATCTAAGGAACATTCCTACAATATTATATACTCGTATAAATATATTGAATCTGATTTGATAAAACACTGTCACGTGATATTTATCCATTCGTCAGGTCAACCGCTAATCGTAAGGTCCACCGCTTGCGAGGAAATCCCAAGGAAATTCCCACGTGAGCCTCGCATGTTTCCAATTATAGTTACTTCCATTGATTCAACAGACAACAAACATGGCGTCCAGCGACAGGTTCGTCAGTGTAGGCGAAGAAGAAATTTTATATATTATATCGAATATTTTCGCAAAGCCGCAGGTATTCTATTACTTGGTGTCCGATGCAAAAATATTCGATATAATATACCAATTATCACCCTTGTTGGAGTGTGACCCCAACGGTTTGTCTCCCCTCGAGTGACCTTACTTATCTCTGGGAGACAAACTGTTGGAGTGTGACCCGACGGTTTGTCTCCTCTCGAAAAGTTAGGTCACCCTTGGGTGACCTTACTTTTCTCTGGGAGACAAACCGTCGGGTCACACTCTAACAAGGGTGATAATTGTATAATGTCACAATTCAACCTTCAAAGATGTTTGTGAGAAATTGCTTTAATGTACACACACTTCTGATAGGGTTCCATGTTAAACTATGTTCTGTGGTGGCAACTATCTTGAGCATCAGATCGGCATCAAGAAGAGTTTGAAGATACCAAAGGGGTAATCAGAATCAGACAACACAATCGCCAAAAGGACAAACAACGTTCTACAAAACACTACACAGAAAACTAAAGATCGAGCAACACAAACCAAACTAAAAACCGGGGATGAACTCTGGTGCTGTGGAAGAGTAAGCAGTTCCTGCTCCACTAGTGTCCCCGGTCCTGTTTCTCTAGTTACAAACCCTGTGATAAGTCACCAAGTGAAACATATCCATGGTCATTTGTGACACAGATATTCCGTAATGGTTAATCAAGTCATGATGGTGACCGTAAAACTTTTCGAAGTGATGACTTAACTTAATCCAATAGGAATCCTTGATTCAGTAGCTTCCTAGTTAGCAGCTAATTTTATAGAGATCTACACTAATATCAATGTGCTTAATTAGGTTTAAATATCTCAAATGTTTTCAGTTTTGAGTGGTTGATTCTTGTTTAATGCCAAATGAGCAATCTTTCAGCGAGATCATGGCATTAGCAACTTACATTCAATGAAATTATGATGTTCGCTTTGTACTAAACATGCTTTCCCACTGAAACAACAGTTTTCGGGCAGACATGTCGTTCCACTCGGACACTTTATCCCGATTCTGAGCCAACCAGTCTTTGTTCTTGCTCCTTAATCCTGGGTACTAAACAGAAAAGCAGAGAATGCCAATTTTATAGTCTGGTTTGACAGGGACTTGAATCCACAATCTACAGCACTCGAGGCGAGCATGCTAACCATTACACCACCAATGCAGTCTCAAAAGATTTCTGAAAAGCTGTTCCTATGGATCCCAAGATAAACTCTGCCCAGTGGTGTGTGTGGATGGGGGGTGTCTTTGATTAATAGAGAAACTCTAAATATATTAAGTAGTTACAATTTAAAAGTAAAAAGGAGCCATCGTGGTCACGATTGTATGGTAGTTGGATTTACAACTACCTGTGCAATTAGTGCCTATCACCAGTAAGGTTGTGAGTTTGATCCACATTCATGGCTTGGTGTACTCGATACAACATTATGTGCAACAGGTCTGTGGCTTTCTCCGGTTTCCTCCACCAATAAAACTGAAATATTGTTGAAAGTGGCTTTGATAACCATAAACCATCCAACCAACTAAAGTAAAAACTTGTGGTCAAAGCTGTTGGAAAATAAAGTGGAACTATTTCATCCTGGTTTGGATTAATTTGTCTCGGTGAAGATTTTCAAATCATTTTTTTGTCAAATTCATCCAAATTTGTATATTTTCTGTGAAAATCAGTAAAAAGTATAATGCTTCAGCAAAATCTAAAACACACTATAACTTTCATTAAAATGTAACTACATGTATCTGTCAAACTCAGCTCATTTGGTGGGGGAAAATATGGCTTTTTTGGGTGAGCTAAAGGCAAGCTAAAAATGTAAAACACCAGAATAAAAGATATATTTTATTGTCCCATTATGATTATTACATTGTGGAGTGTGTATGTACATGAGCACTATCTATCACATCTACACAACTACACAGCACCTCTTAACAACAACAAAAGTACATAGTACTATTGAAAAGCCTTAATAAAAATTGCACACATCACAACTGCATCAAATATTTATATTGTACTAGAATAAAAAAAAAATAATATAAGAGTTTTGAACTTCTTAATCTGTTCACGTACTATATATTACAGTGCCTGTATCATAGTTAATATTTTAATACTTAACAAAAACATTGACTAAGTAAGATTCATTTAAACATTTACTTAAGTAAGATTCATTTAAACTTTGACTAAATCAGATTCATTTAAACAGTTACTATTTCTTTGCATTGACTAAGTAAGATTCATTTAAACTTTGACTAAATCAGATTCATTTAAACATCTACTATTTCTTTTTCATCAATAATTAATGAACCAATAAACTTCACCTTTGACCCAAAATATACTACAAGATCATTTATACTCAAAATACAATTAACAATGAATAGGGGATGCAGAATACTGTTGAAGTCTGACTTTCAACAATCAACAATGTTTCATGAAATAGCAGAAAATAGATGGCTGAACAAGGTAAAATTATTGTGTTCAAATACTTTATAAATTAATAAAGAACAAATCAAATTATACCAAAAGACTATCTGAATAGACAGAGGGTGACATTGTCGTCCTATCATTCTTCCTGCAGCTATTTAACATCTAAAGCAGAGATTTATGAGTCAGCTTAAAGGGATATTAAAGTTCATTTTCATGAACATTTGTTCTTTAGGAAACTTTAAGTTATAATAACAAGTGATAATTCGGTAATAAAAAGTAGAATTGTACCAGTTATTGTCAACAACTTGTCTAGCATGTGGTACCTGAATTTACTAGTTGTCAAAACACATGGGTCATTCTTGATAATGTTTGTACATAGGAATTGATCTTTATTAGAAGTTGAAATTATGCCATTTATTTAGCCTGAACATATAACTCCAGTATGGCGGCAGTTTTCAGCTTGTATTTTTTTTTTATCTTTTTTTACATAACAGCTTTCTTCTTTTTAAAGTCAACTTTGTCTACAACTATTTCATTATCAACTGACGAGGTGCCATTCAGCCTTCGAGCATCTGCTAAATGGGGTCATGTCAGAGATCATTGCGAATAAGGGAGTTTTGGTAGTGCCATTGTTGCTTCCTCAACATTAATTCATCGATATTTTAATCTTTTCTATTTTAAATTGGCAAGAATAATAAGGCTTATGGGTTTGTAAAGTATTATTTTTACTTTTTTATAAAATTATTATTAAGAAATAATCAGTCTTATTTCATTTAATGAACTCTAATATCCCTTTATAAAATATGAACACTAACAATGAAATCATTTATTTTTGAGAAATTTAGACTAAATGTACATTTTTTCTTCTAAAACTCTTTTAATTTCTTTAATTTAGGGTTCAGATTACATGCTATTTGGTCTATTTACATTTTCAAGATCTTGTTTTCCTTGATAGATCTTAAAATGGTATATTTATGAAAATTTGTTGACAACTACATGCATGAGGTTGAACTGAAGTCTATTCATGATACACATGTATACAAAAAAAAATGTCATTACAATATTTACATTTCATGATATAAACTATAGACTCATCAATACTTCTCACAGAGAATTCAAAATTGATCAGACTATATTTAGGATACAATGGTTGAACCTATTTTGATATCTATATATAATAGCTAGAACCAAATAACTTTTATTGTTTGTAGATAATTTGATTTGATATAACAGTTCAATTGTAGTAAGCTGTGGGTAATTCAGATTACTCTTATATTTGGGTGAAATGTTCTGTCTCTGACATAACAAGGTTAAACTGTATACAATTACATACTATGGTTGGTTTATAGTGTTTAACACCACTTTCAACAATATTTCAGTTATATCATGGCGGTCAGCTATATTGGTGGAGGAAACTGGAGTGCCCTGAGAAAAACCACTGACCTGCTGCATGTGATGTCACTGACAAACTTGTATCTCTTAATGTGGTACTCCTCGCCATGAACGAGATTCGAACTCACAACATTAATGGTGATAGGCACTGATTACATAGGTAGTTGTAAATCCAACTACCATATGATCGTGGCCACGACGGCTCCATACATACTATGAAACATTAAATAAATAACTGTGTTTATATGGGAAAATAAATAACTAGAGGCTCCCAGGAGCCTGTAATCGCTCACCTGGTTTTCAATTTGACATCTATTGTTGATAGAAATGGGGGTGTTACACATAATTTTGAAAGCGGGTTACCCAAAGATCATTTCAATTCAAATTTCTGAGCAAAAGATTTTGCTGTGATTTTTATCTCATAATATTCCTAAACGGAATAAACTGACTGAAACAATCTCACAGAAAAACCCAGAATATATGTTAAACTACTCATTGCCATGTAGCTGCAGTTAAAATTTGAGTTCATTTTGATTTGTAATAAAGCAGAAATTGACAACTAAAGAACATTTTTAGTAACAGCAGCCATTTTGAATGGAGGGCGGGAATGTCGGACACATATTGAAAGGGGACCACCCAAATTTGCTTTAATTTGGTTCAGCGGTTTCAGAGAAGATTTAAATGTGATCTTTTATCAAAATATGCCTAATTTGCATAATCGGTATAAATTGGCTGAAAGAAAAATTTCACAGAAAAACCCGGCATATATGTTAAACTACTCCTTGCCATGTAGCTGCAGTTAAAATTTGAGCTCATTTTGGTTTATACTAAAGCAGCAATGGACAATTGAAGAAATTTCTATATTTAGTAACAGCAGCCCCGCTGGTGGCCATCTTGGATTTTCAATCGGTCCAAAAAGTAACAACACTTGGTTAGCAGCTTGTAATGATCATTCATGACAATTTTCAATTCCATCCTCCATGTAGTATTGGAGAAGATCTTTGAAATTTCAGCCAATCAGAGGCTATTATGGCCCCTGGCAGCCATATTGGATAACCGATCGGAACAAAAAGTAACAACAATTGATCAGAACCTTGTCCGATCGGAACAAAAAGTAACAACAATAAATCAGAACCTTGTCAGGAACATTTCTGCCAAGTATGGTTCCAATCCATCCAGTGGTTCTTGAGAAGACGTTTGTTTTACATATTTCCCATAAGGTCACTATGTTAAATTATGTCCCACGCTGGTGGCCATCTTGGATTTTCAATCAGTCCAAAAAGTAACAACACCTGGTTAGCAGCTTGCAATGATCATTCATGACAATTTTCAATTCCATCCTCCATGTAGTATCGGAGAAGAAGATCATTAAAAATTTCAGCTAATCAGAGGCTTTTATGGCCCCTGGCAGCCATGTTCGATAACCGATCGTAATGAAAGTAACAACATTTGGTTAGACCATGCAAATGAACATTCCTGCCATGTTTGGTCTCATTTGCTTCAGTGGTTCTCTAGAAAAAGATTGAAATGTTTACGGACAGACGACTGACGCCAAGTGATAGCAATAGCTCACCTGACCCGAGTATGACTAGTTTTTTGTCAATTTGGAAAATGTTTTGGCTACATGTATATCATACAAATTAATCACATCATATTACTAGCAGAGAATGCCATAATAATTATTCACATGAAAACACACATATATATTTCACAAGAGCATTCATGTATTTTATTTCATGTTGAATATTGTTTTGTTTATATATGTCAGTTATACCAATAAAATATGTTTATACCAATATACCAGGTCTTAATGAGCACCTGCAAATTTTAAATAAACTTTAGTTAATGATAAAGTGTTCCAACTTTGTTTACTGCATATTCACTTGGAGAAGCATAAACTAACCTTCAACTAAATAATAAAAAAATTGTACTAATTAATACAAAAAAAAACACCATATTCAAGCATAACTATATCAAAATGAAAATTAAATGAATGACATCATGATCCTAGAAATGTACACATCATTTAACAAAAATACAGTTCTCTTCTTATAAAAATGTTGCTTACTTGAAATATATTTTATTGTCCAACAAAGAGACAACAGTAATGCAACTTAGAAATATCTTCTACAGTGTTGTACAAATGTAACTAATATTTAACACACTCACACAACCTGAATCTGTTTTTACATGGATGATTCTGGATGGAAAATAAAATAACTGAAAATAGCCGAAACCATCTACACCCCCCCTTTTAAACAAGTTATTTTTTACCCGTTCTGACTATGTCCTGCAATTTTCGGATTTTTTTTTTTTTTTTTTTTTTAGATAAATAGCTGAAATCAGTTAAATAACTGAAAAAAAATCATCCCTGTTTTTAAATACTAAATGAGCAAAAAATGTCAGTAATAGCAGTTCATGTTTTCTCTATGTGAACAACAAAATTGACACCAAGATAAAATTATAAATAATCTGTCTATTCATTAATTATGAACAATTTGTAATAATCGTACTAACTATATACATTTTCTGTGACCATTATTGTTTTATTGTTTTGTTGTTTACAGACTCAATTTTATTAGTGAGTAGGTATGACAAAAATTTATTTTTATTTTTTCATCAACAACTTAAAAAGCATTTTTAATTAAATAATCAGGGTAAATATAATAAAAAGTTTTGGATAGGGTCAGTTTTGGTGGGTAGGTATGTAAATGCCAAACAGACTATGTTTTAAGTTAGGACTTTACAGTCTTTATCAACAAGTGAGATAAAAATATTGCAAGAGGTTGTATCTCAGTCCTCCACACAATATAAACAGAATGTTAAATTCTCTTGTATTATTATCCAAATGGACAAAATACAGACACTGTCAACTACAGAAATGGTACTCAAGTTAACTGTTTTATGAATTACAAGCTTAGAAACTTAATATAAACCAAGAAAAAACATAAATTAAAGCATAATTAAAATTACATACTTCAAAATGTAGCTCAACTTGAATTTTTTTTAGCAATCCCAATGTAATTAAAAATCTCATTTAAATTAACATCTACAACTTTTAAGATAATGTTTGGGAAACAAAAGATTTTTTTTTTTTTATATTGGGTCACCTCAAGAACCAGTCACCTCAAGAACCATTCCAGCCTATGTGGTCTCAGAAATGCTGTACATGTTTTTTATAAACATGAATTTGGACAACTACAAATTGACAAAATGACAAATTTCACATCTACAATGTATTTTCCAATTAAAATTAGCCACAAAAACCTAAACAAGCATGACAATTTAAAGCTTTTTATTTTAAACAAATCGTATTCAAGAATACCCACTAAAGTAACATTCTAGCAAATTTGATTTGAAAATGGCCAGGCAAGCTCATTTTTTTTAAAGTCTTTTTGCAATCATTTTAAAAATCTTTTTTTGGTACATAAATGTATATCAAATATTTAACCAAATAAATTAAAATTCCAGAAAAGTTCAGGCTTACACAAATATCATGTCCTTGTCAATTACTCAAGTGTCAATTTTGGGCCATTTACAAAGAAAGCTTATCTGAAATTGAACAAATATGTAATTGAAGACCTATTCAACACATAAAATTTAAATTACAATGATAAAAATCTGTGAAAAATTAAATTATTATAATATATAACACTAAACAGTAACAACTAAGGCAAAAAAAAATATATGTGTGTTTACTGTCACATGTCAAAAAAATCTAGGGTCGGAATTCATTTTTTTTTTTTTTTTTATTATCGGCAAAACTGGAAATAGTCGTTCCCGGTTCCGGTAGTTCATTTTCGAAATTTCCGGTAAAATGACGAATTATGCAGTTTTTCTACCTTCTTTGCTCTCAATTTCGACAAAAAGCTAGCAGTTGAATAAATGAAACATTGCTGCTGGTTAAACAACAAAAATGGTTATCCGAATTCTGTGTAAAAATTCATAGGGTCGCTAGCAAAAATTAGGGTAGGTCGGGTGACCGTAAACACACATATTATTTTTTTTGGCCTAAGATCTAGTGCCTGTTGTCTGGTTAATCATCATATTTTCTCTTCTTTGCATCTTCCTGAACAATATCATCGTCTCCACTATCAGAATGAGATCGCTTTTTCGATTTACTCGGATTACTGTCTGAACTCTTTGAATCAACTGAATTTTCAGTTTCCATAGCAACATTAGAAGAATCATTGCTATGTTTACTCTCTTCATTTTTATAATCATTAATTTCTGATCCTTGTTTTTGTATATTGTCAGTTTTCAATTCATCAGTCTTATTATTTTCTACATCATTTTCCTCTTCGTGATCTTTTTTGTCATTAGTCTTATTTTCTTCGTTATTTTCCTCTTCCAGATCTGTTTTATCTTTAAGCTCACTATCTGATTTTTCAGACTTACTTTTAGTATGATCAACTTTTCCTTCTTTTTCAGTTTTGTCACATTTCTTTTCTCTCTCAGATTCTTCAATTTTATTTCCTGTTCTGGATTCATCCGTTTTCTCAGTTTCATCCATTTTCTCAGTTTCATTCGTTTTCTCAGATTTATCTGTTTTCTCAGTTTCATCCGTTTTCTCAGTTTCATCCTTTTTCTCAGATTTATCTGTTTTCTCAGATTTATCCGTTTTCTCAGTTTCATCTGTTTTCTCAGATTTATCCGTTTTCTCAGTTTCATCCATTTTCTCGGTTTCTTTTGCTTTATTTACATTATCATCTTCAATATCGCTGTCAAGAATAATTTCTGTCTTTTCCTCTTCCTGTATAATGACATCAGAATCATCATCGCTCTCGATAACAACTTCATTACCTTTTTTTTCATCTAACGTAACTATAAGCTTATTTTGACATTTTCCTCTGTCAAATTTTATTGCAACTGTCAACGGTTGCTTTGTTCTATCTGAATCAGAATTTTGCAATCTTTGAACACATCTGTATTTCCCCCCAGTTGCTTGATCAATTTGATGAGGGCTCAAGCGTTTCAGTGCTACCTTGCATGGTTTGGTGTGCGTTTCAAGATGCTTAATCAGACCAGCTGGTTTTAAATTTTTTAAGCCACATATACTGCATGATTTGCTTGACATCTTGCAGACATGTCTTCCCAAGTCTGAGGCTTTGTTTACCACCATCCCACATTTCTTGCATGTAGCATGTACACTCAGGCAATGCAATGTTAGTTTGGTATTGTCAGGAAACTGAGCAGAGCAGAAGACACAGAAGTTATTTCTAACCATTCCAGAAGATCCACCTGTGACTACAGTAGATAAATTCTTTGTGGAGACAGTTGAAGGTGGAATTACCTTCGGTGGAGGTGCTGGTTTATTGGCAGTATTGTTATCAGTCTTTTCATCTCCTTTTATCAATACTCCATGTGTAGCGGCCATATGAAGTTCCAACTCTTTACGAGAGTGTGACAAAATACCACAGAACATGCAACGTTTCAATGCCATGCACTCGCCAGTTGTCAAACGATGAAACTTATGCAGATGGGAATATAAATTCTCTGGTTTCTGATGACAAATCCAGCACTGATTGGCAACTGAATCTAGTTTTTTCATATTTTGCATGTGTTTGACACCAGTTTTGTGCTTAGCAAAACCTTGAGAAGTCCAGAAACGTTCATTACAAGTGTTACAAAACAATGGAGCAAGAGGTTTACTAAATACATGAGCTGGCATTTCTATTTTATGAGCATAGAAAAAATGTATCCTAAGTGACATTCTATCTTTCACATAACCTCCACAGATCTCACAAACTTCAAATCCAGTTCTGTTGGTCATTGAACTGGTTTGCTGGGTCATAAGTAGTTGATTGACAGTAGGTTTATTTGCTGATGGCTTTAATGGAGGTGGTGGTCGCTGAATTTGGGCATATCTTGGTCCTTCAACTTGAACATTTCCAGTTTGCAGAATCCTGCTGTAATTGTTTTGCCAAGTATTCGAAGGTGATATGCCAGTCACTTGTGCTGGCTGGAATTGACTCGGCATTATTGGTCGATTAGGATTAACAACAGGTGGTCTTGCTTTACTAGGTTTTGGTTGTATTGACGGCTTGCTCTGCTGAACAGCTGGTTTTTGAGCAATAGGCAATTCATTGCCTCTAGTGTCGGGGCGTTCTACTGCTCCAATGTGGGCTTGCTGAAGTTTCTTATTATAAACTTGAAATTTGTAGAAAATGTTCTTTAAACTAAGGTTAATGTCTACATGATGTGGTGCGAGGTTCAAACGTTGCTTAAAGTTTTTCAAACACTTCACTTGATGTTTCACTAAAGTAGACTTATTGGTGCCCTCAAAAGGACACAAATTACATGGCCAAAATGAAGGTTTGTTTAAAAACTTTGCACTACCTGAATGTTCCCTTGATAAATGAACACTGAAGACATCTTCAGCAAATTTCCCTTGAAAGCTTTGACCACAGTGAGCACATTTTAAAGCATGATTTTTATCAGCTAAAGTTACACGGTGTGGATATTGTTTGTGTAAAAACATGACATTTGAAGAGCTTGTGCTGTATCCACACTGACACTTAATTTCAGGAAGATCATGTATATACTTCAACTTATCTTTCAGTTCTTGAACAACTTTCTTCATACGTTGCAGACTTTCTTTTTCTGTATCATTCAACTGGCTGTCATCCTCTTTTTTCTTTTGAACCGTTACTATCTGTTCATATGCTGATTCTTTAACAATATCACTTCCTAAATCAAATAAAAACTTTGATACAGAACTTAATTCAGCCTTTTTGTTTACATTAGCCAGTCCACCCCAAAATGCATTGTCAGGTTTTCTTGATAAGACTTCATATTTGATCAATTCCTTTTGCTCCCAGCTAGCTTGTGGAACATCAATATCTGGTGTTTTATCTAATGGATTCTTATTAGGATTAGGAGGAGGAAATGTTGCAGCAACCATGTTAACATTCACCAAAGGAGCAGATCCCATGACTGAATTTCCTGCTGTAGTTATAACAGATGTATTTGTTACTGGTCCAATGCTGGACACGGGTAAAGTTATCAATATTTGTTGACCACCGACGTTTATGTACTTTTGTTGAGGTGGTCGAACTGACATAGACTGTGGTAATGTATACTGCAACACAGAACCTGACATGACAGGAAATCTAACCTGTGTTGATCCTATTGAAGATTGTAGAAAGGCACCACGACTTGCATTAACTACAGGAGTTGAAGTTTGAGAAACAACAGCTGGTTTTGGAGCAATGTCTGGAACCTTGTTTGGAGGACTGTCATTCAAAATAACAACCCCTTTAGACACTTTCTTGTGTAATGTATCATCACTCTTTTGTTTTTCATGTTCTTCTTCGACAATTTTTTTCTTTTTTGTAGAATTTTCTTCATTGTCACTGTCCTCATTCTCCTCATTTATTGTAATCAAAATCTCTGATCCATCAATATCTGTGACTTTTTCAACTGATTCTAATGCTGGTCGTTCCACATCCATACTTTGATTTTCATCCTGTTGTTCAGATTTTGCTTTATTGTCATTGTCTTCCACAGAAGATTTTTCATCATTTGATTTTCCTTGACATTGTATTTTTTCATCATTAGATTTTTCTTTACATTGTGTTTTTTCATCCATGGTTTCATCATTAGACTTTTCCTCAGTTCTTGTTTTTTCATCATTAGATTTTTCTTGACATTGTGTTTTTTCGTCAATGGTTTCATCATTAGATTTTTCTCGACATTGAGTTTTTTCATCAAAGGTTTCATCATTAGATTTTTCTTGACATTGTGATTTTCCATCCATGGTTTCATCATTAGATTTTTCTCGACATTGAGTTTTTTCATCAAAGGTTTCATCATTAGATTTTTCTTGACATTGTGATGTTTCATCCATGGTTTCATCATTAGATTTTTTTCGACATTGAGTTTTTTCATCAATGGTTTCATCATTAGATTTTTCTTGACATTGTACTTTTTCATCCGTGGTTTCATCATCAGATTTTTCTTGGATTTGCATTTCATTGTTATTTTTATTGTTTGAAGAATGTGAGACACTGGAGTCATTAATTGTATCTATATTTGCAGTGGAATCTTTTGAATCATCTTCTTTAGTATTAATACTATTATTACTATTTTCCTCAACCTTAGTATCCTGATAAGTACAATTTTCTTTACAGTCAACTGACTTGGCATCCTCTACCTCAGTCTGTTTTGAATCAACAATGACCTCTTCCTTTGATCCTAATTCAGCCATTTTCCCCCTAGTTTCATCGTTTCTTACATCACTAGCCTCCATCAGATCAGTTCTATCTTGATCTCGATCATCTTTCTCAGCGTCATGATAAACTTTGTTTTCACAAACATCCATTGATTTTTCGCTGTCCTCGTATGCACTTATATCAGAAACATTTGATGTTGCTGTAGAATTATCCATGTCCTCTTCAATTCTTAATCTGTCTTTAGTAATCTCCAAATCTTTAGAATTTTCAGCATTCTGATTGTTTGTATTATCTTCATTCTCATCAATATTTCCACTTTGATTGGAAGAATTGTTGTCTACAAGAACAGAATGATTACCGTTGACTTTGTCAAGTTTTGAAGCAAGGCCATCACCAAACCCATTTTGGACTACTGTATCATGTTCCTCTGTGTTGCCATCTTTGGTTACATTTTCTCCAGTTGTCAGTCCATTCATATTTTCAGATGCCTCCATTTCAAACAGCTCACACAATCTGTAAATACAAACAGATAACATTTACTAAATCATTCTTCATCATGTTCATGTAAATGAAAAGATTTAAATCATACATGTCTTTTTTATTTATTCATGTGTAGATATACATTATGCAAAATGATATCTCAATGATTTGTGTAATGTCTAGATATATACCAAACAAGATACAGATATATAATTCTTGTAATTTACCAGTACTATCTTGCAAATGTTAGGTCTTTTTTTATAAAGTGTAACCTCTTTGAACTTTGGAAGATATACCAGAGGCTCCCAGGAGCCTGTAATCGCTCACCTGGATCAAAGCTGCTTTCAATAACAACACAACTGCACTGTGGCGGTCATATTGGTGGGAGAGCGTGACTGCCGGACACAAATTTGGAAGAGGACCATCCAATGACTATTCCATCAAAGTTTGGTTTTAATTGAGCTACTGGTTCCAGACGAGATGGTTTTTATGTGAATTTCCCATAGGATCCAATGTTAAACTAAGTACAGCTGTGCAGCCATCTTGGTCAGAGGGTGGGACCACCAGACACAATTTTGGAAGAGGACCATCCATTGACTATTTTATCAAAGTTTGGTTCCAATTGAGCAAATGGTTCCAGACAAGAAGATTTTTATGTGAATTTCCAATAGGTTCCTATGTTAAACTAAGTTCGGCTGTGGGGGCCATCTTGGTCGAAAGACCGAACCACCTGATCTGTTTTTGGAAGAGAACCATCCAATGACTATTTCAACATTTAGTTCTTATTGAGCAAATGGTTTCAAACAAGAAGATTTCTATTGGAATTTCCCATAGGGTTCTATGTTGAATTAAGTTCGGCTGTGGCGGCCATCTTGGTCGGAGGTCTGAAATGCCAGACATCTAATTGGAAGGGGACCACCCAAGGATCATTTCAGCAAAGTTTGGTTGAGATAGGCTCTGTAGTTTCCGAGGAGAAGATTTTTTTTTTAATTTCATCCCCCCTATTTTCTATTTTTAGCTTGGTGGCCATCTTGGTTGGAAGTCGGGATCACCGGACACACAATTTTGGAAGGGGGCCATCCAAGGACTATTCCACTAAATTTTGGTTGCAATTGGCCCTGTGGTTTCTGAGGAGAAGATTTTTATGTGAATTTCCCATAGGGTCCTATGTTAAGTTAAGTTCGGCTGTGGAAGCCATCTTGGTCGAAGGGCTGAACCGCCGGACACATTTTTGGAAGAGAACCATCCAATGACTATTTCATCAAAATTTTGTTCTTATTGAGCAAATGGTTTCAGACAAGAAGATTTTTATGGGAATTTCCCATAGGGTCCTATGTTAAATTAAGTTCGGCTGTGGTGGCCATCTTGGTCGGAGTTCTGAAATGCCGGATACAATTTTGGAAGAAGGATCACCCAAGAATCATTTCAGCAAAGTTTGGTTGCGATTGGCTCAGTAGTTTCAGAGGAGAAGATTTTTTTTAAATTTCATCCCCCCTTTTTTCTAATTTGCATAATCGGTCAAAAGTTCAAAGTTCATAAAAAATCCTTTAATATATGTTAAAAACCTCATCATTATGCTTATACAGTTCAAATTTGGGCACATTCTGGCTTAAAATAGAGCAGTTTTGTCCATTTGAAGAAATTTCTATTTTTAGTAACGGTGGCCATCTTGCATACAGGACGGCGCTGACGGACACAATTTTGAGAGGGACCCACCCAGGTTTGGCTTCATTTGGTTCAGCTGTTTCAGAGGAGAAGATTTAAATGTGATCTTTTATCAAAATATGCCTAATTTGCATAATCGGTATATATTGGCTGAAAGAAAAATTTCACAGAAAAACCCGGAATATATGTTAAACTACTCCTTGCCATGTAGCTGCAGTTAAAATATGAGCTCATTTTGACTTACACTAAAGCAGCAATGGACAATTAAAATTTCATCCCCCCTTTTTTCTATTTTTAGCTTGGCGGCCATCTTGGTTGGAAGTCGGGATCACCGGACACACAATTTTGGAAGGGGGCCATCCAAGGACTATTCCACTAAACTTTGGTTGCAATTGGCCCTGTGGTTTCTGAGGAGAAGATTTTTATGTGAATTTCCCATAGGGTCCTATGTTAAGTTAAGTTCGGCTGTGGAAGCCATCTTGGTCGAAGGGCTGAACCGCCGGACACATTTTTGGAAGAGAACCATCCAATGACTATTTCATCAAAATTTTGTTCTTATTGAGCAAATGGTTTCAGACAAGAAGATTTTTATGGGAATTTCCCATAGGGTCCTATGTTAAATTAAGTTCGGCTGTGGTGGCCATCTTGGTCGGAGTTCTGAAATGCCGGATACAATTTTGGAAGAAGGATCACCCAAGAATCATTTCAGCAAAGTTTGGTTGCGATTGGCTCAGTAGTTTCAGAGGAGAAGATTTTTTTTAAATTTCATCCCCCCTTTTTTCTAATTTGCATAATCGGTCAAAAGTTCAAAGTTCATAAAAAATCCTTTAATATATGTTAAAAACCTCATCATTATGCTTATACAGTTCAAATTTGGGCACATTCTGGCTTAAAATAGAGCAGTTTTGTCCATTTGAAGAAATTTCTATTTTTAGTAATGGTGGCCATCTTGCATACAGGACGGCGCTGACGGACACAATTTTGAGAGGGACCCACCCAGGTTTGGCTTCATTTGGTTCAGCTGTTTCAGAGGAGAAGATTTAAATGTGATCTTTTATCAAAATATGCCTAATTTGCATAATCGGTATATATTGGCTGAAAGAAAAATTTCACAGAAAAACCCGGAATATATGTTAAACTACTCCTTGCCATGTAGCTGCAGTTAAAATATGAGCTCATTTTGACTTACACTAAAGCAGCAATGGACAATTAAAATTTCATCCCCCCTTTTTTCTATTTTTAGCTTGGCGGCCATCTTGGTTGGAAGTCGGGATCACTGGACACAATTTTGGAAGAGGGCCATCCAAGGACCATTCCACCAAAGTTTGGTTGCAATTGGCCCAGTGGTTTCTGAGGAGAAGATTACAATGTGAAATGTTGACGGACAGACGACGGACGAAAAGTGATGACAAAGGCCAGGTGAGCTAATAAACCAGCTAGGTCACAGGAGCCTGTTATCACTAACGATAAGGAAACAATTGTTGGTTATTTCAGTGATTGATTGTTGCTTAACACCAAATGAGCAATTTTTCAGCTTTATCATGGTGAGAACCAGTGCATGAAAATACCCATTTCCAGTTTCCCGGGGGGAAAAAAACCACACAGGAAGGTGACATGCTGATCGGTACTTCCCACTGGGAAAGTGTTATAAATCTGTTGTTGCTCGTTGTTGTACTTTGTGGTTATCAGATATATCAGTTTCTGTGACTGGTTTACGATTTATTTTAAGTCTGAATTCCGTATGTAAAGGTATAAAATTGTATTTACATGAGGTACCAGATATCGATGTTTTGGTTTGCAGTCGAACTTCGATATTTTGAAATAAAAACTAAATTATAAATAAGATAATATGAGTAGGCACAGCCTATAGAGGACGGAAGTGAATATAATTAGATCTTAAGAAAACAGGGACCGTTCGCTTCAAGTGAAATGGTCAGCCAAAATTCCATGGGTAAACTATGAAAATGTTATGTACCCTCTGTGTAAAATTCCCCGACTTAGCAACTAGAAGCTAAAAAAAAAGAAGAAAGATCTATCATAAATAATAGTCACAAACCAGCAAAAATGTAGTTTTATTCAGATTTATATCTCAAATTGATTATAAACAACAAAACAAAGTAAGAAAATCAATTTATTTTCAAAACCGTTTCAGATATGCTAAGAATGCAGGATTTTGCATTAAATATTTAAACATTTTCATGTGAGGACATGTCCCCAACCCCTCCTAGATAAATTTGGCTGGCTATACAGGCCTCAACGGGAAAGTATAAATTTGGAAGGGAAAGTTTTTTTTTTATTTCACTTTCCCTTGGGCGAGTGACTTAAAAAATAATTCTTCATGCCCTGGAGAAAAAGTTACATTTCAACGCAGTCTTCACAAAGTGTGTCGGTCCGTCGGTCAAAACCAATAAAATCTGACTGGGACCAGTAAAATGTCAAATATCACTGGTCCGAAAGTCCGACATTGTTTGGGACTTGAGCCGATTCCAAAAATTGGAACTCTAGTTACTCTACACAGTGTTAAGATTAAAATTTGTTGAAGCGGCAATTCCCTGGAAAAAAGTCAAACGAAAAGCTGACACAGAGGGCTCTACAGGGATACAAATTAACGGTCACCCAGTTGGTGATTGAAATTTATTCCACTGCAAATAAAGTTTCTTTAACGGCATTAATTTCCATTTTCAGTTTTATTATAGTGTCAGACAGAGACTAGCAGTCAGGTCCCATTTCAGACAATGTGAACTTCATAAGCATTCTAGCAGAGGGAACCAAATTAACACAATTAAATTTGAGGAATCAGTTAATGATTATGTGTGAAGGACCAGATATTAAAGACTTCAAATGTGAACCATGTATTGAACATTGGCTTCTTTCTTCAGAGAGAAAATGACATTGATGAGGAGCTTTAATATATGATGTTGAATTTTATAAAATTTGATTGAAGATTGTCAGTCTTAAACTGAAATCTAGTCTGTCTTGGATTTCTAGTCATTGTCAGTTATTGTTATACATGTAGTTAGTATTCTGAAATCATTATTAAAATGTCTTGAATCTGAATGTTTTATTCTAAAATAGATATTGATCCCACATGATAATTTCCCAGGGTGAACACACGACGTTTTCTCCAGACTTGGGCTAGTACTTGAATCTGTCGGGCTAGCAAAAAATCATCTCCAATTAGCCCTGGGCTAGTTAGGTGTGAAAGAAAATTTCAACCCGTGTCTTGGATTCTCATTTTCCTGAAGACCAGTTGGACATACTTAATAGTTTGGATATCCTAAACCAAAACCCTGATCGGTATCCTGCCGATTATTTGATAAGACAGCACGGGACAGAACAACTGCAGGTTTACCAGGTTATATGTGACAATTTGGACATGTACTACATGTAATTCCAGGGTTAGAAATTAACTTTTTCTTCCCCAAGCAAAACTTTGCTAGTTGAATAAAAGTCTACTAGCAAATAGACTGACCTTACTAGCAACCAAATTATGCTCACTTATGATACCTCCACATAAATGTTCAATGTGTATAAAAACCAACCAAGTCTGCAAACAGGAAGTAGGAATCTAATGGGTCCAAAAACGCTTACCACGATACGGGGTACCTATATGAAGCTTGTGACCAAATATCAGATTTCTGCCATCAATATTTGTTGAGAAAAATGCGACGAAAAATGAGCATATATGGGTCCCAAAAACGCTTCCCACAATATGGCATACCTATATGAAGCTTGTGACCAAATATCAGATTCCTGTCATCAATATTTGCTGAGAAATATGTGCATATATGTTAAATGTGTATAAAAGCCAACTAAGTCGGCAAACTGGAAGTAGGAATCTGACGGGTCAAAAAACGCTTCCCACAAAATGGGGTACCTATATGAAGCTTGTGACCAAATATCAGATTTCTGCCATCAATATTTGCTGAGAAAAATGAGCATATATGTTCAATGTGTATAAAAATCAACAAAGTCGACAAACAGGAAGTAGGAATCTGATGGGTCCAAAAACGCTTCCCACGATATGGGGTACCGATATGAAGGTTGTGACCAAATATCAGATTTGTGTCATCAATAGTTGCCGAGAAAAATGTGACGAAAAATGTGCATATATGTTCAATGTGTATAAAAACCAACTAAGTCGGCAAACAGGAAGTAGGAATCTGACGGGTCCAAAAACGCTACCCATAATATGGCATACCTATAGGAAGCTTGTGACCAAATATCAGATTTCTGCCATCGATAGTTGCTGAGAAAAATGTGACGACAAATATCTTGGATGGACGGACAGAGGTAAAACAGTTTTTTTTAAAGTTTTCTCGTATCTACATATTACCAAAATGTTACCCTATTTTCAAGTATAGAATAATGTTCCGAAGGAATTCTAGAATATTTTAAATAGAAGTAAATACATCATTACTTAGTACACATGTGTACCAAAAATCAATATTTTTAAAGTTATCATTCAATAGAAATTAGCAATTAAAGAGATGTGAAAATTGATCAAATTTAGCCTGTGGCAAACACGGATTACCACGTGTCGATATTCGATTTATGCTGAAACAGTATATTTAACATTGTGTCTTCTGTTTGGTGTGTGATTGTGTCTTTTAGTAGAATAAACTTATCTCAATACAATGAGCGAACAACTATGTAGTTAAATTACGCTATTTTTTATATTTTTGTGTTTTCGTGAATACTAATTTGTAGTTTACAGAACAAGTTCGTAGGACACGTTTTTGATCCGGGAAATGTCACAATTTGGCAGCTGGCTTAAGCTTTGCCCTTCTAGTCCTAAAAAAAGTAGGAATGAAGTTGAATGGGACAAATGTATTATATGCCAGGTCTCTACCCCTGAGTTACTTATTAAAATGAGAAATGTTAGTAAAAATAGCCTCATAGAAGCAATGGAAGCAAGTGTGTTTTTTAGAGTAGTACATTCTGTTTCTGATATTGATAATCTTAGGAGTGATGATACAAGTATGCTGTACCACAGGTCTTGCTATAAGACGTACACAAGTAGACGAAATTGCGGTTTCTTCAAGGTTGAGTCGGCGGGCTCTGATCATAAACCAGACACATCACAGGTTCCTTTGTTGAACGAACAAACCGATGACACGTCTACAGACATTGCACTGTGCATATTCTGAGAAAAACAGACTTTTAAAAAAGACAGAAAACTCCAAAATCAAAACTGCCAAACGCATTCAAAATGTGAAAGACACAGCAAAAGGACAGAATGACTACAAAATGTCTGGGTTATTGAGTAATGCAACTTTTATAGACAAGGCGGTGTATCACTCTGGGTGCATAACTAAGTATTTGCTCACTCGTATCCCTGGTACCTCCTAAGAGTCCTTTGCAGTTTGGTTGGGAAAAAAGACGGATCACTCCTTCCTGTCTACTTTCAAGGACAAATGTCATCTGACTTTTTACAAGATCTTATTTGCACTTGTAAAGGTAAAGCAGTCTGTTCAAGTGGTTGTGTGTGTTTTGAGCAAGGGTTGTCTTGCACCGACCTTTGTCCGTGCCAAGCAGGTGAAATATGTCGTAATTCGAACACACAAATGTCCAGAAATAAAAGCATAGACGACGATGATGTGGACTTATTACAGTTAGATGTACAGGAATGAAATTGTTAAGTGAAGTCTTTAAATCTGTAAAAAAAAAAACAAAAAAAAACCCCAAAAAAACAACCTACCAATTGGTCTCTGAACTTGACATGGTTGGTGGGTTTTAAACCAACAAGAGACCGAGTCCTCCTTACAAACCAGATTTACCACTCATAACAAATTTTTTACAAAACCTTGTGGACCAACGTCACCTCCCCCGCCCCCCCCCCCTCCCATTTTACATTTATTGTTTAATACTATCACACATTCCGGTTCCATGGAATTATTTTCCATTAAATTATTTTCATCCAATGTTTATCAACTAAGTTTCCCGCTAGAGACTGAATTTTTCGTTCACTGCTTGTTCAGTACTTGATGTAGTCGTCTTTTTTTTAAACTGTTTTTATAAGGTAAAAACTTGCCGCTCGCGATACAAATGAGTTCAGGAAAGGGGAATGCTATGCTTTAAAAAATAATTTCAGCTTATATTGTATACGATTCAAACATAAAATAATTTAAAAAAAAACGATAAAGAACAAGGTCAAGGTCACTCCTAACTTTTAGTAGTGAAAAATAATGATTTTTTTACCTTTCCGCAGTTACAGTACCTCGACACCCGTAAAATACAAATTAAAGTGTAAAATTACATGAGGTTATAGACCTTGATCATTTCTCAACCACTTCTGCTGTTTTTTGTTTAAAAATAACGAAAAATGTGCACAAAAAAGATATTGCTAAAGTCTGATTTTTTTTTTTTTTAAATACGGGTTTGACCTTTGACCCAAATTATCTCATAACGTGACCACACTAGATAACGACGACATTGCTGTGTTAGCGGTAGACATTTTTTTTTATTAGCAATTGTGGCTAATGGGTACTAATTTCTTTTAGCCACACTCAATTTCAGTTAGCCACACTAAATATAAACAAAGAGCATAAAACAGTTGAAAGTTCAAAACTTTATTATTTAATTAACTAACAATAATAATTCATATATTATCATGATAAACAACAAACTTTGAACATTAGATAAACAGAACATTCAATATTCGTATGATTTTGTTGTTTTTTTGCTGTGTGGGGCCGTTGGCATTGCCAAAAAAGGATAAAATAGATCCTTGGCGGTATCGGGTCCGTTTGCACTACAAGTGGGTCCGTTCGCCCTGATTATTAAAAATTATATCAAGTCTTTATAAGCCACCAAACAACCCATTGGATCATGTTGCACAACAGAATTAAAACATTACAGCTTCTATACTATGCAACTTTGTTTTGTAACTTGAACATTATGTTAATAGTTTGTTTAAATTATATCTTTGTTATATTTATTACTTTTTTAATACTTTAATAAAGTATGATGGACTACAGACACTTGATTCACTCATCTTTACCTGATTTACTAATTCCAAGGACACATACATTTTCTACAGACTCTGGATTCACTCATCTTTACCTGCTTCATTCATTCCAAGGACTAAAAAGTTTAACTTTGTTCATTATAGAAACATACCAATTATTTTTAATATCCTACATTTTCTACAGACTCGGTGGATTCACTAATCGTTACCTGATTCATTTATTCCAAGGACTGAAATGTTTACCTTTGCCCATTATCGAAACATACAGTCTGTGGACATATACATGTATAAGTATTTGTCACTTTCATTAAAATACAGTATATAGCAAATTTGACGACAAAAATTGTCTTTATATAATAAGAAAATAAAGGAAATCTAACGGGAAATCATGCTAAAATAAACAAAAATCTTTCATATTTCTGCTTATTCTGGTGCAAAAATTATCAAAACCTATTTAGAAATGACTTCAAAATAATTTTTTTGAACAATGTGGTTATATGAAATATATAGCGTAATTTCTAGTGACGAATACCTATGTTCATTGACTGTAAACTTTAGCATGCCGCATATTTAAAATTTCTCAATTTAATATTTATAAGCAATCAAATATCACTTATTTTTCTATTATTTTTAATACCCTACATAATTATAATCATCAAGACGAACGGACCCGGATTCGCGCTTTGCCATGCTTGACCTTCTCGTTGTGAAATAATTTACTGGTTTTAGATTCAAGCGTAGACAGAAGGACAGACAGAATAAAGCGCAATTTAGGAAACCAGTCAGTCGGTGACTAAATTCGAAACTATTTCCGGAATGGGACCCGGATAATGTTATTTCAACTGAAAAAAACTACCGGAAGTAATCAATTTGATCCGCTTTTTAAAATCATTTTGGATATTATACATCAATCAAATCATTGTCTATAACGCGTTTTATTCGAAGTTCACTTCTACATAATAAAAGATCGTTGTCAGATGCACACTCTTAACAGTTTTTCATTCGCCAGTGTGGCTACTGCTACACAAATTATCCTTGCCACACTACCATTATATTCGCAAAATGCGACGTGGCGATCGTCTACCACTAACACAGCATTGATATTTCGATGAGTCACATTCTGCTCATTCCAAAAATATATAATTTAGCCGTGTGTCAACTATTAAGGCAAATCAGCAAAAATTGATACCCTGCTACCCTACTATTAGTGCTTAGTGGAGAACAACAATAGTTAATACCAGTTTTATAGTCTTTGGTTTGATCCGATCATAGCTCGAGTCCATCATCTACCACATTCGAGAATAGCACGATAAAAATTACAACACTGATGCGGTTGCGAATTATTGAAAAATTACAGTGGTAAATTTATTTGGTATATGCATCACTTTACATGTACTGAACTTTTTTCTACCTTTTCACTCGAATATTTATATAATTATTACCAAATAATAACAAATGACTGACTTGTTTGTTTTATCTTTCATGGTGTAATGGGACAGAATAATTATTATAAAGGAAATATGCCTATATCTAACTATTGCTTTTTTGTGGGTTTTCGTGAGAAAAATGTAGAGCCGACATAGTTACACAAGCTCGAAACAGGATGAAAATAACTATTGCAATAAAGTTGTGAGAATGGTCATGATTTCTGTTAAAATACTAGTGATGGGAATCGGTAACATTTTCAAGATCGATGATCGTTATATCAACATCGACCAATGATCGATCATCGGTGACAATTGCCTGCTAAATGTATTTACTGACGATAATTAATCAAATAGTCTTTATTTCAAGAGTATGATTGACATGAGTAAAGATATGAATAAAATTGTATCATAAATTTATAAACTATAAATTTTCCATTAGTAAACATTAACTTTGAAATAGAACAAAACAAAAGATCGTTTTCCATATGTAACACCTGATATAGATAGATCAATAATAGACTAGTCCAAATATGTGTTTGACAAAAGGAAAGATTTGAATGAAATCAAATACTATATTTACAAACTACAATTTTTCCATTTGTAAACATTAACTTAGAACAAAACAAGATGTTTTCCATATGTGCAACACCTGATATAAAATGGACTATTCCGGGAAGTAGATAAATAATAGACTAATCCAAATATGTGTATTGACTAAGTGTCAAAAGTAGGCTTGGACAAAATTGCCAGATGTTTATCAGTACGAGGGCAAAAAAACCAGCTGGGATAAAACTGCAATATTTTTGTCAGTATGGAGACAGAAAAAAAAACAACCAATGAACAAAGTTAAGCCAGAATCGACCACAAGGTTTAAGAATCGATCATCGGATCGTATGATGACGTCCGACTGATTAGTCAGTCAATGTTTCCGATACAAAAAAAATGTAATCGGTACACCACTATAAAATACACCTCAATTGATTTATTGATTTCACATGTGATCTGAGCATGTTATTGGTTATTTCAGGACTCGTTTTTTTTTTCAATGTAGACAGATGATTTATAGTTGTTCTGTAAGAATATGAAAGCTTTGATGGTATAAATGAAAAAGTAATTCCAAACTTTGTCTACTCTGGTTCCAGGTCCATTCACTCTGATAATTATATATATGTAGGATATTTATAAAAGAAGTATAAATGATATTTAATTGTTGATAGATAATAAATTGAGAAATTTTAAATGAGGCATGCTAAAAAGGGTACATTTCGATAATTTAAACATTGCAGTCCCTTGGAATAAGTAAAGCAGGTAAAGATGGGTGAATCGAGTCTGTAGAAATTGTATATGTCCATGGTCATTATAAATTTGCTTTTATTTCAAATAAAGAAACTGTATGGTGTCTATTGATTACTGTATTTTGACAATGGAAACAAGATATGATTATAATCTAACGATTATGAAGTCTCCCAAACCGGCCACTGACACTATCTACCCACATATCAAATTTTGATGATATCAGACAATGTTGAATTTTTACCCCCCATTTGTATGCCGTGTTTTGGCAGCCATTTTAAAAATGGCAGACATCTTGAAAATTTATCAACATTAATGTACGAAATTTCAAGTTTCCCATAGGATTCTATAGTAACCCCCACCCCCTTTGAACCCCCAAAAATATGGCTTTGACCCCCTTTACCACAAATCTGAAAACTTTAGGATCAACTAGAAACATATATCTATAACTCCACCAAGTTTCATGAAATTCTGTCCTGTAGTTCCTGAGATCTGCCGTGGACAAGTTCATGGTGCACGGAGAGAAAGGAGAATAATAATAAGAATAAGAATAAGAATAATACTAATAATAAGAAACGGAGCAAAAACAATAAGTCTCCAAACGTTGTTTGGGAGACTTAATTATGGAGATCTATCATAAATGTTCCTCAGACAATATTCCTAAATATGGGAATGACAAAGGCTTTTGGATTTTTTCCAACTATATACCAAGAATATAAACAAAAAACAAGTACAATGTAGATAGTAAGTATTTTTTTTTTATTGAGATCAGTCAGATCAACAATCAATGCACATACTATCTCCCTTTTTTCACCAAACTCTCATTCAAATCGATATACTTCTTTACAATTTAAATTAAAATATGCTTTATGTTCATTAAGCTACTTTTTAATTATCAGGGCGAACAGACCCGATACCGTCTACCCTAGGCCTTGGTCGGATAAGCGAAAATCTTCATCTTGCAAGCAGACGGCTCGCATTCATATGATAGTGTAGCATCTGTCAAACATTGATGTTTTCACTTATTTCCTCTTAATCGTAGAAACACTATTATAATTTACATGAAACTCGACTAAAGAATTTTAATTTTTGCAACTTTTCGCTTTGACATTGCGACTGGTAAAACTATAAAAACTGCAACCAGATGTAATTTTATAAATCGGGAACCAGCATGGCAGTTCGTATTTCTCGGACAAAGACATAAATATACCATCCTTCTCTCTGGGCTTTACATAGTATCAATGTGTATACACGGGTTTTTCCTAATACCATACCAAGTGTAAATACGCTATCTGACAAGAAAACAAATTTACACGATTTGTCATAGTTCAGATACGATTCTGAACACATATTTTTTTATTACAACTAGCAATATTCTGCTAGTTCTAATTTTAATCACTAGCAAAATCAAGGCAAATCGAAATTTCAACTAGCAATTTGCCTGCTTGCTAGCATTAATTTCAAGCCCTGAACTCAATACAGACATTGACTTGTTAATACATTTAGTTATTTGTTCAGATATTTTTAAGTTTCAAAACAAATGCATCCGATATCTTTTTTGAAAATATGTCAAATTTGGGTCCCTTCGTCGTCGTCTTAAACTACGTTCAACAAACACAAATATAAAATTTTCTGTCATATTCAGAGCTGTCGAAATCTCTTTCCTGTCTGTCAGACAATAGGTCTGGCAGATGTGGACAATGTGTCAGACCTATCAAACATTTACCGGACCTACATTTCTTTCACAACTTCAACTGAATTACACATATACTGGCTAAATCCATAAAATGGTTTGTTTAGAGCTTCAAGTGATACCTTGGAATACTCAAAGTTAGTAGAACACATTTTTGTGTGACATGTGGAAATATACATACAATACAATAGACTTGTGTATGAAATAAACAAAGATACCAAGTTTGCATAATGCTACATGTAGCTATGCACATGTTTCAAGGTGTTACCTCTTATAAGTAGCATTAGGTCTGGACTGAATCAATTGGATGACTGACAACCTAGGCCTAAAATAAAATTAAGTTTGTTTCCCTTTTCACCGACCGACCCTTAAAAAAGCCGCAGTCCAAAAAAATGATTGCCAAAATTATTTGCTTTCTTAAATAAAATCGTAATTTCCAGAAAATCGATGCGCATCCGTCCGGAATCGGTTACACATTTAGTAGTCAAACTCTTCAATGTGAAGTCAAAATTTGAGATTGCAAACAACGACAAGTTTGAGAAGCGAAAGTAAGTAATGATGCCGGTCATCTTCAAGCGTTTTGTCGTTCCCAAGTTACTGAAAATTGCTCCGGACATCGGGTCTGACGTGAAGTAGTTTAAATCGGACCTAGTCAATATTTTGTCCGACAGGTCCGACGATTTTCGACAGCTCTGCATATTGGGCTACATTTCTGAATGTCTGTTGTCGTCTATTTTTTAGCACTTTTAATTTCCGTGTGACAATGGTCTTGTACAATAATCATCATATATATCCTCGCCTTGCATTTTCCAGCACATTACGGACTTAAAATTCCTTTCAAGACAAACCTGAAGGCAGATCATTTTACAATATCAAATGAACAGACCATTGATGCACATAATAATCAGATACAGGTAAACAAATTAACATCTGAATTTACACTATGTTTTTAGCTAAATTGAATACCAGTTAAATTGTCATACTTGTTACTAACTTGTACCTCAATGCTCTACCTGAACTCAGTTGGGATGATAGCAGACAAATGTGTGACTTGGTCATGATATATTCCGTTGATCATTAGAGCACGCAGCAAAAATCTCCTTTGCATTTTTCAGAGTACACAAAAAATATTGACCTCAGTTATTCTTTCTATGCACGTAAAAAATATCTAGTGACCTCTAATCTGAGATTAATTTTTGTGAAACTTAAATTCCGGTGACACATCTTTCATTTGAATTTTTTTTTTATTGTACAGATTTTATTTGTGTGTCCTATATAATTTAGCATCAAATTTTTGATGATTGTTTATACTGGAAGTGAACTTGGGTGCATTTGGTCGGATGTCCTCCAAATTTGACTTAATTAATTAAATTGTTAGATAAAAGAAATATGAAATATTGGCAGACAATGCACGACAACATGGTTGTCATACTAAACTCAGATATGGCTTAACATAAACATCTTTAGTTATTATTGCAAAAGTCTAGGCGAGGTAAAATTAACAAAGAGAGGTAAACAAATCAGCGTCTCATTGGAAACAAAGATGGTGATCATGCAATGTTAAATCTTCATACAGAAAGTGAAGGACATATATTCATTCATTCAAATTGTCAAGAAAGGATATAAAGCATGAAACAGTTACCTTATGATGGAGTATACAAATAATAAAAAATAAGTAACATATTTTGGAAATATCATGTGCCACAGAAGATAATTATTTTATTGCAGTCAAATAAATCATTAGTGATTATGCAAATTATTGATTAAAACATCACTAATTAGCTTAACAAACACCTCTGTAGTTTGTGTGCATTCCCATTATTGCAGTCATACATGTACAAGTATTCATACACAGTCTTGAGAATCCGACAGACTTCTCTCTGTGATGAGTTAAATATTTAAACAAAAAAATGTCTGAGACACTGTACTTGAATTTGATACTAATTTGTCAGCAATATTTGCAATGAGTGACTTCTATTGATAGATATTTAATTAATTTCATAAAAGCTCGAGTAATCCCCCTTTTTATCGACTTGCAGAGAATGTTCTAAACAATATAAACACCACGATTTGTTTATCTAATAGAGTTCAATACATGCACAAGATGTAAAAATATAATGCATCCGAATTAATTACTTTCATTAATATAGACAGTGTCTTCTGTTATGGATTTCCCCCCCGTCAACCCCCATCTTCCTTTTCAGATTTTCAGAACCCGCCAAGCACGATGTTGTTCATTTGTAAATTGTCGTTTCCTGTGTAAAAACAACCAATATAGTTAAAAGGAATCGATGATTGTTTAAAGTTCTATTTGAATTATATGTTACTTACAAATACTTTTTTCAAAATTTATTTTTTACGCATTTTTAGACTTGTTCACGGGAATTTCCATTCACAATAGTATTGACTACACTCCAACATGGCGACAGCCAGGTCACGTGATTCAAATGAGATTTGCGAACGTAAGCATGCGCGGAAAATAATTTTACATGTTCACCAATCAACACTCTCATTTTGCAAACGTCATACATTAAATATCCAGACTGAAAAATGACGTAAAAAATGTCACGTGAGCGAAATGTAGGCCAAATGACGTCGAAGATGGTTGACGTTTTCAGTATTTTAATGCTTAATGGTGCCATTAGGTTAGGTCTGGATCAATATTGCAAGTTATTATTAATTTTGCAGTACTATAACCTACATTTCCATGCATTAAGTGGAACTTGCATTGCTAACGTCGTTTGGTGATTCTTTGAGAAGCAGTGCAGTGATTGTTTACTGACTGGATAAAATTGGCCATGATCTTGTTCTTTGGTGAAAAAAATATAATAAATTTGCACGTAATGGTAATATCACATAATGATTTCGAGGAAATTCATATTTGAAACAACAAATTTCAATGTCTATATTTAGTATATAAGGGTAATAACAAAATTACCGAACTCCGAACAATCTTACAAAGGGAAAGCCAAATTCATAAGTATATAAACAGACAAAATCAGTCAACAACCGGAAAACTGTGAAAACCGTAATGACCCTGACTTGGTACAGGCATTTCTAAAGAAATGGTGGGTTGAATCAGATTTTAAAGCGCCAATCCTCCCGCTTTCATTACGGCTCAAAGGTTCCGGCTGCGGGTTTTTTATTATTTTTATTAAGGTATGGTACGTATCATGATTAAACGTGATTGGAAGTGAACTATAAGAATATAAACCGACTTCTTCATTCAACTTAAAAAAAAATATTTGTGCAATCTAGTATTGCTTTGTCCATGACCACACATTTTTATTCTTTTTCCATCTAAGCCGATACATACTGTCGTGTGATTGGTTAACATTCACATGAACATTAATGTTAAACATTACAATGGAAACCCATCGTCTAAATGATGCTACTTTATTGGTTTTGTCCTCATTCTAAAACAAACAAACAAAATAATAAACAAAAGAACACAAACCAATAAAGTTGTTCTCTTGGAGGTTCACGTCTAACCAAACCGGCGTAAGTTCTAAGTTGAAAATCAAATCCAAATCAATCAAACCAAACCAATTGGTATATTGCCTTACAAAGTTTACTTCCTTTGGACTGGGAGTAATAAAACAGAAGATTTTGAGACAAATAAAATATAAATAATTATCACGGGACCTATTTGAGTATCATGAGAGGTTTGTTTCTAATCATGCATTATAAAGAGTTCCGTATTTTCGAAAAAATTTGAAGTTTATTTCAGTGTATTTTTTCAATTTCAGATAATTCTATAATGTCAGTTTTTTTCGCCTTTTGGAATTTTAAGCAAATTTATTCTTTCATATGTCATATTTTTGTACAACGTCATTGAAAATGATAAATCCTCCAGGAATTTACAAGATATGCATAACTTTCTTGTCTTGGAAATATAGCTTAGTCTATCAAGTTTTTATTTCACCTGTCCGAGGATATTCAATTACCACCACCACTATCTGGAATATTTCCCCCTTATAAGGAATCTTCAAATTAATTATTTAGCTAAGTTCGTGAGCATACATACATAGGTTTTTTTCGGGTACCCATCGGGCAGAACAAATTGGGACTCAATAAGTTTTTTTCTTCTAGGACACAGGAATTGTAGTTTTCAACTCAGTGCAAAACACATCACGGGCTGTCTTAAATATTTCAAATAATTTTACACATGCAGTATGTCTTAAATAATCAAGGTATTGATGATGGCCACATAATTGTAGGAATAGAAACGTCTTATTCATTTGTTAACATACGAGTGGTAAATCAGTAATTAAATACAAGATGTATATAATATATAATTTTCTATATGATAAAATACATCATTTTGTTTTAAAGAATACAACAAACACCTAATGTTATTAGATTAGTTTTGAGGGGGTCTAAGGATGATCTGTGAATGGACAATATTAGATTAGTTTTGAGGGGGTCTAAGGGTGATCTGTGAATGAACAATATTAGATTAGTTTTGAGGGGGTCTAAGGGTGATCTGTGAATGGACAATATTAGATTAGTTTTGAGGGGGTCTAAGGGTGATTTGTGAATGAACAATATTAGATTAGTTTTGAGGGGGTCTAAGGGTGATCTGTGAATGAACAATATTAGATTAGTTTTGAGGGGGTCTAAGGGTGATCTGTGAATGGACAATATTAGATTAGTTTTGAGGGGGTCTAAGGGTGATTAGTGAATGGACAATTTTATAATTTTCGTGACAATGGAAACTATTTTATTTTAAATGGTAACCCTCTTTATGCATATACCGTAAAGCTTGATTCTCTGACTGATTTTTAATGATGATTACATAAAAGGTACACTCGCATAATCCTTCAGAACCACTCTTGAATTATCAGTCAAATAAGACAAAAAAAAAATAAAGAAAATTTCAAGATGAAAATTTGCAGAAAATGAAGCAACATCAATGTTTATATTTATTTATTTTTTTTTTTTTTAGCGAATTGTGCGTCTCAAGTTTTATTGGGAGTTTTATTACCCACAGATTTATACTAGCAAATTCTGGTCATACGTTATTAAACACCGTCCCTTGGTGTTTTTAGCAGGTTTTCTACTTTGTTAAGGTATATGCAACATATGTAAAGTTTCACACTGGATCTGAGATATAGGGGACAAACCAGAACATGATCTACTAAATAATAATAATTATATTTATATTTTTAGAAATATAAAAACCTTAAACTATGTCCTTTTCCTTTTTTGTGTATGTCTCATTTATCAATCATGAATGTTTGTATTGTTAATGATGCCTCACGTGGGCCCTATGATTAGGCAATAAAATATATTCTATTCATTCGGGTTCTGGCTACACATCTTAGGGTGTGTCACTCATGTTAAGTAAAACTTGGAGTAAAACTGCAAAATTTCAATCAATAAAACCAAGTTATCTTAATCAATAGGTACCTCAGATATCAAATTTTTAAATATTTTCATTAATTTTGAGTGACATACTAAACTTGTTACTGATAATGTGTGATGTTACGGGTATGTGTTACACTTTTTAAGCACAAGTAAGGAACGACAACTCTGGATAGAGAATGATACAAATACCGGTTCCTGGTATGGTTATCTGAACCAGTCAAAATAAATATCACCAACTCCGCTGATATCCACAAACAATGTCCAAGAAAAACGCAATCTCTTATGTCAAGAATGAACCACCAGCCTTTATCCAAAAATTCAAGGAAAAAATTGGATATAAAGAAGAACCAGATGTCAATGCAAAAGTAACATTACAATCAGTTGAACACAGACTCACAGTCATTCTCACACACAGACTGCGCAGACACCTACCTCTTCTTCTTCTTCCATGTAAGGAACCGAATACGTTAAACGAATGTATTTGGTTCCACTTGAAAACTTTGCGCAGTGTCGGGCAACACATCAAGTCCTCTATATTTTTTACATTTAAAACAATCTCCAATTTACAATTAAAATTATGTACACTCTATTGTTGTTCAGTGCCTTCCAGAGCTTGACTTTAGAGCAGCTCTGAATCTTAATCTCGAGCTTAGAGTTCCGAAGAAATCTTCTGCTCTGCATCTCTAGTCTAGACTGGAGATGTAGAGCAGAAATTTCTTCGTAAGTATGTGTATAACCCTCTGGAGGATACCATTGCTAACTCTTCCTCGCATCGACTCATTCTGTTTTTGTTTGTCTTCAATTTCCAACCTTATTACTTACTTACTTATGGTTTTCCGGTACAGGATCCCTAAGGTTCCTCTTCACCAGACTCTTGTATTTCCTCTATTTCTCTGTACGTCACGTGACTTCCCGATATATCAGCTTTATAGTTTGCGTAGTACAGTTCTTCGTCTTTCCAATGTTTATCCAGTCTGTTTTTGAATGAGTTAATAGATGGTGCATTCACAATATTTTCTGGCACTTTATTCCAGTATTTTGCTATTCTAATACTGAAGGAGTTTTTTCTGATGTTAGTGTTTGCTCTATTATATACCACTTTCTTGCTATTGGTTCTTGTACTAAATCTTTGCTCTGTGTCATTCATTAGTTTTATTATTGTACATGCTTCTGGATCATAATGTCCCTGCATTATTTTGTATACCTCTATCATATCTCCTCTTATTGTATCGCTTGCAAAGATCTTTTCAATAATCCTATCAATTATACTCCTAGTTATTGTTTCCAAGATTAAAGGGGATTCAAAGGAACCAACGCTTAATTCTTATTTAATTTAATTCTTTATTTGTTTAATGAGGATTGCCAACAGCAAATAGCTACGAGCAGTTTTCTTATTTGTATGCAGATTTTTCCTTTGAATTCCTTGGAAAACTTCCTGTTGTAGCTTTTAATATTTTAGAGATATGAGAGGACCAAAACAGACCAATGCCCAAAAGTAGTTGATTTAAAGTAATATTTTCTTGGATTAAAGTTTAATGTAGGGCCCTAGGCTAGGGTATGTGAAACTTAATTAAAAAAATAAGTTGTCTCACATTCAATGAATGGAGACATACTGTTTTATCTTGAAATCTTCTTCTCATATAAACTTGTTTTTCTCAAAATCCAAACTCTGTCAAGTATTTCATTTTTGTGTTTTTAGAGGGCTACAATGCCAGATTTTGATGCTGATGATGATCAGCCTGAGAAAGATGATGAGAAACCAGTCATTGTTGTTCTTAAGAAAGGGGACTTAACTGCTGATGAAGCAGATGTTCTACAGAAAAATCTTGATTCCAAAGCTACTGGTAAGTGTGCACACTGCCGTAAAGATCAGTTGTTCCGAGATATGCCCACTACCCATGAAATATTGTAAATAACCGTATTGTATTTGAATATTTGCTGACATGAATCTTTAGTTTTAGTGTTGGAAGTTGTATTTTCTTGCAATATTGAATAATGAATGCAATATTTATAACAGTTAAATTTCACATTAACATCTATAAATATTCAAATGCAACATTATTTTTTTTTTAATGCAATGATTTTTACTTCACCGAAAATGTTGTTTGCAGTTACAAAAAAAAAATAATTAAAACAGACATTCTGATGCAGGACATGATTACGGTCAAGGTATGATACAGGCATAATTTAGACCAATAAAGTGTACAAATGCTGATCCTTTTGAACTGTAACAAATTAATGTCTGGGGGCCGTCTTGGCCATGATTGTATGGTAGTTGGATTTAAGACTACCTATGAAATCAGTGCCTATCACCACTGATGTTGTGAGTTCGAATCTTGATCAGGGCGAGGTGTACAATATTATGTGATAAAGTTTGTCAGTTACTTGCAACAGGTCAGTGGTTTTCTCTGGGTTCTCAGGTTTCCTCCACCAATATAACAGAAATATTGTTGAAAGTGGCATTAAACATCATCAAACAAACAAACAATTAATGTTTGGTACACACTCTTCAAGATTTAGTTAGTTATCATCATAATGAGTGGTTGATATCGCAATGATGTTAGAAACATTTTTGTGGGGGTTTTTTTATGAAAAAAGTTTTTTCTTAATCCAAAACTAAATACCCAGGTAAATATTAAGTATACATAATTTGCATTTACTTGCAAATTTTTGATTAACATAAACAAGAAAGGATATGGATGTAAATGAACATGAGAGACTATCCAACTTTACACTTAGACTCAAAGTAAAGTAAAGCACAGTGCCTTTGTTGCTGTTCTCAATTCCACAGTTACTGTGGGGTCTTTGACAATGAGCATAACTCACACCATAAAATGAGTGTGAAATTGGCCTAGCCTGCAGCTGAGTGGTACTCATTACTCTGATGTATTAGTTATTCTAATCTATGTTACAATTTAAACTGGTTTCGTAGTGCAGTGTTGAAAGATCAAAAGCTTTGATATTATTACAGAATTTCAAGGATGGTGATTTGAGACAATGAAGAAGTTTTTCAGAAGTTTTAGCTCTTATCCTAAAGCCATGTGAGATTTTGTTATCAGAAGTGACCTTTGTTGTTAGTTATTAGCTCACCTGGCCTTTAGGCCAGGTGAGCTATTGTCATCACTTTTCGTCCGTCGTCCGTCCATCAACATTTCACATTTTAATCTTCTCCTCAGAAACCACTGGGCCAATTGCAACCAAACTTTGGTGGAATGGTCCTTGGATGGCCCTCTTCCAAAATTGTGTCCGATGATCCCGACTTCCAACCAAGATGGCCACCAAGCTAAAAATAGAAAAAAGGGGGGATGAAATTTTAATTGTCCATTGCTGCTTTAGTGTAAGTCAAAATGAGCTCAAATTTTAACTGCAGCTACATGGTAAGGATTAGTTTAACATATGTTCCGGGTTTTTTTTGTGAATTTTTTCTTTCAGCCGATATATACCGATTATGCAAATTAGGCATATTTTGATAAAAGATCACATTTAAATCTTCTCCTCTGAAACTGCTGAACCAAATTAAACCAAACCTGGCAGGGATGGTCCCTGGGTGAGTCCCTTTCAAAATTGTGTCCGACAGCTCCACCCTCCATTCAAGATGGCTGCTGTTACTAAAAATAGAAATTTCTTCAATTGTCCATTGCTGCTTTAGTATAAGTCAAAATGAGCTCAAATTTTAACTGCACTACATGGCAAGGAGTAGTTTAGCATATGTTCAGGATTTTTGTTTGAAATTTTTCTTTCAGCCAATTTATACCGATTATGCAAATTTGGCATATTTTGATAAAAGATCACATTTAAATCTTCTCCTCTGAAACCGCTGAGCCAAATTAAACCAAAGATGGTAGGGATGGTCACTGGGTGGGTCCTTTTCAAAATTGTATCCGTCAGCACCGTCCTGTATCCAAGATGGCCACCATTACTAAAAATAGAAATTTCTTCAAATGGCCAAAGCTGCTCTATTTTAAGCCAGAATGTGCCCAAATTTGTTTATGAACTTTGAACTTTTGCCGATTTTGACCGATTATGCAAATTAGAAAAAAGGGAGGATGAAATTTTTAAAAAATCTTCTCCTCTGAAACTACTGAGCCAATCTCAACCAAACTTTGCTGAAATGATTCTTAGGTGGTCCTCTTCCAAAATTGTGTCCGGCATTTCAGAACTCCGACCAAGATGGCCACCACAGCCGAACTTAATTTAACATAGGACCCTATGGGAAATTCCCATAACAATCTTCTTGTCTGAAACCATTTGCTCAATAAGAACAAAATTTTGATGAAATAGTCATTGGATGGTTCTCTTCCAAAAATGTGTCTGGTGGTTCGGCCCTTCGAACAAGATGGCCCCCACAGCCGAACTTAGCTTAACATAGGACCCTATGGGAAATTCACATAAAAATCTTCTCCTCAGAGACCACTGGGCCAATTGCAACAAAACTTTGGTGGAATGATCCTTGGATGGCCCCCTTCCAAATTTGTGTCCGGTGATCCCAACTTCCAACCAAGGTGGCCACCAAGCTAAAAATAGAAAAAAAGAGGGGATGAAATTTAAAAAAAATCTTCTCCTCTGAAACTACTGAGCCAATCTCAACCAAACTTTGCTGAAATGATCCTTGGGTGGTCCCCTTCCAAAATTGTGTCTGGCATTTCATACCTTCGACCAAGATGTCTGCCACAGCCGAACTTAATTTAACATAGAACCCTATTGGAAATTCCCATCAAAATCTTCTTGTCTGAAACCATTTGCTCAATAAGAACTAAATGTTGATGAAATAGTCAATGGATGGTTCTTTTCCAAAAATATGTCAGGCGGTTCGGCTCTTCGACCAAGATGGCCCCCACAGCCGAACTTAGCTTAACATAGGACCCTACATGTATGGAAAATTCACATAAAAATCTTCTCCTCAGAAACCACTGGGCCAATTGCAACCAAACTTTGATGGAATAGTCCTTGGATGGCCCCCTTCCAAAATTGTGTCCGGTGATCCCGACTTCCAACCAAGATGGCCGCCAAGCTAAAAATAGAAAAAAGGGGGATGAAATTTAAAAAAAATCTTCTCCTCTGAAACTACTGAGCCAATCTCAACCAAACTTTGCTGAAATGATCCTTGGGTGGTCCCCTTCCAAAATTGTGTCCGGCATTTCAGACCTCCGACCTAGATGGCCGTCACAGCCGAACTTAATTTAACATAGGACCCTATGGGAAATTCCCATAAAAATCTTCTTGTTTGAAACCATTTGCTCAATAAGAACTAAATGTTGATGAAATAGTCATTGGATGGTTCTCTTCCAAAAATAGGTCAGGCGGTTTGGCCCTTCGACCAAGATGGCCCACACAGCCGAACTTAGTTTAACATAGGAACCTATGAGAAATTCACATAAAAACCATCTTGTCTGGAACCAGTAGTTCAATTAGAACCAAACTTTGATGGAATAGTCATTGGATGGTCCTCTTCCAAAATTGTGTCCGGCAGTCGCGCTCTCCCACCAAGATGGCCACCACAGTGCAGTTGCGTTGTTATTGAAAGCAGCTTTGATCCAGGTGAGCGATTACAGGCTCCTGGGAGCCTCTGGTTCCGAATTTAATCTTCTTCTCTGAAACAATATTACTTAATGTGATCTACTTTGTCAGTGACTTACAGCGGGTCTGTGGTTTTCTCTAGATACTCCAGTTTCCTCCAACAAATAAAACTGACTGCCATGATATAGCTGAAATTTTGTTGAAAGTGGTGTTTAGCAAAAACAACACATGATTCAAGTAAAATCATTGCTTAACAACTGTCTTTAAGACCGACAAGTTTGTGAAACAAGTATAATATTACCTCTAGCTACTGGTATTTTATATTTGTCTTGTTTGTTGATATTCAAATCAATTCTTGTAATATTTATAACAACCATTTTTTATTTTGGATATTTCTTTTTGTTCAGATGAACCACCAGCAGATGGGAAAATTACTTTTAAAAAACCAGAAAAAAGATCAAATGAAACGGCCTCAGATTTAAATGTTGGTTCTGCTAAGAAAAAGAAGAATTCTACAAAATCTTTGAAATCAAATTCAAAAAAAGTGAATGACAAAAAATTGTTATCATTTGATGATGAGGATGAAGATAATACATAACTTTTCATTATATAGTCCTAGTTTTATCAAATTGATCAGCAGCAACAATCTATATGTGATGGAGTTAAAGATCAGGATTACTTATGTTTTGTTTCATTCCTAGTGGCTTTAAACACCATAAAGCAAGCAAGCATTCCTAGTCTTTATTAAAATATTCAGGACCAACAATCTATATGTGGAGATGGTGATTGGTGAAGATCAGGATTTGTTATATTCCTAGTCTACGTCACAGTAGCAACAATATTCAATGTATATGTCATGTAAAAGATCAGGATTACTCTACATTTTGTTATATTCCTAGTTTATTTTAAAATGTTCAGTACCAACAATGATCTATATAAGAATGAGTTGAAGGTCAGGAAATTTAACATTTTGTTATGTTCATGGTCTACATCAAAATGATCAACAGCAACAATATGCAATATATATGTGATGGAGTTACTGATGAGGATTACTTTACATTTTGTTATATTCCTGGTCTATATTAAAATGTTCAGCAGCAACAGTATATATGTGATGTAGTTGAAAATCAGGATACTTAATATTTTGTTATATTCCTGGTTTATATTAAAATTTTCAGCAGTAACTACAAATGTATGTGATGGGGTTGAAAATCAGGATACTTAATATTTTTTTATATTCCTAATTTATTTTAAAATGCTCAGAAGAAACAATATGACATGTTTGAATATTTGTAAGACAAATACAAATCTTGTGTGGTGTACAGTAGTGACTTGAGAAAACCAGATGTACACTATTGGTAGTCGTGTTTATATCTTAAAAACTAACGGTACGCCACACAAGAATCATACAAACAGTTTCACATGGTAGGATGTAAAGTTTCCCTCTTTATGTTTATTTAATCTCAATGTTAAAATTTCTTTATCTTTCTGTACAAAAAAGCTCTTGCACTTGAAGACTTTTTTCCACATAGAGAGCATAATTATGAAAAAGGGGAGATAATTAATAAAAAGTTGAAAAATAGAAGTATTTCCAAGATTCTTGCCTTCAGTATACGTAGTGCTTAAAGATTGGCAGCTTCTGTTGTTCTTTTATTATGAAGTGAAACATATTTAATGGTTTAATGTTCAGGATATACTGTTATAACTATTTGTAAAATAAAGTGTCTTCCAAAATATTTTATTCTAATGTTTAGCTCATCTGAGCCAATGGGTTTGTTGAGCTATGGCAGTCATTTGGTGTCCATTATCCATTGTTAGCTTTACACATATAAATCTTCTACTTTGAAACCACAGAACCAAATTAAACCAAAATGGGCTGCGATGGTCCTTGGGTAGTCATTTTTAGCTCACCTGGCCAAAGGCCATGTGAGCTTTTGCCATCACTTGGCGTCCGTCGTACGTCGTAAACTTTCACATTTAAATCTTCTCCTCTTTACTGCAGCTACATGGAAATGAGTAGTTTAACATATATTCCGGGTTTTTCTGTGAAATTTTTCTTGCAGCAGATTTATACCGATTATGCAAATTAGGCATATTTTGATAAAAGATCACATTTAAATCTTTTCCTCTGAAACCACTGAACCAAATTAAACCAAACCTGGCAGGAATGGTCCCTGGGTGGGTCCCTTTCAAAATTGTGTCTGACAGCCCTGCCCTCCATTCAAGATGGCTACTATTACTAAAAATAGAAATTTCTTCAAATTTCTTCAAAAATAACTGCAGCTACTTATATATACATGGCAGTGAGAAGTTTAACATATATTCCCGGTTTTTCTGTGAAATTTTTCTTTCAGTTGATTTATACCGATTATGCAAATTAGGCATATTTTGATATTAGATCACATTTAAATCTTCTCTTCTGAAACCACTGAACCAAATTAAATCAAATTTGGTTGGGTGGGTCCCTTTCAAAATTATGTCTGACAGCCCTGTCCTCCATTCAAGATGGCTGCTGTTACTAAAAATAGAAATTTCTTCAATTGTCCATTGCTGCTTTATTATAAATCAAAATGAGATCAAATTTTAACTGCAGCTACATTGCAGTGAGTAGTTTTACATATAATCCGAGTTTTTCTGTGAAATTTTTCGTTCAGCCGATTTATACAGATTATGCAAATTAGGCATATTTTGATAAAAGATCACATTTAAATCTTCTTCTCTGAAACCGCTGAACCAAATTAAACCAAATTTGGCTGGGATAGTCCTTGGGTAGTCCCATTTCAAATGTGTTCGACAGCCAGGGTTGGCCGGGAAATACCAGTGGCGGGAATTCCCAGTGGTAATTAGCGGGAAATACCGTCTTGGGAAATACTCTAAATTTTAGCTCAAGTGGGAAATACTGGGAAATATGATTTTTAGATGTGATTAATTTTTTCAAAGTTGCTAAAAACTTAACATTTTAACACACAGTGTTGAAAATTACATCAGTTTAATAAATATGGGTATACAGTCCATTACAGGACCATTAAGAAGGACTTCAGGCAACTTTTGAAATTGTAATCTTCATATAAGCATAATATTTATACAAAAGACTTTTATTAAAAACATGTTAAAACTGTCACCACAATTTTATATCTACACTTTTCAGTTCAATCATACAGTTTCAGAGTTTCAATTAATAGCTGATTGTTTTGCCAGGTTGTGTACATGTAATTGTAATCTAATATCCTAAGGGCATTTCCTTTATGCTATAATAATGACTAACTTTTTTAATTTGTTTTTACAAACTAATTAACACATCTTCAATAACCTTTAGAAAAGATTAAAAAAAACAGTTAAGGCATATAACAGTGATCACTCAGTGTTTTAGAATTTATCCTAAGGCTAACAGTTCAGGGAAACTTAAATCCAAATGATAACAGTGATCACTTAGTGATTTAGAATTTATCTTGGGTAAATTATGAAGATTTTACAAACAGATTAACTCAAGTCTATATTATACTCCAAATAAATGTCCTATTTGCTTATTTATCAGAAGATATATCACAATAATCTGGAACTCAAAGAAATTTACACTATGCACAGCAAACAAGTGCACAATGTGTACAGGTTCATGTACCATTAATTTGCAAATTAAGAATCAATCTTATTTACCAGTATTTCCCGCCGTCCTGGGAAATATGAGTATTTCCCGCTTTTTTGCCAACCCTGCCGACAGCTCCACCTTCCATTCAAGATGGCTGCTGTTACTAAAAATAGAAATTTCTTCAATTGTCCATTGCTGCTTTATTAGCTCACGTGACCTGAAAGCTATTGCTACCACTGGTCGTCCGTCTGTCGTTAGCTTTTTGCATTTTAATCAACTCCTCTAAAACCACTGGGCCAATTGCAACCAAACTTTGGTGGAATGGTCCTTGGGTGGCCCCCTTCCAAATTTTTGTCCGGTGATCCCGACTTCCAACCAAGATGGCCACCAAGCTAAAAATAAAGAAAAGGGGGGGATGAAATTTAAAAAAAATCTTCTCCTCTGAAACTACTGAGCCAATCTCAACCAAACTTTGCTGAAATGATCCTTGGGTGGTCCCCTTCCAAAATTGAGTCCGGCATTTCAGACCTCCGACCAAGCTGACCATCACAGCCAAACTTAATTTAACATAGGACCCTATGGGAAATTCCCATAAAAATCTTCTTGTCTGAAACCATATTCTCAATAAGAACTAAATTTTGATGAAATAGTCATTAGATGGTTCTCCTCCAAAAATGTGTCCGGCGGTTTTGCCCTTCGACCAAGATGGCCCCACACAGCCGAACCTAGCTTAACATAGGACCCTATGGGAAATTCACATAAAAATCTTCTCCTCAGAAACCACTGGCCTAATTGCAACCAAACTTTGGTGGAATGATCCTTGGATGGCCCCCTTCCAAAATTGTGTCCGGTGATCCCGACTTCCAACCAAGATGGCCACCAAGCTAAAAATAGAAAAAAGGGGGGATGAAATTTAAAAAAAATCTTTTCCTCTGAAACTACTGAGCCAATCTCAACCAAACTTTGCTGAAATGATCCTTGGGTGGTCCCCTTCCAAAATTGTGTCCGGCATTTCAGACCTCCGACCAAGATGGCCGCCACAGCCAAACTTAATTTAACATAGGACCTTATGGGAAATTCCCATAAAAATCTTCTTGTCTGAAACCATTTTCTCAATAAGAACTAAATTTTGATGAAATAGTCATTGGATGGTTCTTCTCCAAAAATGTGTCCGGCGGTTCGGCCCTTCGATCAAGATGGCCCCACACAGCCGAACTTAACATAGGACCCTATGGGAAATTCACATAAAAATCTTCTCCTCAGAAACCACTGGCCCAATTGCAACCAAACTTTGGTGGAATGATCCTTGGATGGCCCCCTTCCAAAATTGTGTCCGGTGATCCAGACTTCCAACCAAGATGGCCACCAAGCTAAAAATAGAAAAAAGGGGGGATGAAATTAAAAAAAAATCTTCTCCTCGGAAACTACTGAGCCAATCTCAACCAAACTTTGCTGAAATGATCCTTGGGTGGTCCCCTTCCAAAATTGTGTTCGGCATTTCAGACCTCCGACCAAGATGGCCGCCACAGCCAAACTTATTTTAACATAGGACCCTATGGGAAATTCCCATAAAAATCTTCTTGTCTGAAACCATTTGCTCAATAAGAACTAAATTTTGATGAAATAGTCATTAGATGGTTCTCTTCCGAAAATGTGTCCGGCGGTTCGGCCCTTCGACCAAGATGGCCCCCACAGCCGAACTTAGCTTAACATAGGACCCTATGGGAAATTCACATAAAAATCTTCTCCTCAGAAACCACTGGGCCAATTGCAACCAAACTTTGGTGGAATGGTCCTTGGATGGCCCCCTTCCAAAATTGTGTCTGGTGATCCCGACTTCCAACCAAGATGGCCACCAAGCTAAAAATAGAAAATAGGGGGGATGAAATTAAAAAAAAATCTTCTCCTCTGAAACTACTGAGCCAATCTCAACCAAACTTTGCTGAAATGATCCTTGGGTGGTCCCCTTCCAAAATTGTGTCCGGCATTTCAGACCTCCGACCAAGATGACCGCCACAGCCAAACTTAATTTAACATAGGACCCTATGGGAAATTCCCATAAAAATCTTCTTGTCTGAAACCATTTGCTCAATAAGAACTAAATTTTGATGAAATAGTAATTAGATGGTTCTCTTCTGAAAATGTGTCCGGCAGTTTGGCCCTTCGACCAAGATGGCCCCCACAGCCGAACTTAGCTTAACATAGGACCCTATGGGAAATTCACATAAAAATCTTCTTGTCTGGAACCAGTTGCTCAATTGGAACCAAACTTTGATAAAATAGTCATTGGATGGTCCTCTTCCAAAATTGTGTCTGGTGGTCCCGCCCTCTGACCAAGATGGCTGCACAGCTGAACTTAGTTTAACATAGGACCCTATGGGAAATTCACATAAAAACCATCTTGTCTGGAACCAGTAGCTCAATTAGAACCAACTTTGATGGAATAATCTTTGGATGGTCCTCTTCCAAAATTGTGTCAGGCAGTCACGCTCTCCTTTCAAGATGGCCGCCACAGTGCAGTTGCGTTGTTATTGAAAGCAACTTTGATCCAGGTGAGCGATTACAGGCTCCTGGGAGCCTCTGGTTATAAATCAAAATGCTTTACTTTTAACTGCAGCTACATGACAATGAGTAGATTAACATACATTCTGAGTTTTTCTGTGAAATTTTTCTTTCAACTGATTTATACCGATTATACAAATTAGACATTTTGATAAAAGATCACATTTAAATCTTCTCCTCTGAACCAAATTAAAACAAAGTTGGCTGGGATGGTCTTTGGGTGGTCCCCTTTCAATATTGTGTCTGACAGCCCCGCCCTCCATTCAAAATGGCTGCTGTTACTAATAATAGAAATTTCTTTAGTTGTCAATTTCTGCTTTATTACAAATCAAAATGAACTCAAATTTTAGCTGCAGCTACATGGCAATGAGTAGTTTAATATATATTCTGGGTTTTTCTGTGAGATTTTTTCAGCCGGTTTATTCCATTTAGGAATATTATGAGATAAAAATCACATCAAAATCTTTTGCTCAGAAATATGAGTTGAAATGATCTTTGGGTGGCCCACTTTCAAAATTATGTGTAACACCTCCATTTTCTATCAACTTTAGATGTCAAATTGAAAACCAGGTGAGCGATTACAGGCTCCTGGGAGCCTCTAGTTCAAATTTATATCTGATAGCCCTGCACTCCATCCAAGATGGTTGACATATCTAGAAGCTAGGACTATGGTGTTTAATGCCACTTTTAACAATATTTGAGTTATATCATGAATGGGGTTCGAACTCACAACTTTAGTGGTGATAGGCACTGATTGAACAGGTTAGTTGTAAATCCAACTACCATACGATCACGACGGACCCCTGGTTAAAAGGACCCTCATGATTAATAAATCATATATACATAGTTATTTAGAAAAGTATTTTAATTGGAATCGGATGTTAAAATTGTCTTGTATAGTGATGCAGAAGAACCTGGTAAAATTTATAAATATCATTTCTATTAGGACTCTGTATTCTTAATAACAACAATGCTCACTTAGTTCTTTGTGAGGGTTAGCTCACAGATGGAAAACTTTACATGACTTTCACTAAGAGGCAAGATTTAGGCCCATTAAAACTAGTTTGAGCAGCTTTCCTCATTTGGTCCAGATAGGAAAACAAACATGGTAAATTCTTCATTCTGATTAGCTGGATTTTTTTTATTTTCTCCTCTGAGAGTACAAAAACCAATGAATTGTTACTTGTGTATGATTGATGTATGGAGAGCTCTCAACAAATCTTTCTCATTTTGTGCAGATTGACAACTAACATGGCTGCCATAGGCAGTCCTTGTTTTGTTCATAGTCTATATAAACCAGGTGAGAGATACAGACTTTTGAAAGCCTTTTGTTACACATCTCAACATCAGTGCCTATCACAACTAAACTTGCAACATGCAATTTCAAATCCCGCTCATGGCGAGGTGTACTTGATACAACATTATGTGATAAGCGTTTGTCTGTGACTTGCGACAGGTCAGTGGTTTTCTCTGTGTACTCATTTCCTCCACCAATAAAACTGGCTGCCATGATATAACTGAAATATTGTTCAAAGTGATGTTAAACACCATAAACCTTTCAACTCTAGTGAGATAACACCTCCAAATATTCTAGTTTCATTATAAAACTGACAATGAAATGATTTATATAATTTGATAACAGTCAATATATACAAGATAATACAATTCCTCCTTAGGGGTTTTGGCAGATCGTAGGTTTGAGCCAACTGTCAGGTTAAAACCAAAAACTATCAAATCGGCATTTGTTGCTTCTCCACTTAGCACACAGCATTAGGTAGTAAAAGGTTGGCTCTGAATCATGATAATGTGTGAGAGGAGCAATCTCCACTTAGCACACAGCACTAGGTAGTAAAAGGTTGGCTCTGAATCATGATAATGTGTGAGAGGAGCAATCTCCACTTAGCACACAGCATTAGGTAGTAAAAGGTTGGCTCTGAATCATGATAATGTGTGAGAGGAGCAACATGTCTACCTGTAGACTCTTGTTTCAGTCAGCTAGCACTATAAAATCTAACTAAGAATGTTGGTCTAGTACAAAGTAAACATCATCATTGAATCATGATAATGTGTGAGAGGAGCAACATGTCTACCTGTAGACTCTTGTTTCAGTGAGCTAGCACTATACAATCTAACTAAGAATGTTGGTCTAGTACAAAGTGAACATCATCATTGAATCATGATAATGTGTGAGAGGAGCAACATGTCTACCTGTAGACTCTTGTTTCAGTGAGCTAGCACTATAAAATCTAACTAAGAATGTTGGTCTAGTACAAAGTAAACATCATCATTGAATCATGATAATGTGTGAGAGGAGCAACATGTCTACCTGCAGACTCTTGTTTCAGTGAGCTAGCACTATACAATCTAACTAAGAATGTTGGTCTAGTACAAAGTGAACATCATCATTGAATCAGGATAATGTGTGAGAGGAGCAACATGTCTACCTGCAGACTCTTGTTTCAGTGAGCTAGCACTATACAATCTAACTAAGAATGTTGGTCTAGTACAAAGTGAACATCATCATTGAATCATGATAATGTGTGAGAGGAGCAACATGTCTACCTGCAGACTCTTGTTTCAGTGAGCTAGCACTATAAAATCTAACTAAGAATGTTGGTCTAGTACAAAGTGAACATCATCATTGAATCATGATAATGTGTGAGAGGAGCAACATGTCTACCTGTAGACTCTTGTTTCAGTGAGCTAGCACTATAAAATCTAACTAAGAATGTTGGTCTAGTACAAAGTGAACATCATCATTGAATCATGATAATGTGTGAGAGGAGCAACATGTCTACCTGTAGACTCTTGTTTCAGTGAGCTAGCACTATAAAATCTAACTAAGAATGTTGGTCTAGTACAAAGTGAACATCATCATTGAATCATGATAATGTGTGAGAGGAGCAACATGTCTACCTGTAGACTCTTGTTTCAGTGAGCTAGCACTATAAAATCTAACTAAGAATGTTGGTCTAGTACAAAGTGAACATCATCATTGAATCATGATAATGTGTGAGAGGAGCAACATGTCTACCTGTAGACTCTTGTTTCAGTGAGCTAGCACTATAAAATCTAACTAAGAATGTTGGTCTAGTACAAAGTGAACATCATCATTGAATCATGATAATGTGTGAGAGGAGCAACATGTCTACCTGTAGACTCTTGTTTCAGTGAGCTAGCACTATAAAATCTAACTAAGAATGTTGGTCTAGTACAAAGTGAACATCATCATTGAATCATGATAATGTGTGAGAGGAGCAACATGTCTACCTGTAGACTCTTGTTTCAGTGAGCTAGCACTATAAAATCTAACTAAGAATGTTGGTCTAGTACAAAGTGAACATCATCATTGAATCATGATAATGTGTGAGAGGAGCAACATGTCTACCTGTAGACTCTTGTTTCAGTGAGCTAGCACTATAAAATCTAACTAAGAATGTTGGTCTAGTACAAAGTGAACATCATCATTGAATCATGATAATGTGTGAGAGGAGCAACATGTCTACCTGTAGACTCTTGTTTCAGTGAGCTAGCACTATAAAATCTAACTAAGAATGTTGGTCTAGTACAAAGTGAACATCATCATTGAATCATGATAATGTGTGAGAGGAGCAACATGTCTACCTGTAGACTCTTGTTTCAGTGAGCTAGCACTATACAATCTAACTAAGAATGTTGGTCTAGTACAAAGTGAACATCATCATTGAATCATGATAATGTGTGAGAGGAGCAACATGTCTACCTGTAGACTCTTGTTTCAGTGAGCTAGCACTATAAAATCTAACTAAGAATGTTGGTCTAGTACAAAGTAAACATCATCATTGAATCATGATAATGTGTGAGAGGAGCAACATGTCTACCTGCAGACTCTTGTTTCAGTGAGCTAGCACTATAAAATCTAACTAAGAATGTTGGTCTAGTACAAAGTGAACATCATCACTGAATCATGATAATGTGTGAGAGGAGCAACATGTCTACCTGTAGACTCTTGTTTCAGTGAGCTAGCACTATAAAATCTAACTAAGAATGTTGGTCTAGTACAAAGTAAACATCATCATTGAATCATGATAATGTGTGAGAGGAGCAACATGTCTACCTGCAGACTCTTGTTTCAGTGAGCTAGCACTATACAATCTAACTAAGAATGTTGGTCTAGTACAAAGTGAACATCATCATTGAATCAGGATAATGTGTGAGAGGAGCAACATGTCTACCTGCAGACTCTTGTTTCAGTGAGCTAGCACTATAAAATCTAACTAAGAATGTTGGTCTAGTACAAAGTGAACATCATCATTGAATCATGATAATGTGTGAGAGGAGCAACATGTCTACCTGTAGACTCTTGTTTCAGTGAGCTAGCACTATAAAATCTAACTAAGAATGTTGGTCTAGTACAAAGTGAACATCATCATTGAATCATGATAATGTGTGAGAGGAGCAACATGTCTACCTGTAGACTCTTGTTTCAGTGAGCTAGCACTATAAAATCTAACTAAGAATGTTGGTCTAGTACAAAGTAAACATCATCATTGAATCATGATAATGTGTGAGAGGAGCAACATGTCTACCTGTAGACTCTTGTTTCAGTGAGCTAGCACTATAAAATCTAACTAAGAATGTTGGTCTAGTACAAAGTGAACATCATCATTGAATCAGGATAATGTGTGAGAGGAGCAACATGTCTACCTGTAGACTGTTGTTTCAGTGAGCTAGCACTATAAAATCTAACTAAGAATGTTGGTCTAGTACAAAGTAAACATCATCATTGAATCATGATAATGTGTGAGAGGAGCAACATGTCTACCTGCAGACTCTTGTTTCAGTGAGCTAGCACTATAAAATCTAACTAAGAATGTTGGTCTAGTACAAAGTGAACATCATCATTGAATCATGATAATGTGTGAGAGGAGCAACATGTTTACCTGTAGACTGTTGTGTCAGTGAGCTAGCACTATAAAATCTAACTAAGAATGTTGGTCTAGTACAAAGTGAACATCATCATTGAATCATGATAATGTGTGAGAGGAGCAACATGTCTACCTGCAGACTCTTGTTTCAGTGAGCTAGCACTATAAAATCTAACTAAGAATGTTGGTCTAGTACAAAGTGAACATCATCATTGAATCAGGATAATGTGTGAGAGGAGCAACATGTCTACCTGCAGACTCTTGTTTCAGTGAGCTAGCACTATAAAATCTAACTAAGAATGTTGGTCTAGTACAAAGTGAACATCATCATTGAATCATGATAATGTGTGAGAGGAGCAACATGTCTACCTGTAGACTCTTGTTTCAGTGAGCTAGCACTATACAATCTAACTAAGAATGTTGGTCTAGTACAAAGTGAACATCATCATTGAATCAGGATAATGTGTGAGAGGAGCAACATGTCTACCTGCAGACTCTTGTTTCAGTGAGCTAGCACTATACAATCTAACTAAGAATGTTGGTCTAGTACAAAGTGAACATCATCATTGAATCATGATAATGTGTGAGAGGAGCAACATGCTTACCTGTAGACTCTTGTTTCAGTGAGCTAGCACTATACAATCTAACTAAGAATGTTGGTCTAGTACAAAGTGAACATCATCATTGAATCATGATAATGTGTGAGAGGAGCAACATGTCTACCTGCAGACTGTTGTTTCAGTGAGCTAGCACTATAAAATCTAACTAAGAATGTTGGTCTAGTACAAAGTGAACATCATCATTGAATCATGATAATGTGTGAGAGGAGCAACATGTTTACCTGCAGACTCTTGTTTCAGTGAGCTAGCACTATACAATCTAACTAAGAATGTTGGTCTAGTACAAAGTGAACATCATCATTGAATCATGATAATGTGTGAGAGGAGCAACATGTTTACCTGCAGACTGTTGTTTCAGTGAGCTAGCACTATACAATCTAACTAAGAATGTTGGTCTAGTACAACGTGAACATCATCACTGAATCATGATAATGTGTGAGAGGAGCAACATGTCTACCTGTAGACTCTTGTTTCAGTGAGCTAGCACTATAAAATCTAACTAAGAATGTTGGTCTAGTACAAAGTAAACATCATCATTGAATCATGATAATGTGTGAGAGGAGCAACATGTCTACCTGTAGACTCTTGTTTCAGTGAGCTAGCACTATACAATCTAACTAAGAATGTTGGTCTAGTACAAAGTGAACATCATCATTGAATCATGATAATGTGTGAGAGGAGCAACATGTTTACCTGTAGACTGTTGTTTCAGTGAGCTAGCACTATAAAATCTAACTAAGAATGTTGGTCTAGTACAAAGTAAACATCATCATTGAATCATGATAATGTGTGAGAGGAGCAACATGTCTACCTGCAGACTCTTGTTTCAGTGAGCTAGCACTATACAATCTAACTAAGAATGTTGGTCTAGTACAAAGTGAACATCATCATTGAATCAGGATAATGTGTGAGAGGAGCAACATGTCTACCTGCAGACTCTTGTTTCAGTGAGCTAGCACTATAAAATCTAACTAAGAATGTTGGTCTAGTACAAAGTGAACATCATCATTGAATCATGATAATGTGTGAGAGGAGCAACATGTCTACCTGTAGACTCTTGTTTCAGTGAGCTAGCACTATAAAATCTAACTAAGAATGTTGGTCTAGTACAAAGTGAACATCATCATTGAATCATGATAATGTGTGAGAGGAGCAACATGTCTACCTGTAGACTCTTGTTTCAGTGAGCTAGCACTATAAAATCTAACTAAGAATGTTGGTCTAGTACAAAGTAAACATCATCATTGAATCATGATAATGTGTGAGAGGAGCAACATGTCTACCTGCAGACTCTTGTTTCAGTGAGCTAGCACTATAAAATCTAACTAAGAATGTTGGTCTAGTACAAAGTGAACATCATCACTGAATCATGATAATGTGTGAGAGGAGCAACATGTCTACCTGTAGACTCTTGTTTCAGTGAGCTAGCACTATAAAATCTAACTAAGAATGTTGGTCTAGTACAAAGTAAACATCATCATTGAATCATGATAATGTGTGAGAGGAGCAACATGTCTACCTGCAGACTCTTGTTTCAGTGAGCTAGCACTATACAATCTAACTAAGAATGTTGGTCTAGTACAAAGTGAACATCATCATTGAATCAGGATAATGTGTGAGAGGAGCAACATGTCTACCTGCAGACTCTTGTTTCAGTGAGCTAGCACTATAAAATCTAACTAAGAATGTTGGTCTAGTACAAAGTGAACATCATCATTGAATCATGATAATGTGTGAGAGGAGCAACATGTCTACCTGTAGACTCTTGTTTCAGTGAGCTAGCACTATAAAATCTAACTAAGAATGTTGGTCTAGTACAAAGTGAACATCATCATTGAATCATGATAATGTGTGAGAGGAGCAACATGTCTACCTGTAGACTCTTGTTTCAGTGAGCTAGCACTATAAAATCTAACTAAGAATGTTGGTCTAGTACAAAGTAAACATCATCATTGAATCATGATAATGTGTGAGAGGAGCAACATGTCTACCTGTAGACTCTTGTTTCAGTGAGCTAGCACTATAAAATCTAACTAAGAATGTTGGTCTAGTACAAAGTGAACATCATCATTGAATCAGGATAATGTGTGAGAGGAGCAACATGTCTACCTGTAGACTGTTGTTTCAGTGAGCTAGCACTATAAAATCTAACTAAGAATGTTGGTCTAGTACAAAGTAAACATCATCATTGAATCATGATAATGTGTGAGAGGAGCAACATGTCTACCTGCAGACTCTTGTTTCAGTGAGCTAGCACTATAAAATCTAACTAAGAATGTTGGTCTAGTACAAAGTGAACATCATCATTGAATCATGATAATGTGTGAGAGGAGCAACATGTTTACCTGTAGACTGTTGTGTCAGTGAGCTAGCACTATAAAATCTAACTAAGAATGTTGGTCTAGTACAAAGTGAACATCATCATTGAATCATGATAATGTGTAAGAGGAGCAACATGTCTACCTGCAGACTCTTGTTTCAGTGAGCTAGCACTATAAAATCTAACTAAGAATGTTGGTCTAGTACAAAGTGAACATCATCATTGAATCAGGATAATGTGTGAGAGGAGCAACATGTCTACCTGCAGACTCTTGTTTCAGTGAGCTAGCACTATAAAATCTAACTAAGAATGTTGGTCTAGTACAAAGTGAACATCATCATTGAATCATGATAATGTGTGAGAGGAGCAACATGTCTACCTGTAGACTCTTGTTTCAGTGAGCTAGCACTATACAATCTAACTAAGAATGTTGGTCTAGTACAAAGTGAACATCATCATTGAATCAGGATAATGTGTGAGAGGAGCAACATGTCTACCTGCAGACTCTTGTTTCAGTGAGCTAGCACTATACAATCTAACTAAGAATGTTGGTCTAGTACAAAGTGAACATCATCATTGAATCATGATAATGTGTGAGAGGAGCAACATGCTTACCTGTAGACTCTTGTTTCAGTGAGCTAGCACTATACAATCTAACTAAGAATGTTGGTCTAGTACAAAGTGAACATCATCATTGAATCATGATAATGTGTGAGAGGAGCAACATGTCTACCTGCAGACTGTTGTTTCAGTGAGCTAGCACTATAAAATCTAACTAAGAATGTTGGTCTAGTACAAAGTGAACATCATCATTGAATCATGATAATGTGTGAGAGGAGCAACATGTTTACCTGCAGACTCTTGTTTCAGTGAGCTAGCACTATACAATCTAACTAAGAATGTTGGTCTAGTACAAAGTGAACATCATCATTGAATCATGATAATGTGTGAGAGGAGCAACATGTTTACCTGCAGACTGTTGTTTCAGTGAGCTAGCACTATACAATCTAACTAAGAATGTTGGTCTAGTACAACGTGAACATCATCACTGAATCATGATAATGTGTGAGAGGAGCAACATGTCTACCTGTAGACTCTTGTTTCAGTGAGCTAGCACTATAAAATCTAACTAAGAATGTTGGTCTAGTACAAAGTAAACATCATCATTGAATCATGATAATGTGTGAGAGGAGCAACATGTCTACCTGTAGACTCTTGTTTCAGTGAGCTAGCACTATACAATCTAACTAAGAATGTTGGTCTAGTACAAAGTGAACATCATCATTGAATCATGATAATGTGTGAGAGGAGCAACATGTTTACCTGTAGACTGTTGTTTCAGTGAGCTAGCACTATAAAATCTAACTAAGAATGTTGGTCTAGTACAAAGTAAACATCATCATTGAATCATGATAATGTGTGAGAGGAGCAACATGTCTACCTGCAGACTCTTGTTTCAGTGAGCTAGCACTATACAATCTAACTAAGAATGTTGGTCTAGTACAAAGTGAACATCATCATTGAATCAGGATAATGTGTGAGAGGAGCAACATGTCTACCTGCAGACTCTTGTTTCAGTGAGCTAGCACTATAAAATCTAACTAAGAATGTTGGTCTAGTACAAAGTGAACATCATCATTGAATCATGATAATGTGTGAGAGGAGCAACATGTCTACCTGTAGACTCTTGTTTCAGTGAGCTAGCACTATAAAATCTAACTAAGAATGTTGGTCTAGTACAAAGTGAACATCATCATTGAATCATGATAATGTGTGAGAGGAGCAACATGTCTACCTGTAGACTCTTGTTTCAGTGAGCTAGCACTATAAAATCTAACTAAGAATGTTGGTCTAGTACAAAGTAAACATCATCATTGAATCATGATAATGTGTGAGAGGAGCAACATGTCTACCTGTAGACTCTTGTTTCAGTGAGCTAGCACTATAAAATCTAACTAAGAATGTTGGTCTAGTACAAAGTGAACATCATCATTGAATCAGGATAATGTGTGAGAGGAGCAACATGTCTACCTGTAGACTGTTGTTTCAGTGAGCTAGCACTATAAAATCTAACTAAGAATGTTGGTCTAGTACAAAGTAAACATCATCATTGAATCATGATAATGTGTGAGAGGAGCAACATGTCTACCTGCAGACTCTTGTTTCAGTGAGCTAGCACTATAAAATCTAACTAAGAATGTTGGTCTAGTACAAAGTGAACATCATCATTGAATCATGATAATGTGTGAGAGGAGCAACATGTTTACCTGTAGACTGTTGTGTCAGTGAGCTAGCACTATAAAATCTAACTAAGAATGTTGTTCTAGTACAAAGTGAACATCATCATTGAATCATGATAATGTGTGAGAGGAGCAACATGTCTACCTGCAGACTCTTGTTTCAGTGAGCTAGCACTATAAAATCTAACTAAGAATGTTGGTCTAGTACAAAGTGAACATCATCATTGAATCAGGATAATGTGTGAGAGGAGCAACATGTCTACCTGCAGACTCTTGTTTCAGTGAGCTAGCACTATAAAATCTAACTAAGAATGTTGGTCTAGTACAAAGTGAACATCATCATTGAATCATGATAATGTGTGAGAGGAGCAACATGTCTACCTGTAGACTCTTGTTTCAGTGAGCTAGCACTATACAATCTAACTAAGAATGTTGGTCTAGTACAAAGTAAACATCATCATTGAATCAGGATAATGTGTGAGAGGAGCAACATGTCTACCTGCAGACTCTTGTTTCAGTGAGCTAGCACTATACAATCTAACTAAGAATGTTGGTCTAGTACAAAGTGAACATCATCATTGAATCAGGATAATGTGTGAGAGGAGCAACATGTTTACCTGTAGACTCTTGTTTCAGTGAGCTAGCACTATACAATCTAACTAAGAATGTTGGTCTAGTACAAAGTGAACATCATCATTGAATCATGATAATGTGTGAGAGGAGCAACATGTCTACCTGCAGACTCTTGTTTCAGTGAGCTAGCACTATAAAATCTAACTAAGAATGTTGGTCTAGTACAAAGTGAACATCATCATTGAATCAGGATAATGTGTGAGAGGAGCAACATGTCTACCTGTAGACTGTTGTTTCAGTGAGCTAGCACTATAAAATCTAACTAAGAATGTTGGTCTAGTACAAAGTAAACATCATCATTGAATCATGATAATGTGTGAGAGGAGCAACATGTCTACCTGCAGACTCTTGTTTCAGTGAGCTAGCACTATAAAATCTAACTAAGAATGTTGGTCTAGTACAAAGTGAACATCATCATTGAATCATGATAATGTGTGAGAGGAGCAACATGTTTACCTGTAGACTGTTGTGTCAGTGAGCTAGCACTATAAAATCTAACTAAGAATGTTGGTCTAGTACAAAGTGAACATCATCATTGAATCATGATAATGTGTGAGAGGAGCAACATGTCTACCTGCAGACTCTTGTTTCAGTGAGCTAGCACTATAAAATCTAACTAAGAATGTTGGTCTAGTACAAAGTGAACATCATCATTGAATCAGGATAATGTGTGAGAGGAGCAACATGTCTACCTGCAGACTCTTGTTTCAGTGAGCTAGCACTATAAAATCTAACTAAGAATGTTGGTCTAGTACAAAGTGAACATCATCATTGAATCATGATAATGTGTGAGAGGAGCAACATGTCTACCTGTAGACTCTTGTTTCAGTGAGCTAGCACTATACAATCTAACTAAGAATGTTGGTCTAGTACAAAGTAAACATCATCATTGAATCAGGATAATGTGTGAGAGGAGCAACATGTCTACCTGCAGACTCTTGTTTCAGTGAGCTAGCACTATACAATCTAACTAAGAATGTTGGTCTAGTACAAAGTGAACATCATCATTGAATCATGATAATGTGTGAGAGGAGCAACATGTCTACCTGCAGACTGTTGTTTCAGTGAGCTAGCACTATACAATCTAACTAAGAATGTTGGTCTAGTACAAAGTGAACATCATCATTGAATCATGATAATGTGTGAGAGGAGCAACATGTTTACCTGCAGACTCTTGTTTCAGTGAGCTAGCACTATACAATCTAACTAAGAATGTTGGTCTAGTACAAAGTGAACATCATCATTGAATCATGATAATGTGTGAGAGGAGCAACATGTTTACCTGCAGACTGTTGTTTCAGTGAGCTAGCACTATACAATCTAACTAAGAATGTTGGTCTAGTACAAAGTGAACATCATCACTGAATCATGATAATGTGTGAGAGGAGCAACATGTCTACCTGTAGACTCTTGTTTCAGTGAGCTAGCACTATAAAATCTAACTAAGAATGTTGGTCTAGTACAAAGTAAACATCATCATTGAATCATGATAATGTGTGAGAGGAGCAACATGTCTACCTGTAGACTCTTGTTTCAGTGAGCTAGCACTATACAATCTAACTAAGAATGTTGGTCTAGTACAAAGTGAACATCATCATTGAATCATGATAATGTGTGAGAGGAGCAACATGTTTACCTGTAGACTGTTGTTTCAGTGAGCTAGCACTATAAAATCTAACTAAGAATGTTGGTCTAGTACAAAGTAAACATCATCATTGAATCATGATAATGTGTGAGAGGAGCAACATGTCTACCTGCAGACTCTTGTTTCAGTGAGCTAGCACTATAAAATCTAACTAAGAATGTTGGTCTAGTACAAAGTGAACATCATCATTGAATCATGATAATGTGTGAGAGGAGCAACATGTCTACCTGTAGACTCTTGTTTCAGTGAGCTAGCACTATAAAATCTAACTAAGAATGTTGGTCTAGTACAAAGTGAACATCATCATTGAATCATGATAATGTGTGAGAGGAGCAACATGTCTACCTGTAGACTCTTGTTTCAGTGAGCTAGCACTATAAAATCTAACTAAGAATGTTGGTCTAGTACAAAGTGAACATCATCATTGAATCATGATAATGTGTGAGAGGAGCAACATGTCTACCTGTAGACTCTTGTTTCAGTGAGCTAGCACTATAAAATCTAACTAAGAATGTTGGTCTAGTACAAAGTGAACATCATCATTGAATCATGATAATGTGTGAGAGGAGCAACATGTCTACCTGTAGACTCTTGTTTCAGTGAGCTAGCACTATAAAATCTAACTAAGAATGTTGGTCTAGTACAAAGTGAACATCATCATTGAATCATGATAATGTGTGAGAGGAGCAACATGTCTACCTGTAGACTCTTGTTTCAGTGAGCTAGCACTATACAATCTAACTAAGAATGTTGGTCTAGTACAAAGTGAACATCATCATTGAATCATGATAATGTGTGAGAGGAGCAACATGTCTACCTGTAGACTCTTGTTTCAGTGAGCTAGCACTATACAATCTAACTAAGAATGTTGGTCTAGTACAAAGTAAACATCATCATTGAATCATGATAATGTGTGAGAGGAGCAACATGTCTACCTGCAGACTCTTGTTTCAGTGAGCTAGCACTATAAAATCTAACTAAGAATGTTGGTCTAGTACAAAGTGAACATCATCACTGAATCATGATAATGTGTGAGAGGAGCAACATGTCTACCTGTAGACTCTTGTTTCAGTGAGCTAGCACTATACAATCTAACTAAGAATGTTGGTCTAGTACAAAGTAAACATCATCATTGAATCAGGATAATGTGTGAGAGGAGCAACATGTCTACCTGCAGACTCTTGTTTCAGTGAGCTAGCACTATACAATCTAACTAAGAATGTTGGTCTAGTACAAAGTGAACATCATCATTGAATCATGATAATGTGTGAGAGGAGCAACATGTCTACCTGCAGACTGTTGTTTCAGTGAGCTAGCACTATACAATCTAACTAAGAATGTTGGTCTAGTACAAAGTGAACATCATCATTGAATCATGATAATGTGTGAGAGGAGCAACATGTTTACCTGCAGACTCTTGTTTCAGTGAGCTAGCACTATACAATCTAACTAAGAATGTTGGTCTAGTACAAAGTGAACATCATCATTGAATCATGATAATGTGTGAGAGGAGCAACATGTTTACCTGCAGACTGTTGTTTCAGTGAGCTAGCACTATACAATCTAACTAAGAATGTTGGTCTAGTACAAAGTGAACATCATCACTGAATCATGATAATGTGTGAGAGGAGCAACATGTCTACCTGTAGACTCTTGTTTCAGTGAGCTAGCACTATAAAATCTAACTAAGAATGTTGGTCTAGTACAAAGTAAACATCATCATTGAATCATGATAATGTGTGAGAGGAGCAACATGTCTACCTGTAGACTCTTGTTTCAGTGAGCTAGCACTATACAATCTAACTAAGAATGTTGGTCTAGTACAAAGTGAACATCATCATTGAATCATGATAATGTGTGAGAGGAGCAACATGTTTACCTGTAGACTGTTGTTTCAGTGAGCTAGCACTATAAAATCTAACTAAGAATGTTGGTCTAGTACAAAGTAAACATCATCATTGAATCATGATAATGTGTGAGAGGAGCAACATGTCTACCTGCAGACTCTTGTTTCAGTGAGCTAGCACTATAAAATCTAACTAAGAATGTTGGTCTAGTACAAAGTGAACATCATCATTGAATCATGATAATGTGTGAGAGGAGCAACATGTCTACCTGTAGACTCTTGTTTCAGTGAGCTAGCACTATAAAATCTAACTAAGAATGTTGGTCTAGTACAAAGTGAACATCATCATTGAATCATGATAATGTGTGAGAGGAGCAACATGTCTACCTGTAGACTCTTGTTTCAGTGAGCTAGCACTATAAAATCTAACTAAGAATGTTGGTCTAGTACAAAGTGAACATCATCATTGAATCATGATAATGTGTGAGAGGAGCAACATGTCTACCTGTAGACTCTTGTTTCAGTGAGCTAGCACTATAAAATCTAACTAAGAATGTTGGTCTAGTACAAAGTGAACATCATCATTGAATCATGATAATGTGTGAGAGGAGCAACATGTCTACCTGTAGACTCTTGTTTCAGTGAGCTAGCACTATAAAATCTAACTAAGAATGTTGGTCTAGTACAAAGTGAACATCATCATTGAATCATGATAATGTGTGAGAGGAGCAACATGTCTACCTGTAGACTCTTGTTTCAGTGAGCTAGCACTATACAATCTAACTAAGAATGTTGGTCTAGTACAAAGTGAACATCATCATTGAATCATGATAATGTGTGAGAGGAGCAACATGTCTACCTGTAGACTCTTGTTTCAGTGAGCTAGCACTATACAATCTAACTAAGAATGTTGGTCTAGTACAAAGTAAACATCATCATTGAATCATGATAATGTGTGAGAGGAGCAACATGTCTACCTGCAGACTCTTGTTTCAGTGAGCTAGCACTATAAAATCTAACTAAGAATGTTGGTCTAGTACAAAGTGAACATCATCACTGAATCATGATAATGTGTGAGAGGAGCAACATGTCTACCTGTAGACTCTTGTTTCAGTGAGCTAGCACTATAAAATCTAACTAAGAATGTTGGTCTAGTACAAAGTAAACATCATCATTGAATCATGATAATGTGTGAGAGGAGCAACATGTCTACCTGCAGACTCTTGTTTCAGTGAGCTAGCACTATACAATCTAACTAAGAATGTTGGTCTAGTACAAAGTGAACATCATCATTGAATCAGGATAATGTGTGAGAGGAGCAACATGTCTACCTGCAGACTCTTGTTTCAGTGAGCTAGCACTATAAAATCTAACTAAGAATGTTGGTCTAGTACAAAGTGAACATCATCATTGAATCATGATAATGTGTGAGAGGAGCAACATGTCTACCTGTAGACTCTTGTTTCAGTGAGCTAGCACTATAAAATCTAACTAAGAATGTTGGTCTAGTACAAAGTGAACATCATCATTGAATCATGATAATGTGTGAGAGGAGCAACATGTCTACCTGTAGACTCTTGTTTCAGTGAGCTAGCACTATAAAATCTAACTAAGAATGTTGGTCTAGTACAAAGTAAACATCATCATTGAATCATGATAATGTGTGAGAGGAGCAACATGTCTACCTGTAGACTCTTGTTTCAGTGAGCTAGCACTATAAAATCTAACTAAGAATGTTGGTCTAGTACAAAGTGAACATCGTCATTGAATCAGGATAATGTGTGAGAGGAGCAACATGTCTACCTGTAGACTCTTGTTTCAGTGAGCTAGCACTATAAAATCTAACTAAGAATGTTGGTCTAGTACAAAGTAAACATCATCATTGAATCATGATAATGTGTGAGAGGAGCAACATGTCTACCTGCAGACTCTTGTTTCAGTGAGCTAGCACTATAAAATCTAACTAAGAATGTTGGTCTAGTACAAAGTGAACATCATCATTGAATCATGATAATGTGTGAGAGGAGCAACATGTTTACCTGTAGACTGTTGTTTCAGTGAGCTAGCACTATAAAATCTAACTAAGAATGTTGGTCTAGTACAAAGTGAACATCATCATTGAATCATGATAATGTGTGAGAGGAGCAACATGTCTACCTGCAGACTCTTGTTTCAGTGAGCTAGCACTATAAAATCTAACTAAGAATGTTGGTCTAGTACAAAGTGAACATCATCATTGAATCAGGATAATGTGTGAGAGGAGCAACATGTCTACCTGCAGACTCTTGTTTCAGTGAGCTAGCACTATAAAATCTAACTAAGAATGTTGGTCTAGTACAAAGTGAACATCATCATTGAATCATGATAATGTGTGAGAGGAGCAACATGTCTACCTGTAGACTCTTGTTTCAGTGAGCTAGCACTATACAATCTAACTAAGAATGTTGGTCTAGTACAAAGTGAACATCATCATTGAATCAGGATAATGTGTGAGAGGAGCAACATGTCTACCTGCAGACTCTTGTTTCAGTGAGCTAGCACTATACAATCTAACTAAGAATGTTGGTCTAGTACAAAGTGAACATCATCATTGAATCAGGATAATGTGTGAGAGGAGCAACATGCTTACCTGTAGACTCTTGTTTCAGTGAGCTAGCACTATACAATCTAACTAAGAATGTTGGTCTAGTACAAAGTGAACATCATCATTGAATCATGATAATGTGTGAGAGGAGCAACATGTCTACCTGCAGACTGTTGTTTCAGTGAGCTAGCACTATAAAATCTAACTAAGAATGTTGGTCTAGTACAAAGTGAACATCATCATTGAATCATGATAATGTGTGAGAGGAGCAACATGTTTACCTGCAGACTCTTGTTTCAGTGAGCTAGCACTATACAATCTAACTAAGAATGTTGGTCTAGTACAAAGTGAACATCATCATTGAATCATGATAATGTGTGAGAGGAGCAACATGTTTACCTGCAGACTGTTGTTTCAGTGAGCTAGCACTATACAATCTAACTAAGAATGTTGGTCTAGTACAAAGTGAACATCATCACTGAATCATGATAATGTGTGAGAGGAGCAACATGTCTACCTGTAGACTCTTGTTTCAGTGAGCTAGCACTATAAAATCTAACTAAGAATGTTGGTCTAGTACAAAGTAAACATCATCATTGAATCATGATAATGTGTGAGAGGAGCAACATGTCTACCTGTAGACTCTTGTTTCAGTGAGCTAGCACTATACAATCTAACTAAGAATGTTGGTCTAGTACAAAGTGAACATCATCATTGAATCATGATAATGTGTGAGAGGAGCAACATGTTTACCTGTAGACTGTTGTTTCAGTGAGCTAGCACTATAAAATCTAACTAAGAATGTTGGTCTAGTACAAAGTAAACATCATCATTGAATCATGATAATGTGTGAGAGGAGCAACATGTCTACCTGCAGACTCTTGTTTCAGTGAGCTAGCACTATACAATCTAACTAAGAATGTTGGTCTAGTACAAAGTGAACATCATCATTGAATCAGGATAATGTGTGAGAGGAGCAACATGTCTACCTGCAGACTCTTGTTTCAGTGAGCTAGCACTATAAAATCTAACTAAGAATGTTGGTCTAGTACAAAGTGAACATCATCATTGAATCATGATAATGTGTGAGAGGAGCAACATGTCTACCTGTAGACTCTTGTTTCAGTGAGCTAGCACTATAAAATCTAACTAAGAATGTTGGTCTAGTACAAAGTGAACATCATCATTGAATCATGATAATGTGTGAGAGGAGCAACATGTCTACCTGTAGACTCTTGTTTCAGTGAGCTAGCACTATAAAATCTAACTAAGAATGTTGGTCTAGTACAAAGTAAACATCATCATTGATTCATGATAATGTGTGAGAGGAGCAACATGTCTACCTGTAGACTCTTGTTTCAGTGAGCTAGCACTATAAAATCTAACTAAGAATGTTGGTCTAGTACAAAGTGAACATCATCATTGAATCAGGATAATGTGTGAGAGGAGCAACATGTCTACCTGTAGACTGTTGTTTCAGTGAGCTAGCACTATAAAATCTAACTAAGAATGTTGGTCTAGTACAAAGTAAACATCATCATTGAATCATGATAATGTGTGAGAGGAGCAACATGTCTACCTGCAGACTCTTGTTTCAGTGAGCTAGCACTATAAAATCTAACTAAGAATGTTGGTCTAGTACAAAGTGAACATCATCATTGAATCATGATAATGTGTGAGAGGAGCAACATGTCTACCTGCAGACTCTTGTTTCAGTGAGCTAGCACTATAAAATCTAACTAAGAATGTTGGTCTAGTACAAAGTGAACATCATCATTGAATCAGGATAATGTGTGAGAGGAGCAACATGTCTACCTGCAGACTCTTGTTTCAGTGAGCTAGCACTATAAAATCTAACTAAGAATGTTGGTCTAGTACAAAGTGAACATCATCATTGAATCATGATAATGTGTGAGAGGAGCAACATGTCTACCTGTAGACTCTTGTTTCAGTGAGCTAGCACTATACAATCTAACTAAGAATGTTGGTCTAGTACAAAGTAAACATCATCATTGAATCAGGATAATGTGTGAGAGGAGCAACATGTCTACCTGCAGACTCTTGTTTCAGTGAGCTAGCACTATACAATCTAACTAAGAATGTTGGTCTAGTACAAAGTGAACATCATCATTGAATCAGGATAATGTGTGAGAGGAGCAACATGTTTACCTGTAGACTCTTGTTTCAGTGAGCTAGCACTATACAATCTAACTAAGAATGTTGGTCTAGTACAAAGTGAACATCATCATTGAATCATGATAATGTGTGAGAGGAGCAACATGTCTACCTGCAGACTCTTGTTTCAGTGAGCTAGCACTATAAAATCTAACTAAGAATGTTGGTCTAGTACAAAGTGAACATCATCATTGAATCAGGATAATGTGTGAGAGGAGCAACATGTCTACCTGTAGACTGTTGTTTCAGTGAGCTAGCACTATAAAATCTAACTAAGAATGTTGGTCTAGTACAAAGTAAACATCATCATTGAATCATGATAATGTGTGAGAGGAGCAACATGTCTACCTGCAGACTCTTGTTTCAGTGAGCTAGCACTATAAAATCTAACTAAGAATGTTGGTCTAGTACAAAGTGAACATCATCATTGAATCATGATAATGTGTGAGAGGAGCAACATGTTTACCTGTAGACTGTTGTGTCAGTGAGCTAGCACTATAAAATCTAACTAAGAATGTTGGTCTAGTACAAAGTGAACATCATCATTGAATCATGATAATGTGTGAGAGGAGCAACATGTCTACCTGCAGACTCTTGTTTCAGTGAGCTAGCACTATAAAATCTAACTAAGAATGTTGGTCTAGTACAAAGTGAACATCATCATTGAATCAGGATAATGTGTGAGAGGAGCAACATGTCTACCTGCAGACTCTTGTTTCAGTGAGCTAGCACTATAAAATCTAACTAAGAATGTTGGTCTAGTACAAAGTGAACATCATCATTGAATCATGATAATGTGTGAGAGGAGCAACATGTCTACCTGTAGACTCTTGTTTCAGTGAGCTAGCACTATACAATCTAACTAAGAATGTTGGTCTAGTACAAAGTAAACATCATCATTGAATCAGGATAATGTGTGAGAGGAGCAACATGTCTACCTGCAGACTCTTGTTTCAGTGAGCTAGCACTATACAATCTAACTAAGAATGTTGGTCTAGTACAAAGTGAACATCATCATTGAATCATGATAATGTGTGAGAGGAGCAACATGTCTACCTGCAGACTGTTGTTTCAGTGAGCTAGCACTATACAATCTAACTAAGAATGTTGGTCTAGTACAAAGTGAACATCATCATTGAATCATGATAATGTGTGAGAGGAGCAACATGTTTACCTGCAGACTCTTGTTTCAGTGAGCTAGCACTATACAATCTAACTAAGAATGTTGGTCTAGTACAAAGTGAACATCATCATTGAATCATGATAATGTGTGAGAGGAGCAACATGTTTACCTGCAGACTGTTGTTTCAGTGAGCTAGCACTATACAATCTAACTAAGAATGTTGGTCTAGTACAAAGTGAACATCATCACTGAATCATGATAATGTGTGAGAGGAGCAACATGTCTACCTGTAGACTCTTGTTTCAGTGAGCTAGCACTATAAAATCTAACTAAGAATGTTGGTCTAGTACAAAGTAAACATCATCATTGAATCATGATAATGTGTGAGAGGAGCAACATGTCTACCTGTAGACTCTTGTTTCAGTGAGCTAGCACTATACAATCTAACTAAGAATGTTGGTCTAGTACAAAGTGAACATCATCATTGAATCATGATAATGTGTGAGAGGAGCAACATGTTTACCTGTAGACTGTTGTTTCAGTGAGCTAGCACTATAAAATCTAACTAAGAATGTTGGTCTAGTACAAAGTAAACATCATCATTGAATCATGATAATGTGTGAGAGGAGCAACATGTCTACCTGCAGACTCTTGTTTCAGTGAGCTAGCACTATACAATCTAACTAAGAATGTTGGTCTAGTACAAAGTGAACATCATCATTGAATCAGGATAATGTGTGAGAGGAGCAACATGTCTACCTGCAGACTCTTGTTTCAGTGAGCTAGCACTATAAAATCTAACTAAGAATGTTGGTCTAGTACAAAGTGAACATCATCATTGAATCATGATAATGTGTGAGAGGAGCAACATGTCTACCTGTAGACTCTTGTTTCAGTGAGCTAGCACTATAAAATCTAACTAAGAATGTTGGTCTAGTACAAAGTGAACATCATCATTGAATCATGATAATGTGTGAGAGGAGCAACATGTCTACCTGTAGACTCTTGTTTCAGTGAGCTAGCACTATAAAATCTAACTAAGAATGTTGGTCTAGTACAAAGTAAACATCATCATTGAATCATGATAATGTGTGAGAGGAGCAACATGTCTACCTGTAGACTCTTGTTTCAGTGAGCTAGCACTATAAAATCTAACTAAGAATGTTGGTCTAGTACAAAGTGAACATCATCATTGAATCAGGATAATGTGTGAGAGGAGCAACATGTCTACCTGTAGACTGTTGTTTCAGTGAGCTAGCACTATAAAATCTAACTAAGAATGTTGGTCTAGTACAAAGTAAACATCATCATTGAATCATGATAATGTGTGAGAGGAGCAACATGTCTACCTGCAGACTCTTGTTTCAGTGAGCTAGCACTATAAAATCTAACTAAGAATGTTGGTCTAGTACAAAGTGAACATCATCATTGAATCATGATAATGTGTGAGAGGAGCAACATGTTTACCTGTAGACTGTTGTGTCAGTGAGCTAGCACTATAAAATCTAACTAAGAATGTTGGTCTAGTACAAAGTGAACATCATCATTGAATCATGATAATGTGTGAGAGGAGCAACATGTCTACCTGCAGACTCTTGTTTCAGTGAGCTAGCACTATAAAATCTAACTAAGAATGTTGGTCTAGTACAAAGTGAACATCATCATTGAATCAGGATAATGTGTGAGAGGAGCAACATGTCTACCTGCAGACTCTTGTTTCAGTGAGCTAGCACTATAAAATCTAACTAAGAATGTTGGTCTAGTACAAAGTGAACATCATCATTGAATCATGATAATGTGTGAGAGGAGCAACATGTCTACCTGTAGACTCTTGTTTCAGTGAGCTAGCACTATACAATCTAACTAAGAATGTTGGTCTAGTACAAAGTAAACATCATCATTGAATCAGGATAATGTGTGAGAGGAGCAACATGTCTACCTGCAGACTCTTGTTTCAGTGAGCTAGCACTATACAATCTAACTAAGAATGTTGGTCTAGTACAAAGTGAACATCATCATTGAATCAGGATAATGTGTGAGAGGAGCAACATGTTTACCTGTAGACTCTTGTTTCAGTGAGCTAGCACTATACAATCTAACTAAGAATGTTGGTCTAGTACAAAGTGAACATCATCATTGAATCATGATAATGTGTGAGAGGAGCAACATGTCTACCTGCAGACTCTTGTTTCAGTGAGCTAGCACTATAAAATCTAACTAAGAATGTTGGTCTAGTACAAAGTGAACATCATCATTGAATCAGGATAATGTGTGAGAGGAGCAACATGTCTACCTGCAGACTCTTGTTTCAGTGAGCTAGCACTATAAAATCTAACTAAGAATGTTGGTCTAGTACAAAGTGAACATCATCATTGAATCATGATAATGTGTGAGAGGAGCAACATGTCTACCTGTAGACTCTTGTTTCAGTGAGCTAGCACTATACAATCTAACTAAGAATGTTGGTCTAGTACAAAGTAAACATCATCATTGAATCAGGATAATGTGTGAGAGGAGCAACATGTCTACCTGCAGACTCTTGTTTCAGTGAGCTAGCACTATACAATCTAACTAAGAATGTTGGTCTAGTACAAAGTGAACATCATCATTGAATCAGGATAATGTGTGAGAGGAGCAACATGTTTACCTGTAGACTCTTGTTTCAGTGAGCTAGCACTATACAATCTAACTAAGAATGTTGGTCTAGTACAAAGTGAACATCATCATTGAATCATGATAATGTGTGAGAGGAGCAACATGTCTACCTGCAGACTGTTGTTTCAGTGAGCTAGCACTATAAAATCTAACTAAGAATGTTGGTCTAGTACAAAGTGAACATCATCATTGAATCATGATAATGTGTGAGAGGAGCAACATGTTTACCTGCAGACTCTTGTTTCAGTGAGCTAGCACTATACAATCTAACTAAGAATGTTGGTCTAGTACAAAGTGAACATCATCATTGAATCATGATAATGTGTGAGAGGAGCAACATGTTTACCTGTAGACTGTTGTTTCAGTGAGCTAGCACTATACAATCTAACTAAGAATGTTGGTCTAGTACAAAGTGAACATCATCACTGAATCATGATAATGTGTGAGAGGAGCAACATGTCTACCTGTAGACTCTTGTTTCAGTGAGCTAGCACTATAAAATCTAACTAAGAATGTTGGTCTAGTACAAAGTAAACATCATCATTGAATCATGATAATGTGTGAGAGGAGCAACATGTCTACCTGTAGACTCTTGTTTCAGTGAGCTAGCACTATACAATCTAACTAAGAATGTTGGTCTAGTACAAAGTGAACATCATCATTGAATCATGATAATGTGTGAGAGGAGCAACATGTTTACCTGTAGACTGTTGTTTCAGTGAGCTAGCACTATAAAATCTAACTAAGAATGTTGGTCTAGTACAAAGTAAACATCATCATTGAATCATGATAATGTGTGAGAGGAGCAACATGTCTACCTGCAGACTCTTGTTTCAGTGAGCTAGCACTATACAATCTAACTAAGAATGTTGGTCTAGTACAAAGTGAACATCATCATTGAATCAGGATAATGTGTGAGAGGAGCAACATGTCTACCTGCAGACTCTTGTTTCAGTGAGCTAGCACTATAAAATCTAACTAAGAATGTTGGTCTAGTACAAAGTGAACATCATCATTGAATCATGATAATGTGTGAGAGGAGCAACATGTCTACCTGTAGACTCTTGTTTCAGTGAGCTAGCACTATAAAATCTAACTAAGAATGTTGGTCTAGTACAAAATGAACATCATCATTGAATCATGATAATGTGTGAGAGGAGCAACATGTCTACCTGTAGACTCTTGTTTCAGTGAGCTAGCACTATAAAATCTAACTAAGAATGTTGGTCTAGTACAAAGTAAACATCATCATTGAATCATGATAATGTGTGAGAGGAGCAACATGTCTACCTGTAGACTCTTGTTTCAGTGAGCTAGCACTATAAAATCTAACTAAGAATGTTGGTCTAGTACAAAGTGAACATCATCATTGAATCAGGATAATGTGTGAGAGGAGCAACATGTCTACCTGTAGACTGTTGTTTCAGTGAGCTAGCACTATAAAATCTAACTAAGAATGTTGGTCTAGTACAAAGTAAACATCATCATTGAATCATGATAATGTGTGAGAGGAGCAACATGTCTACCTGCAGACTCTTGTTTCAGTGAGCTAGCACTATAAAATCTAACTAAGAATGTTGGTCTAGTACAAAGTGAACATCATCATTGAATCATGATAATGTGTGAGAGGAGCAACATGTTTACCTGTAGACTGTTGTGTCAGTGAGCTAGCACTATAAAATCTAACTAAGAATGTTGGTCTAGTACAAAGTGAACATCATCATTGAATCATGATAATGTGTGAGAGGAGCAACATGTCTACCTGCAGACTCTTGTTTCAGTGAGCTAGCACTATAAAATCTAACTAAGAATGTTGGTCTAGTACAAAGTGAACATCATCATTGAATCATGATAATGTGTGAGAGGAGCAACATGTCTACCTGCAGACTCTTGTTTCAGTGAGCTAGCACTATAAAATCTAACTAAGAATGTTGGTCTAGTACAAAGTGAACATCATCATTGAATCATGATAATGTGTGAGAGGAGCAACATGTCTACCTGTAGACTGTTGTTTCAGTGAGCTAGCACTATAAAATCTAACTAAGAATGTTGGTCTAGTACAAAGTAAACATCATCATTGAATCATGATAATGTGTGAGAGGAGCAACATGTCTACCTGCAGACTCTTGTTTCAGTGAGCTAGCACTATAAAATCTAACTAAGAATGTTGGTCTAGTACAAAGTGAACATCATCATTGAATCATGATAATGTGTGAGAGGAGCAACATGTTTACCTGTAGACTGTTGTGTCAGTGAGCTAGCACTATAAAATCTAACTAAGAATGTTGGTCTAGTACAAAGTGAACATCATCATTGAATCATGATAATGTGTGAGAGGAGCAACATGTCTACCTGCAGACTCTTGTTTCAGTGAGCTAGCACTATAAAATCTAACTAAGAATGTTGGTCTAGTACAAAGTGAACATCATCATTGAATCAGGATAATGTGTGAGAGGAGCAACATGTCTACCTGCAGACTCTTGTTTCAGTGAGCTAGCACTATAAAATCTAACTAAGAATGTTGGTCTAGTACAAAGTGAACATCATCATTGAATCATGATAATGTGTGAGAGGAGCAACATGTCTACCTGTAGACTCTTGTTTCAGTGAGCTAGCACTATACAATCTAACTAAGAATGTTGGTCTAGTACAAAGTAAACATCATCATTGAATCAGGATAATGTGTGAGAGGAGCAACATGTCTACCTGCAGACTCTTGTTTCAGTGAGCTAGCACTATACAATCTAACTAAGAATGTTGGTCTAGTACAAAGTGAACATCATCATTGAATCAGGATAATGTGTGAGAGGAGCAACATGTTTACCTGTAGACTCTTGTTTCAGTGAGCTAGCACTATACAATCTAACTAAGAATGTTGGTCTAGTACAAAGTGAACATCATCATTGAATCATGATAATGTGTGAGAGGAGCAACATGTCTACCTGCAGACTCTTGTTTCAGTGAGCTAGCACTATAAAATCTAACTAAGAATGTTGGTCTAGTACAAAGTGAACATCATCATTGAATCAGGATAATGTGTGAGAGGAGCAACATGTCTACCTGCAGACTCTTGTTTCAGTGAGCTAGCACTATAAAATCTAACTAAGAATGTTGGTCTAGTACAAAGTGAACATCATCATTGAATCATGATAATGTGTGAGAGGAGCAACATGTCTACCTGTAGACTCTTGTTTCAGTGAGCTAGCACTATACAATCTAACTAAGAATGTTGGTCTAGTACAAAGTGAACATCATCATTGAATCATGATAATGTGTGAGAGGAGCAACATGTCTACCTGCAGACTCTTGTTTCAGTGAGCTAGCACTATAAAATCTAACTAAGAATGTTGGTCTAGTACAAAGTGAACATCATCATTGAATCAGGATAATGTGTGAGAGGAGCAACATGTCTACCTGTAGACTGTTGTTTCAGTGAGCTAGCACTATAAAATCTAACTAAGAATGTTGGTCTAGTACAAAGTAAACATCATCATTGAATCATGATAATGTGTGAGAGGAGCAACATGTCTACCTGCAGACTCTTGTTTCAGTGAGCTAGCACTATAAAATCTAACTAAGAATGTTGGTCTAGTACAAAGTGAACATCATCATTGAATCATGATAATGTGTGAGAGGAGCAACATGTTTACCTGTAGACTGTTGTGTCAGTGAGCTAGCACTATAAAATCTAACTAAGAATGTTGGTCTAGTACAAAGTGAACATCATCATTGAATCATGATAATGTGTGAGAGGAGCAACATGTCTACCTGCAGACTCTTGTTTCAGTGAGCTAGCACTATAAAATCTAACTAAGAATGTTGGTCTAGTACAAAGTGAACATCATCATTGAATCAGGATAATGTGTGAGAGGAGCAACATGTCTACCTGCAGACTCTTGTTTCAGTGAGCTAGCACTATAAAATCTAACTAAGAATGTTGGTCTAGTACAAAGTGAACATCATCATTGAATCATGATAATGTGTGAGAGGAGCAACATGTCTACCTGTAGACTCTTGTTTCAGTGAGCTAGCACTATACAATCTAACTAAGAATGTTGGTCTAGTACAAAGTAAACATCATCATTGAATCAGGATAATGTGTGAGAGGAGCAACATGTCTACCTGCAGACTCTTGTTTCAGTGAGCTAGCACTATACAATCTAACTAAGAATGTTGGTCTAGTACAAAGTGAACATCATCATTGAATCATGATAATGTGTGAGAGGAGCAACATGTCTACCTGCAGACTGTTGTTTCAGTGAGCTAGCACTATACAATCTAACTAAGAATGTTGGTCTAGTACAAAGTGAACATCATCATTGAATCATGATAATGTGTGAGAGGAGCAACATGTTTACCTGCAGACTCTTGTTTCAGTGAGCTAGCACTATACAATCTAACTAAGAATGTTGGTCTAGTACAAAGTGAACATCATCATTGAATCATGATAATGTGTGAGAGGAGCAACATGTTTACCTGCAGACTGTTGTTTCAGTGAGCTAGCACTATACAATCTAACTAAGAATGTTGGTCTAGTACAAAGTGAACATCATCACTGAATCATGATAATGTGTGAGAGGAGCAACATGTCTACCTGTAGACTCTTGTTTCAGTGAGCTAGCACTATAAAATCTAACTAAGAATGTTGGTCTAGTACAAAGTAAACATCATCATTGAATCATGATAATGTGTGAGAGGAGCAACATGTCTACCTGTAGACTCTTGTTTCAGTGAGCTAGCACTATACAATCTAACTAAGAATGTTGGTCTAGTACAAAGTGAACATCATCATTGAATCATGATAATGTGTGAGAGGAGCAACATGTTTACCTGTAGACTGTTGTTTCAGTGAGCTAGCACTATAAAATCTAACTAAGAATGTTGGTCTAGTACAAAGTAAACATCATCATTGAATCATGATAATGTGTGAGAGGAGCAACATGTCTACCTGCAGACTCTTGTTTCAGTGAGCTAGCACTATAAAATCTAACTAAGAATGTTGGTCTAGTACAAAGTGAACATCATCATTGAATCATGATAATGTGTGAGAGGAGCAACATGTCTACCTGTAGACTCTTGTTTCAGTGAGCTAGCACTATAAAATCTAACTAAGAATGTTGGTCTAGTACAAAGTGAACATCATCATTGAATCATGATAATGTGTGAGAGGAGCAACATGTCTACCTGTAGACTCTTGTTTCAGTGAGCTAGCACTATAAAATCTAACTAAGAATGTTGGTCTAGTACAAAGTGAACATCATCATTGAATCATGATAATGTGTGAGAGGAGCAACATGTCTACCTGTAGACTCTTGTTTCAGTGAGCTAGCACTATAAAATCTAACTAAGAATGTTGGTCTAGTACAAAGTGAACATCATCATTGAATCATGATAATGTGTGAGAGGAGCAACATGTCTACCTGTAGACTCTTGTTTCAGTGAGCTAGCACTATAAAATCTAACTAAGAATGTTGGTCTAGTACAAAGTGAACATCATCATTGAATCATGATAATGTGTGAGAGGAGCAACATGTCTACCTGTAGACTCTTGTTTCAGTGAGCTAGCACTATACAATCTAACTAAGAATGTTGGTCTAGTACAAAGTGAACATCATCATTGAATCATGATAATGTGTGAGAGGAGCAACATGTCTACCTGTAGACTCTTGTTTCAGTGAGCTAGCACTATACAATCTAACTAAGAATGTTGGTCTAGTACAAAGTAAACATCATCATTGAATCATGATAATGTGTGAGAGGAGCAACATGTCTACCTGCAGACTCTTGTTTCAGTGAGCTAGCACTATAAAATCTAACTAAGAATGTTGGTCTAGTACAAAGTGAACATCATCACTGAATCATGATAATGTGTGAGAGGAGCAACATGTCTACCTGTAGACTCTTGTTTCAGTGAGCTAGCACTATACAATCTAACTAAGAATGTTGGTCTAGTACAAAGTAAACATCATCATTGAATCAGGATAATGTGTGAGAGGAGCAACATGTCTACCTGCAGACTCTTGTTTCAGTGAGCTAGCACTATACAATCTAACTAAGAATGTTGGTCTAGTACAAAGTGAACATCATCATTGAATCATGATAATGTGTGAGAGGAGCAACATGTCTACCTGCAGACTGTTGTTTCAGTGAGCTAGCACTATACAATCTAACTAAGAATGTTGGTCTAGTACAAAGTGAACATCATCATTGAATCATGATAATGTGTGAGAGGAGCAACATGTTTACCTGCAGACTCTTGTTTCAGTGAGCTAGCACTATACAATCTAACTAAGAATGTTGGTCTAGTACAAAGTGAACATCATCATTGAATCATGATAATGTGTGAGAGGAGCAACATGTTTACCTGCAGACTGTTGTTTCAGTGAGCTAGCACTATACAATCTAACTAAGAATGTTGGTCTAGTACAAAGTGAACATCATCACTGAATCATGATAATGTGTGAGAGGAGCAACATGTCTACCTGTAGACTCTTGTTTCAGTGAGCTAGCACTATAAAATCTAACTAAGAATGTTGGTCTAGTACAAAGTAAACATCATCATTGAATCATGATAATGTGTGAGAGGAGCAACATGTCTACCTGTAGACTCTTGTTTCAGTGAGCTAGCACTATACAATCTAACTAAGAATGTTGGTCTAGTACAAAGTGAACATCATCATTGAATCATGATAATGTGTGAGAGGAGCAACATGTTTACCTGTAGACTGTTGTTTCAGTGAGCTAGCACTATAAAATCTAACTAAGAATGTTGGTCTAGTACAAAGTAAACATCATCATTGAATCATGATAATGTGTGAGAGGAGCAACATGTCTACCTGCAGACTCTTGTTTCAGTGAGCTAGCACTATAAAATCTAACTAAGAATGTTGGTCTAGTACAAAGTGAACATCATCATTGAATCATGATAATGTGTGAGAGGAGCAACATGTCTACCTGTAGACTCTTGTTTCAGTGAGCTAGCACTATAAAATCTAACTAAGAATGTTGGTCTAGTACAAAGTGAACATCATCATTGAATCATGATAATGTGTGAGAGGAGCAACATGTCTACCTGTAGACTCTTGTTTCAGTGAGCTAGCACTATAAAATCTAACTAAGAATGTTGGTCTAGTACAAAGTGAACATCATCATTGAATCATGATAATGTGTGAGAGGAGCAACATGTCTACCTGTAGACTCTTGTTTCAGTGAGCTAGCACTATAAAATCTAACTAAGAATGTTGGTCTAGTACAAAGTGAACATCATCATTGAATCATGATAATGTGTGAGAGGAGCAACATGTCTACCTGTAGACTCTTGTTTCAGTGAGCTAGCACTATAAAATCTAACTAAGAATGTTGGTCTAGTACAAAGTGAACATCATCATTGAATCATGATAATGTGTGAGAGGAGCAACATGTCTACCTGTAGACTCTTGTTTCAGTGAGCTAGCACTATACAATCTAACTAAGAATGTTGGTCTAGTACAAAGTGAACATCATCATTGAATCATGATAATGTGTGAGAGGAGCAACATGTCTACCTGTAGACTCTTGTTTCAGTGAGCTAGCACTATACAATCTAACTAAGAATGTTGGTCTAGTACAAAGTAAACATCATCATTGAATCATGATAATGTGTGAGAGGAGCAACATGTCTACCTGCAGACTCTTGTTTCAGTGAGCTAGCACTATAAAATCTAACTAAGAATGTTGGTCTAGTACAAAGTGAACATCATCACTGAATCATGATAATGTGTGAGAGGAGCAACATGTCTACCTGTAGACTCTTGTTTCAGTGAGCTAGCACTATAAAATCTAACTAAGAATGTTGGTCTAGTACAAAGTAAACATCATCATTGAATCATGATAATGTGTGAGAGGAGCAACATGTCTACCTGCAGACTCTTGTTTCAGTGAGCTAGCACTATACAATCTAACTAAGAATGTTGGTCTAGTACAAAGTGAACATCATCATTGAATCAGGATAATGTGTGAGAGGAGCAACATGTCTACCTGCAGACTCTTGTTTCAGTGAGCTAGCACTATAAAATCTAACTAAGAATGTTGGTCTAGTACAAAGTGAACATCATCATTGAATCATGATAATGTGTGAGAGGAGCAACATGTCTACCTGTAGACTCTTGTTTCAGTGAGCTAGCACTATAAAATCTAACTAAGAATGTTGGTCTAGTACAAAGTGAACATCATCATTGAATCATGATAATGTGTGAGAGGAGCAACATGTCTACCTGTAGACTCTTGTTTCAGTGAGCTAGCACTATAAAATCTAACTAAGAATGTTGGTCTAGTACAAAGTAAACATCATCATTGAATCATGATAATGTGTGAGAGGAGCAACATGTCTACCTGTAGACTCTTGTTTCAGTGAGCTAGCACTATAAAATCTAACTAAGAATGTTGGTCTAGTACAAAGTGAACATCGTCATTGAATCAGGATAATGTGTGAGAGGAGCAACATGTCTACCTGTAGACTCTTGTTTCAGTGAGCTAGCACTATAAAATCTAACTAAGAATGTTGGTCTAGTACAAAGTAAACATCATCATTGAATCATGATAATGTGTGAGAGGAGCAACATGTCTACCTGCAGACTCTTGTTTCAGTGAGCTAGCACTATAAAATCTAACTAAGAATGTTGGTCTAGTACAAAGTGAACATCATCATTGAATCATGATAATGTGTGAGAGGAGCAACATGTTTACCTGTAGACTGTTGTTTCAGTGAGCTAGCACTATAAAATCTAACTAAGAATGTTGGTCTAGTACAAAGTGAACATCATCATTGAATCATGATAATGTGTGAGAGGAGCAACATGTCTACCTGCAGACTCTTGTTTCAGTGAGCTAGCACTATAAAATCTAACTAAGAATGTTGGTCTAGTACAAAGTGAACATCATCATTGAATCAGGATAATGTGTGAGAGGAGCAACATGTCTACCTGCAGACTCTTGTTTCAGTGAGCTAGCACTATAAAATCTAACTAAGAATGTTGGTCTAGTACAAAGTGAACATCATCATTGAATCATGATAATGTGTGAGAGGAGCAACATGTCTACCTGTAGACTCTTGTTTCAGTGAGCTAGCACTATACAATCTAACTAAGAATGTTGGTCTAGTACAAAGTGAACATCATCATTGAATCAGGATAATGTGTGAGAGGAGCAACATGTCTACCTGCAGACTCTTGTTTCAGTGAGCTAGCACTATACAATCTAACTAAGAATGTTGGTCTAGTACAAAGTGAACATCATCATTGAATCAGGATAATGTGTGAGAGGAGCAACATGCTTACCTGTAGACTCTTGTTTCAGTGAGCTAGCACTATACAATCTAACTAAGAATGTTGGTCTAGTACAAAGTGAACATCATCATTGAATCATGATAATGTGTGAGAGGAGCAACATGTCTACCTGCAGACTGTTGTTTCAGTGAGCTAGCACTATAAAATCTAACTAAGAATGTTGGTCTAGTACAAAGTGAACATCATCATTGAATCATGATAATGTGTGAGAGGAGCAACATGTTTACCTGCAGACTCTTGTTTCAGTGAGCTAGCACTATACAATCTAACTAAGAATGTTGGTCTAGTACAAAGTGAACATCATCATTGAATCATGATAATGTGTGAGAGGAGCAACATGTTTACCTGCAGACTGTTGTTTCAGTGAGCTAGCACTATACAATCTAACTAAGAATGTTGGTCTAGTACAAAGTGAACATCATCACTGAATCATGATAATGTGTGAGAGGAGCAACATGTCTACCTGTAGACTCTTGTTTCAGTGAGCTAGCACTATAAAATCTAACTAAGAATGTTGGTCTAGTACAAAGTAAACATCATCATTGAATCATGATAATGTGTGAGAGGAGCAACATGTCTACCTGTAGACTCTTGTTTCAGTGAGCTAGCACTATACAATCTAACTAAGAATGTTGGTCTAGTACAAAGTGAACATCATCATTGAATCATGATAATGTGTGAGAGGAGCAACATGTTTACCTGTAGACTGTTGTTTCAGTGAGCTAGCACTATAAAATCTAACTAAGAATGTTGGTCTAGTACAAAGTAAACATCATCATTGAATCATGATAATGTGTGAGAGGAGCAACATGTCTACCTGCAGACTCTTGTTTCAGTGAGCTAGCACTATACAATCTAACTAAGAATGTTGGTCTAGTACAAAGTGAACATCATCATTGAATCAGGATAATGTGTGAGAGGAGCAACATGTCTACCTGCAGACTCTTGTTTCAGTGAGCTAGCACTATAAAATCTAACTAAGAATGTTGGTCTAGTACAAAGTGAACATCATCATTGAATCATGATAATGTGTGAGAGGAGCAACATGTCTACCTGTAGACTCTTGTTTCAGTGAGCTAACACTATAAAATCTAACTAAGAATGTTGGTCTAGTACAAAGTGAACATCATCATTGAATCATGATAATGTGTGAGAGGAGCAACATGTCTACCTGTAGACTCTTGTTTCAGTGAGCTAGCACTATAAAATCTAACTAAGAATGTTGGTCTAGTACAAAGTAAACATCATCATTGATTCATGATAATGTGTGAGAGGAGCAACATGTCTACCTGTAGACTCTTGTTTCAGTGAGCTAGCACTATAAAATCTAACTAAGAATGTTGGTCTAGTACAAAGTGAACATCATCATTGAATCAGGATAATGTGTGAGAGGAGCAACATGTCTACCTGTAGACTGTTGTTTCAGTGAGCTAGCACTATAAAATCTAACTAAGAATGTTGGTCTAGTACAAAGTAAACATCATCATTGAATCATGATAATGTGTGAGAGGAGCAACATGTCTACCTGCAGACTCTTGTTTCAGTGAGCTAGCACTATAAAATCTAACTAAGAATGTTGGTCTAGTACAAAGTGAACATCATCATTGAATCATGATAATGTGTGAGAGGAGCAACATGTCTACCTGCAGACTCTTGTTTCAGTGAGCTAGCACTATAAAATCTAACTAAGAATGTTGGTCTAGTACAAAGTGAACATCATCATTGAATCAGGATAATGTGTGAGAGGAGCAACATGTCTACCTGCAGACTCTTGTTTCAGTGAGCTAGCACTATAAAATCTAACTAAGAATGTTGGTCTAGTACAAAGTGAACATCATCATTGAATCATGATAATGTGTGAGAGGAGCAACATGTCTACCTGTAGACTCTTGTTTCAGTGAGCTAGCACTATACAATCTAACTAAGAATGTTGGTCTAGTACAAAGTAAACATCATCATTGAATCAGGATAATGTGTGAGAGGAGCAACATGTCTACCTGCAGACTCTTGTTTCAGTGAGCTAGCACTATACAATCTAACTAAGAATGTTGGTCTAGTACAAAGTGAACATCATCATTGAATCAGGATAATGTGTGAGAGGAGCAACATGTTTACCTGTAGACTCTTGTTTCAGTGAGCTAGCACTATACAATCTAACTAAGAATGTTGGTCTAGTACAAAGTGAACATCATCATTGAATCATGATAATGTGTGAGAGGAGCAACATGTCTACCTGCAGACTCTTGTTTCAGTGAGCTAGCACTATAAAATCTAACTAAGAATGTTGGTCTAGTACAAAGTGAACATCATCATTGAATCAGGATAATGTGTGAGAGGAGCAACATGTCTACCTGTAGACTGTTGTTTCAGTGAGCTAGCACTATAAAATCTAACTAAGAATGTTGGTCTAGTACAAAGTAAACATCATCATTGAATCATGATAATGTGTGAGAGGAGCAACATGTCTACCTGCAGACTCTTGTTTCAGTGAGCTAGCACTATAAAATCTAACTAAGAATGTTGGTCTAGTACAAAGTGAACATCATCATTGAATCATGATAATGTGTGAGAGGAGCAACATGTTTACCTGTAGACTGTTGTGTCAGTGAGCTAGCACTATAAAATCTAACTAAGAATGTTGGTCTAGTACAAAGTGAACATCATCATTGAATCATGATAATGTGTGAGAGGAGCAACATGTCTACCTGCAGACTCTTGTTTCAGTGAGCTAGCACTATAAAATCTAACTAAGAATGTTGGTCTAGTACAAAGTGAACATCATCATTGAATCAGGATAATGTGTGAGAGGAGCAACATGTCTACCTGCAGACTCTTGTTTCAGTGAGCTAGCACTATAAAATCTAACTAAGAATGTTGGTCTAGTACAAAGTGAACATCATCATTGAATCATGATAATGTGTGAGAGGAGCAACATGTCTACCTGTAGACTCTTGTTTCAGTGAGCTAGCACTATACAATCTAACTAAGAATGTTGGTCTAGTACAAAGTAAACATCATCATTGAATCAGGATAATGTGTGAGAGGAGCAACATGTCTACCTGCAGACTCTTGTTTCAGTGAGCTAGCACTATACAATCTAACTAAGAATGTTGGTCTAGTACAAAGTGAACATCATCATTGAATCATGATAATGTGTGAGAGGAGCAACATGTCTACCTGCAGACTGTTGTTTCAGTGAGCTAGCACTATACAATCTAACTAAGAATGTTGGTCTAGTACAAAGTGAACATCATCATTGAATCATGATAATGTGTGAGAGGAGCAACATGTTTACCTGCAGACTCTTGTTTCAGTGAGCTAGCACTATACAATCTAACTAAGAATGTTGGTCTAGTACAAAGTGAACATCATCATTGAATCATGATAATGTGTGAGAGGAGCAACATGTTTACCTGCAGACTGTTGTTTCAGTGAGCTAGCACTATACAATCTAACTAAGAATGTTGGTCTAGTACAAAGTGAACATCATCACTGAATCATGATAATGTGTGAGAGGAGCAACATGTCTACCTGTAGACTCTTGTTTCAGTGAGCTAGCACTATAAAATCTAACTAAGAATGTTGGTCTAGTACAAAGTAAACATCATCATTGAATCATGATAATGTGTGAGAGGAGCAACATGTCTACCTGTAGACTCTTGTTTCAGTGAGCTAGCACTATACAATCTAACTAAGAATGTTGGTCTAGTACAAAGTGAACATCATCATTGAATCATGATAATGTGTGAGAGGAGCAACATGTTTACCTGTAGACTGTTGTTTCAGTGAGCTAGCACTATAAAATCTAACTAAGAATGTTGGTCTAGTACAAAGTAAACATCATCATTGAATCATGATAATGTGTGAGAGGAGCAACATGTCTACCTGCAGACTCTTGTTTCAGTGAGCTAGCACTATACAATCTAACTAAGAATGTTGGTCTAGTACAAAGTGAACATCATCATTGAATCAGGATAATGTGTGAGAGGAGCAACATGTCTACCTGCAGACTCTTGTTTCAGTGAGCTAGCACTATAAAATCTAACTAAGAATGTTGGTCTAGTACAAAGTGAACATCATCATTGAATCATGATAATGTGTGAGAGGAGCAACATGTCTACCTGTAGACTCTTGTTTCAGTGAGCTAGCACTATAAAATCTAACTAAGAATGTTGGTCTAGTACAAAGTGAACATCATCATTGAATCATGATAATGTGTGAGAGGAGCAACATGTCTACCTGTAGACTCTTGTTTCAGTGAGCTAGCACTATAAAATCTAACTAAGAATGTTGGTCTAGTACAAAGTAAACATCATCATTGAATCATGATAATGTGTGAGAGGAGCAACATGTCTACCTGTAGACTCTTGTTTCAGTGAGCTAGCACTATAAAATCTAACTAAGAATGTTGGTCTAGTACAAAGTGAACATCATCATTGAATCAGGATAATGTGTGAGAGGAGCAACATGTCTACCTGTAGACTGTTGTTTCAGTGAGCTAGCACTATAAAATCTAACTAAGAATGTTGGTCTAGTACAAAGTAAACATCATCATTGAATCATGATAATGTGTGAGAGGAGCAACATGTCTACCTGCAGACTCTTGTTTCAGTGAGCTAGCACTATAAAATCTAACTAAGAATGTTGGTCTAGTACAAAGTGAACATCATCATTGAATCATGATAATGTGTGAGAGGAGCAACATGTTTACCTGTAGACTGTTGTGTCAGTGAGCTAGCACTATAAAATCTAACTAAGAATGTTGGTCTAGTACAAAGTGAACATCATCATTGAATCATGATAATGTGTGAGAGGAGCAACATGTCTACCTGCAGACTCTTGTTTCAGTGAGCTAGCACTATAAAATCTAACTAAGAATGTTGGTCTAGTACAAAGTGAACATCATCATTGAATCAGGATAATGTGTGAGAGGAGCAACATGTCTACCTGCAGACTCTTGTTTCAGTGAGCTAGCACTATAAAATCTAACTAAGAATGTTGGTCTAGTACAAAGTGAACATCATCATTGAATCATGATAATGTGTGAGAGGAGCAACATGTCTACCTGTAGACTCTTGTTTCAGTGAGCTAGCACTATACAATCTAACTAAGAATGTTGGTCTAGTACAAAGTAAACATCATCATTGAATCAGGATAATGTGTGAGAGGAGCAACATGTCTACCTGCAGACTCTTGTTTCAGTGAGCTAGCACTATACAATCTAACTAAGAATGTTGGTCTAGTACAAAGTGAACATCATCATTGAATCAGGATAATGTGTGAGAGGAGCAACATGTTTACCTGTAGACTCTTGTTTCAGTGAGCTAGCACTATACAATCTAACTAAGAATGTTGGTCTAGTACAAAGTGAACATCATCATTGAATCATGATAATGTGTGAGAGGAGCAACATGTCTACCTGCAGACTCTTGTTTCAGTGAGCTAGCACTATAAAATCTAACTAAGAATGTTGGTCTAGTACAAAGTGAACATCATCATTGAATCAGGATAATGTGTGAGAGGAGCAACATGTCTACCTGCAGACTCTTGTTTCAGTGAGCTAGCACTATAAAATCTAACTAAGAATGTTGGTCTAGTACAAAGTGAACATCATCATTGAATCATGATAATGTGTGAGAGGAGCAACATGTCTACCTGTAGACTCTTGTTTCAGTGAGCTAGCACTATACAATCTAACTAAGAATGTTGGTCTAGTACAAAGTAAACATCATCATTGAATCAGGATAATGTGTGAGAGGAGCAACATGTCTACCTGCAGACTCTTGTTTCAGTGAGCTAGCACTATACAATCTAACTAAGAATGTTGGTCTAGTACAAAGTGAACATCATCATTGAATCAGGATAATGTGTGAGAGGAGCAACATGTTTACCTGTAGACTCTTGTTTCAGTGAGCTAGCACTATACAATCTAACTAAGAATGTTGGTCTAGTACAAAGTGAACATCATCATTGAATCATGATAATGTGTGAGAGGAGCAACATGTCTACCTGCAGACTGTTGTTTCAGTGAGCTAGCACTATAAAATCTAACTAAGAATGTTGGTCTAGTACAAAGTGAACATCATCATTGAATCATGATAATGTGTGAGAGGAGCAACATGTTTACCTGCAGACTCTTGTTTCAGTGAGCTAGCACTATACAATCTAACTAAGAATGTTGGTCTAGTACAAAGTGAACATCATCATTGAATCATGATAATGTGTGAGAGGAGCAACATGTTTACCTGTAGACTGTTGTTTCAGTGAGCTAGCACTATACAATCTAACTAAGAATGTTGGTCTAGTACAAAGTGAACATCATCACTGAATCATGATAATGTGTGAGAGGAGCAACATGTCTACCTGTAGACTCTTGTTTCAGTGAGCTAGCACTATAAAATCTAACTAAGAATGTTGGTCTAGTACAAAGTAAACATCATCATTGAATCATGATAATGTGTGAGAGGAGCAACATGTCTACCTGTAGACTCTTGTTTCAGTGAGCTAGCACTATACAATCTAACTAAGAATGTTGGTCTAGTACAAAGTGAACATCATCATTGAATCATGATAATGTGTGAGAGGAGCAACATGTTTACCTGTAGACTGTTGTTTCAGTGAGCTAGCACTATAAAATCTAACTAAGAATGTTGGTCTAGTACAAAGTAAACATCATCATTGAATCATGATAATGTGTGAGAGGAGCAACATGTCTACCTGCAGACTCTTGTTTCAGTGAGCTAGCACTATACAATCTAACTAAGAATGTTGGTCTAGTACAAAGTGAACATCATCATTGAATCAGGATAATGTGTGAGAGGAGCAACATGTCTACCTGCAGACTCTTGTTTCAGTGAGCTAGCACTATAAAATCTAACTAAGAATGTTGGTCTAGTACAAAGTGAACATCATCATTGAATCATGATAATGTGTGAGAGGAGCAACATGTCTACCTGTAGACTCTTGTTTCAGTGAGCTAGCACTATAAAATCTAACTAAGAATGTTGGTCTAGTACAAAATGAACATCATCATTGAATCATGATAATGTGTGAGAGGAGCAACATGTCTACCTGTAGACTCTTGTTTCAGTGAGCTAGCACTATAAAATCTAACTAAGAATGTTGGTCTAGTACAAAGTAAACATCATCATTGAATCATGATAATGTGTGAGAGGAGCAACATGTCTACCTGTAGACTCTTGTTTCAGTGAGCTAGCACTATAAAATCTAACTAAGAATGTTGGTCTAGTACAAAGTGAACATCATCATTGAATCAGGATAATGTGTGAGAGGAGCAACATGTCTACCTGTAGACTGTTGTTTCAGTGAGCTAGCACTATAAAATCTAACTAAGAATGTTGGTCTAGTACAAAGTAAACATCATCATTGAATCATGATAATGTGTGAGAGGAGCAACATGTCTACCTGCAGACTCTTGTTTCAGTGAGCTAGCACTATAAAATCTAACTAAGAATGTTGGTCTAGTACAAAGTGAACATCATCATTGAATCATGATAATGTGTGAGAGGAGCAACATGTTTACCTGTAGACTGTTGTGTCAGTGAGCTAGCACTATAAAATCTAACTAAGAATGTTGGTCTAGTACAAAGTGAACATCATCATTGAATCATGATAATGTGTGAGAGGAGCAACATGTCTACCTGCAGACTCTTGTTTCAGTGAGCTAGCACTATAAAATCTAACTAAGAATGTTGGTCTAGTACAAAGTGAACATCATCATTGAATCATGATAATGTGTGAGAGGAGCAACATGTCTACCTGCAGACTCTTGTTTCAGTGAGCTAGCACTATAAAATCTAACTAAGAATGTTGGTCTAGTACAAAGTGAACATCATCATTGAATCATGATAATGTGTGAGAGGAGCAACATGTCTACCTGTAGACTGTTGTTTCAGTGAGCTAGCACTATAAAATCTAACTAAGAATGTTGGTCTAGTACAAAGTAAACATCATCATTGAATCATGATAATGTGTGAGAGGAGCAACATGTCTACCTGCAGACTCTTGTTTCAGTGAGCTAGCACTATAAAATCTAACTAAGAATGTTGGTCTAGTACAAAGTGAACATCATCATTGAATCATGATAATGTGTGAGAGGAGCAACATGTTTACCTGTAGACTGTTGTGTCAGTGAGCTAGCACTATAAAATCTAACTAAGAATGTTGGTCTAGTACAAAGTGAACATCATCATTGAATCATGATAATGTGTGAGAGGAGCAACATGTCTACCTGCAGACTCTTGTTTCAGTGAGCTAGCACTATAAAATCTAACTAAGAATGTTGGTCTAGTACAAAGTGAACATCATCATTGAATCAGGATAATGTGTGAGAGGAGCAACATGTCTACCTGCAGACTCTTGTTTCAGTGAGCTAGCACTATAAAATCTAACTAAGAATGTTGGTCTAGTACAAAGTGAACATCATCATTGAATCATGATAATGTGTGAGAGGAGCAACATGTCTACCTGTAGACTCTTGTTTCAGTGAGCTAGCACTATACAATCTAACTAAGAATGTTGGTCTAGTACAAAGTAAACATCATCATTGAATCAGGATAATGTGTGAGAGGAGCAACATGTCTACCTGCAGACTCTTGTTTCAGTGAGCTAGCACTATACAATCTAACTAAGAATGTTGGTCTAGTACAAAGTGAACATCATCATTGAATCAGGATAATGTGTGAGAGGAGCAACATGTTTACCTGTAGACTCTTGTTTCAGTGAGCTAGCACTATACAATCTAACTAAGAATGTTGGTCTAGTACAAAGTGAACATCATCATTGAATCATGATAATGTGTGAGAGGAGCAACATGTCTACCTGCAGACTCTTGTTTCAGTGAGCTAGCACTATAAAATCTAACTAAGAATGTTGGTCTAGTACAAAGTGAACATCATCATTGAATCAGGATAATGTGTGAGAGGAGCAACATGTCTACCTGCAGACTCTTGTTTCAGTGAGCTAGCACTATAAAATCTAACTAAGAATGTTGGTCTAGTACAAAGTGAACATCATCATTGAATCATGATAATGTGTGAGAGGAGCAACATGTCTACCTGTAGACTCTTGTTTCAGTGAGCTAGCACTATACAATCTAACTAAGAATGTTGGTCTAGTACAAAGTAAACATCATCATTGAATCAGGATAATGTGTGAGAGGAGCAACATGTCTACCTGCAGACTCTTGTTTCAGTGAGCTAGCACTATACAATCTAACTAAGAATGTTGGTCTAGTACAAAGTGAACATCATCATTGAATCAGGATAATGTGTGAGAGGAGCAACATGTTTACCTGTAGACTCTTGTTTCAGTGAGCTAGCACTATACAATCTAACTAAGAATGTTGGTCTAGTACAAAGTGAACATCATCATTGAATCATGATAATGTGTGAGAGGAGCAACATGTCTACCTGCAGACTGTTGTTTCAGTGAGCTAGCACTATAAAATCTAACTAAGAATGTTGGTCTAGTACAAAGTGAACATCATCATTGAATCATGATAATGTGTGAGAGGAGCAACATGTTTACCTGCAGACTCTTGTTTCAGTGAGCTAGCACTATACAATCTAACTAAGAATGTTGGTCTAGTACAAAGTGAACATCATCATTGAATCATGATAATGTGTGAGAGGAGCAACATGTTTACCTGTAGACTGTTGTTTCAGTGAGCTAGCACTATACAATCTAACTAAGAATGTTGGTCTAGTACAAAGTGAACATCATCACTGAATCATGATAATGTGTGAGAGGAGCAACATGTCTACCTGTAGACTCTTGTTTCAGTGAGCTAGCACTATAAAATCTAACTAAGAATGTTGGTCTAGTACAAAGTAAACATCATCATTGAATCATGATAATGTGTGAGAGGAGCAACATGTCTACCTGTAGACTCTTGTTTCAGTGAGCTAGCACTATACAATCTAACTAAGAATGTTGGTCTAGTACAAAGTGAACATCATCATTGAATCATGATAATGTGTGAGAGGAGCAACATGTTTACCTGTAGACTGTTGTTTCAGTGAGCTAGCACTATAAAATCTAACTAAGAATGTTGGTCTAGTACAAAGTAAACATCATCATTGAATCATGATAATGTGTGAGAGGAGCAACATGTCTACCTGCAGACTCTTGTTTCAGTGAGCTAGCACTATACAATCTAACTAAGAATGTTGGTCTAGTACAAAGTGAACATCATCATTGAATCAGGATAATGTGTGAGAGGAGCAACATGTCTACCTGCAGACTCTTGTTTCAGTGAGCTAGCACTATAAAATCTAACTAAGAATGTTGGTCTAGTACAAAGTGAACATCATCATTGAATCATGATAATGTGTGAGAGGAGCAACATGTCTACCTGTAGACTCTTGTTTCAGTGAGCTAGCACTATAAAATCTAACTAAGAATGTTGGTCTAGTACAAAATGAACATCATCATTGAATCATGATAATGTGTGAGAGGAGCAACATGTCTACCTGTAGACTCTTGTTTCAGTGAGCTAGCACTATAAAATCTAACTAAGAATGTTGGTCTAGTACAAAGTAAACATCATCATTGAATCATGATAATGTGTGAGAGGAGCAACATGTCTACCTGTAGACTCTTGTTTCAGTGAGCTAGCACTATAAAATCTAACTAAGAATGTTGGTCTAGTACAAAGTGAACATCATCATTGAATCAGGATAATGTGTGAGAGGAGCAACATGTCTACCTGTAGACTGTTGTTTCAGTGAGCTAGCACTATAAAATCTAACTAAGAATGTTGGTCTAGTACAAAGTAAACATCATCATTGAATCATGATAATGTGTGAGAGGAGCAACATGTCTACCTGCAGACTCTTGTTTCAGTGAGCTAGCACTATAAAATCTAACTAAGAATGTTGGTCTAGTACAAAGTGAACATCATCATTGAATCATGATAATGTGTGAGAGGAGCAACATGTTTACCTGTAGACTGTTGTGTCAGTGAGCTAGCACTATAAAATCTAACTAAGAATGTTGGTCTAGTACAAAGTGAACATCATCATTGAATCATGATAATGTGTGAGAGGAGCAACATGTCTACCTGCAGACTCTTGTTTCAGTGAGCTAGCACTATAAAATCTAACTAAGAATGTTGGTCTAGTACAAAGTGAACATCATCATTGAATCATGATAATGTGTGAGAGGAGCAACATGTCTACCTGCAGACTCTTGTTTCAGTGAGCTAGCACTATAAAATCTAACTAAGAATGTTGGTCTAGTACAAAGTGAACATCATCATTGAATCATGATAATGTGTGAGAGGAGCAACATGTCTACCTGTAGACTCTTGTTTCAGTGAGCTAGCACTATACAATCTAACTAAGAATGTTGGTCTAGTACAAAGTAAACATCATCATTGAATCAGGATAATGTGTGAGAGGAGCAACATGTCTACCTGCAGACTCTTGTTTCAGTGAGCTAGCACTATACAATCTAACTAAGAATGTTGGTCTAGTACAAAGTGAACATCATCATTGAATCAGGATAATGTGTGAGAGGAGCAACATGTTTACCTGTAGACTCTTGTTTCAGTGAGCTAGCACTATACAATCTAACTAAGAATGTTGGTCTAGTACAAAGTGAACATCATCATTGAATCATGATAATGTGTGAGAGGAGCAACATGTCTACCTGCAGACTGTTGTTTCAGTGAGCTAGCACTATAAAATCTAACTAAGAATGTTGGTCTAGTACAAAGTGAACATCATCATTGAATCATGATAATGTGTGAGAGGAGCAACATGTTTACCTGCAGACTCTTGTTTCAGTGAGCTAGCACTATACAATCTAACTAAGAATGTTGGTCTAGTACAAAGTGAACATCATCATTGAATCATGATAATGTGTGAGAGGAGCAACATGTTTACCTGCAGACTGTTGTTTCAGTGAGCTAGCACTATACAATCTAACTAAGAATGTTGGTCTAGTACAAAGTAAACATCATCATTAAATCAGGATAATGTGTGAGAGGAGCAACATGTCTACCTGTAGACTCTTGTTTCAGTGAGCTAGCACTATACAATCTAACTAAGAATGTTGGTCTAGTACAAAGTGAACATCATCATTGAATCATGATAATGTGTGAGAGGAGCAACATGTCTACCTGTAGACTCTTGTTTCAGTGAGCTAGCACTATAAAATCTAACTAAGAATGTTGGTCTAGTACAAAGTAAACATCATCATTGAATCATGATAATGTGTGAGAGGAGCAACATGTCTACCTGCAGACTCTTGTTTCAGTGAGCTAGCACTATACAATCTAACTAAGAATGTTGGTCTAGTACAAAGTGAACATCATCATTGAATCAGGATAATGTGTGAGAGGAGCAACATGTCTACCTGCAGACTCTTGTTTCAGTGAGCTAGCACTATAAAATCTAACTAAGAATGTTGGTCTAGTACAAAGTGAACATCATCATTGAATCATGATAATGTGTGAGAGGAGCAACATGTCTACCTGTAGACTCTTGTTTCAGTGAGCTAGCACTATAAAATCTAACTAAGAATGTTGGTCTAGTACAAAGTAAACATCATCATTGAATCATGATAATGTGTGAGAGGAGCAACATGTCTACCTGTAGACTCTTGTTTCAGTGAGCTAGCACTATAAAATCTAACTAAGAATGTTGGTCTAGTACAAAGTGAACATCATCATTGAATCATGATAATGTGTGAGAGGAGCAACATGTCTACCTGTAGACTGTTGTTTCAGTGAGCTAGCACTATACAATCTAACTAAGAATGTTGGTCTAGTACAAAGTAAACATCATCATTGAATCATGATAATGTGTGAGAGGAGCAACATGTCTACCTGCAGACTCTTGTTTCAGTGAGCTAGCACTATAAAATCTAACTAAGAATGTTGGTCTAGTACAAAGTGAACATCATCATTGAATCATGATAATGTGTGAGAGGAGCAACATGTTTACCTGTAGACTGTTGTTTCAGTGAGCTAGCACTATAAAATCTAACTAAGAATGTTGGTCTAGTACAAAGTGAACATCATCATTGAATCATGATAATGTGTGAGAGGAGCAACATGTCTACCTGCAGACTCTTGTTTCAGTGAGCTAGCACTATAAAATCTAACTAAGAATGTTGGTCTAGTACAAAGTGAACATCATCATTGAATCAGGATAATGTGTGAGAGGAGCAACATGTCTACCTGCAGACTCTTGTTTCAGTGAGCTAGCACTATAAAATCTAACTAAGAATGTTGGTCTAGTACAAAGTGAACATCATCATTGAATCATGATAATGTGTGAGAGGAGCAACATGTCTACCTGTAGACTCTTGTTTCAGTGAGCTAGCACTATACAATCTAACTAAGAATGTTGGTCTAGTACAAAGTAAACATCATCATTGAATCAGGATAATGTGTGAGAGGAGCAACATGTCTACCTGCAGACTGTTGTTTCAGTGAGCTAGCACTATAAAATCTAACTAAGAATGTTGGTCTAGTACAAAGTGAACATCATCATTGAATCATGATAATGTGTGAGAGGAGCAACATGTTTACCTGCAGACTCTTGTTTCAGTGAGCTAGCACTATACAATCTAACTAAGAATGTTGGTCTAGTACAAAGTGAACATCATCATTGAATCATGATAATGTGTGAGAGGAGCAACATGTTTACCTGCAGACTGTTGTTTCAGTGAGCTAGCACTATACAATCTAACTAAGAATGTTGGTCTAGTACAAAGTAAACATCATCATTAAATCAGGATAATGTGTGAGAGGAGCAACATGTCTACCTGCAGACTGTTGTTTCAGTGAGCTAGCACTATACAATCTAACTAAGAATGTTGGTCTAGTACAAAGTGAACATCATCATTGAATCATGATAATGTGTGAGAGGAGCAACATGTTTACCTGTAGACTCTTGTTTCAGTGAGCTAGCACTATACAATCTAACTAAGAATGTTGGTCTAGTACAAAGTGAACATCATCATTGAATCATGATAATGTGTGAGAGGAGCAACATGTCTACCTGTAGACTGTTGTTTCAGTGAGCTAGCATTATACAATCTAACTAAGAATGTTGGTCTAGTACAAAGTGAACATCATCATTGAATCAGGATAATGTGTGAGAGGAGCAACATGTCTACCTGCAGACTCTTGTTTCAGTGAGCTAGCACTATAAAATATAACTAAGAATGTTGGTCTAGTACAAAGTAAACATCATCATTGAATCAGGATAATGTATGAGAGGAGTAACATGTCTACCTGTAGACTCTTGTTTCAGTGAGCTAGCACTATACAATCTAACTAAGAATGTTGGTCTAGTACAAAGTGAACATCATCATTGAATCAGGATAATGTGTGAGAGGAGCAACATGTTTACCTGCAGACTCTTGTTTCAGTGAGCTAGCACTATACAATCTAACTAAGAATGTTGGTCTAGTACAAAGTGAACATCATCATTGAATCATGATAATGTGTGAGAGGAGCAACATGTCTACCTGCAGACTCTTGTTTCAGTGAGCTAGCACTATACAATCTAACTAAGAATGTTGGTCTAGTACAAAGTGAACATCATCATTGAATCATGATAATGTGTGAGAGGAGCAACATGTCTACCTGCAGACTCTTGTTTCAGTGAGCTAGCACTATAAAATCTAACTAAGAATGTTGGTCTAGTACAAAGTGAACATCATCATTGAATCATGATAATGTGTGAGAGGAGCAACATGTCTACCTGTAGACTGTTGTTTCAGTGAGCTAGCACTATAAAATCTAACTAAGAATGTTGGTCTAGTACAAAGTGAACATCATCATTGAATCATGATAATGTGTGAGAGGAGCAACATGTCTACCTGTAGATTGTTTCAGTGAGCTAGCACTATACAATCTAACTAAGAATGTTGGTCTAGTACAAAGTGAACATCATCATTGAATCATGATAATGTGTGGGAGGAGCAACATGTTTACCTGCAGACTCTTGTTTCAGTGAGCTAGCACTATACAATCTAACTAAGAATGTTGGTCTAGTACAAAGTAAACATCATCATTGAATCATGATAATGTGTGAGAGGAGCAACATGTCTACCTGTAGACTCTTGTTTCAGTGAGCTAGCACTATACAATCTAACTAAGAATGTTGGTCTAGTACAAAGTGAACATCATCATTGAATCATGATAATGTGTGAGAGGAGCAACATGTTTACCTGCAGACTCTTGTTTCAGTGAGCTAGCACTATACAATCTAACTAAGAATGTTGGTCTAGTACAAAGTAAACATCATCATTGAATCATGATAATGTGTGAGAGGAGCAACATGTCTACCTGTAGACTCTTGTTTCAGTGAGCTAGCACTATACAATCTAACTAAGAATGTTGGTCTAGTACAAAGTGAACATCATCATTGAATCATGATAATGTGTGAGAGGAGCAACATGTCTACCTGTAGATTGTTTCAGTGAGCTAGCACTATACAATCTAACTAAGAATGTTGGTCTAGTACAAAGTGAACATCATCATTGAATCATGATAATGTGTGAGAGGAGCAACATGTTTACCTGCAGACTCTTGTTTCAGTGAGCTAGCACTATACAATCTAACTAAGAATGTTGGTCTAGTACAAAGTAAACATCATCATTGAATCATGATAATGTGTGAGAGGAGCAACATGTCTACCTGTAGACTCTTGTTTCAGTGAGCTAGCACTATACAATCTAACTAAGAATGTTGGTCTAGTACAAAGTGAACATCATCATTGAATCATGATAATGTGTGAGAGGAGCAACATGTTTACCTGCAGACTCTTGTTTCAGTGAGCTAGCACTATACAATCTAACTAAGAATGTTGGTCTAGTACAAAGTGAACATCATCATTGAATCAGGATAATGTGTGAGAGGAGCAACATGTCTACCTGCAGACTCTTGTTTCAGTGAGCTAGCACTATACAATCTAACTAAGAATGTTGGTCTAGTACAAAGTGAACATCATCATTGAATCATGATAATGTGTGAGAGGAGCAACATGTTTACCTGTAGACTGTTGTTTCAGTGAGCTAGCACTATACAATCTAACTAAGAATGTTGGTCTAGTGCAAAGTGAACATCATCATTGAATTAAAATGTAAGTTGTTCTCTCCATGATATTGGTGTTAAAAATCAACCAATCACTCCCTCCATAAAGGTCTTACTTCACAGTCAACAAATGACATCACTTTAAAAACTGTGTCCTGCCCCAGGGGAAATTGTACATAAACGTAAAACTATGTATTTTGTTTGTTAAATTTTATAATCTAACTTAATTATAATAAATGAATAAAAGTGTGATTAACTGTCAAACCAACTTTGTTGTCATGTTTGTAGAAATGATGGACACAGACTACAGACAAATTGATCCCTTTTACACTGGCAATATTAAAGGGTATTTGTTTCTGAGGATTTTGGCAAATAAAAGATACCAATTTAAAGTCTATTGATTTATTTATAATCTATATCAATATATAGCTCTTATGTCTTCATAAATAAATCAGATATAATTTGTAGTTTCAATATTTACAAGTCCATACAATCAACATTATAATCCAAATAATCTGGATTTAAGAAAATATAAATAAAATAGCAAAAATCAAATAAAATAGACAATATTTTTTTCAGGACGGCAGTTTTCAGACTTAGGGATTTAGTGCAAAATACATAGAATAGAATTGTGGATGGAATGTTACATCATAAAACATAATTTGTTCACTTTTAAATTAAATAAATCTTAACAGTATAAAAAACATTACAAAGAAAATAAATTAAACAACATATACATACAATATATCACAGCTCTTTGTAGTTGATTATTAAATATTGTTAGCACTTTAAGGTGTAATACCTTTCAGGTAATACACCCACTGGGCATTAGACGTGCCTCCAGCAGATTTCAAACAGGTAACAATTAATTTTCCCATGACCTGAGCCTTTGACCCACTGTCATTGCCATGGAAACCTACACCAATTCGCTGGTCCCTTGGTCCACGAACAGTATCACTTTGTTTTGTAACGTAAAACAGTTCATTATCAACTTGGTATGTAAAGGAAGTTTGTCCATGGAATACATTCCTAAAAGGAATATTTGTAGTTTGTCCAGATTTAATTATAAAAGGTCCTTGTGGTTTGGCAGCAACACATGTTCCATATAAGGGGAAAATGTATTCTCCACTTGTGGGAGAACTGATTGTTAATATTCCTTTATGTTCTCCAAGCTGTGATGGTTCAAAGGTCACATCAACAGCCACATCTGTACCTCCCATTGATCCAGGAACAGTGGCTACAGTTTTATCTACATGGAAATTGTGATGGTTGTCCACCTGAAATGAAAAAAAAATTGAAACCAACTTTATTAAAAATGCATACAAAGTTTTATTTTTATACTTTTTTTAAAGCAGGGGTGTGGAAATATTGAAATGTTCTACTTGTCCCCAGGCAAGTAATCTGAAAAAAGTTACTTGTCTGGACAAAATCCTACTTGTCCTGTTTTTTTGTAAAAACATTTGATACTTGCAAACACAGTTGCTAAATTGAACTTGTTTATATTGTCTATTACATCATTGAGTAAAATTTGAAATATAGTTTTGATTTGATTTGATTTGATTTATTGTGTTTAATGCCACTTTCAGCAATATCATGGCGACCAGTTTTAGTGGTGGAAGAAACCGGAGTACCCGGAGAGAACCACCGACCATGGGCAAGCAACTGGTAAACTTTATCACTTGTGACTGCGAGTCGAGTGCACCCTTTTTTGTAATTTACAAAGCCGGGAGTGAACCCACGCCGTATTGGTGATAGGCTTGTATGAGTTGCTAGGTAATCCAACTACCAAACTCATTGAGCCACCAGGGCCCTTGAAATATAGTCTTAATAAAGTTAACACAAACATCCCTGCCTAAGTGATCACTGCCCAAATGAAGGCTATTTTAAAATTGGATTTCAGATAGGAATGTGCAGTCAGAAAATAGCCAGTTGTTATTAGATACAGAATACACTGTGTTGAAAAACATTCTCATATCAATAAAGCTCATTTTGAATTTGATTAACCTTGGCAATGGCTTTATCCATCAAACCAGCCACGTATTTAGTTTTAGTGGCGTCTTCATACCTTGCTTTGATTTCTATTTTTGACTGATGGGAAGATAAGTATCCATTCTGTCCACGATTTTGCCAATAAACATTAATGATTTCTGCAGATATTGCAATATGAGACACTATCAGAATCCAGCAGTAAACATGAGAAATCGGCTAGCCCCTTGGACTGAACAGTCCGTTGGGTGTTTTTCTTTAAATTATGTGTCCTTTTCCGCTAGAGTTTGGAGTTTGTTAACTTTCTCGTGATGTTCATTGTAGCCAGAACCTTTCCCAGTCTTTTTTATTATTAAATATTTGTCCATTGTAACGACTGCAACCTGATTTGTATTATATGTTCACGGATTTTAGGCCATGTTTGTTTAAGAAAAGCGAAACGTCATATTCGGAACTCCAATAAAAACCTGTTACACGGTCCCGGTTATCGTTAAGTAAATGCAGTACAATTATCATTGCCAGCGGGTCGTAATACTCAACTTAGAACATGTACAATTTTGGTTATTTTTAGCTGCTTTTGGAACACCACTGACGCTATCGTTTCCAACAACAACAAAAAACATAAAACATTCATCTATGTAACCGTTAATATTTACGATATAATATCATTTGAGGAACTGTCTTTGCAGAGGACTTTTAATCAGAATTTTTTTTTATTTGTTGATCTTTACTTGTCCCCGGACAAGCTAGACAGGATAATCTACTTGTCCAGCGGGTTTTATGTACGAGTCGGACGAATCGGGCATGGCAATTCCACACCCCTGTTTAAAAGGCCTTGCTAGCTGTTCCCCTAAGTGACTTCTTTGGTTCTCCTAAACCTCTACATGGGAAATATTTTTCTCAATGATACTGTGGCTGACTCCCATGTAAGGATTCTTAAAAGGGTCAATATGTCGTTTTGTTGATATTGGCGGAATTGTTGACAATCACTGTTCTTTTCAAAATAATTTAATATACATTTAGAAAGGTTTAATGTGTTTATATATGTATTGTTTTTTACAGTAAAGTTTAACCTGTATGAAAAGGTTATCATTGAAGGCCCCATAAAGTGATTGTAGGCATAATACAGTTTTTTTTTTACTTTTAAGTCACATCAGATTTGTAGGTTATCAATGAATAAATAAAGATGACTGTTAAAATAGATTTTATTCCTTACCCTACAAGCATAATCTGGCTTGGTTTGTTTTGAAAAGTTTAAGAATTTTGCCACTGAGACTTGGTTCTGTCCCAGACAACAATGGAAGTACAATGCCTTCTCTGGTCCAGCTGTTGTGGCCTTCAGATTGACCTCATATGTATAAGTTCCAAGGTCATTGCTGGTGAACTCTATTTTACCAGATGTCTCTCCAACCTTCAAGGGGAGGTAACTGAATGTACAGACATGCTGAAAACAGATAATTATATTTAATTGAATAAATGCAAAATATGTGTACCAGTGCTTTAATGTGAAAAAATACTTGATTATTTATACTTTCTTTTGGTTTGTTTGGTAATTTATTTCATTCATCCATGCACTTAAAAAACTACAGATCATAAATTTAAATAGTTGTATCATGTAATCCAGCAATATTGATAAAACTTATGAATTAATCTTGAACACAATAAAATTGAGGAACTTGTTTACTGTATTTATCTGTATGTTCTCATCGTTTCAAAGTTTACTGTAAATACTTTACAGTTATATATTAAAGAATTTTCTATTTTATTCTAAAACATCTAGAATAGACAACAGATAATTCATTGAAAATAAATATATATTGTTGTGCCTAACTGAAGGTTGGCAAACATGCTAAAACTGGAATAGTACAACATACTGAATTCAAAGTAAATGTATTAAATTTCTTCTAACCTTTGACCCCTTCTGTACAATAAATTGGCTTGGAATCTGTATATCAGTAGGACATGTGACATTAAATGTAACTGGGGTATCCAGTGGGTTTTCTAGGGTGATCTTGTGTTCTAACATTTTCCTGACAGGGGTACTAAGATCAATAGAACCAATGATATTTGGTTTGATGGCTTTGAAGGACACATCATACACAATATATTCTCCTGATTTCTCATTTGTAAAAGTGATCTGAAATTTAAAAAAAACACAACATTTAAAATAATAAAAATACTGTTTATTATAGATATTCAAAATGATTTCAATAATTATCTTGAATGCAATACATGTAGTATTTAGAGATATTTTTTTTTATGAACAACATAAACATTTGTGCAATTTTTTAACAAACAAAAAATATGATTTATGTCTAAGGGTCTTGTAGTCATGGAAATAAATATAAAAAAATATAGTTCATGCTACGATGTAGCTGATATACCAATCAATCAATCAATCAATCAATTAAACAAATATATATACATGTATATATATATATAAAATTCAATTATAACACTGTACTTTTCCCCCAAATAATCAATCAAAAATAAATAAAATGAGATTCTCACTTAAAACTTATTTCTGAAGATATCTCATTTAAGCATTTGTATGTTTCTCAAAATGGGAGATAACTCATGAATGCATCTCTTTAAACATTTGTTTACCTTCATTTGTGTTGTTCCTTCTTTATAGAAATACATAGACAACTTGAAATCTTTAGATCCACTTGCTGGTACATCTATATAATGCATATGATCTATTGAAGTGGAAGCATCTTTCTTTACATCCTCTCTTGTGACTTTAAATCTAAAAATAAACATCATCATTTTTTTCATTCCATTCCTTACAAAGAAATCGTTGTTGTCTATGGTCATTTTTATACTTTAATATGGTAATTATACTAATAAAATATGCATGGTCATTGACTGTGAGTTTGTCTAGGACATGAAGCAGCTAATATTAGAATTTATTAAGGACTCATTTTCAAAATGATTTTTATAGAGATAAAAGCTATTTTGCTTAATAATATCCACAATCAATCAGATATTTGTTAAAGATTTAACATGCTTCTAAAGTATGAAGCCCAAGTGTGGGTTTCTCCATCCATCAGAAACACTGAGAGGTACCTAGTTTTTAGCTATCAAACTCTGCATAGTACTTGAACACTAATTTAAGATGTGCATCTTTACCATAATATTGACGATGTATTCTTCTTATTGTTATTGTGAAAAATATTGGATGTTTAAACCATAATCAGTTGCCAAAATTGATGTATTTTGTAACTTCAATGATTAACTATACTGTTCATCTGTTCAACATTCTTTATATAGTTACCTGTTATATTTCTACATATATACAGTTTTCCCCCCAAAATGTGACAATTACAATGTGGTCAGTGTTGTGTAGCTAAACAAGTCCAGACCTTTTCTATACATGAACAAATTTACAAAAAAAAAAAATGCTTGTGACATTCACATAATGAACCATTCATTCAAATCGACATAACCACACTGGTGGTGTAATGGTAAGTGTGCTCTCCTCTAGTGAGGTAGATCATGGGTTCAACCCACGTTAAACAACAATCACTTGCTCACTCACTCAAATTCACATTGATTTTAATTTTTATAAAGACCAACTATAACTGTAAGACTGGTTACCTCTGAGGTTGTTTGATCCAGTTGTTGACTGGTAACAGTTCTGTGTACCATACTTTACAGGGAACCTCCACTGGTTTATGTATTATTGGTTTGGGAGGTTCAGCGATACCAACCAGTGTCCAGAACAATCCACTTCCATCTGGTGTCGGAAAGAATATTGAACCCTAAAAAAACATCCACAAAAAGATTAATTTTAAAATTAACACTCTACACTGGTGCAGCCACGCCATTTTATTTGAAAAAAAAAAAGAAAATGATTAAAACAAAATTAAATTCATAATCAAACCTTGAAATCAAGTTTTTGTAAGCATTACAACAATCAAACCTTGTTAAGTTAAAATCAAAAAGATCAAAAAGGTCAATATTTTTGATGTTACATATTTTTATAAGAAGAAACTGCCATGACTTACCGTATCTTTAATACCATCATGTGTCATTTTTACAGGTTTGTAAGTAATCTGATAATTTTCAGCTTTCTGAGCATCGACCTTGAATGTTGTTGGTCCACTCCACTGATCACCTGTGATTATAGGACGTAAATTCCAGGACTGGTTGGTTGTATTTCTCAGTGTTATGGTCTTAGTATCTTCTTCTCTGACGGGGACAGTGAAGGGATGTAATGTCTGACTATCCCTAGGATTGATTGCAGTACACATTCCTGTTAATGTCAAGGTTACTGGTTTGTGAGGACCTCCTTCAATAAAGCACTGCAAGTTCTGAAACATATAAACACAGACAAATGACATCAAGTAAAACCAGAATTTTTTACTATGGTTGTAAACAGTCTGTTTTTCAGCAATTTTACTGAACATTGAGAATGCTGACAATTTGTTTTCTTCTTGTTTTACTGAACATTGAGAATGCTGACAATTTGTTTTCTTCTTGTTTTACTGAACATTAAGAATGCTGACAATTTGTTTTCTTCTTGTTTTACTGAACATTAAGAATGCTGACATTTTGTTTTCTTCTTGTTTTACTGAACATTGAGATTGCTGACAATTTGTTTTCTTCTTGTTTTACTGAACATTAAGAATGTTGACAATTTGTTTTCTTCTTGTTTTACTGAACATTAAGAATGCTGACAATTTGTTTTCTTCTTGTTTTACTGAACATTGAGAATGCTGACAATTTGTTTTCTTTTTGTTTTACTGAATATTAAGAATGCTGACAATTTGTTTTCTTCTTGTTTTACTGAACATTAAGAATGCTGACAATTTGTTTTCTTCTTGTTTTACTGAACATTAAGAATGCTGACATTTTGTTTTCTTCTTGTTTTACTGAACATTGAGATTGCTGACAATTTGTTTTCTTCTTGTTTTACTGAACATTAAGAATGCTGACAATTTGTTTTCTTCTTGTTTTACTGAACATTAAGAATGCTGACAATTTGTTTTCTTCTTGTTTTACTGAACATTGAGAATGCTGACAATTTGTTTTCTTCTGTTTTACTGAACATTAAGAATGCTGACAATTTGTTTTCTTCTTGTTTTACTGAACATTGAGAATGCTGACAATTTGTTTTCTTCTTGTTTTACTGAACATTAAGAATGCTGACAATTTGCTTTCTTCTTATTTTACTGAACATTAAGAATGCTGACATTTTGTTTTCTTCTTGTTTTACTGAACATTGAGATTGCTGACAATTTGTTTTCTTCTTGTTTTACTGAACATTGAGAATGCTGACAATTTGTTTTCTTCTTGTTTTACTGAACATTGAGAATGCTGACAATTTGTTTTCTTCTTGTTTTACTGAACATTAAGAATGCTGACATTTTGTTTTCTTCTTGTTTTACTGAACATTGAGAATGCTGACAATTTGTTTTCTTCTTGTTTTACTGAATATTAAGAATGTTGACAATTTGCTTTCTTCTTGTTTTACTGAACATTGAGAATGCTGACAATTTGCTTTCTTCTTGTTTTACTGAACATTAAGAATGCTGACAATTTGTTTTCTTCTTGTTTTACTGAACATTGAGAATGCTGACAATTTGTTTTCTTCTGTTTTACTGAACATTAAGAATGTTGACAATTTGTTTTCTTCTTGTTTTACTGAACATTGAGAATGCTGACAATTTGTTTTCTTCTTGTTTTACTGAACATTAAGAATGCTGACAATTTGCTTTCTTCTTGTTTTACTGAACATTGAGAATGCTGACAATTTGCTTTCTTTTTGTTTTACTGAACATTAAGAATGCTGACAATTTGTTTTCTTCTTGTTTTACTGAACATTGAGAATGCTGACAATTTGTTTTCTCCTGTTTTACTGAACATTAAGAATGTTGACAATTTGTTTTCTTCTTGTTTTACTGAACATTGAGAATGCTGACAATTTGTTTTCTTCTTGTTTTACTGAACATTAAGAATGCTGACAATTTGTTTTCTTTTTGTTTTACTGAATATTAAGAATGCTGACAATTTGCTTTCTTCTTGTTTTACTGAACATTGAGAATGCTGACAATTTGTTTTCTTCTTGTTTTCTGTTTCTACTATTTTTCGATTAGATCTTTTCTTTGTTTTTCATTTCATGGATATTGATTTTGATACTTACATCATATCTAATGTCCTTTTTCTCCTGTTTGGGTTCAAAGGTCACCTCAAATGTTACCTCCATACCAGGTGTGATATATCCCTCGACAGGATAGATGTTAAAATCAGGTCTAAATTTCTTGATGTCCCAACAGAATCTGAAGAAAACAAATATTTAGTTTTTTATAATATGAAAGTTGATAGCTGAATGCAGATCTGATAGTTGTACTAAAAGGAAGGGAAGGGAATGGGGCAAAATAAATTGGAAAAAGATTAACTTTTTTTCCTCTCCTGACATCCTCTAACAGTGACAACATCATTTAATTTAAAGATATGAGCAGTAAAAATAAACATTTATGTAAGATTGAATATGTTCAAATATAAATTTTTTATTATATTATATCATATTATTACCTATACAAAACAAAATTAATGACACCTTCTATTCATCTGAAGATGTATATAAATTTGACCCCAAAAAATCGACAATTACAAACAAATTATTTTTTACATACAATCTTTATGAATTCCTCAATAATATACAAAACAAGTTTAATTAAGTTTTCAGTTCTTATTAAAATTGATTAAAATATATGACACCCAATTTTCAGATCTATAATTTAGAAAGTGACATAACAATATAAACATACTTAGCATTCATGTCTCCAGAGTTACTCATTACTATTTTCTTGGATGTTGAACTGTTTCTGAAAACACTTCCAAATGGAATGGCAGTTGTATCTATATTGATCTCCATACCTAATACACATCCCTTTATTGCAAACAATGGCTGAGAATGACCAGCACATTCCATATACACCTGAAAATAGTAAGTAATAATAGAAATAGAAATCAACTTTTTTTATCTGTATGTTAGAGGTTGATATTTGCCAGAAAAATGATTTTGTTATTGATTGCAAGATTGTGAACCATTTTTTTAAATTCATAAATGTTATCTTTGTATAGACAATATATTAGTACATCAAAAATGAATATCATATCACTGTAGTTAATAATTCTGGTTATCTCCTTGAATACATTTCTCATACTAGTTGTCAGCTTAGTCTACAAGACCTCCCAACCCAACCCAATAAATCTAACACTTATATTTGAAAAATAATAGTTGGTCTCTTTGACTTCCAGAAAACAAGATTTGACTTAAAATGTAATCAATATTTAAAGTTCAATTTCAAGGGTTGTAATTGTCACAAATCATATATTAATTAGAAATACACCAACAGGTACACTATGTCATTTCAATGTTGAAATAACATTGATACAATGTCTGACAATGTTTACAATGTTACTCCAGCATTGAAATGAAGTTATGTGCTGGGTACATCTACCTATGAAGTTATGTGCCTGCTGGGTACATCTACCTATGAAGTTTTTTTTACTACAAAAGAACTTACCTCCTCTGTGAATTGTGGAATTCTATGTTTATTTTGTAGTTTAACTATTACAGAACAAGTTCCTCCTTTACCCTCCAAGGTAATATTGTCTGTTGTAGAGATAGACAGAGCATTGGTTTGTTGTAATGCAGGTGTAGTTGGTGTTAGTGCCAGTTTGAAGGTTATCGGTGCAGGACTGTTATTTACTATAGGCACCACAGGTGGTTTCTTCATTCTGCCACCCACAACAAGAGATCCTGCATTTACTATTGATTCTGCCACTTCAACCTGAAAATTAAATAAGATAACATTTTACAGTAAATAAGGAATTTAAATTGATAACAAACTGCCATGGGGATGTAATGGTTAGCATGTTTGCCCTGATTGTGGTAAATAGTGGTGTCAGGTCACAACAAAAATAATAAAATTGGTATTTGCTGCTCCTGTGGTCATCATGCAGCACTGAATCAGGATAAGGTGTCAAAGTGGAGTAACGTAGACTGTTGCTTCATTGTGTTAATACATTAAAAGTTCAAGTAATCATGTTGGTCTAGTACAAAACAGACGTCATCATCAGTTCATCAAATAGTAACTTGTTCCCACCATGATATTGTTGAATTATTGCTCATTTGGTGCTAAACATCAATCACTCACTTAAATTATATGTTTATGCATGTTATACAGACAAAAAAAAACCATATATATAAATCTGAAGTGTGATTGTGTATACTATAAACATTATAACTAAAATAATCATGGAAAAATTATACTTGTCTAATCTGCCCACCTGTCAATTAAAAACAAACAAGTCTTGTCTTAGACAGTTTCTACAGTATACATACCTTCATCTCTGTTCCTGTTCCCATAATCTGAACACTGTTTCTTGAGAGTCCGTTAATTTCAAATGCAACCATTTCTTTATAAACTCTAGCCTCTCTTGGAATGAATGTAAATGTAACATCTACTGATTGTCCAGGTGGAATGACATGTGGCTTAAAATCATGATGTAGATGGTCAGTAGGAACATATAAACAGTTCAGACTTATATCTTTTCTGTCTTTGTTAGTAAGTTTCAGTACCATATTACGATCTGGCATGCCAGCCTTGTAGATGAAGCAGTTACCAAAGTTGTATGATTGGAAAGAGAAATGTAATCCAGGTGTTACACCAAGACCTTCTAACCCAATGTTGTATGTTGGTCCATTCTTAACCTGAAAAAAAAACAACCAAGACAAAATAAAATAAAGACATTAATAAATGATTTTACATGAAGTAATGTCATTCATAGACTTTTATTATTTGGCTTAGTTATATTTGGACTATGAGCGTACTTGAGGAAGGTCATTTGAGAACCGTGTCATGCACACAAAATTAGATATCTACATATATATTTATACCTTAAACTTAAAACCTATCTGTGAGTATTGAATACTCTAACAATGAAATGGGTCTTGAATGCTAATCCAGAACATTGTGTGACTAACTCGTACTTATTTTTAGCTCATATGAATTAAGTTCTGTTTGATGTATTTGCTGTATGTGAATGACTTATTGGCTAGTATAGTAATTCCCTTATGATAAGACCACCCCATCTTCAATGAAAAAGTAACCCTATAATAAGGGTGGTCTCTCTTGAGGGGGACAATTTAGTAGTATTTTACTATCACAGTGGATCTGAAATCTGATCAGATAAGAGGGTAGCTGCATAAGAGGGGGACTACTGTATCTGAACCCGCCGTCAACATTTTATACTTGTAAATAAAAAATATTAAATTCTTACCTTAAGCACAAGTTCACAATCCTTCAACGTTGTACGACTAGGTGGACAGAATACTAGCTTACACACAGCCTTCTCCCCATGAAGCACCCCTCCAAGTTGTGGATTTATGGATACCATATTCTTCTTCTGGGAATTCATGTTCAATTCCCATTCATAGTCAAAGTTAAACTTTCCTGAGTTGATAATGGTTAAATTTCTTATCTGTTGTTCATTTACTTCAACCTGGACAAAAATAAATATTTATTACAATGATGTATTATTAATTTTTTCATAGAATAAGAAACTCTAGTGAAATATGCTTTAACAGAACACGCTTTTTCTGGATCTACTGTTTTAAACAGACGTTCATATTACACAGGTTAAATAGACAAAGGAAATCAAGCATCTTCATAACACTTATTTTTATTTCTGAACCTACTGTTAAAACAGGCATTCATATTATACAGGTAAAATAGACAGATAAATTCCAGCATATGGACAACACTTGTTTATTTCTACAGGATTCCTGTCTATGTCAGAGTTGAAAGGTTTCATTATATACAGGTACTCGAAATGGTCCATTATATACAGGTACCTGAAATGGTCCATTATAGTTTGTTTTTCTCACTGATATTTAGTGTAAATCAAATCCTATTTATATGACTTGCAGGAAAACAAAATCATCAACAATGAAGTACACATGTACATAAAGTGGCAGAGGAATATGCTACACCTGTAAATGTTCTCATGTAACACATTACTTGTGATATTAGAAGTCACCTGTACATGTCATAATGACAATCAAAACACAATGGCTCTATAGCAAAGCTTTGTTTTGTTTAAATTTGCTTCATTCAGCTACATAACACTAAGACTCACCTCTCCAAATCTGATTATATTCATTCCATTACTAATAAGTTCTTCTACTCTTCCATGTGAGTCTTCACAGAGTAGTTGTGAGTTCATTGAGTAACCTTCAGCTTTAACATTGAGTGTAACAGGAGTAACTTTCCTCTTTATTCTACATACTATGTTAAAGTTGACTTCTTTGTCAGAATTAGGTGCAAAATGTAACTGAATAGGAGCTCTGAAAACAAAGTGGAAAAAATGTTAAGAGATTGACACTGTAATAAGAATCTGCTAATTATTAAAAATTTCTTTTTCACAAAGCTTCTAATGGGAATTACCCTTAACAGTGAAAATTGAGTCTTATATATACAGGTGCTACTTTTCAAAGGGAAGCCTAATATGAGAGTAAAGGGACATAATTAATAACATACTCTTTTAATCACAACTGGAAAAATATGCATGAAAATTTGATTCACATGTCAAAAATGCAACACAATTCATTGTAAGAAAATTGGAATATGTACCTTGATCTTGGAGGTATAATGCCAGTCATTGGTTCAACATTGATGTGGGCAGAGAATCCTGCTGAGTGACAGGAGTCTGGTTCTAAAATGTATGTGAATGCCTCATCTTCATTGTTGATCATGTATACACTCTCTGTTGCCTGGTGTCCTGAAAAAGATTACAAAATTCTAAATGTCAACAAATCAGATTCTACCTTCCTATCTAGTAGTTAATTAACTATGAGCATTCATTGATCCTGCCATTGTACTGTCCATGTTTATGTTGTCATTCAATTTTGTAATAGTATGTGGTCTTTTTGAGTTGAAGCAAATCTGTGCAGGCTTTTTATTGTTTGTTTATATCTGTATTTTATATCTGAATAGCCATTGGAGATCCATTTGTCAAGAGGGAGAGGGATGGAATCCCATTAAAACGTTTAACCCCAATACTTGTTTGTGCTTGTTCCAAGCCAAGATCTGGATTTCAATCAGAATCTTTTTTTGGTCATGTTCAATGATTTTAGGTGAGTAGTAGTTGTTTTGATTTACTATACAGTAAAAGTTGTCTTAAGAGATCAAATCTTCTGACAGCAAAATATCTTCTTCCAAGACAGGTGGTGTTTCAAAAATCGAATATATATATACCTGTAGATAATGAAGAGATAAATTATTTTAAAGTAGTCTATCAAAAGAGGGTGGTCACTCATGACACATGTTTCATTTTATTACCAATTTTGTAATTGGAATTTGTTTCCATTATTACATTTTCAACCAAAATACCCCAAAATTACAGCTAGTCGAATCAACTCTCAACTTACCTATAAGTAATGCCTTGAAGTTCATATGAGATCTGTCCATGGCTATATCTGGTTCTCTAGCTTTACCCACTAACAGGAAGGGTACAGAAATGTTCTGATCAGGGATAACAAATCTCCAAAATGATTCTACTAAGTCAAGTTCCATTGAGGTAAATTCAAAAGTTACCTGAAATGTTTTATGATTGTGTATGTAAATAAAAAGTAAATTTTAAAAAGCAAAGTTCTGTTTCCAATACTTATTCAAGGTGAAATAATGATAGATAATTATTTTAGCTAAAAGGAACTAGCATAAGTATATTAGTACTGATCTTTTTTTAAATTAATAATATGCTTGGTGTTTAAATTATATTCATTGATGGTTTTATCACACTTATTTTTACAAGCAATGTTTGAAATTTCACCGGTACATCAACATTTTGAAATATAATTTCACCATTACTCAAACAGAACTACTTTATTATACAAGAAGTAAAAGGACTGTGAGTTTTGTCATATCATAATTCCTGTAACAAGATAAATAAACAGTCAAATGCCTTGTTGTAAACTTACAGGGAATCTTTTCCCACTTTTAATTAGACTCTCTGTTGTAACACATTTAAATGGTGATATTTTTTGCAGTCAATTTTAAATGCCTTGTATTTTACTTACAGGGAATCTTTTTCCACTTTTAATTAGACTCTCTGTTGTAACACATTTAAATGGTGATATTTTTAGCAGTCAATTTTAAATGCGTTGTATTTTACTTACAGGGAATCTTTTTCCACTTTTAATTAGACTCTCTGTTGTAACACATTTAAATGGTGATATTTTTAGCAGTCAATTTTAAATGCGTTGTATTTTACTTACAGGGAATCTTTTTCCACTTTTAATTAGACTCTCTGTTGTAACACATTTAAATGGTGATATTTTTAGCAGTCAATTTTAAATGCCTTGTATTTTACTTACAGGGAATCTTTTTCCACTTTTAATTAGACTCTCTGTTGTAACACATTTAAATGGTGATATTTTTAGCAGTCAATTTTAAATGCCTTGTATTTTACTTACAGGGAATCTTTTTCCACTTTTAATTAGACTCTCTGTTGTAACACATTTAAATGGTGATATTTTTAGCAGTCAATTTTAAATGCCTTGTATTTTACTTACAGGGAATCTTTTTCCACTTTTAATTAGACTCTCTGTTGTAACACATTTAAATGGTGATATTTTTAGCAGTCAATTTTAAATGCCTTGTATTTTACTTACAGGGAATCTTTTTCCACTTTTAATTAGACTCTCTGTTGTAACACATTTAAATGGTGATATTTTTAGCAGTCAATTTTAAATGCCTTGTATTTTACTTACAGGGAATCTTTTTCCACTTTTAATTAAGACTCTCTGTTGTAACACATTTAAATGGTGATATTTTTAGCAGTCAATTTTAAATGCCTTGTATTTTACTTACAGGGAATCTTTTTCCACTTTTAATTAGACTCTCTGTTGTAACACATTTAAATGGTGATATTTTTAGCAGTCAATTTTAAATGCCTTGTATTTTACTTACAGGGAATCTTTTTCCACTTTTAATTAGACTCTCTGTTGTAACACATTTAAATGGTGATATTTTTAGCAGTCAATTTTAAATGCCTTGTATTTTACTTACAGGGAATCTTTTCCCACTTTTAATTAGACTCTCTGTTGTAACACATTTAAATGGTGATATTTTTAGCAGTCAATTTTAAATGCGTTGTATTTTACTTACAGGGAATCTTTTTCCACTTTTAATTAGACTCTCTGTTGTAACACATTTAAATGGTGATATTTTTAGCAGTCAATTGTAAATGCCTTGTATTTTACTTACAGGGAATCTTTTCCCACTTTTAATTAGACTCTCTGTTGTAACACATTTAAATGGTGATATTTTTAGCAGTCAATTTTAAATGCCTTGTATTTTACTTACAGGGAATCTTTTTCCACTTTTAATTAGACTCTCTGTTGTAACACATTTAAATGGTGATATTTTTAGCAGTCAATTTTAAATGCCTTGTATTTTACTTACAGGGAATCTTTTCCCACTTTTAATTAGACTCTCTGTTGTAACACATTTAAATGGTGATATTTTTAGCAGTCAATTTTAAATGCGTTGTATTTTACTTACAGGGAATCTTTTCCCACTTTTAATTAGACTCTCTGTTGTAACACATTTAAATGGTGATATTTTTAGCAGTCAATTTTAAATGCGTTGTATTTTACTTACAGGGAATCTTTTCCCACTTTTAATTAGACTCTCTGTTGTAACACATTTAAATGGTGATATTTTTAGCAGTCAATTTTAAATGCGTTGTATTTTACTTACAGGGAATCTTTTTCCACTTTTAATTAGACCCTCTGTTGTAACACATTTAAATGGTGATATTTTTGTTGCATCATCATTTCTGTCTTCACAAATCCATTCAAAGTTGTATGACTTGTTAGTAGGATTAACTACACCAAAAGTTCTGAAACAAATATTCTAATGTTAATTTGGTTTTGTAAAAAGTATATATAGTGATGTCTTTATTATTAGTTATGGCAGGTCAATATTTGTGGATCCCTTAGGAAACGTAGATGTCCAATAGAGCTATTTAGAAACTAGTTAACAACCATGAATTCCAAGAGCCCTTGAACCTATTCATTTTACACAGAACATGAACATTCATTCACAGGAAATGAATTGATATTGTTATAAATCTTGTGTTGTGTAGGGTAATCATAATTGTGACATTGTATGTTCCATGTATTTAATTGTCAGTAGGAATAATTATGGAAAGGAAGATTAAATGTATGGCAAAGCATCTATATGTATAGTCAGTGATAATAAATCTAGATGCTATTTGACAAGATTTTATTTTATCAAAACAAGTGTAAGTTCTACAATAAAATATTATGTGTGTTTTACTGGTGCTCAGATATTTGATCTTTTAGTTTTTATCTATTTTATAGTTGTTGTTTCTTTTTTTACAATGCCAACAAACACAATAAATAAACCTCATATTTTGCCAAGTGATTTCAGATTTGCATAAATTAATAAAGCATTAAACAATATGTATGCTTACAATGATTTCTTTACACCGATACCAACACAACTGAACTCAATGACACGAGTGTTAGGATCAAGAGTTGTTCCCCTTGTAGAATCTCCTGGTCCTGATAATTCAGGATCTCGTCTAGCTCCTGTGATATAATCAGAGTCTTCTAGTTCAAAGTGACAATATGGCATCAGACTTTTACCTTTCAGTCCAATAACAGGTCCTTGCTGGTCTTTTTCTAAGTTTGGTATTCTGTAATTATACACAGAAAATCATTATTCTTCCAGAGAAACACAAAAGAAAGATAGAAAAAAAATGGAAATGCTTTTAAGAACATTCTTTAATCAAAAAGGTTTCAGTTGAAATTTTCCATTTTTGTTTCTCTATGACAAAATTTCTCATTATTCAATCTCAAAACATCATAGTATATATTTCTTTTCTCCAAATTTTGTCTTATAAGGAATCTATGCAACTTATTTTTGACAAATTTACACATATATGACTGTACAATGGTCAACATCAGTTTTCTTACGTGCATATCAATCGCCCTTCATAAGTATTGACATCAAGGGGAGAGAACTTGACTGTGATTCTCTGTTTCTTCCCTGCAGCAATAGAACCATACTCTGGAGAAATGGTAAAGGGGACATAACTGGCATCAACAACATCAATACGAGACTCAGGTCTTTCTCCTTCAGACATAAATGTCACAGCTCTTGTCAATGAGGGAGCCATATTTTCCATGAAGACCTGCCAGCTGTAATCCATCTTGATATTTCCTTTGTTACTTAGATTAAACCTGAAAGATGTAAAATGTAACATGTAGAATATTTCCGTTAAAAACTCAATATCTTTCTGTAAACTTATTACTGAGAAAAATAAAAATTGCATACCCACCAAAATTAAATAGATACAAACTTAAATTATTCTGAAACCTAAAATTAATTCTGTCACAATAAAAATAGAAATCCTGTTTATTTTTACATTAATAATAGACACAAAGGGGGTTTTAATGTTAACAATAATACAATACTTTTAATGTTAACAATAATACAATACTAACTCAAACACTCTTGTCTGGAACATCAAAGTATCTTTATATTGTACACTTTCTGTTTTACATCCAAATTTACAGAAGTCAGCATTGGCTGATACTAAGAGTTCTACATTCCTGCTGGTATCTGGGAAGTCTGTGAAGGCAGGTTCAGGTTCTGTTTCAACCACCTTCTTCTTTGCACCTCTAGAGCTTGTTGGAGCCTTTGAACCACTAAAGAAAACATTTTTACATCAGTTAAGAGAATTTTAAGTGTATATTTTATGTTAGTATTTCAAAATATATCATAATTTGTGGTAAAAAGATAATTTTTTACTGCTAAAGAAAATCATAATTCAACAGATCAATGAGTTAGTTTAAAATTAATTCCTTAAGTGATAGCATTATTCAAGATTATAGGGGTATCCTACAATTTATTCTAATTTTTTTCCTTACACTCTTTCTCTTTAATTTAGAAATAAATGTTTGTAGCCATTATGTGCCTATCATTCTAGCCATTAAGTGCCTATCATTCACTGTTTCTAGCCATCAAGTGCCTATCATTCACATATTTGTTGATGAAATTCCTGATATAAGCCATCAATGTTGAAAATCAACTTAGTTAAATTTCAAATTTTATGAACGAATCTCAGCAAATTTCTAAAACTTTAAATACTCAAAAAAGTTTTGTACCTTTCTGATGGCGGTGGTGACGATGGCATATCAACCCATTTGACTGTTTTTATTCTGTCATCCCAGGCTGCGATCTGTAATAGGCAAACAGAAGAATAATAAATAGAACAATTATATAGTATACAAAAGATGGCTAAAGGAATTCTATAAACATCAACAATATATACATATCTGTGTATACAATAAACATATTTTGATGTACAGTATGTGTTGTGACATTTACATAATGATGTCTGGGGAGATAACGTGTGTGCTAAAAACCAAAGTCAATATTAAATTTCTTTTCTTCAAACAAACAATTTTTTGTTTATTATCAATGATAATTTGTCTTGACATGTACACTGCAACAAAATCTAGCTATTAATTCAACATTAAAAACTTGAGATGACAATTAATATGTTAATCAAAGACATATGTCACTAAATCATCTACAAACATATGCCACTAAATCATCTACAAACATATGTCACTAAATCATCTACAAACATATGTCACTAAATCATCTACAAGTATATGTCACTAAATCATCTACAAACATATACCACTAAATCATCTACAAACATATGTCACTAAATCATCTACAAACATATGTCACTAAATCATCTACAAACATATGTCACTAAATCATCTACAAACATATGTCACTAAATCATCTACAAACATATGTCACTAAATCATCTACAAACATGTCACTAAATCATCTACAAACATATGCCACTAAATCATCTACAAACATATGTCACTAAATCATCTACAAACATATGCCACTAAATCATCTACAAACATATGTCACTAAATCATCTACAAACATATGCCACTAAATCATCTACAAACATATGTCACTAAATCATCTACAAACATATGCCACTAAATCATCTACAAACATATGCCACTAAATCATCTACAAACATATGTCACTAAATCATCTACAAACATATGCCACTAAATCATCTACAAACATATGTCACTAAATCATCTACAAACATATGTCACTAAATCATCTACAAACATATGCCACTAAATCATCTACAAACATATGTCACTAAATCATCTACAAGTATATACCACTAAATCATCTACAAACATATGCCACTAAATCATCTACAAACATATGCCACTAAATCATCTACAAACATATGTCACTAAATCATCTACAAACATATGCCACTAAATCATCTACAAACATATGTCACTAAATCATCTACAAACATATGTCACTAAATCATCTACAAACATATGCCACTAAATCATCTACAAACATATGTCACTAAATCATCTACAAACATATGTCACTAAATCATCTACAAACATATGTCACTAAATCATCTACAAGTATATACCACTAAATCATCTACAAACATATGTCACTAAATCATCTACAAACATATGTCACTAAATCATCTACAAACATATGTCACTAAATCATCTACAAGTATATTAAACAATAATCACCTAAAACAGACATTACAATAATATGTACATAAAAACTGATTGACCAGCATTGGTGTGTATTATACAGAAAAATATAAATAATATTATTACAATTAACAATTGAAAGGAACATGGCGTGTGTGTGTATCATACATATAATAAATCCCAGTACAGTGGAACATGTTCAATCCGACACCTGAGTTTTCCGACATCCTGTGCCATCCGACAAAAATTTATGGTCCCAAAGTATTTATGTTAGCTAAAATAAAACCTGAGTTTTCCGACATCCTGTGACATCCGACAAAAAATGATGGTCTCGAAGTATTTATGTTAACTAAAAACAAAACCTGAGTTTTCCGACATCCTGTACAATCTGACACATTTCCCTGGTCTCTTGGTGTGTCGGATTAGACAGATTCTGACATCCTGTACAATCTGACACATTTCCCTGGTCTCTTGGTGTGTCGGATTAGACAGATTCCACTGTATTAAAAAACAAGTTATATCCCCCTACCTGATCAATTGGCTTGTCATATTTAATCTTGGTCACTTTACAGTTGATAGCTGTCTCCGTTAAAACCTTAGTAGCATCAGACTTAAATGTCACTGTCACGTCTTTCGTGTGGTCTGGATGTAGATGTGCTAGTGTTGGTGAGAACTTTAGATTGGCATGTTCTGGCCATTGTAGACGATAGACTTCTGTCTTAGAATGGTTGGTCATTGAGAATGACAATGTACATGTCTCATTTATATAAACATCACCAAAATTGATCAAGTTTGGCTTGGCAGCTATAAAAAAAATGCTAAGTTAAAAAATCAAAACCATATGTATTGATGGATAAGAAATAAAGTTCTAATGTAACAATATATTTTGGTATATATGTGGATTAAGTTGTAACTATCCAAATCAGATTCATAGCAACACTTGTCTTTACCTAATCATTTCAATCAGCTATTAAAAATATATAAAATCTAACTGGCGAATAAAATAAAAGGAAAAAAAAATATATTGATTTATCCTGACTTTTGTTCTAAATTTGAACCACAATAGACAAAATGTATGGAAAAGTGCTTAAACGTAAGTAAAAAAGACCATTTATACAATTTTAATATATTCAGTAGAATTCTAATATGTCGAAGTCAAAGGGATCAACAATTTTACTTCAAAATATCCAAGTATTCTAATTAACCATGATAAATTAAGCTGGAAGCTATAAAGAATAGACCAATATTTTACTTCTAGTTATCAAAAGTACATGACTTATCCTCTAGTTCAACATAGCAAGGATTGACTCAAATTAAATGCATGTTTGAAACAAATACTGTATTTTTTCGTACAATACATGGTAGCATTTGACTTAAAGGTATGATTTATCAATATAAGTCTATGGACACCATGTAGACCTATAGTCAACAAAGACTTGTAGTCCAGGTCTTATATGGTCATCAAACTTTCCAGTACGAGTTATGTACTCTTACTCCACAAATATCCTCTCAGAATATTATAAATACAGTATGAGGTTCAGGATCATGACACCTGAATATACGGTACCTGCAATATCATCATCTGGCATGGTACCATCTTCTTCAGTGAGATCTTGTTCCATTGGTTGACCCACACTATGAATGTTATCAAGAGTTATCTCATCTTCATAGCCTTCTCCAACCAGCTGGATGATAGAGTCTTCATACTGGTTGTCAATTACTGTCAGTTTTATGTGAGCCTGTGACCTCTGAACTAAGGATGGTTTGAAGATGACATTGAAGTTGGCTATTTCTCCAACACCAACAGATACAGATGCTGTGTGAGGTCTCTTTGTATCTTCATAGTCATCCTCCATAACAGCATTAGTGTCACTGGCTGGTCGTATTCTGAACACTTTGTCTGGATCTATCAAATCTAAATCAACCTGAAAAATAAATACAATTTTGTATTATTGTTTTAAGAACTTGTTAATATATTTTTCCTTAAATAAAACAAAAATATTACATCATTTAAATTTGATTTCTGTATAAAAATTTAAGGTCCATGTCACAAGTTCTTTATTCTTTAGAAAGTCTTTGTGCTGTAATAATTATTGACATTAATTTTTCACACACAAAAAATTCACAACTCCAAAATCTCCCATTTTTATGATGATGAATTACTTACTTTACTTGGCAGTGTTCCATCATTTATTAATGTAAAAGGCAGAGTTTCTGTTCGTCCAATCAAATTCTTTTTAAATAGTAGTATGGTCTGTCCCATTTTGTTCCTCATTGTTGGTTTCTGTACACAGATACGAGGAAGGTTTCCATCACCAGCTATTTCAAACACCAAAGATTTACCCTTCGTCTGACCATCTAATAGAGCTTCAAACTGTGCACTGAACGACTATAAAAGACAAACAATAATTAAACCATGAGTAAATATTATTATTTTAAACGAAGGTTTCCTAAAAAAGCTATGGAGCTGCACAGTCGATGGCATACTGCCAAAGTGTATTATTTGAACATAGGTATCACAGTAGTGGTATTAAAATGTAAAATGGTGAACAAATATAGTAGAAATAGTATATAAAACAAAGTTAGTATGAAATAAAATACATTGCATTTTAATGTTGGCATTTGTTCGTGTGATAAATTTCTAGAATAATTGCTGATAAATTATTCATAACACTATGACAATACATTTTTTGATATAAATGTAGAAACATTAGAATGTTAAGATTATATTTAGCATACCTGCATAGAAGGTGGAGTAAAAGTAACTGTGGCATACACGTGGCTGTGGTGTGAGATCTGAGCTCTTGGTGGTTCCACCTCAAATATATCCTGGTTTTGTCCAGCTCTCTTAACATTTGTTGGTTTGACTGAGAATACAACATCACACGGTACTTTGTTTGTGTTTGAGATCTTAAACCTAGCCTTAGCTTTACGTCCTATTATAACATTATTAAATATGAATTTGTTCTCATCTTCAGCATAAATACCACCGTCTGTGTAGATGTCTCCCTGTAAAATAAATATATAATATAATGTGTGTAGATGTCTCCCTGTAAAATAAATATATAATATAATGTGTGTAGATGTCTCCCTGTAAAATAAATATATAATATAATGTATAGCTAAGAATTTATTCATGGAAGCCAAAAGTTTGTCAGAGATTTTTCATCCTGAGTCAATGTGTATATACTCTTCTCTCTGTTCTTTTGCGACTGTCTTAGATATAATTCTTAAACAGGTAATATATACTTGACTTCATCAACTGCAGACTTAAATTCATTAAAAAAAAATTCAACATCATCTAATCAGAATCAATATTACAAACTGTGATGTGTTATGATTTCAATTTACCTGGTTGCTATGCTGCCAAATGCTGAGATTCTTGACGATTCTGTGTTCTTCAAAGATAGATCCAATATATTTAGTTTCTATAATACTGATGGAGGGTACACAGACTTCAGCTAACAGTCTGTAAGGTATACCACCAGGGTGGTCACTAGGATCCCTATCAACAATATCTAAACAGATCTCCTGAAAAGTAAAAAAAAAATTACCGTAATGAATTACTCCATTTTTTATAAAGAAAAGAAAGTACACAAAATATAGGGCATAAGAAGCATTTTTATATTCCTATGATAGTACAACATAAAGTTAATTCAGAAGGGGAGCATGGTATATTTAATTATCATCAAGTTTGTATTTATAACTAAATTTATTTGTGAAAAATAAATTCAATCTCTCAAGTTCTCATGCACAATGAAAATTATATCAAATTAAAAGAGAATATATATTCTATTTCCAAACAAACATATAAAAATCATCTTTAACTTTTTATATTGTACAGTTAAAATCATGCAAGACTATTATACTGTTGACAATATATTACAATAACTATTGTAGGGGAGATAATAAACAATTCATACTGTAAAGAGGGAAGTGGACGTTTAAACGTGTAGGGGAGATAATAAACAATCCACACTGTATAGAGGGAAGTGGACGTTTAAACTTGTAAGGGAGATAATAAACAATCCACACTGCATAGAAGAAAGTGGATGCTTAAACTTGTAGGGGAGATAATAAACAATCCACACTGTATAGAAGGAAGTGGATGCTTAAACTTGTAGGAGAGATAATAAACAATCCACACTGCATAGAAGAAAGTGGATGCTTAAACGTGTAGGGGAGATAATAAACAATCCACACTGCATAGAAGAAAGTGGATGCTTAAACTTGTAGGGGAGATAATAAACAATCCACACTGTATAGAAGAAAGTGGATGCTTAAACTTGTAGGGGAGATAATAAACAATCCACACTGTATAGAAGGAAGTGGATGCTTAAACTTGTAGGGGAGATAATAAACAATCCACACTGTATAGAAGAAAGTGGATGCTTAAACTTGTAGGGGAGATAAAAAACAATCCACACTGTATAGAAGAAAGTGGATGCATAAACTTGTAGGGGAGATAATAAACAATCCACACTGTATAGAAGAAAGTGGACATTTAAACGTGTAGGGGAGATAATAAACAATCCACACTGTATAGAAGAAAGTGGATGCTTAAACTTGAAGGTGAGATAATAAATAATCCACACTGCATAGAAGGAAGTGGACGCTTAAACTTGTAGGAGAGATAATAAACAATCCACACTGTATAGAAGAAAGTGGGCGTTTAAACTTGTAGGGGAGATAATAAACAATCCACACTGTATAGAAGAAAGTGGACGCTTAAACTTGTAGGGGAGATAATAAACGATCCACACTGTATAGAAGGAAGTGGATGCTTAAACTTACTTCATCTCCTCTTCCTTCTTGTTCTGTGATACAATCCACATTGATTGTAATTGATCCACCAACAATAACTGTTCCATTGGTAGGGGAGACAACAAACATTCCAAACTGTTGACGAGCTGCTCCACCTTCCGCTCTATAATGGGAAAACATTATATTGTACTTAAATGATAAATAAACACATATTTAATTAATTTTATCGAATAATCCCTAAAATAAGGGCATAAACAAAGTGTTAGAATTCTGAAGCTTAAGTGGAACTTAAATTTTATGTTTCATTTAAAATAAAATAACGGTATACACATGTATAATGATTCAAAATAGATTTTTCAAAAAACAAGAATAAAATACAATTTTCTGAATATATGAAACTGAATTACAAACGGATTGTTTCCTCTGCTCAAGATATATAAATGTACATCTTAGTTTGTAATTTTATAGTGTTCCCCTATAAAAATATAAACATGGTTATGATATATATAACTGTTACATTAGATATATAGCGTTTCACAGAGTACCAGTTTTCATAATGGATGCCCCTGGTTCCAAAACTCTTGAACAGAAAAAGTAGTCAAGTTTGAAATCAAAATTACCCTGTCTTTAATGCTCCCTGCCCTCGGGTATACATTTCAAATTATTTACTTAAGGGGAACTTAAGTTATTGAGCAGAAACCAAACGACGGATGTACAGACATGAGTAAAACTTATTTCCCCACATAATCCATTCTGTTGTTTTTAATGAACCAATCATTGACAGAACATTTTTGAACAGAATTATGAAAATTAAGTAAAATAGTTGATACAAAAATTTTTCTTCTAAAAACATTATGAATTTTGGATACTTATATTATAGATTCAATTCAAATTACCATCTGGTAAAAAATATTAGTACATTGAATTGATCTTCTTTCATTCAGTCTGGCAAGGGAAATAATAAAATAATCTCCTTTACCTAAGGAAGTTTATTTTATTACCTCCCTTACTCATATTGATGAAGGGGTTTTAATTATACATGTACTATGGATGTTTTCAAGAGAAGTATAAATGTTCTAAAATCTATATTTGGATGCAAAAATTGGTCCATATAATCAAGAAACCAGTAAACATGAGAAAATATAGTTTTTGTCCTTGATAACACCAGCTGAATAACAAAATAAAACAAAATAACAAAATAAAACAAATATCACAATACAACACAAACATAAAGATAAAACTGATTGAATTAAAGTAAGAGTTAGTAAGTAATAGATGTAAGCATTAATAGTGAAATAGTCATGGGTTATTCTTGTGGAAAACAGACATCAAAAACAAGTTTTAAACCTTAACTGTTATTTTTCAGATTATAGGGTAAATAATTTAGACATTTTTTACCATTATAAACCTATGGAGAAAGAACTAATTAGATCTTAAGTGCATCAAGAGATTTAGTTAAGACAATATGTCAAATGTCACATGGACCACATCAAGTTATAGCTGTAAGAGTGTAAACAAGGGGAGGTAACTTTGGTAACTTGCTTCAATAGAAATCTTCATTTGATACAAAATGTTACATCACAGGACAAACTACTGAATTACCTTAGATAAGATATTAAGATCATGTAACAGATGTTACATCACAGGACAAACTACTGAATTACCTTAGATAAGATATTTAGATCATGTAACAGATGTTACATCACAGGACAAACTACTGAATTACCTTAGATAAGATATTTAGATCATGTAACAGATGTTACATCACAGGACAAACTACTGAATTACCTTAGATAAGATATTTAGATCAAGTAACAGATGTTACATCACAGGACAAACTACTGAATTACCTTAGATAAGATATTTAGATCATGTAACAGATGTTACATCACAGGACAAACTACTGAATTACTTTAGATAAGATATTTAGATCATGTAACAGATGTTACATCACAGGACAAACTACTGAATTACCTTAGATAAGATATTTAGATCATGTAACATATAACAATCTCTTTATTGATTTCAATTTTTGACAACTCATTTAATATTTATAGAAGTGAGCTGTAAAGTTTCTAGAAATATACATTTTTTTCAACAAATAGTGAAATTTCATATTTCTATGAGTATGAGTTATGGATGTTTGACGCCACTTTGAACAATATCTTATTATATCGTGATGGTCAGTGTTGGTGGTGGGGGAAACCTTCTGTGATTCACTGACAAACATCATATCATAAAGTTGTAGAAACCTTCTGTGATTCACTGACAAACATCATATCATAAAGTTGTAGAAACCTTCTGTGATTCACTGACAAACATCATATCATAAAGTTGTAGAAACCTTCTGTGATTCACTGACAAACATCATATCATAAAGTTGTAGAAACCTTCTGTGATTCACTGACAAACATCATATCATAAAGTTGTAGAAACCTTCTGTGATTCACTGACAAACATCATATCATAAAGTTGTAGAAACCTTCTGTGATTCACTGACAAACATCATATCATAAAGTTGTAGAAACCTTCTGTGATTCACTGACAAACATCATATCATAAAGTTGTAGAAACCTTCTGTGATTCACTGACAAACATCATATCATAAAGTTGTATGTAGCACACTACGCCATGAACAGGATTCAAAATCACACCTTTAATAGTAATAGGTACTGATTACGTAAGTAGATGTAAATCAATCTTGTCATACGAGCACAGTCATGACAACCTCTACATTTCTAAATTCATTACAGTTTTAATAATAAAAAATAAACCAAAAACTAAATATGGATAAAAAGAATTGTTTTCTGACAAACTTTAAAAAAATTGTGAAAAACAGAACATCAGAATACGAGGGTAAATATAACAAGAAGAACTCAAGACAACAAGTACATATACCTGTTACCACGCTTAGTATTAGGTGGTACAGAAGGCATGGGAGCTCGTGCAGTTCCTACATTCAGCTGAGTTTGACTAGCAGTGCAGTCACTATTGAGAAAGAGAGATTAAGTGATATATAAGTCAACAAGTATCACAGCATCCAATAAAACCAGGCACATACTTGTCAACCTTACTGACTTTTTATATAACACAGTTTACGTTTTTTTTTCCATTTGTTTTTCTTTGCACAAACAGGTTAGATATTGTGAGAGAGGATTATTAAATTGCTACAAATAGATCTGGAAAATTTTCAATATTTCTTTTACAATTTTCATTTTTTTGTCAATTTCATTAATTTGAGGTATTTGAGTTTATTGCATCTTTGAAATATTAATTTAATGCCAAAATAATATCCTTAACAGTAAATTAATCAACCCTATCAGCTTATATATAGAACAAGTACGGACACATATCACATGCCCAAGCATATTGATTGCATGATCTTTTTTGTTCTAAAATAATACAATGAAACTGAAATTCAGTTGTTGAGAAATATGGATAAATATAGAAATGCATCCTCTATTATGTTAACTAAATATGATGAACTTAGATGGTTGGGCAATGGAGCAACTGATCTAATAACAAAAACTTGATGTAAATTTAACAAGGGCAACGCAAAGCGTGGCGTATCCCCTTGCCTAAAAATTAGACCCTGTGACCTTGACCTTTGACCTTGAAAATCAATACGGTTCCAGATTCTCTTAAGGTCTAAGTATGTACCAAGTTTGGTCAAAATCCATTGAAGGATGTTGATTCTAGAGTGTTCACAAGGATGTTACACGGTAAACAATTTACCCAGTGACATTGACCTTTGACCTATGACCTTGCAAATCAATAGGGTTCCAGACTCTCCTAACGACTAAATATGTACCAAGTTTGGTCAAAATCCATTGAAGGATGTTGATCCTAGAGTGTTCACAAGGATGTTATGGAAGAACGGACGGACGGAAGGAAGGGCAGAAGGAAGGATGGAAGGAAGGAAGGAAGGATGGATGGTAGCGTTACTATATCCCTTCGTAACTTCGTTGACAAGGGGATAATAATGTCAGTAGATCATGACTAAGAAGTCAATGTCAGGTGACATATATCTGGCTGACATGTATTCCCCAGGATCAATGTGTGACCAAATATGGTGAGCACAGGCTATATGATTATGGAGAAAATTACATAAATATAAAAACTTGATATAAATTTAACAAAGTCAGTAGACCATGAATAAGAAGTCAAGGTCAGGTGACACATGGCTGCCTGACAGGTACCCACCATGCTCACTATATGGACCAAGTATGGTGAGCCTAAATTATATAGTAGTCAAGAAACTGATTTAATCACAAAAACTAGACATTGTTAACACTGTCTCCTTTCCCACGGACAATAATACTGTAAACAAAGGAGTCTGGGCACTAGGCTAAGTCATTGGTGTTGTAGTGTATCAAACGCTTAGGTTCTAATCATGTTGACGGTAGAACAAAATATTTGTCAGCTTAAAAATCTAATTCTAACACTGTTGTGTTTAATTTCAGATGCATACATATATATCTTTTTCCCCAATCGGTCATTTAATGATACCATATGTATAAAACGCATTTAAAATCCAAGATAAATTTTAGTTACAGATAAAGTCCAAGGAATCAGAAAAAAATCCATAAATTTTGTGTCAGGAAAATCAAAATGAATAATAATAATTATTAATAAAGTTTATTCGGGTTGACAAGTATGCAATGATATTGTATTAGCTACAGTAAAAAAAAACCAGCACAAGTTGATTAATACACACATTAATATAGATCATAGCTTCCAGAAAGAAAGACAAAATTACAATTTAGAGGCAAAATTCATAATGTTGCAGTTTAGTAGATTGTAAAGCAGTTGATAGCTAGCTACAAAAATCTAGGAAAAGTTGTCTAAAAGTTCAGAAAAAGTTGATAAAAAGTACTCAAATTTAAACACTGGTAATATACAACATAATCATCTTTATGCAAAATATTCATAATTTTTGGTTTTCAGTGTTTTGTACGATCTGATGGATCAACAGTTAAATACCAAAAAGAGTTGTTACACCACACACAGTGATAATCACAACTTAGTTATACTATTCTATATGGTTTTTTTTTACTTCTAGAAGCTATAAACAATATATCTATAATATAAAAATATTAATACATTATATTGTAAATTAATGTGCAATGGTGCAAAATAATTATTCCCGATTCTTTTGCTGCATCATAAAAAAATGGCCTTCCAAATAAGTACCAATACACCAATTAAACAAAGTTACTAGCTTACTTGATACTGATACTTGTAAAAATAATAATAACTGGTTTTAATACAAATTTATTCACACAAAATTTAATTTAAAAAATAAATTGCATATTTCTTACAAATTCTTTGAAAAACAAAGTCCATTTGCACAAAATGAACATCATGCAAAACTTTAAAGAATGTAGAATACAATCTGTTGATTAAATAGATTCATTCATAAATTAAACAGATAATTTGTCAAATTAATTGAAAACAACGGAACATTAATATAAATTTATCATATAAAAGGAATACCTGTAAAAACTTGAAATAATATATATGTATATTGTTCATGTATAAAATTGATATCAATAGTGATACATGTATTATTTATCATACATTTAATATATAAATTTAATTATATATAAGAATTAAAACATACAGATGCAAAGTTAACAAACTGAATATTAATACCCAGAAATTGTGTTAAAATTGCAAAACAGTGGCAGGATAAAACATGCAGGATTCTAACACTATTTTAGCATTCACACAAAAAGTTGGTTAAGAGTAAAGAGGTGTAAGGTGGGATCAAACTAACCTGACGGAATCGGTTTTCTTGGGTCTGACTACCGATCGTCCAGAACTTGATCCGTCCCTCGATTTGCTTCTTTTGCTGTCCTTCACCGGGCTGTGTAAGATGTATGCAAATTGTTTATGCTTTGTGTGAAGGGTAAAATTTGAGAAAAAAAATGTCATGCAAACAATTTTTTCTTTACAATGCCAAATAACTTAATTTGGGACTGATTAAAAATTTGAAAAAAAAAGACATGCATGGAGACAAAAATCATGCAAAACATGCTACCAAAAAATAAAAATATGATATTGGCAACAACTGCAAATCAAAAGGAATTGAAATTAAAAAAACACACTAATGTCGCAAAAAATATTTGTTTGGTATTCATGCAGTAAACAAAAAAAGACATTGAAATCTTGATTTTTATTTCTATTTTTTTTAATTATCGACAAAAAAAATTATTTTACTGATCTTTTTTAATTGAATCAAACTGGGAAAAGAAGAGAGAAAGAAGGAATGATGGAATAATATCTTGAAGAAGAATTATTGGAGGACGAAACATTAGTATTACCGACCAAACCAGAGACTAACACCCTCAATAATGTGTATATAGATATACCCAGAAACTTATGTAACAATAACCTATGATACCTTATATTGTACTACAGTAAAACAAATGTTGGGACAAGTGATGGTGAGAACAGAAGCAGAAGCTGTGAACCCTGTATATATTTACAGTGCACTATAGGGCTAATTCTAATTATACTTACGGTCTATTCCCACGACCACCTGTAGCCTTATCTTCTTTTTGCATTTTAGAGATGATGAATTTAAAATCAAACTCTCCACGATTGTGGATTTCAAATCTACTCTGTCCTTCTTTCTTGTTGTTGATTAATAATGCACCAAAGTTTATATCATTAGCAGGCTGTATTTCATACCTACAATTATAAAAGTTGATATCATTAGCAGGCTGTATTTCATACCTACAATTATAAAAGTTGATATCATTAGCAGGCTGTATTTCATACCTACAATTATAAAAGTTGATATCATTAGCAGGCTGTATTTCATACCTACAATTATAAAAGTTGATATCATTAGCAGGCTGTATTTCATACCTACAATTATAAAAGTTGATATCATTAGCAGGCTGTATTTCATACCTACAATTATAAAAGTTGATATCATTAGCAGGCTGTATTTCATACCTACAATTATAAAAGTTGATATCATTAGCAGGCTGTATTTCATACCTACAATTATAAAAGTTGATATCATTAGCAGGCTGTATTTCATACCTACAATTATAAAAGTTGATATCATTAGCAGGCTGTATTTCATACCTACAATTATAAAAGTTGATATCATTAGCAGGCTGTATTTCATACCTACAATTATAAAAGTTGATATCATTAGCAGGCTGTATTTCATACCTACAATTATAAAAGTTGATATCATTAGCAGGCTGTATTTCATACCTACAATTATAAAAGTTGATATCATTAGCAGGCTGTATTTCATACCTACAATTATAAAAGTTGATATCATTAGCAGGCTGTATTTCATACCTACAATTATAAAAGTTGATATCATTAGCAGGCTGTATTTCATACCTACAATTATAAAAGTTGATATCATTAGCAGGCTGTATTTCATACCTACAATTATAAAAGTTGATATCATTAGCAGGCTGTATTTCATACCTACAATTATAAAAGTTGATATCATTAGCAGGCTGTATTTCATACCTACAATTATAAAAGTTGATATCATTAGCAGGCTGTATTTCATACCTACAATTATAAAAGTTGATATCATTAGCAGGCTGTATTTCATACCTACAATTATAAAAGTTGATATCATTAGCAGGCTGTATTTCATACCTACAATTATAAAAGTTGATATCATTAGCAGGCTGTATTTCATACCTACAATTATAAAAGTTGATATCATTAGCAGGCTGTATTTCATACCTACAATTATAAAAGTTGATATCATTAGCAGGCTGTATTTCATACCTACAATTATAAAAGTTGATATCATTAGCAGGCTGTATTTCATACCTACAATTATAAAAGTTGATATCATTAGCAGGCTGTATTTCATACCTACAATTATAAAAGTTGATATCATTAGCAGGCTGTATTTCATACCTACAATTATAAAAGTTGATATCATTAGCAGGCTGTATTTCATACCTACAATTATAAAAGTTGATATCATTAGCAGGCTGTATTTCATACCTACAATTATAAAAGTTGATATCATTAGCAGGCTGTATTTCATACCTACAATTATAAAAGTTGATATCATTAGCAGGCTGTATTTCATACCTACAATTATAAAAGTTGATATCATTAGCAGGCTGTATTTCATACCTACAATTATAAAAGTTGATATCATTAGCAGGCTGTATTTCATACCTACAATTATAAAAGTTGATATCATTAGCAGGCTGTATTTCATACCTACAATTATAAAAGTTGATATCATTAGCAGGCTGTATTTCATACCTACAATTATAAAAGTTGATATCATTAGCAGGCTGTATTTCATACCTACAATTATAAAAGTTGATATCATTAGCAGGCTGTATTTCATACCTACAATTATAAAAGTTGATATCATTAGCAGGCTGTATTTCATACCTACAATTATAAAAGTTGATATCATTAGCAGGCTGTATTTCATACCTACAATTATAAAAGTTGATATCATTAGCAGGCTGTATTTCATACCTACAATTATAAAAGTTGATATCATTAGCAGGCTGTATTTCATACCTACAATTATAAAAGTTGATATCATTAGCAGGCTGTATTTCATACCTACAATTATAAAAGTTGATATCATTAGCAGGCTGTATTTCATACCTACAATTATAAAAGTTGATATCATTAGCAGGCTGTATTTCATACCTACAATTATAAAAGTTGATATCATTAGCAGGCTGTATTTCATACCTACAATTATAAAAGTTGATATCATTAGCAGGCTGTATTTCATACCTACAATTATAAAAGTTGATATCATTAGCAGGCTGTATTTCATACCTACAATTATAAAAGTTGATATCATTAGCAGGCTGTATTTCATACCTACAATTATAAAAGTTGATATCATTAGCAGGCTGTATTTCATACCTACAATTATAAAAGTTGATATCATTAGCAGGCTGTATTTCATACCTACAATTATAAAAGTTGATATCATTAGCAGGCTGTATTTCATACCTACAATTATAAAAGTTGATATCATTAGCAGGCTGTATTTCATACCTACAATTATAAAAGTTGATATCATTAGCAGGCTGTATTTCATACCTACAATTATAAAAGTTGATATCATTAGCAGGCTGTATTTCATACCTACAATTATAAAAGTTGATATCATTAGCAGGCTGTATTTCATACCTACAATTATAAAAGTTGATATCATTAGCAGGCTGTATTTCATACCTACAATTATAAAAGTTGATATCATTAGCAGGCTGTATTTCATACCTACAATTATAAAAGTTGATATCATTAGCAGGCTGTATTTCATACCTACAATTATAAAAGTTGATATCATTAGCAGGCTGTATTTCATACCTACAATTATAAAAGTTGATATCATTAGCAGGCTGTATTTCATACCTACAATTATAAAAGTTGATATCATTAGCAGGCTGTATTTCATACCTACAATTATAAAAGTTGATATCATTAGCAGGCTGTATTTCATACCTACAATTATAAAAGTTGATATCATTAGCAGGCTGTATTTCATACCTACAATTATAAAAGTTGATATCATTAGCAGGCTGTATTTCATACCTACAATTATAAAAGTTGATATCATTAGCAGGCTGTATTTCATACCTACAATTATAAAAGTTGATATCATTAGCAGGCTGTATTTCATACCTACAATTATAAAAGTTGATATCATTAGCAGGCTGTATTTCATACCTACAATTATAAAAGTTGATATCATTAGCAGGCTGTATTTCATACCTACAATTATAAAAGTTGATATCATTAGCAGGCTGTATTTCATACCTACAATTATAAAAGTTGATATCATTAGCAGGCTGTATTTCATACCTACAATTATAAAAGTTGATATCATTAGCAGGCTGTATTTCATACCTACAATTATAAAAGTTGATATCATTAGCAGGCTGTATTTCATACCTACAATTATAAAAGTTGATATCATTAGCAGGCTGTATTTCATACCTACAATTATAAAAGTTGATATCATTAGCAGGCTGTATTTCATACCTACAATTATAAAAGTTGATATCATTAGCAGGCTGTATTTCATACCTACAATTATAAAAGTTGATATCATTAGCAGGCTGTATTTCATACCTACAATTATAAAAGTTGATATCATTAGCAGGCTGTATTTCATACCTACAATTATAAAAGTTGATATCATTAGCAGGCTGTATTTCATACCTACAATTATAAAAGTTGATATCATTAGCAGGCTGTATTTCATACCTACAATTATAAAAGTTGATATCATTAGCAGGCTGTATTTCATACCTACAATTATAAAAGTTGATATCATTAGCAGGCTGTATTTCATACCTACAATTATAAAAGTTGATATCATTAGCAGGCTGTATTTCATACCTACAATTATAAAAGTTGATATCATTAGCAGGCTGTATTTCATACCTACAATTATAAAAGTTGATATCATTAGCAGGCTGTATTTCATACCTACAATTATAAAAGTTGATATCATTAGCAGGCTGTATTTCATACCTACAATTATAAAAGTTGATATCATTAGCAGGCTGTATTTCATACCTACAATTATAAAAGTTGATATCATTAGCAGGCTGTATTTCATACCTACAATTATAAAAGTTGATATCATTAGCAGGCTGTATTTCATACCTACAATTATAAAAGTTGATATCATTAGCAGGCTGTATTTCATACCTACAATTATAAAAGTTGATATCATTAGCAGGCTGTATTTCATACCTACAATTATAAAAGTTGATATCATTAGCAGGCTGTATTTCATACCTACAATTATAAAAGTTGATATCATTAGCAGGCTGTATTTCATACCTACAATTATAAAAGTTGATATCATTAGCAGGCTGTATTTCATACCTACAATTATAAAAGTTGATATCATTAGCAGGCTGTATTTCATACCTACAATTATAAAAGTTGATATCATTAGCAGGCTGTATTTCATACCTACAATTATAAAAGTTGATATCATTAGCAGGCTGTATTTCATACCTACAATTATAAAAGTTGATATCATTAGCAGGCTGTATTTCATACCTACAATTATAAAAGTTGATATCATTAGCAGGCTGTATTTCATACCTACAATTATAAAAGTTGATATCATTAGCAGGCTGTATTTCATACCTACAATTATAAAAGTTGATATCATTAGCAGGCTGTATTTCATACCTACAATTATAAAAGTTGATATCATTAGCAGGCTGTATTTCATACCTACAATTATAAAAGTTGATATCATTAGCAGGCTGTATTTCATACCTACAATTATAAAAGTTGATATCATTAGCAGGCTGTATTTCATACCTACAATTATAAAAGTTGATATCATTAGCAGGCTGTATTTCATACCTACAATTATAAAAGTTGATATCATTAGCAGGCTGTATTTCATACCTACAATTATAAAAGTTGATATCATTAGCAGGCTGTATTTCATACCTACAATTATAAAAGTTGATATCATTAGCAGGCTGTATTTCATACCTACAATTATAAAAGTTGATATCATTAGCAGGCTGTATTTCATACCTACAATTATAAAAGTTGATATCATTAGCAGGCTGTATTTCATACCTACAATTATAAAAGTTGATATCATTAGCAGGCTGTATTTCATACCTACAATTATAAAAGTTGATATCATTAGCAGGCTGTATTTCATACCTACAATTATAAAAGTTGATATCATTAGCAGGCTGTATTTCATACCTACAATTATAAAAGTTGATATCATTAGCAGGCTGTATTTCATACCTACAATTATAAAAGTTGATATCATTAGCAGGCTGTATTTCATACCTACAATTATAAAAGTTGATATCATTAGCAGGCTGTATTTCATACCTACAATTATAAAAGTTGATATCATTAGCAGGCTGTATTTCATACCTACAATTATAAAAGTTGATATCATTAGCAGGCTGTATTTCATACCTACAATTATAAAAGTTGATATCATTAGCAGGCTGTATTTCATACCTACAATTATAAAAGTTGATATCATTAGCAGGCTGTATTTCATACCTACAATTATAAAAGTTGATATCATTAGCAGGCTGTATTTCATACCTACAATTATAAAAGTTGATATCATTAGCAGGCTGTATTTCATACCTACAATTATAAAAGTTGATATCATTAGCAGGCTGTATTTCATACCTACAATTATAAAAGTTGATATCATTAGCAGGCTGTATTTCATACCTACAATTATAAAAGTTGATATCATTAGCAGGCTGTATTTCATACCTACAATTATAAAAGTTGATATCATTAGCAGGCTGTATTTCATACCTACAATTATAAAAGTTGATATCATTAGCAGGCTGTATTTCATACCTACAATTATAAAAGTTGATATCATTAGCAGGCTGTATTTCATACCTACAATTATAAAAGTTGATATCATTAGCAGGCTGTATTTCATACCTACAATTATAAAAGTTGATATCATTAGCAGGCTGTATTTCATACCTACAATTATAAAAGTTGATATCATTAGCAGGCTGTATTTCATACCTACAATTATAAAAGTTGATATCATTAGCAGGCTGTATTTCATACCTACAATTATAAAAGTTGATATCATTAGCAGGCTGTATTTCATACCTACAATTATAAAAGTTGATATCATTAGCAGGCTGTATTTCATACCTACAATTATAAAAGTTGATATCATTAGCAGGCTGTATTTCATACCTACAATTATAAAAGTTGATATCATTAGCAGGCTGTATTTCATACCTACAATTATAAAAGTTGATATCATTAGCAGGCTGTATTTCATACCTACAATTATAAAAGTTGATATCATTAGCAGGCTGTATTTCATACCTACAATTATAAAAGAATTGGTTTTACACAAGTTCTCCTCTTTTAAGACCACCCTTTCTGCAATGGAAAAGTGTCCTTATAAGAGGGATGTCCTCTTTTGAGGGGAACAATTTAGTAGTATTTTTTTTTATCTCAATACATCTGAAATTTGGCCTGATAAAGGGGGACTACTGTAAACATAGAAAGTACAAATTCTGAATACCAGTACAACATTGTGAAAGATTTGTAAATTGGCCTAGCCGACAAAGAAAACATGTTGGCTGATGTTTGACACATACAAATTCAAAAAGGTTTAAATTCTTCTTCTATCTAAAGCTTCAGGAATACCTGTTCTGACTAACTTTTGAAATGAAAGATATAAAAAGTGATAATTTTACTGACACAGACAAAATAAACAATGAGACACTTACTTTGGAAATAAAACTTTAGCTGATACTTTAATAGGAATAACACCAATGATTTCTCCCTCCTCACCAACTTTCAAGTCAATAACTTGACAGCTAAGTATTGGTTGATCCTTGATTACTAGTTCCTTGTCTGACTTAAATATGATGGTCGGTTGAGTTGGTCTGTCAGCTGCGACTAATGTTCCCTTCTCTGGTGTAATTGTAAATAGACTGGCAGCATTTGGATTTGCAGAATCACAATCTTTCTTGATGAAACTGAAAAGATAATTAATAGTTTTTAACTAAATAACTCCATATAAATAATTGTCTAAAGAATTAAAAAAAATATCTACTTTATACATAAAATATCAAGTCAAATGAAGACTACCCATTTAAAATCAAATTGATGGAAATATTAACTTTGATGTTTAGAGAACAGCTGATTTCCAACATTAAAATGGTAGAGAGGAAATGGATTTAATTTTCATATTACAGTAATGAAATTATTAGTATAAAAAATGTATACATACTTAAATCCAACTTCATATTTGCCTCTGTTTTTCAGGGCACATGTGCATTTCTTCTCCTCACCAACATGGACAATTCCAAGGTCAAGACCACCACCATCTGATCCATGATCTGGGAAAGAATAAGTCAAAGGTCAAAGGCCAAAATATTGAGTTTTATAGCAACTGAGGCTGAATTTGATGTTAAATCATTGGTCCAGTTCATTTGATGGTTTGTATATCTAAAAATATATATATAAATCATGACACCATTAAATATTGAAGAAAAAAACATTAAAAATCACCCTTGTCAATGAAAATAATGTAAACAGGAAGACACTTACCTCCCTTGTTGTTGAAGCTCATGTCAACACTGATGTCGTATGGCTCATAATGTACTGTAAGATTTTCCGTAGATAATGGATGAACTCCCTCTTGGTCATGTATCTAAGATAGAAACAAATTTCCAATCAATTTTAATTAAACAGCATCTTTATACCTCAATTCTGGTTAATTGTATCCCTTTTATCAAAATTGTTTTAGTCAGTTGAATAAATTGACAACAAAATGCTGCAAAAAAAATCACTGTCTTTGATTTTCATAATAATACAACTTCTTGATTAAGTCACATGTTTATTTTCTAAGACAGGATTTGGATGTTTATGAACAAGGAAAACAATCCACCTGAAACTCAGGTAAAAATACAAATTTAAGGTCCAACACTAGTATATATGTATAACTGTTTTTCATCATTGTTTTGATCAGACCATTTTTTTTTCAGTTTGAGCACAAGACTCATTCTTAAAACTTCTATGCCTGCCAGCCCAGGTCAAGGACAGCACATATCTACAGACAACATGTCCTCTCTTCATACAAGTACTTACCTCTAATCTAATTTTCTTCTGTTGTGTTGTATTAAGAGGTTTCATGGCTCTAAAGTAGGCATGGAGGGGATATTCTTGTAGAGGTTCTATAACCCCATGATCAGCAGACAAGGTAAAGTCATCACCTAACTGTTCAATACCAGTCACCTTCCAGACCACCGGTAACTGAGTGTTGTTTCTCATATGAATAGTTCGGATCTCTTTTCTGAAATACATGCGTTTAAAAAATAAATATTAGAACAAAATATATTAGTTAAAACTGGACCGATGTCATTGCTGGTGGACATTCGTCCCCAAGGACATCATCTGCCCAGTAGCATGATTTGAAGATGGCTTCTGATTACTCCTTTGGTTTCTTCACATTTTTCTATAACACATTCAATATTGATAGTCAATGGATGCTGAAAATGTCATATTCAAAGTATGTGAGAACTTAAACTGCTATTTGTTAGTATGAATCGTCCTTTATATAGATGTGTATTGCATTTTGGAAACTATAAACATAAAATTCAATAAGTATGTATTTAATATTTATATTAACAACATACACACCTGTACAGTCTGACAGATTCAAACTTGAAATCCTTGGTATTCAGATCTAGTTCAGGATTAAATGAATCACAAGCCACCTTAAATACAACTGGTTCAGGATTTTCTCTGATACAACACACAATTGAGTCGTCTATTCTGCCTACTTTACAAGGATAGGCCCAGATGGTTAACTTTTCTGACTCGCCAGGTTTCAGTATCATAGTAGGAGGCTCCAGAATAAATGTCTCACTCTTACTGTCTTTAAAGAAACAGAAGCTGATGTCTGCCTCTAATGGGGATGTGTTTGTTACATTTAGCTGCTCCATGTAGGCTGGGTGTTTCCCCTCCTTGTACCTGAAATATAAGTTTATTTATGTATAATTTTTATCATGTCTTGTAAAAGCAATATCTGTTATTTAATAGTTAAGATAATTGCAAAAAAAAAATTCTTATAAATTATGACAACTCAAATTATTCTTTGTCATTAATGACTTGTGTATCCCTATCCCTCACAATTATATACTTTGTTGACAAAAGATTTACAATGAAACTATTCTTTTATAAATGTCAACTATAAATATATACAGTAAAAGCCTCTTCATTTTGAATTCATATACATTATTTCCTCAAAATAATAAAAATGCTCAGTTTACACTAGTAGTTAGCTAAATTCTTCATAGTTATAGCTCAAATTGTTTTATAATAAAGTTGTCAGTTCCTTCATCTTCAACACAATACAAGATCCTACTGTACATGGATAAGAAGATGAATGTTTCAACTGTCATATTTTGTATACTCAAATCGATATAAATCATACAATAACTGGAATTGAAATCTCTGTTGCTTGCACCACTTCCTGTACTAGTGCATTATGGGACATCAATGGAGTAATTTCAATTTAAATCTTACTAGAAAACTATCTATGTATTCATTACTTTCTAAAATGGTAAATTTATATCTGGCTATTGTGAATTTGTGTCTTTTTGTTCAAATACTTTACTAACCCAGTTCTAGGTCTTGAATTTAATAACGGTCCAAATTCAAATGTTTCAGTTGCCAAGATGTATTTCTTGTGAACAATTTCTGTTGCTTTCTTGGTCTTCTTACGACTTGGGAAAACAATCCTGTTTAAAAAATATAAACAATCATAATATCTATACAGTGAATGTTGTTAAAACTAATAATCTAATCGAACACTAGCATTTTCTCTGTAAACAAAAAAACCCTGCATGATTCTTTAAAAACAATAAGATAAATCAGTAATGGTTGACTAGCCAAGGAAAATAAAGTTAAACCTGTCTAACATAGAACCTGAGTAAACCAGAATTTTGTATAAACCAAACTTTAAATCAGGTCTCAATGCTGGAAATCTTTGTTAATTTTGTATAAACCAAACTTTAAATCAGGTCTCAATGCAGGAAATCTTTGTTAATTTTGTATAAACCAAACTTTAAATCATGTCTCAATGCAGGAAATCTTTGTTAATTTTGTATAAATCAAACTTTAAATCAGGTCTCAATGCAGGAAATCTTTGTTAATTTTGTATAAACCAAACTTTAAATCAGGTCTCAATGCAGAAAATCTTTGTTAATTTTGAATAAACCAAACTTTAAATCAGGTCTCAATGCAGGAAATCTTTGTTAATTTTGTATAAACCAAACTTTAAATCAGGTCTCAATGCAGGAAATCTTTGTTAATTTTGTATAAACCAAACTTTAAATCAGGTCTCAATGCAGGAAATCTTTGTTAATTTTGTATAAACCAAACTTTAAATCAGGTCTCAATGCAGGAAATCTTTGTTAATTTTGTATAAACCAAACTTTAAATCAGGTCTCAATGCTGGAAATCTTTGTTAATTTTGTATAAACCAAACTTTAAATCAGGTCTCAATGCAGGAAATCTTTGTTAATTTTGTATAAACCAAACTTTAAATCAGGTCTCAATGCAGGAAATCTTTGTTAATTTTGTATAAACCAAACTTTAAATCAGGTCTCAATGCAGGAAATCTTTGTTAATTTTGTATAAACCAAACTTTAAATCAGGTCTCAATGCAGGAAATCTTTGTTAATTTTGTATAAACCAAACTTTAAATCAGGTCTCAATGCAGGAAATCTTTGTTAATTTTGTATAAACCAAACTTTAAATCAGGTCTCAATGCAGGAAATCTTTGTTAATTTTGTATAAACCAAACTTTAAATCAGGTCTCAATGCAGGAAATCTTTGTTAATTTTGTATAAACCAAACTTTAAATCAGGTCTCAATGCAGGAAATCTTTGTTAATTTAACCTGTATAAATTAAAGACCTGTCTATCAAAAAAACAAAATTTGGTCCCAATGAGGTTCAGCTAAGACTGGTTTAACTGTACAGCCAAGGGTTCAAGGTCACATGTGGATATAGAACAATTATAAAGAAGGAGGGGAGATAATGTGTTGTATTCGGCTATTCTGCTGGCTAATTCCATTCCAGGAACTTTTTAAACCTGCAAAAATCTAAATGTAATAATTACCTGGGTTCTCTGCTAATTGATGGGAAAGCACACACTCCTCTACAGAACAACTGATATCTACGACGTGTTCCAACAATTTCAAAGTTCAAAGTTTGATCAAACTGTCCTAATTCTTCTGACTGGAATCGTAGACGAACTACGACTTCACCGTTAGCTGGTACAATCCAACGGAAAATTGTTAGTCTGGAAGTAAAGACGTGATTTATACTTGTGTGTTATAATTACTATCTACTCTACAATGATATAAGAGAGAGCATATATAAATATATTCAAAAGCCAATTTCATGTCAAATAGAAAACTCAGAACAAAATATAAATATAAAACAATAAATTGGTAAAATGTAAAATTCATATAAAATTCAATTACTTGATTTCTTTAGTTACTGTTACATATATATCTATAATCTTTATTTATATATAATATGGTTTCATTTGACATCTTATATGTAGCCACTCTATACTCTTTGTTAATCTTTAACTTTATGTATCTTTTACAAGATTCAAGTTCTAAAATAATAATTACAGCATCACACAAGTTTTCTTGGGTTTTTTGTGCACTGTAAAAATCGTAACTAATCATTGCTGGTTTCAATAATAAATAAATAAAAGAAGCACAAATTAATTTCATATCAATGCGTACGTAATATCTAAAAATAAATTCAAACTAAAATTCTATATTTAAAAAAGAAATAATTTATAAATGCGTTAACATAAAACAAATACAAAGAAATATTAAACAAAAGAGGATAATGAAGTGAAACATGTTAAATAAGAGGTTTTATATTAGGATGGTATATATAAACACATTTAGGCCCATTTTTTGTAGCTCTTGTAAATATAAACCTATGATTGACATCGAAAAAAATGAGGATAACAGCAGACATTTAAATTTAATATGTGCTTTTAAATGAGTTTAAACACACCACACATTACTAAACATAGATAAAAACTTTGTGTAAAAGCATTGGAAAATGAATTTGAAAGCAAAATGCACACAGTGTCAATTGAAAATTCCATATTAATCCATTTAAACCGTGCAAATCATAAACTCAGATGAAAGATTAAATGATAAATGTGTGCATCATTCCATTCCCCCAAAAAAAATATTTCACAAGAATGTGCATTTTTGTACTTAAAATTAATTCCTACAGAATCATTAAAGTTACTTATGTTGTTTGAAACATTCAAATATGATTTAATGATTATCAGAAATAATTTATATAGATATTTTTTTTTAAATTATCAAAGAGAAAAAATGTTTTATTTGTATATTGATAAATGTCTAAATTATGCCATATAAATTTGTGTCTTTTAAGTTTGAATTTAAAACATCAAATATTTTAATCCATCAAGTTGGCAATTACATACAAAAAATTGTTCTTTAAATTTAATATGTATCAAAAATTGTCTTTTACTTGTAATATTTTCTGTAAACTAGCAAACTTTTATCCCTCCATTTTAAAAGTTTAAAGCTGAGAAATGATTCATGAATGAAATTTGAGGAGACAGTATAATTATACTATTGTTATGAAGTCATCAGTAAAATGAAGTGTTTAAACAAGCAAATGAAGGAAGAGCCAATTCTTCAGACAAACATTCTCATGACTCAGATTCTTACTGACTCAGATTTACTTTGTTTTAGACCTCTGTTTTAATCGTTATTTTTAGATGTTCAGTACACTTGTACTTGTAGGGAAATGCCCATAAAATATGGTTCAGAATTGTATGTTTGTTTATATGTGGAACATGACCTTGAACTTGCAATTGCAATTAAACAAGTTCAGAAGTTCAGTGGTTAAGAGTTATTGGTATATTTATTGTCAGTTTAAGCAATTTTAAAGCTACCCCCAGTGTCATGACAACCAGACTTATTGGTTTAACGAAACCCTGGACATTTATAACAAACTGATCAGTGAAAATCCAGTCTTGAGTAGGTGTGAGGAATTCCCAACAATTGAGATCGATTATGGGGTGTGAACCATCATCAATGGTGTCATGATTGTGGTCAAGTCAACATTAACCACTCAGCCACCCATGCTCTATAGAAGTTACATTTCTCAATTGTTCTATCAATGCTTATTTATCTGACCACTTATTTCTATTTTTACATTAGATAGATTGATATGCCAAAAATTTATTTGAAACTGATCTTTTATTATTATAAAAAAATAAATCATTGGATATAAACAAACCCCATGGGATCCCCAGAGCATAACCATGCATGCAAAGATATCAATGATCCAGTAGTTGATGGGGATGACCACACATGCTTTTTGGGTAGACATAAATTGGTCTTAAAGTTGGGTGAATGTCACACTCCTAGCTTATTAAAAACCTATAAATAACTTTCAATGAGAAACAGTGAGTGGATACTGGCATCTTAAAATGAGGAAATATTTCACGTTGTTGTCAGCGATCTTGGACTGACTTTTAAGCGGGTCTATGATAAATATTCAAGATTTCATGTTTGAAGGGCCCTCTTACTTATAAGTGAATGGAAAGTTTTGATTGGTTAGAAACCCTTTTATAATGGACAAATTTGCAGACAATTAAAACAAAGGAAAATAAACAAAGTATCTGAAACAATTAGCAACATCTGGGTTACAAGAATGTAGAAAAAATAAGGCCCAAGTCCAACAGTGTTTATTTATACCAGACTGTTACTTACTTCGGTATTTTGGCTTCTCCGCCAGCCATCCCATCCCCAGACATACTGTAAGGAGAGACATGCAAGCTAACTAAAGTGTTAATCAAATGTTAGACTCCAAAGAGTGTGGCTGAGTAAGTTAGTAAAGTGACCATGCAATTAATGACATATATTTTGTGACCAAGGTCAGAATTAGACAGAGATTTGTCCTCTATGCATGATAGATATAGAATGTCATGGAAACCAAACATTTATGGTAATTTTTTTTTTAAATAATGGGAAACTAAATAGAAAAAAAATCAAATCAGAATTAAAATATCTGTAAAAAGGCAAAATTTACAACATCTTTTTTTTAAATATTAAATCAGCAGCATGCAATTAGCACATTGTAAAACTGAAAATTTATAAAATATGTAAAAAAAAATAATAAAGAAATAATACAGACTAAAATTAACCTGTTTCTTGAATGATCAAAGTTGTTATTCATAAAAATTATTAAATATTTAGATAAAGTGTTGTAAAAAAAACACCAGCTATAATTAACCTAATTTCTGTATCATTTATTTAGCTACCACGTCATATTTCTCACAAAACTTACAATGAAAACAGAATTTTAAGATAAAACTGTTCACCAAAAGAGCAGTTTACTGCATTTCAAAGTACTTTGCCAGGAAAAGCAGAGAGCAATACAGAAATATACATGCAGTCAATGAAGACTTATTCTGTCTGTGCTGTTGTAAGATATTTCTTGAATGATTAGAAAAAGAAAATAGAGAAAATTTGTCAGTTAAGTGCAGGGTCATCCTCAGCAATACAAGTATATTCTACTGAAGTGCTTAATATTATTACAAGTATTACAGGACAAGAGCTATCATGATAATGCTAGATCTGAGTCCAATATTATTTTATAAACAAATTTTTTTTAATTTGTCTTCACAAATTAAGACTCGTTAAATTTATCATTTAAAAATATCTTCCTTCACAACAGTAATTTCTTTTCTTAAAAAGCGGTGTTCAAACTAAATTTTTTAATAAGGAATGTTGTATAAATATTCTTCTTATCATTCACTAAGCACTTCAATGTAATATATGTAGACAAAAAGATACAGACAGATAGAAATTGAATATAATTATCAAGATTACTGACAGTAGAAATTACTGTTTTTATCAGTATACATGTATTTGTGTACCTGAGAGTTCATAGGGTTACTACATGTACATTAAAATCATTTAATGTTAAAACATAGAAATATCATGAATGCAATTAACGAGTGTTTTATGTATCTAAATATAAAACACATAAATTACAGGTTCACTTGAGTTTGTATCACTCACTTGGTTATAAATTAGTAAGAAAGGATACAGATAGACAAGGGAGATTATCCAACTTTTTATTACTGCAAAACAAATTGTGACAGTGGTTGTTCCAATAAAAATCCAGTTTTATGACAGGACCATACATTATTAGTCATGTGGTTTTAGAGTGTATTCATATCGTAAGTTTCTGGGAGGATATTTTTATATGTGTTGCCATGGGTTACTGGGTAATAAATACTATCTTGTTTAGACAATAAAACAAAATTGTGAAAAATTTACAGACAATGGATGAAAAGAGATGATTGTAGTGCATGTGACCTCTTGATCCATGTGAACAAAAGGGATTTTTTAGTAATTCAGATTTTCCAACAATAAATTACATATTTTTAAACTTTGCTATATAACAAGACATACACCTACAAATAAATGTTAATTGACAATAAAACAATTATTCTCTGATCCCTCTGATTAATTATACATATTTTCCAATTAATACTAATATATAATATATATAGATATATATACACCATAATTCACATTTTAGACCAAAAGAAAACCCAGTACACCATGAGGCAATTACTAAACCATGAATACATACCTTAGATTATCACCATCAGAGACAGGAGTTACAGCCCCTGGTGGTGGAGACTGTACATTGACAGAAGGACGTCTCCTGTCAGCTTTTGATGTCTGTTTTCTTTCAGCACTCTTTTTCCTCTCGCCCTTTTGTGTGTCTTTACCTCCAGCCCTGTCTTTACCAGCTTTACCTTTAGTTGGTGTTGTATGATCATCTTTGCCCTTGTCAGGGGTAACAGATTTCTCTTCTTCTGGTTCTGTTCCACTGGTATCGGGTACACCAACATTTCTAAATAGTAGGCAGACATTACACATTGACATAACCTTTATATCTTGTAAGTGAAGGTTTTAAACTCTTTCTAACCAGTCATTATTTTTATTATTTTTCAAAAACACCTGCATGATTGCATCATTTCACTTAGAAGAGAGGTTTGTGTCATAAAACTAGTACATTTGTATAACTTTTTATTGAAGTGTATGTACCAAGCCAGGAAAATATACTGTCATGTATCGATTTTGCATATATTTCTATAATTTTCCATTTGGACTTTGGAACTCTACGGACGGTGTTGGACTTTGGAACTCTACGGACGGTGTTGGACTTTGGAACTCTACGGACGGTGTTGTATTTTTTGGTTTTGCACTACACTGTCCTATAAATTGAGCTCATTAAAAAGAACACAAAATATTATTGACTGCTTGCCACTCTAGATTTAGAAACTGTCTAAAATATATGAAATGTATCAAATACATTCAAGTTGGGTACTTACGGGTCATCAGGAGATGAAGCAATAAATATGTATCTGCCTCCAAATTCACTGACGGGTGGGGCTTTCCTCTTTACAGGGTAGGGGATCACACTAAAGCCAGCTGGCGGTGGTACCGGTGGTCCCTTAGGTCCCATACCAAGTCCGTCCAAAACCTGAAGTAAGCAATGTTTATAATTTTGAATAAGAATGCTATTTTAAGAGCAGTCTTAGATCAATACATTTATCTAATGGTACATGATTGATTGATTGATTGATTGGTGTTTAATGCCAACTTTAGCAATATTTCAGCTATACTCTAATGGAACACCATTTGAGCTGTAAGATTTTTTAAAAACAGCAATAAACATTAGAAACACTTGGATTAATCTCTAAACAAAGTATAATAGATCTTTGATAACATTATATCAAAGTTGTGTCATAATTTAATTTTTTTTATATTAGTATCACCATACCTCTTCCATACTAGGGAATTTGCCACATCCATAAACTTTCTCATAGACTGGTGTTGATTTGTCTGAACAGTCAACAATAATATGTGGCAGACCTATCCCATCATCTTCCTTCTCCTCCACAGTTACCTCCCCTTCTTGACAACCATCTTGCTGAGCAGCAGCAGCCTGTAAATAAGATGTCTAAATAATTATTGCCTTAATCTCTAGCATTATCAAGACTTTATAAACTATGATGTATTTTCAGGTTCCAAAGATAAAGATATACTGGTACTCCATGTGTTGCTATGAACTAAGTCTGAGTTGTTACTATTGTAAGACATAGCAATATATGTTAATCACGGTCTTCTCTGAGAAAATCAACCTGCAAAGTTCAAATCAATTTTCTATTTTTTTTTAAGTGACGTTGAAAACAAACCTACATGTATAACCAGTTAGGCATTATTTCATCCTAAGGGGAAAATTAAATTAGAAATGGATTAGGAAAAATCTATAGATTTGTAAAAAAATATCTTATGCAAATCTATCTAATAATAAGCTAACATTTTGAGATATCAAATCAAGAGAAATAATAAGAGGGTGTCATGTTAGATATTAGATTCACCTCCTTACAACAGAAATAATAAGGGAGTGTCATGTTAGATATTAGATTCACCTCCTTACAACAGAAATAATAAGGGGGTGTCATGTTAGATATTAGATTTACCTCCTTACAACAGAAATAATAAGAGGGTGTCATGTTAGATATTAGATTCACCTCCTTACAACAGAAATAATAAGGGGGTGTCATGTTAGATATTAGATTCACCTCCTTACAACAGAAATAATAAGAGGGTGTCATGTTAGATATTAGATTCACCTCCTTACAACAGAAATAATAAGAGGGTGTCATGTTAGATATTAGATTCACCTCCTTACAACAGAAATAATAAGAGGGTGTCATGTTAGATATTAGATTTACCTCCTTACAACAGAAATAATAAGGGGGTGTCATGTTAGATATTAGATTCACCTCCTTACAACAGAAATAATAAGAGGGTGTCATGTTAGATATTAGATTTACCTCCTTACAACAGAAATAATAAGGGGGTGTCATGTTAGATATTAGATTCACCTCCTTACAACAGAAATAATAAGAGGGTGTCATGTTAGATATTAGATTTACCTCCTTACAACAGAAATAATAAGGGGGTGTCATGTTAGATATTAGATTCACCTCCTTACAACAGAAATAATAAGAGGGTGTCATGTTAGATATTAGATTCACCTCCTTACAACAGAAATAATAAGGGGGTGTCATGTTAGATATTAGATTCACCTCCTTACAACAGAAATAATAAGAGGGTGTCATGTTAGATATTAGATTCACCTCCTTACAACAGAAATAATAAGAGGGTGTCATGTTAGATATTAGATTCACCTCCTTACAACAGAAATAATAAGAGGGTGTCATGTTAGATATTAGATTTACCTCCTTACAACAGAAATAATAAGGGGGTGTCATGTTAGATATTAGATTCACCTCCTTACAACAGAAATAATAAGAGGGTGTCATGTTAGATATTAGATTTACCTCCTTACAACAGAAATAATAAGGGGGTGTCATGTTAGATATTAGATTCACCTCCTTACAACAGAAATAATAAGAGGGTGTCATGTTAGATATTAGATTTACCTCCTTACAACAGAAATAATAAGGGGGTGTCATGTTAGATATTAGATTCACCTCCTTACAACAGAAATAATAAGAGGGTGTCATGTTAGATATTAGATTCACCCCCTTACAACAGAAATAATAAGAGGGTGTCATGTTAGATATTAGATTTACCTCCTTACAACAGAAATAATAAGGGGGTGTCATGTTAGATATTAGATTTACCTCCTTACAACAGGGATACAGGATATCATGTTTATTTACATCCATGTCTTTCTAACTAATACCATTTTAATACAGTCTTCTAAAGAAATGAAAACAAACCTCTTTTGCTGCTTTTTCTTCATTTTCTTTCTGTAGCTGTTTTTGTCTTTCCTTTTCTGCTTTTTCTTTATCTTTGTCATGTTTTTCTCCTGTAAAATAATACACAAAGTAATGTTACATACTAAAGTCTCAAGCAACAATACATTTCTTTGTAAGAATTAATCAAAGTTAATCCCATATCCTGAACATAAAATTGATGATAATTTACTTTTTTCTGCATTGATTTACTAAATATTAGGGTATAGAATTGTCAGATTGTCAATAATGTATCGACCTACCTTTCTTGCTTTTAGATTTGCCAGATTGTGGATGATGTTGTTGATCTTCTTCAGATTTTTCAGATGGTGTTGGAGGTCTTCTCAATGACAGTGTTGTTCTGTCCCAGTATTCAATCATTTCATTGATATCCTTCTGGGCATGCTCAAATGTACGGAATCTAAATTTGTTAAACAAAACGTTAAATTATTTTATGATGTTAATAAAAAATAGATGGTAAAATTAGACAATGCAAAATTCCTCAAAGGTCACTATCTCAAAGTTCACTTACACACAAATAGATTTGACTGTAATTCAAATATACAATTCTGAGTGAATATATTGATTGTCTGTCTCTGTTTACAGTCTGTCTCAATAATCATTGCTCTAACACATTAATATGTCTCCCATTCTCCCTGTCTCAATAATCATTGCTCTAACACATTAATATGTCTCCCATTCTCCCTGTCTCAATAATCATTGCTCTAACACATTAATATGTCTCCCATTCTCCCTGTCTCAATAATCATTGCTCTAACACATTAATATGTCTCCCATTCTCCCTGTCTCAATAATCATTGCTCTATGTATGTTGTGGTCTCTTATTTTTATTTTTTGGGGGGAGCGGTGGGGGATCAGTGAGTTAAGATGACAGGTGATTGTTCATTATGTTGGTATTGGTGGAATTGATGATCATCACTGCTTAAACTTTATTTTCATAAATTAAGAATATGGATGGATTGTGAATGTTTAATGTTACTTTTAACAATGTTATTATCTACATGACGGCAGTCAGTTTTATTGGTGTATGAAACAAGAAGTACTCATAGAAACTCTCTCAGCTTAAAACAAAGATTTCAAGTAAGACAAAGAATAAATAGCTGAAATCACTCACCTTTGCATAAGAAGTATATCTGATTCTTTAATTGTTTCCTTTGGTGGTTCCTCTGTTGACACATCCACTTTTTCTTTGTCTGCTTTCTCTTTTCCATCTTTCTTTCCATCCTTCTTTTTACCTTTTCTAAAACAAGATAGATAAATGAACTTTATATTGTGTTTGTCAATAATTTATAAAATATGTATTGCTACCAAAAAAGGATCTAAATCTGAAACATAAGTTTTGTACAATTTGGTAAATATACTCCAATTTACAATAATACAGAATTATTTGCCACTTTTATTTCACTCTTGCTTGTTAATAAAGATATTCAACAAGATACAATCTAACAAATATATGCACTTTTGACACAAATTTGGACTGAAAAATATTTAAACAACTTGCCAAAAAGCATAACAAGAAAAATGAATATGAACTTACTTGGCTTCGTCTACATTAGAATCACTTTTCTCTGTTTGATGAGATTCTGGTCTCTCAGTATTAGATGGTTGTTTCCCAGCATGATGTTCTCCGTCATGTTTACCTTGTTTTATCTGGGCCATGCTACTATTCTTACCAGCAGCTCCAGCTGGTGCAGCACTTTTCTTACCATCCTGTTTAGCTTCTTCTTTTGTTGGACCTTTTCTTCCCTTTCTTTTGGACATTCTGGAGAAAAACAAAAGATTCTGTTAACATGGTTAGGGGAGACAACTCACTTATTTGACATGACTACATTTCTATGTTTTAATTTGAAGACAGTACAAATATCATATAATGAAATTAGATCTGTTGTATTTAATGTTGTAAATCTCTCCATCTCTCCAAGTAGAAAAGCAGGGCCTGGGTGGCTCAATGAGTTAGGTAGTTGGATTACCTAACAACTCATACAAGCCTATCCCCAATACGGCGTGGGTTCGCACCCGGCTTTGTAAATTACAAAAAAGGGTACACTCGACTCGCAGCCGCAAGTGATAAAGATTACCAGTTGCTTGCCCATGGTCAGTGGTTCTCTCCGGGTACTCCGGCTTCTTCCACCACTAAAACTGGTCACCATGATATAGCTGAAATATTGCTGAAAGTGGCGCTAAACACAATAAATCATTCAACCAAGTAGAAAAGCTAAATTTGTTTAATATAATGTAAGCCTAATTATAAGAAGTTAGCTCTTACACTTAGGGTTGATGCCATATAAATATTAAACTTATTATAAAGACTGATGATTTATTCCACAGTAGTTGGACACCCTACCAGTATTTGTTGATATAATCTAATTAGTTGTATGACTACAGTTTTAGGTACTTAATACCATTTCTTACATATTTTTGCTATATTGTGGTGATCAGTTTCATTCGTAGAGGAAACAAAATCAGATCAGAAAACTCTTCAAACAAAAATTTCACAAATGTAATGAAAAGCCTGTAATTTACTGTCCTTTCCAAAGTACTTTTATTATAATTGGATCTGAAACTTTGGGAAGTCAAGTGTCAATACAAATATATAAAACTTTATCAACTTACTTTTCTTCTTCCTGAAGTCTTCTATTTTCTTCCTCTCTTTCTCTCTCTATCCTTTCTCTTTCCATTCTTTCCTCCATCTCTCTGAAAATTAAAAGAAAACCAATTAAAATATAATTTATAATTTGATATACCTGTTCTGATTTTATAGGCTTTCATTTTATTTTAAATAGTGCCACACTGAGTAATGTATCAGAGTAATACATTTTATAGGCTTTCATTTTATTTTAAATAGTGCCACACTGAGTAATGTATCAGAGTAATACATTTTATAGGCTTTCATTTTATTTTAAATAGTGCCACACTGAGTAATGTATCAGAGTAATACATTTTACATCTACTGCAGAAATGTTATTTTATTCAAAACAAAACACAAAGCTTCAATTATTTGTCCTACTTTTCCTTGTAACATATCAGGGTGACTTCAAGAGGACCTCTAGAGTTTAGTATGGTTTGGTTGCTTATATCAGTTTTCAACCCTTGTTTGCTTAAGGCTTGGACTCTAGCAAATCTCAAGTTGTTCAAACTGTACTCTCGTCGGTAATCTAATTCTTCCTGAACTCACATACATGTAGCTTAACCTTGTTATCTCCCTTACCACATGTAGCTTAACCTTGTTATCTCCCTTACCACATGTAGCTTAACCTTGTTATCTCCCTTACCACATGTAGCTTAACCTTGTTATCTCCCTTACCACATGTAGCTTAACCTTGTTATCTCCCTTACCACATGTAGCTTAACCTTGTTATCTCCCTTACCACATGTAGCTTAACCTTGTTATCTCCCTTACCACATGTACTTCAACTTTGTTATCTCAAACACAGATAAATTGTTTCTTGTAATAGATTAAAAAAAAAAGAATATCAAGTGTGATTTATTCAAAATGTGCATTCTTCACCCACTTGCCTGATGCCCGGGACAAGTAAAACTGGATTCGGACAAGTGAAAATTATGAAAGAATCTGTTTGAATAATTTTTTTCTTCTTCTTCTAAATTTGGCTTTTGGGCAAGTAGGTGAAAAAATTTAGGACAAAGACTGATACAAATCTTACTTTCTGATCCTTTGTTTCTTGATTTCTAATCTCTTTTTATCCACGCTGGCTTTCTCTTCATCACCTAAAGCATCGTATTCATCCTCTGACATTTCTTCTAGACGAATACGATCCTGTTCTTCTGCAAGTCTGGCAGCTCTCTCTATAAAATTATTGATTTACAAGTATATCAATATTTTTGCTTGTTTTTAAAATAAATCATTATCGGCTGTTACGTAAATTTAAACTGTCACTTATTGTACAATTACTAAGTCATTACAATATTTTAAGATGTGTGAACATTTAGATTTACTGCTCATGGTAGTTGAAAGTTTAATTTTAACCCTTATGGACTCAAAAATAACACGATTCTATTATATAAGAATATAAAGTTGGTTTTTTTCTCTGAGATTTCAAAAACAAATTAAAATATTGCATGTATGCTAATACTTTTATTGTTGTTCTTATACTATACGAGCACCAGTAACTAATACTATACGAGCACCAGTAACCTATACTATACGAGCACCAGTAACTTATACTATACGAGCACCAGTAACTTATACTATACGAGCACCATTAACTTATACTATACGAGCACCAGTAACTTATACTATACGAGCACCAGTAACTTATACTATATGAGCACCAGTAACTTATACTATATGAGCACCAGTAACTTATACTATACGAGCACCAGTAACTTATACTATACGAGCACCAGTAACTTATACTATACGAGCACCATTAACTTATACTATACGAGCACCAGTAACTTATACTATACGAGCACCAGTAACCTATACTATACGAGCACCAGTAACTTATACTATACGAGCACCAGTAACTTATATTATACGAGCACCAGTAACCTATACTATACGAGCACCAGTAACTTATACTATATGAGCACCAGTAAGGAAGACAACACTAAGAATAACATGAGTTTAAAACAGTCCATATTTGGGAAATTAAAATCAAGGTCACACAATACAGGTTATTACTTAATAGATATGGCCACTAAAGCAGGTAATTATTTAATAGAAGTGGTCCCTAAAGCAGGTTTGACTGTAATTTTTGAAAACTTACCTTTTTCTTCTTGATCTTTCTTTTCTTGTTCCTTCAATTTGGCATATTCTAATTTCAGCGAGATAAAGTAGATAAATCTTCTGTTGTTCAACGATCTCAAAATAGCATGAGCCGTAGTGTATAAATTCTGAGCAAAGAGTGTCTCAAGTCCATCAAATACTACTCCACGATGACAGTCATTCAGCTGAAGACGTTCAGATAATATCTCTACCAGTAGATCCTCGGGAAGAACACAGCTCATCAGTCCTTCTTCTCCTGCTACACTAGCACTAACACTTAACCTACGTGCGATGGGTGCAGCCAGTGGTGGGGGGCTACTTGGTACCTGTAATAGAACAGCAAGTCATTGTTAACAAAGTACATAAATTGCAAGTTTTAAGCCATAAACATTTATTCAATGAATTTGTGAATAAAAAAAATCAAAATTTAAGATAAATAAATGATTCAACATTCTGGTAATATCTGAAAATTAAATAAACTAAATTTTTAACAATTTTAATTGTTTATGCAATTTTGTTATATGAATTTATTTAGTAAGCTAACAAACAAGTTATTTCTCTTCTAAACAAGGGAGTCTTGTGAAAATATAAAAACAATTGACAATTTTTTTTTCACAAAGAACACACAACCAAAGTTGTGTTAATATTCACAAGAAGGACCTATCATGATATTTCAAGAGATAAATTGAATCTGAATAACAGTTCTGATTAATCTTTGGTGTCGTCAAATTTTTCAGAAATAATATTCATATGGCTTCTTACATACCAAAATTTTAAAGAGTAAACAAAAATCAAATTGACACGAGACCAATTCCCATCTGATATAAAGATAACTTGTCGCTATGTCCACCATATTGTAAAATATACATTGTTGTGTAATGCTGATACATATGCAAGTGTGTGTTATATGTTTTTGTAATGTGAATGTTATAATATTCTCCCTTGTGTAAATTTGATAAAAAGGGAGATAACTTACAAATGTTTCCTATTATTCATACAGAATTTTTAACCAATGATTCACCAAGGAAACCAATCACCAACTAAAATATACTGTATATCTGAGAATATTTGTAAAGTCTAGTTACCTTGGCTAACCTTGAATCCTAGGAATGTATATAACTAATAATTAATTCTGTTTTGGGAGAATAAAATTCATGGTATTGTCTCCCTGACATCAAATATAGTCAGTGAAAAGATCTATTGTGATCTGGATGATTGATCATACGAATTACGAAATGCCAGGTTACAATGATTGAAAATTACACAAAAACCTATATGAGTTTTCAACATTATTTTCCAAGGACTACTAACATGGAGTTATATGATTTAGTTAAACTAATATTATAGGCTTGTCCGTGCACAATATGATTATAATAGTATGCTTCCAAAATATGTATTACATTATGGTCATATGCAAACATGCAACTTTACATGCAGAACTATAATTACATATGTGAAAAAATATAAATCCTCAAAATAAAAAAATAAAAAAATAATAAGAACTTAAAATGTCTAACAGTAACATTTCAAAAATCAAAAATAAATAAAATACACGTAAATAAAGTTAAAAAAAAACACTACCAGTACTACTATGCATCAAATTGACAAACTAGAAATTGTATACATTAAATTTCACTCAACGAAAAATCCTAACAGGTCTATAATCATTTAGGAAACTACAGATCTTTAGACGGTTTGAGAGGAATTTGTATATCTCATTTAAAAATGAAGAGTTTTTACAAATTATTTTGTTTTAAAACTGTAGGTTATATTGTGAAGAGAAGAAAAACTGTGACAATTACATTAAATAAGTTGTAAGTAAATTAACAATATCTTCTGTTTGTCTAGAATGGAATGTATGCTTTATTAAGTATGCTGTAGTTTCCAAAATGCCATGATAATATAATTCATTCTACTATTCACACTTTGTACCTCCCCACGACTTCTACTGGGCTTGGTACTGGGTTCTGTTGTTAAATATGTCTTACTTCCAATCTGAGGGTAGGAGGTTTGAAACAAAGACAAAAAAAATGGGTGAAAATTTAAAAAAAATGAGAATGAATGACGAAATGAAAAACAGTATTGCAGTAAAAAGCACTGATTTATTATTTTTTGTTGCTGGATGTTAATAAAAACACCTTTTAAATTTACTCACAATTTAAGTATTCCTTGATATTCAACAAGTTAGAATACATTTTAATATTTTATCTCCTAGTTTAAAACTAAATTTATTTCCCAGTGTAAGTACAGTCAAACACTGTTAAACCTCCACCAATAATTTGACGTTATAACAAGTTTGGCGATAAACTGAGGGAAGCCTTCAACCGGAAGTATGGACACCGACATAATGTTTATAATGACCATCGGAAATAGAATGACAAATTTACAGATAGTGGTTAACTGATAAGAAACAATAGATAAACAATAATAATTAATTTTAACTTATAGAAACAATATTTCTTGATACAAACATGGCATACAGAAATTATCATTTGTAAATAAAGTTTTTGTAAGTCATCAAATTTATTTACATGTACAATGTCGAGTGCGAAGAGTTCCCTGATCATCCTCAGAATCGTAAGTTTCTTTATTTGATATGATATCTTTGACAGTTCTATGCTTTATGGGTAATTCCCAACAAATAGAGAAATAATCTGTTATTTGTTGCTGAGTTACTTTAGGATGTTTCATTGCATTGTCTATGATTTCACATTTCCGTTTGAAATCAAGCAGATTTCTTTTCCATTTTGGAGTAAACATTTTTACACTACGAAATTGAAAATACTGTGAAAACTTCAAACTAATTTTATTCACAAGTAAAAGAGTTCACAAACCATAAAACTAACACTATGGTTTCAACTTTTAATTATATAACAATTAACTGTAATCAGATTGTTTGTACTAGAACTTCAATTTACCTTAATAGCTTCCTGTAAAAATAACAAACACCTGTAAAATCATTGACACTGATTGGCATTATATCGAGGGACAATCAACAGTAAATTGATCATTTGCCCTTGTAAACCTGGGCGGATGGTGATATTCAACTTTGGCATTATAACAAGGTTTTTTACATGGAAAGAAAACCGGACTTAATAAATTTCATGGTGATATGCGAGTTTGGCTATGAAGTGGGAGGGGGGACAATAAAACGAGGTAATACTGTATACCAAATGTCAATTGAAACGTTACCTTTGTGACATAGCAATTTTATACATTCCCTTTCTGGTGCAGTTTTGCATGTGTTGTGATTCAGTTATTAAAATTTAAAAAAATTCTTCCCTTTAAAAATCCATAAAATATACAGATGTCTGAATGTAAACTAAGGATTAGTTATAAATTATCTGTGAAAAAATATATATATTAATATTACCTGGCTACCAGTGGCTCCATCTATTGATGATGTGTTGATGCCAGTCTTTGCTCCTGCCAAACTTCCCTGGTGGTGTTTGTCTTTACCTTTTACGTCTGAAACGGTACTTGTTTTACGATTGGAAATGACGGATGCAGCCTGTGTGACTCCAATATTACCTACCATGGTGGATAAAGACAACACACATTGTTAGAAGGTGATGCAAGCGATAAATAATGTGATGAAAATTAGCACAGTAAAACAAGTCTAAACTGACCACCTGTATAATTTCTAAACTGACCACCTGTATAATCAACATTGTTCTTCATTATAGACAGTCAACACAGATTTTTGTGGTTCAGTTTAGATAAGTTTTAACTGTATGTTAAATGATATTGAAGGTTTTTAATTATCTAATATAATATATATATATATATTTAATAAGGGGAAGTGGATGGGTTCCCATAAACAAGTCAAACAAAATAAATGAGGAAAAAAAATAATCAATTTTTTTTTTGTGCATTCATGACAGTCTAATTTGATCTGACATGGAACACTTTTGGTCCTAATCAATTTATATGAGGTCATAATTAATTACATCTAGGTGTCTAATATATAAAATTTGTTCATGCCATGATATAATAGCTGATATACTGCTAAAGTTGGTGCAAAATACAAATCAATCATCTTATATACTGACATATCTAAATCTCAATTTCTTTTTGAGGTCACAAACTATCTAAAAATTATGTGTATGAAATTTGCTATGAAAATGAGGAGTTGATATTAAAATGCTTGTGAATAGTTTATTTATTCAAATAACAAAAAACACACAGATTTACACACAATATTAGACAATAAATGTTAATATGATATATACAATGGAACTTTGTTACAGTGATCAGGGATAAATCAATACCATGGACAGCTAAAAGTTACCATTTGGTTCAAGTGTTGTAGCTTTTTAGGTTAAATCATCTCAGACAACTTGAATACTGGAGTATTATATGAAAGAAAATGGTCAAACTGTTCTACTGTACAGGGGAGGGAGGGTGTAGGGGTACTTGCAATAGGAATTCTTATATATAAGTATTACAATGCAAAACAATGTTAATAATTGATTTGTAATGGTATTATTTCATACTGAACATGACAATTTGTACAAGTTTGAAAATTGCCCCCAAAAAAAACTCTAAATTCATAAAAAAATCACAAAAGTTATCCAATGAATTCCAGCATGGAATCAAAAGATGTCAAAGGTTTTCTATAAATGAAAAACATTTTCTAAGATTAATGGTTAGAATCCATTGTACTGGATATTTTAACTCAAACATTTCATATGTCATATTAAATACAGATAAAAAGCCATGCTTAGTGCACAATAAGTAAATAATTATTCAAACATTCAGCATTATTTTAATGTTAATTTCACGCACACTCGTTAAACTCGTTATACATGCATTTAATATAGGAGTCTTAAGGCTACAAAATCTGCAAGAAATAAAACTAAACAAAAAATTAAATAAAGCAGAATATTAAAAACATAACATGCTTTTACTATAAACCCAGATCTGATCATGGTTTGAAGCAGATAAACGGCAATGCATGTATTATGTCACATGAAAAATATTTTTATTTTATTCTATTTTTTTTTAAATAAAATAATGAATGATTAAGTTTTGAAATTGTTTCTGTAATTGGCCAGATGAATATTCAAAAATATTTTCAATACACATAGTAATGTTTCTCCCGATTTAAACTAAAGGAGATAACTAAAAATAAAACACAGATAATAGAATTAAAGTTTTCTAACTAAAACATGGTCAACATTTATATTTTCCTGTTTAGCATATTCATCTTTTTTCCCCAATTTTAGCCAAGTATTTAAGCAAAACATACTTGTTCCTTGTGTATGAGCAGTAAGTTGTTCAATACTAAGTCCACCTGGTTTCTTCTCAGCATCTTCACCCTCCAACAATTTCAATTCCTCAATTCGTTTTCTGGCAGCTTCTTGGCAGAGTGCACGAGCTCTCATGCCAGCTGGTGTATTACCACTTGAAATGGAGTCAACAACTATCTGGTCAACAGTCAAGATGGATGCTTCATACTGCTTGGCTAATGAAATGGCAGTTACAGTTTTACCTGCATAAAACAAAATTTTCATTGTTTATAATTTACAAATGTAAAATTCAATTAAAAATCAAAACATCTTTTTATTGAATGGGAAACTGTAATCTTAACCCATTATTTCAATAGTTTTACAAACATAAATTAATATGCAATATAGCGATAACTTTCTGTTGCTTAAGAATAAAATTGAGACACATTATCAAAATCATAGGGACCTCATGTTAATATCATCACAGGTGAAATGCATGTGAAGAACTCATATCATATATGCAAATCATAGGATTGCTTGTTTGTGAGAGTTATGAGTTTTTTCAAACTGTATGATACATGTATTTTGGTATGCAATTCATGTGATGATCATACACTTATCTTTTCATGAAAAAGAGTAAAAATTGGCATGAAAATCACATGTATGTGTAGCATTTTACTTGGACAATTAAACGAAAAGAAATAAACCGAATTTCTAGGAAAAATTACATCTGCTTCAAATAAGTTAGAAATATTTAAAAAAATAAATAGGTATGTAAATATAAAATTACAACAAAAGTCCTAGTTACATTAAACCAGGTGTAAAAATAGCAGCTTGTGTCAAATCAATCTATATTAGCTACGTATGATTACCTGACATAGGTGCACCATGTACAATGACAGCTATACCCCTTCTGTTACGAGCAGCTTTTCCCTCAGGACTCAAGTCAATACCTAGATGTCTGGCTATAGCAGCTGAGACAGGTGTTATTTCTAATTCTCCAACTCCAATACTACTAGCAGAATCTTGTGCTAAAATACATGTAAAAAAATAAGTCAGCCAAGAATAAGAAAAATTAGCATTAGTCAAAATCAACTTAGTCACACAAGTGTTATTCTTTCTACAACATTAACATTTTCCAATACGTCCTTCTAATTTATTTGAGAGATCTGTCTCTGTTCATTATGATGTATAATAAACAATCCCATGTATTATTTCATGTTCTAATTATTGACCTCTGACGGGTATGATAATGTTGTAAAAACTAAATTCCTACAATACAAAATATATTGTATGATTCAATCTAGTACCTTCATCGCTCTCATCTTTTCTGACTAAATCTAACAGATCTCCAGCAGGTTCTGATCCAGGACGAGAGGTTTCCAGGGCAGATTTTGTCCTCTCTTCAGAGTCGTCTCTATCATCTCCCTCACTGCCTTCACCTGTATAGAAATAAACATACAAGTGATATGACAAAAAGCAACAACAAAAAAACAATGTTCGTTAGCTTTTAATTTTTACCTGAGGTTCAGATGTCTTATTTACATCCACATTCATATTTTCATGTATTATGTCAATAAAAGGTCAAGCAATCAAAAGTTACTCTACCAAATGTTTTTAAAATTAAGCATCCCTCATTACAGTTGGTTCCTAGTTTACTACTTATCACAGTAAACAAAATGTGACATAAAACTTACCTTCTCCTTCCAGTTCTTTACGAGCAGCATCAGCAGCTTCTAACGCTTCTTGTCTCGCACGTTCTGTCTCTTCTAATTTCTTCATTTGTTCTGCAATAAAAACAAAATCTGGCTTGTTTGATACAGCATTGGAAATTAAAGCAATAGAACTTGTCAACATTGTATGAATGTTTTTTGACTTTTTATGATTATCTTTCATGATGGACAAGTGTTTTGACAGGATGCTAACAATTTTTACGATCACTTGATGAAGCAGCTCTGAATGTCCTTTGTTAGATTATGATAGGCAACAGCTTGATTATTTTCGCTCCTATTATATTACAGTAAAGAGAACTGTACAGGATGGCAATTCAGCTTCATAGATTTCACATAGGATTCTATCGTAGACACCTTCCTTGTTTGAAGCCCTAAAACATATCTTCAAGTACCCCAACACTAATACAAACTATTTTAGGACCAATTACACATCAAGGTCTCAACACGCTTTAAAACCTCAAGAACATCTGACTGACGGTTTCTGAGATAGGCTGCTGACAACTTAGGGAGAAGAAGAAGAAATAATGGACCGAAAACTAAAAAGTCTCCAAACATTTGAGACTTAATTATTCAAAACTGCAACAGCACAGTACATAAGACATTCTACAGTACTATCTCAGTTTTAGATGGATTTTCTTTCATGTTCATTTATATCCACATCCTCGTGTGTTTAAATATACTCAATGGCTGCCACAATATAACTGAAATATTGTTAAAAGTAGCATTAAACACCATCAACCACAACCACCTCAATGGCACTTTTCATACACATGGTGTTTAATAAGTCTCAATGAGAATATGATTCTGCTTCTAATAAGGCTATAAAAAAATTAAAGTAGGTTTTCAGGCCCCGTCGCATCCCCTAAAACACTCGCAAAACCCCTGTGTCGGCGATTTTTATTACTGTCAAAATCTAGAATTTTTTCGTGTCCAGTCCGAAACCGACTTAGTACTTATGAATTAGTCAATGGAGTCATATTTATACAATCTTTTATTTTAACATACAGCAGTTGTGGTACCCTGAATGAGTGTTTTAATATTGGTTGTTGTGGATGATTTTGTTCTGTATTCATGATGATTTCCATATCTGTTCTTTTTTGTGTATTAAACTTTTATAAATACTTTGAGGTCTTCAACTTGAACGTAGAATATTGAATACAAATTTTTGCTCTGAAAAGATATAAAGCAGATCATCCTTGATAGAGTCACAAAAGCTGCAGTAGTGGAATTGATGAAATTTTTCGAAAAAAGGAAGAAAACTTCTGAGAACCTAGGCATTTTGTATGGCCTAACATATATAATTTTATATTACCTTCAAAATAATCTAGAAGTTCATTTGGAAGTCTGTCACCAGGATTTCTGGGAGGAAGTAAAATTGTATTATATTCATCATATCCTTTCATCAACCGTAATACCTGAAATAGAAATATAGAGCATGCTTAATTTACATATGATTTTTTTTTGATTTTTTTGTGTTTTAATGCCACTTTCAACAATATTTCAGCTATATCATGGCGACCAGTTTTAGAGGTGGAAAAAGCCGGAGTACCCGGAGAGAACCACCGACCATAGGCAAGCAACTGGTAAACTTTATCACTTGCGACTGCGAGTCAAGTGCACTCTTTTTTGTAATTTAGAAAGCCGGGCACGAACTCACGCCGTATTGGTGATAGGCTTGTATGAGTTGTTAGGAAATCCAACTACCTAACTCATTGAGCCACTCAAGCCCTTTTAACTTACACAAACATGATAAACATAATAGTTATGTCAAAATAAAATTCAGTTTTACATCGATGGAAAATGATCAGAGGTAAACTAAATTCAGAAAATCTTTTATTTTAAATCTATTTCAGTATTACATCAACACAAACTGACACAATGGTAAATTTTAGGTGAAGTCAGGATATACATTGTGTATGTATGAAAATGTCCACTTAAGATTTAATATCCTGTTTTTCAATAAAAAAACATCTTAAATATAATATTACCTTTTCTTCTTCTAGATACTGAGAATCAAATTCCAGGTTATAAAACTCTATAGGGTATGTACATGGATTTTTAATTGTGATTTCTTGTTCATCTCCAATACTATGTGGCAGAATGGGTCCAAATTCTACAAGACTTTTCTCAAATTCTAGATGTGGTTCAAGTCCTTGGCCTCTACACAACAATAAAATCCTCTGACTACTCTGAGCTATTCTTATAGGAATTCTCTGTTCATAAAATCTCTGAAACAGAAAAGTAATTTGATCGTGAAATCTAATTTACATACATGCAAGTAAAAATAAATAAAACTATAAAAATCATTAATGTGTGTCTAGTATTCATTATTCATCCAAAATTTCATACTATTTCACGCTCATGGAGAGGTGTACCCGATACAACATTATGTGATAAAGTTTGTCAGTGACTTGCGACAGGTAGGTGGTTTTCTCCGGTTTCCTCCACCAAGAAAACTGACCGCCACGATATAACTAAAATGTTGTTGAAAGTGGCGTTAAACACCATAAACCAAACCAAACCATACTATTTCCATGTATCTATTTTTTTACATTAAAAATCCTCATCTTTATACTTTTTTAAGGTCAAACTTGATATTTAATGGACATTTATATGACCCATATACTAACCTCTTCAGTAGGCATAAATTTGACCTGTACATTCAATCTCTGACCAGGCATAAGTACACCAGTTGGTGGCATGATCTCAAAATGTCTCGGCTTCTGTTTCTCATTTTTCATTTTTCTTCTTAAATGCATTGGTACATGTTTATCGGCCTAAAAACATTAATAATATATTTTTTTATAAATGAAAAGTTCAAAGAAGTTGTCTTATAATGATGCAGTTAACATAATCACATAATTAAAAATAATATTTGTATATTTGTACTGTTCAGCAGAAAAAAAAGAATATTCAAATCATTGCTTTTATAAAAAAAAATCAATTTTGTACAGTAAAAAACATTCATGCACTGACTAAGATACAAAAGACATAGCCTAGCTCTTACTTGATGACCTATATACTGACCTTTCTGTCTCTCTCTGTTGGGTTAGAGTTCCATTCACACTTGACTTGTTGACTGTTATGTAGTTGTACAGTTATAACTTTACATTCTCCACAGTTGACATCACGGAAGTCGAGAGTGTCGTCAGATATCTCCATGTTAGGCATTGTAACGTTTGCCTTCAGTCTAATGGGTATGATTGGTCCATTAATTATCTATAAATAACAACATTTCATTTACTTAATACTGGTTAAACATAATTTCCACTATTTTCACAAGATTCAAAAAGGAATAAAAGAGTAAATATAATCATTTTTCACAAATCTTTCATTTATAGTAAAATTGAATACTTAACATCTTGTTTGCTTAAAAAAGATAAAAATGTGTCACATGATAACTAAGGCCTGTAAAATTTACAATATTATGAGAATTCATGATTTAAATTTTTTGTTATTGCAATATAAAGTATAATATACATGGTAGTAATATTAATTTGTTTAAAAACAAAGACTTGAATGATAAATGTAGACTTACGTTAATAGTAACTACAGTTTCTACTGATCCTAGAGGTAAGTTAGCACCACGGGGGTCAAAGTTCACATTAAAAACAAAGACTTGAATGATAAATGTAGACTTACGTTAATAGTAACTACAGTTTCTACTGATCCTAGAGGTAAGTTAGCACCACGGGGGTCAAAGTTCACATTAAAAACAAAGACTTGAATGATAAATGTAGACTTACGTTAATAGTAACTACAGTTTCTACTGATCCTAGAGGTAAGTTAGCACCACGGGGGTCAAAGTTCACATTAAAAACAAAGACTTGAATGATAAATGTAGACTTACGTTAATAGTAACTACAGTTTCTACTGATCCTAGAGGTAAGTTAGCACCACGGGGGTCAAAGTTCACATTAAAAACAAAGACTTGAATGATAAATGTAGACTTACGTTAATAGTAACTACAGTTTCTACTGATCCTAGAGGTAAGTTAGCACCACGGGGGTCAAAGTTCACATTAAAAACAAAGACTTGAATGATAAATGTAGACTTACGTTAATAGTAACTACAGTTTCTACTGATCCTAGAGGTAAGTTAGCACCACGGGGGTCAAAGTTCACATTAAAAACAAAGACTTGAATGATAAATGTAGACTTACGTTAATAGTAACTACAGTTTCTACTGATCCTAGAGGTAAGTTAGCACCACGGGGGTCAAAGTTCACATTAAAAACAAAGACTTGAATGATAAATGTAGACTTACGTTAATAGTAACTACAGTTTCTACTGATCCTAGAGGTAAGTTAGCACCACGGGGGTCAAAGTTCACATTAAAAACAAAGACTTAAATGATAAATGTAGACTTACGTTAATAGTAACTACAGTTTCTACTGATCCTAGAGGTAAGTTAGCACCACGGGGGTCAAAGTTCACATTAAAAACAAAGACTTGAATGATAAATGTAGACTTACGTTAATAGTAACTACAGTTTCTACTGATCCTAGAGGTAAGTTAGCACCACGGGGGTCAAAGTTCACATTAAAAACAAAGACTTGAATGATAAATGTAGACTTACGTTAATAGTAACTACAGTTTCTACTGATCCTAGAGATAAGTTAGCACCACGGGGGTCAAAGTTCACATTAAAAACAAAGACTTGAATGATAAATGTAGACTTACGTTAATAGTAACTACAGTTTCTACTGATCCTAGAGGTAAGTTAGCACCACGGGGGTCAAAGTTCACATTAAAAACAAAGACTTGAATGATAAATGTAGACTTACGTTAATAGTAACTACAGTTTCTACTGATCCTAGAGGTAAGTTAGCACCACGAGGGTCAAAGTTCACATTAAAAACAAAGACTTGAATGATAAATGTAGACTTACGTTAATAGTAACTACAGTTTCTACTGATCCTAGAGGTAAGTTAGCACCACGGGGGTCAAAGTTCACATTAAAAACAAAGACTTGAATGATAAATGTAGACTTACGTTAATAGTAACTACAGTTTCTACTGATCCTAGAGGTAAGTTAGCACCACGGGGGTCAAAGTTCACATTAAAAACAAAGACTTGAATGATAAATGTAGACTTACGTTAATAGTAACTACAGTTTCTACTGATCCTAGAGGTAAGTTAGCACCACGGGGGTCAAAGTTCACATTAAAAACAAAGACTTGAATGATAAATGTAGACTTACGTTAATAGTAACTACAGTTTCTACTGATCCTAGAGGTAAGTTAGCACCACGGGGGTCAAAGTTCACATTAAAAACAAAGACTTATATGATAAATGTAGACTTACGTTAATAGTAACTACAGTTTCTACTGATCCTAGAGGTAAGTTAGCACCACGGGGGTCAAAGTTCACATTAAAAACAAAGACTTATATGATAAATGTAGACTTACGTTAATAGTAACTACAGTTTCTACTGATCCTAGAGGTAAGTTAGCACCACGGGGGTCAAAGTTCACATTAAAAACAAAGACTTGAATGATAAATGTAGACTTACGTTAATAGTAACTACAGTTTCTACTGATCCTAGAGATAAGTTAGCACCACGGGGGTCAAAGTTCACATTAAAAACAAAGACTTGAATGATAAATGTAGACTTACGTTAATAGTAACTACAGTTTCTACTGATCCTAGAGATAAGTTAGCACCACGGGGGTCAAAGTTCACATTAAAAACAAAGACTTGAATGATAAATGTAGACTTACGTTAATAGTAACTACAGTTTCTACTGATCCTAGAGATAAGTTAGCACCACGGGGGTCAAAGTTCACATTAAAAACAAAGACTTGAATGATAAATGTAGACTTACGTTAATAGTAACTACAGTTTCTACTGATCCTAGAGGTAAGTTAGCACCACGGGGGTCAAAGTTCACATTAAAAACAAAGACTTGAATGATAAATGTAGACTTACGTTAATAGTAACTACAGTTTCTACTGATCCTAGAGGTAAGTTAGCACCACGGGGGTCAAAGTTCACATTAAAAACAAAGACTTGAATGATAAATGTAGACTTACGTTAATAGTAACTACAGTTTCTACTGATCCTAGAGGTAAGTTAGCACCACGGGGGTCAAAGTTCACATTAAAAACAAAGACTTATATGATAAATGTAGACTTACGTTAATAGTAACTACAGTTTCTACTGATCCTAGAGGTAAGTTAGCACCACGGGGGTCAAAGTTCACATTAAAAACAAAGACTTGAATGATAAATGTAGACTTACGTTAATAGTAACTACAGTTTCTACTGATCCTAGAGGTAAGTTAGCACCACGAGGGTCAAAGTTCACATTAAAAACAAAGACTTGAATGATAAATGTAGACTTACGTTAATAGTAACTACAGTTTCTACTGATCCTAGAGGTAAGTTAGCACCACGGGGGTCAAAGTTCACATTAAAAACAAAGACTTGAATGATAAATGTAGACTTACGTTAATAGTAACTACAGTTTCTACTGATCCTAGAGGTAAGTTAGCACCACGGGGGTCAAAGTTCACATTAAAAACAAAGACTTGAATGATAAATGTAGACTTACGTTAATAGTAACTACAGTTTCTACTGATCCTAGAGGTAAGTTAGCACCACGGGGGTCAAAGTTCACATTAAAAACAAAGACTTGAATGATAAATGTAGACTTACGTTAATAGTAACTACAGTTTCTACTGATCCTAGAGGTAAGTTAGCACCACGAGGGTCAAAGTTCACATTAAAAACAAAGACTTGAATGATAAATGTAGACTTACGTTAATAGTAACTACAGTTTCTACTGATCCTAGAGGTAAGTTAGCACCACGGGGGTCAAAGTTCACATTAAAAACAAAGACTTGAATGATAAATGTAGACTTACGTTAATAGTAACTACAGTTTCTACTGATCCTAGAGGTAAGTTAGCACCACGGGGGTCAAAGTTCACATTAAAAACAAAGACTTGAATGATAAATGTAGACTTACGTTAATAGTAACTACAGTTTCTACTGATCCTAGAGGTAAGTTAGCACCACGGGGGTCAAAGTTCACATTAAAAACAAAGACTTAAATGATAAATGTAGACTTACGTTAATAGTAACTACAGTTTCTACTGATCCTAGAGGTAAGTTAGCACCACGGGGGTCAAAGTTCACATTAAAAACAAAGACTTGAATGATAAATGTAGACTTACGTTAATAGTAACTACAGTTTCTACTGATCCTAGAGGTAAGTTAGCACCACGGGGGTCAAAGTTCACATTAAAAACAAAGACTTGAATGATAAATGTAGACTTACGTTAATAGTAACTACAGTTTCTACTGATCCTAGAGGTAAGTTAGCACCACGGGGGTCAAAGTTCACATTAAAAACAAAGACTTGAATGATAAATGTAGACTTACGTTAATAGTAACTACAGTTTCTACTGATCCTAGAGGTAAGTTAGCACCACGGGGGTCAAAGTTCACATTAAAAACAAAGACTTGAATGATAAATGTAGACTTACGTTAATAGTAACTACAGTTTCTACTGATCCTAGAGGTAAGTTAGCACCACGGGGGTCAAAGTTCACATTAAAAACAACTGTCTCATGATCTGGGGCTCCAGGCAGGTTTTTGACTTTATTTAGTTCTACATGGAAACCATCAAGATGAACGTTATCATGCTCCACTTGGAATGATACGGGTTCCCATCCAGTGTTGGAGGCCTTTACAATATGGTCTTTTACTGTTCCTAGGACCACATATCCAAAGTCCAATAGATACTCTGGTAGTCGAGGCCTGTAAATAATATTAAAATAATTCATGAAAACTTGTTCTCAACCTTGTTAAAATTTGATGTTTGTTGGATATATAATATCTAACAGCATCCTTTTGTCTTTTTATTCTATCTTTCATTGTTTCTTTTTTTCTCTCTTGTGCACTTCTATTTCACCACTTAGTTCTTCCATCTATTTGAAAATTTCACATTTATATCTATTCAGAATAACACTGTTCTTTACAATTCCAAATTTGATATTGTATAAACTTCGAGACCAGCTTGATTATTGAAAAGAGATATACCAGGGAAACGAATTAATATAAGTTTTTCTAAACTTGTTTTCGAATCCCCTTAATTATTTGTATTGTATCATATTGAAATTTATCATATTGTACTATATTTATTAATTAATAAATATACAATACTTGTGCACTGTCGAAGCATATAGGTAATATGTGTATGAGGCTTAGAAACGCGGGAAAAGGCGAGGCCTTGCCGAGCCTTTTCCCACGTTTTGCACCGAATACACATATTTACCTATATGCTTCGACAGTGCACATGTATTGTATTTATCCTGCAATTTTAAATCGTAAATAAACGTTTACTGGACGATGATAAAAGTATTTGAAATAATTTTGTGTATGTATTTGAAAACAATGTCCCCCGATGTGCCCCGTTTTACATTTGTATGTTCTATTTATAACTGACCAATATCAACAAATGTACTATTTATAACTGACCAATATCAAAAAAATTATTGGGCAGGCTATATTGGTCGGTAAATGCTGTCATTGCAGGATAAAATATGTTTAAACTAACAGCATCCTGTATGAGGTCACGTCAGATAACCTCTTTTTTCATCATCCAATCAAAGAAAGATCATAAACATGTACTTGGATTAACATCTCAAGATTTGGAAGGCTTGTTGCTGATTGGTTGGTTGAGAATATGAATCCCCCCAACAAAAGTAATAAAAAAAGAACCAATAAAAATGTAATATAAATTAGACTGACTTGTTCTTTTCATTTTTGCTACATAAATTATTAAAGGAAATAGGTTATGACATAGACACAGAACTGATTTAAATTACCTTTTTGTCATTTGTAATATTTTCAAATTAAACGAAGAAGCTGTAAAACAAAAATTGCAAGAACGTATCATATAAAGATGGTTAGAAACATTGTATGAAGAAATAAACAATTTGTATCATGTAACATCCTGGAAACTCTATATCAAGGGGAGATAACTTATTTTCCAAACTCACTTGATTTTTTTCTTCTTGGGTGGTTTAGGAGCATCATATTCTCTAATCTCATTACTCACTGGAGGAGTTGGCTCATACAAGTCTGGTCTTGATGTATGTTGAGCAAATTCCATGGAAAATTCCTTAACAGTTAAATTCTCTATTTCCATTTGAACATCTAATTCATGTGGTTGTGCAATGATGTCTCCCTGAAAGTATTTCATAGGAATTTATTGTTTACCATCTCAATATAATTACAATATATCTACTCTAAAAGTAATGTGTGTATTATATAAATGGTTAAACCAATGTCTGCTGTTATAACATTTATTTCTATGGTAATGTTTTTATCTTTTTTTCCCTAAAAGACACCAATTTACTACATATATCTAAATAGTATGTGTTCCTTTAATGTCCTAGAATATTTGAGTTTTTTTCTTTAAAATGCAAAATCTTCTGAAAATTCTTTCAATATTTTATTAAGAATATGAACATAGTATTGAAAAGTGCCTATTCCTTACCTGTCCTGCATGATCTGGTTGATTTCTGTTAGATGATGGAAGTAGAGGTGTGTGAGCTCTCCCTGTTACTTTTATTTTCCCACTTTTTGTAAGATTCTCCTTGGCATGTTGTACAAGTTTTTCATAGTGTCCCTCAGAGTCAACGGTACGAGGAAGATCTAATGAAATCCGTGGGAATACACCAGTACCACTTATTGTTATAATGTCTGGTTCAAAATGAGCAACTTGAATCACAAAACTTTTTCTGAAGTCCTCTGGAGCTCCTGGTAAGTATTTTACAACCAATTTTTGTTCACTCTCTGGTTCAATGTAACCCTGAATAAAAATATTGCTGAATTAAAAGTTTATTTACCAAAAAAGTAAAAAACAATAAATTCTCCCAAAATCAACCATCAATATTTGAATAAATTAACAAATTGATTCAAATGAGAAATTAGGTATGTATTAATTTTCACATTTTAGATTTTGTGTTATATTTTTTCATCAATTTTCAGTATTTTCTAAATAAAACAATGCCTTTTTAAGCAAGTACAGAAAGTTAATGATATTTCAAAATTAATTCAGAGTCAAGCCACAAGAAGGCATGTAAAGGTCATATATGATTTTATGATTTTAAGAGGAAAAGTATTATAGAATATAAAAATTACAGTGAAACATTTGGGTTCAATAAAGTAGCTCATAGAAAATGGAATGAATTTTTAATAAAAATTGTTAAAAACAACAATATATATTACTTACAGCATGTGGTACCATGATTGGTGAACCTGGTTTTGGTTTCTTGGCTAATGCTGGATCCATTCCAATACCACAGAAATTAAAGCCGACTTTTCCCGTATTAATTAGAGTAATCTCTGCTGAGGCTACATGATCATACAATTGTTTCCCAAAGTCAATTTCTTTACAGTCAAATTTGTAATCAACCAATGAGGCCTCCCCTGTCAACATAATCTCATATGTAGGACCTCCCTCTACTTCACATATAGCCTTGACTTCACCCCAGATATTAGCATGTCCATAAAAGGTCATGGTCACCTGTTCTGTATCACCTGGTTGTAAGAATCCATACAGAGGCAAAATATCAAACACCTGAAAAAAAATCAAATAAGTTTATATATTTACTGCCATGCAAAAGTTATTGTTATTATTGTTTTGTTTTTTTAACACCATTTTTAGCATGGCTTGAATTTAAAAAAAATTAAATTATCAACATGGCTGGAATAAATCGACAAAACTATTTGATCAAGACCTACTAATCTGAATTCTTGTATTTTATTTTTATCAGTGAATCTATTTGTGCTTTGTTCAGGCTATTGTTGTTTTCATTTTTATCAGTGAATCTATTTGTGCTTTGTTCAGGCTATTGTTGTTTTCATTTTTATCAGTGAATCTATTTGTGCTTTGTTCAGGCTATTGTTGTTTTCATTTTTATCAGTGAATCTATTTGTGCTTTGTTCAGGCTATTGTTGTTTTCATTTTTATCACCACTATAATCAGACATTTCATTTTTCAGAAAAGGAAAAAGTTAGTTTTCATGAAACCATCTGCATTAACATAAAATCATTAATTTTCCTTCCATGTTATAGACAGTAAATCTCATTGTCTGCAATTCATGACAAAAATTCAAAATTTTGTTCTGTTATTAATTTGCAGTTACAGGTAAGAAGAGTTGGAAGATACCAAGGTAAACAATTTTATGAAAAGTTTAAACAAGAAAATGCATAAATGATAAACGATAAAAAATAAAACACAGATGTTTGATACCTCTTCAATTCCAATGTCAGTGGCAGAGTCAGTATCCTCTAAAAGTTGGCTCAATGCTCTGTTTGTCTTCAGTGGATCCTCCTCATAAACAATATCTCTCAGTGAGGCTAAACTTAACATGGTCTCTTCCTTGATTTTATCTTCTCCTCCTTCAGGGGCTTCTTGTGACTCTAGTTGTCCCTTTTCTAACTGTTCTTCCTCTTCTCTTGGACTACCATGTTGGCTACCCCGTGGACTTTCAGGGGCCATTTTGTTGTCACCTATGTCTTCCTGGACCTCAGGTTCTTTGATAACTTCCTCTTCCTCTTGTACTTGTTCTTCATCAGCCTCTTTAGGAATCTCATCCTCCTAAAAACAGACATTTTTAAGATAATTTTGTATGCTTCACATTTCCTGTCTCTTCTAAAATCATCCTACCTTAAATTACATTTCTATTCTTTTTGACTAAATTTTTAAAACCTTTCTATGTTAAATATTAAACATTGACCTTTCTTATGTTAAATCTAAAGCTTTGACCTTTCTTATGTCAAATTTAAAACATTGACATTTCATATGTTAAATTTAAAACATTGACCTTTCTTATGTTAAATTTAATACATTGACCTTCCTTATGTTAAATTTAAAACATTGACCTTTCTTATGTTAAATTTATAACATTGACCTTTCTGATGCTAAATTAAAAACATTGACCTTTCTTATGTTAACTTTAAAACATTGTCCTTTCTTATGTTAAATTAAAAACATTGACCTTCCTTATGTTAAATTTAAAACATTGACCTTTCTTATGTTAAATTTAAAACACTGACCTTTCTTATGTTAAATTTATAACATTGACCTTTCTGATGCTAAATTAAAAACATTGACCTTTCTTATGTTAACTTTAAAACATTGTCCTTTCTTATGTTAAATTAAAAACATTGACCTTCCTTATGTTAAATCAAAAACATTGACCTTCCTTATGTTAAATTTAAAACATTGACCTTTCTTATGTTAAATTTAAAACACTGACCTTTCTTATATTAAATCTAAAACATTGACCTTCCTTATGTTAAATTTAAAACATTGACCTTTCTTATGTTAAATTTAAAACATTGATCTTTCTTGTGTTAATTTAAAACATTGACCTTTCTTGTGTTAAATTTAAAACATTGATCTTTCTTATGTTAAATTTAAAACATTTACCTTTCTCATGTTAAATAGAACACTATCAGGTTCAAAAAATGTGTACATACTCTTAATACCTCATATGGAAAATGTAACTTTCTACACTAAAAAATGATAAGTCTTTCCATTTAATTTTTTAATTCATTATTCCTTTTATCACTTTTAAAAACATGGGTGCCATTCTTACTTGTCCATTGTTCTATTAGTAGTATGTTTATTTACCATGGTCTTCCATTTACTTAATGTGACAAGTACAACATTTCACTGTTCGATATTCAAACCTAGTAAGGTATATATATATTATTTTAAGGAGAGGAGGTAGACAATTACCTTTGTGGACTCTATCTCTCCCTTTTCTTCAGCATCAATAGGATCCTCCGTGGGTTGTGAAATCATGACCTCAATCTTGGCTTCACCTTCAGCATGTTCTTGTTCTTCAGCAATCTCTTCCAACATGACAGGTTTTGGTGGGGTATTAAATTTTGTAACTGGCTTATCTCCAATTAAGAAAGACCATCTGTAACGGACCTCCATCGGACTATTATTTGTGATGTTGATGTACCGTGTGACCTCAGTATCATTCAAAATACATCCAAAGTCTACAACACTCTTCTCAAAGTCAAGGTTAGGGAAGTATACCTCACCTCTTAACGCTATGTAATCCTGAAATTAAAATAAGGTTAAAAATAAACATTTTTTTAATTGCTGTACATTCTGACCAAACATTAGTGTTTTAAATCTTACGTTAGCTTTAACTCTGTTGCATGGTTATAAGGATTCCATCGACAAATTTGGAATTGTTATTGTATTATAGGTAATAGACTTTACATAAGGACTTGTTATTGTATTATAGGTAATAGACTTTACATAAGGACTTGTTATTGTATTATAGGTAATAGACTTTACATAAGGACTTGTTATTGTATTATAGGTAATAGACTTTACATAAGGACTTGTTATTGTATTATAGGTAATAGACTTTACATAAGGACTTGTTATTGTATTATAGGTAATAGACTTTACATAAGGACTTGTTATTGTATTATAGGTAATAGACTTTACATAAGGACTTGTTATTGTATTATAGGTAATAGACTTTACATAAGGACTTGTTATTGTATTATAGGTAATAGACTTTACATAAGGACTTGTTATTGTATTATAGGTGATAGACTTTACATAAGGACTTGTTATTGTATTATAGGTGATAGACTTTACATAAGGACTTGTTATTGTATTATAGGTAATAGACTTTACATAAGGACTTGTTATTGTATTATAGGTAATAGACTTTACATAAGGACTTGTTATTGTATTATAGGTAATAGACTTTACATAAGGACTTGTTATTGTATTATAGGTAATAGACTTTACATAAGGACTTGTTATTGTATTATAGGTGATAGACTTTACATAAGGACTTGTTATTGTATTATAGGTAATAGACTTTACATAAGGACTTGTTATTGTATTATAGGTAATAGACTTTACATAAGGACTTGTTATTGTATTATAGGTAATAGACTTTACATAAGGACTTGTTATTGTATTATAGGTAATAGACTTTACATAAGGACTTGTTATTGTATTATAGGTAATAGACTTTACATAAGGACTTGTTATTGTATTATAGGTAATAGACTTTACATAAGGACTTGTTATTGTATTATAGGTAATAGACTTTACATAAGGACTTGTTATTGTATTATAGGTAATAGACTTTACATAAGGACTTGTTATTGTATTATAGGTAATAGACTTTACATAAGGACTTGTTATTGTATTATAGGTAATAGACTTTACATAAGGACTTGTTATTGTATTATAGGTAATAGACTTTACATAAGGACTTGTTATTGTATTATAGGTAATAGACTTTACATAAGGACTTGTTGATTATCAAATTATTCTTTTATTTAAGTAATGGATATTAGAAGCATCCGCTTTTTTAGACAATAACATTTTTGAAGACTTTTTTTTATTCCTTTGACTTTAGGGAACCTGACACTATCATGTCTAAGATAGTTTCTGTACATAATATTTAATAAAAACATTTGCTTTGAATCCAACAATAGATTTAATTCTACGATGTGTGACTTACAATGTGTGGGTGTTCTTTGTATGTAACATGTAGTATTTCATCAATGGTCCTGATGTGAAGGTCGTCTTTATACGCTGGATCAAACTGTATCCTTAACATATATTCCTTTCCAACATCAAGATGTACTTCCTGTGGATAAAAAATCATCAAAATTATAATTATATAATAGAAGTCGTAAATACAACAAACAATTTTACATTTAAAACATCAAAATGCTAAATAATCATCCAGTATACAAAGTCTATATCTAAATGTTTTAATCATAAAATATTTGTAAGATTTTATATCTTTTGTCTATTAATATAACAATATACAATTACAGCCCCCTGTGTAGGGAAACATCCAGATTTGTTAACCTGAGGGCTTGCCCGAGGGAAAACAACTCCCTGAGGGATGACAAACCTGAATGTTTCCCTACACAGAGGGCCATAATTGTTTTATTATATTTTTGCCAATGTTTTATAGGTTATGTCCCTTGTGTGTGAAAATTGGGTTGTTCGGTGGGGAACAATAGGGTTGTTTCCCGGCAGCGCAAATTTTTGCCAATGTTTTATAGGTTATCTCCCTTGTGGGGGAAAATTGGATTGTTCGGCGGGGAACAATAGGCAAAACATTATTTTATTATCACATGACTAATAAAATCCAATCAAAATCTATCATATAGATTCAAATATAATAATTAATATTGTATAGCATTATAACATTTCGTGTAGAATGTAACCAAAAGTTATCACCGTGTGCTATATTCCTCAATATTTGTACTAGTACAATATCTCGTCATCGACAGACTAAAATGGTACAAAATCTATATCATTTCTTATTACATGTTTTAGTAAACAACATGTTTTTTTCTCTCTAAATTTACCATTTCTGATGTTTCTGATCCATCGTCCTTTATAATCTGGAATGGTTGTTTTAACTTAAGACCTGTTGTCAATGCCAACGTAGAAACATTCATTATCTTTAGTTCTCTTGTTTGTAGTGATAGTTCATCATCTGGTTTCTATATAAAAAAAAACAAATAACATTTATTCATCAAATATTTTAGAGTTTTTATCATCACATAAATTGAAACTATGTATTTGACATTACAGAAACTACTGCATGCTGGGAAATTCATAAATCCACATTACATCAACTTGTTAATAACAATAAAGGCAGGTCAACATTGACTACTAGCAGACGTCATTTCAAATTTTGCCTCTAACCCAAAATCTCCATATCTCCAGACAAGCACACTTAGGTTTTTATTGGTTGATTGTTGTTAAGGCTTCGGCACAGTAAATAACAAAAAACAAAAATTAAAAACAAACCTTGTCAACTCTGAAGTAGACAGATTTTGTAGAGAATTCTAGTAAAGGGCTAATGAAGTCTGCAGCTAGATCTACTCTCATGACCAACTCCTTCCCACCTTGTCTTCCTATTATAGCGTGGCATAGAAGTCGTTCCTTTACATACTGTGGGCTGAAAACAATAAAAATGGAACATACGTTATTGACTTTTAAAAAGATATTTAACTGATAACATTATACAGAAAATAAAATAAAACTCTTCAACTTATGAAGGATGATAAAACTGGTAAAACATAAAGTCAAGTTTGCTTTAGTGACAACCTCTATTAAATAATAACTTGTATAATGTGCCCCTAATTTTAATTTCCCTTCACAGTGCAATTCATATTAATTAAACCTGCATTCAGTGACCACCTGTCTTATGTGACCTAATTTCACTGTTCCCTTGGAAGGTCACATAAGACAGGTTTGACTGTATTTGTACATTTTTAGCAGAGTCCAAAAGATAAAGTAATACATACAAAATTTTTATGAGTAAAAAAATCTGAAAACAATAAATAAAATTTACCTATCTACAAAGCCTTCAATGTTCATCTCCATAGAGGTTCCAGGAGGTAAATCAAATCTGTTGGGAATTATTTTGAAGGTTGGTCTAGGTGGTTCTGGAGGGGGTGGTACATTCTGTAAAACAAAATACATTTTGAAATGTTCAGCAAACAAATTCTATTATCTTTTTATGTCAATATTGTTCCATTGATCTAATTTAAAGTATTTAGATGGATAAAATTTTAGTAATTTTTCACCCAATAATTGAAATGCTGTAAAATATAAAATACCCACACACACCCCCATTATCAACATTTAAAAGCCTTTACATTTGTATTGATGACACAGTTATTATTCATTCTCACAGACATTTCTTATGGAAAACGACAAATTATAGCTCAGCGAATTACAAATAAGTAAATACATGTATCTTACCCTAAATTTCATATCTAGAGGTTTATAAGCTGATAGATCTTTCTTGGCCTTTCCAAGGGAAGGAAATCCATCTGTACTCCAAACTAACTGCTGGTGTCGTCTCCCTTTGTTGGTCAACATTATCATCTTCTTCAAAGGTCTATTACTGAAATAATTGTCATTCAAAATCCATATTATTTTAACAATCTTTTTTTTTTAAAGTTACTTGTGGTATAAATGTAACTAATTTACATATTTAATTATCACATGACATTATTGTAAAACTGCTGATATAAACTGTGGGTAAAATTAAGACAATTATCATAAGGAAAGTCCATTTAATAATTGAATTGTCAATTAAAGTTTAAAAAAAATAATTAACAGCCCTTTTCTTGCAAATGTTTAAATTTGGAAAAATTCTTTGGTATGAGTATACACAAGAGAACTAAAAGTTCAAACCTATTTTTCTGAAGTTAATATTACAGAAATTAAACAATCAATGAATGATTTAACATACCTAAAATTTGGACCGAGGTCAAAGAAGGATGTCAGTTTGGGCTCTGATACTATTGTTGTTCCTTGTCCATAACCAACTAATGGTATATGTCTTACTTGACTCTCAATAAAATTGATCTGAAGTTTATCTTGAAATCTGTAAATGTAAAAAGAAAAAAAACATTTGAAATTAAAATATCCCATGCATTAGATTGAATCTGTATATTACAATGAAATAAATACCTATCCCCTTTGGAAATTAGTTTGTGAACAAAATCACATTTTAATCTACAGAGAAAATAAAATACTCGGACTAGATTGAAATTAAAAATTAGTAATATTTCAACTGATACATTTTCTCCTCAGAAAACTAATTGTTTTTAAATGACTTACCTAACACAATCATCTAAATTGGCAGTAACTGTCAACTCCAGTCTTTTTTCTGGTCCTACTTCACCTTCTCTTGGTTCAACACGGAAAGCTGATTTTGGTCTAACCATATGTGCAGTAAACTTGGCAGGAATGAGAGACTCATTGGAGAGGACTAATGTCATAGGTTTGTCTGTGAGTACAGGAATAATTCCCCAGTCTAAACTCTGTGGGGAGATATGAACTACAGGACCCTCACCAATACAGGCTATGTGACAACCCTGGAAATATAATGTTAAACTAGATGTATTATAAACCATGGCTATCTTTATTGTATTGTACTAATTTTCATGGATTTGATGAGTCAATAAATGCATGACTTTAAAACTCCAAAGAAAAGTAATATATGTATATAATAAAATACATCCAAGAATTTTAACCAAAACAATGAAATTTTATCTACACATTAAAATTCTACAACAATAACAATTGTTTTCAAATACACATACCAATGTTGGATCAGGACTTCCAAAGATTGAGAATTCTGCAATGATGTCAAGTTCCTCCAACTTCTGAGCCTGTATAATCATGGGAACTTCAGCTAAAGAATGAGGTTCAATTATGCCCTAAAATAAAAATGATTTGTAATCAATATAGAAAGGGAGATAATCATTATGGTTATATATCATTTTAGAGGAAAATATTTCATATATTCAAAACTTTAGCAATAGAAAAAGATATATATACTTATCCTACTAAAAAATTGGTATTTTCAAGGAAAAAAAAGTATCTGTCTCATGAAGCAAACATCTATATCACAGAAATTCTACACTTGACCTAAATACATATTTTACGACAATATTTTTGTGATTTTTCTGATAATATTTTGATAAAATTTATATTAAATTCCAACAAACCTTCATTTTTGGACTAGTGTATGTAATAGGTGTATCTTCTGTGACAACTTGGGTCAAAAGTTCATATTTAGCTGGTAAATCTGTGTCATTGTGGAGTTTGACAGAGTGTTCATATGGATGTCGAAGAAAACATCGTCCATAATCTAATATAGGACTAAGAACTGTGACTGGTGGTACAACACACCTTAAAGTAAATAAAAAATATACATTTATGAGCACTTCACAACATTGTCATGGATATGTTTTGAAGAATTGTAACGGGTAGGAGTTTTTTTTCTGCTTCATGATGTGCAATACATTTGTAAGGCTCCAGGGGAAGCTATGTTACTACATATTTATATTTGCTTTATTTTATTTTTATTTCACTTTCTGAGTTAAGATTCATGTCTATTTTCATCATTTCCCTCAATCAAAGACATGAATTTTATTTCGGTTTCTTTCATTATGATTTTATAGGAATCAAGTGCTGCTGACTCCATTGGCATCTGTCACAATTAAAAAGATATGCTGTAGATGAAAAAAAATTATGAAGACAAATTCACTTGTGTTTGAATGGCTTGTTCATCAACCTTTTTTTTTACAATACAATAGTCCTCCTCTTATAAGGCCTCTCTCACCAAAGATTGTCCCTCTTATTAGACCAGATGTCAGATGCACAGAGGTAGTTAAACACAAGTAAATCTTCCTCCTCAAGTGAGACCACCCCTCTTATCAGACCAGATTTCAGATGCATAGAGAGGTAGTTAAACACAAGTAAATCTTCCTCCTCAAGTGAGACCATTCCTCTTATAAGGCCTCTCTCCCCCTTCTTATCAGACCAGATTTCAGATGCATAGAGAGGTAGTTAAATACATGTAAATCATCCTCCTCAAGTGAGACCACCCCTCTTATAAGGCCTCTCTCCCCCTTCTTATCAGACCAGATTTCAGATGCATAAAGAGGTAGTTAAATACATGTAAATCATCCTCCTCAAGTGAGACCACCCCTCTTATAAGGTCTCTCTCCCCCTTCTTATCAGACCAGATTTCAGATGCATAGAGAGGTAGTTAAATATATGTAAATCATCCTCCTCAAAGTGAGACCACCCCTCTTATAAGGCCTCTCTCACCCCTCAGGTCACTTTTTATCTATTACAGAAGGGATAGCTTTATAAGAGGAAGAATACTGTAATAATATAGTACAATGGTAAAATTGTCTATTGTATGAAAGGAGTACATTTTGTATTCAAAAATAAGAAAATAATTTAAATAATCATACTTGGCAAAAATTGGTAGCGATAGAATTTCTTCTCCAACATTTTCAATGTCCACAACCATATTCATTTCATATTTCTTGATAGTATTTGAAATAAAGTTGACCGTCACTCTCACTTCACTTTGTGGTTGTAGTATTCCTGATTCTGGTAAAATTTCAAACTCCTTCGGATGTGCAACTCTCGGTGCGAGAGGGGGAGGTGGTGACCCCATTTGACTTCTGTTGCTGTCTAAGTCACTTGTTCCACAAATGCTGTCAGTTATTCCATCACCTGGTACTCGTAATGTAAATTTCATAGGAACCAGAGAAGTGTTCATTAAAGTACAAGACTGTGTATTAAGAAAACCTGTAATGTACAACAGACATTGTAAATATAGGGTTAGAGTTATGGTGTTTAGTGCCACTTTCAACAATATTTCACATTGTAAATATATTGTAGCATGGAAATTTATACTTCTCTAAATATAATAATGATGTATGGTACAAAAGAAATGTTTGAATTTTTTTTTACCGGTATGTAAATGTATGTAGTGATCAGTATACATTTGTAACTAATCAAATAATAACATAAAATAGTAGTTTAACAAGATGATGAAATAATCAAGGTTCAAATCATATAATTATTTAAAGTTCATCTTCTGTGTTGTTCCTAAGATTTTAATAAAGGCCAAGTTGTTAGCTTAAAAAAAAGGCACATTTGACACATGACTGAAACTGAAAAAAATCTTTGACATGATGCATATCAACTAATTAAAAGGACATATGATGTGCAACATACATTAACCAATTTAACTCTGCCACTTGTTTGTGTCTGTCCCAATCTAGAACCTGGATTCCAAACGTCATATGTTGTGGGGATGTTTTTTTTATGTTTAACGAGTTGAGGTGAGAGATGATTATTATTATGACAAATATATTTCAAAATAAACTATTACCGTATGATACTACTCCAAACTTGAGACGTGGAACATCAAACTGGAAAGTAGGACCAATCACTGTACCACTGCAACATAAAAATATAATATTTCAATCTTACTTACAAAGAAATACAAATGTACTATGTAGCTAAAAGGATAAAACATGGCACCAAAATAATCCAGGATTTCATTATATAACAATGGCAAAACTGAAATCCACAAAAAAAAAAAAAAAAAAAATAAAGGGATACACCGAGAGAATCACGATATGACTGCAGCATGTCGACAAGGGAAAGTGGAACAAGTGTATATTACAAACAAGTGTGGACACAGTATTTTACTCTAACCAATAATGTGTTGGATAAAGTAATTTGTTGGACCCACTGTAATTGGGACATTTATATAATTTTACTATTTCAAGTAATTAGCCTTTAGCCCTCATTAAACCTTTTAATCTTGGAAACCATAAGAACTAACTAGATCAAATCTGATTGAAAAACATATTGAAAGGAAAATAATGCATCAAACATCAAACATGTCAAAATTAGATGAAAAATATCAATCTTCCATGAAATTGAGGAGTTTGGACCCATTTATCCTCTTTTCCATACAACTAATAACTCATTTTTGTAATTACTTAATGGTATCTCAGAGAGATGAGTATTTTGCAAAAAACCTCATTAAAATTGGATGCATATAATAACAAAGCTCAAATTTTGGAATTTAACTTTTGTTGGCTCCTTCCACGCCTTATTTTACAGCTTATAATTGTAACCAATATATTAAACATTAAGTGGATTTATAAGTTTTTAATAAATCGTCATTTTTCTTCTTCTTTTACTTTGGGAGGAAAATTAAACTCCAACGAATTTAAAAATCTAACAGATAGTAGCCTACTTTATCAGAAAACCATAAAAATAGCACCTACGAAATAAAAGACATTCACAGTATAATGCAAATCTTTAAAAAATTGTAATCTTTTTAAAAATAATTACCAAAATTTAACTTTCAGTTGTTCTGGTTGTCCATCTATTTGAAATGAAAATTCCTCTTCAAAATCTCCCAGATATGGACTACTAAAATGAATGGCTATAGCTTGATGTCCTCCAGGCATCACTATTCCCTCAGATGGATCAAATTGAAAACAAGGTCCAAATATAGAACGTTTTGGCAGAACACTATAAATGGCATCAATGTCACCATGATTGGCTAAAATTATTTCATATGTATGCTTTGAGCCAATGAAAATATTTCCTAAGTCTAATTTGTCAAAAGAGAATTTAACATTTGGTCCTATGCCCTGTCCTTTTATTCTCAACGGCAGGAATGTCTCACGTCCTGTTACATCACAAAATGCTGTAAGAGTATAATTTTTTGCCTCCCTTGGTTTAAAAATAACATTGACATCAAAGGAAGTATTTGGCCATATGTCACCTTCTACAGGTTCTATTTTTAGTTCTTGGTCGTCAAATAACATGGCATCTTTACTAATTACCTAAAATGATAAAAAAAATCTCATAAAATAGACCTACATCAATATTAAAGATATATTAATATTTGCTTAAAATCAATCACTCGTTCCTGTTTTGCTTTTAACTAAAGTTTTTATCAGCTAGTACATATGACCTGTGTCTTCTAGAGATTATTTAATCATTCAGAGTTTTTTATGTATGTTTCCTGTTGAATTATATTGATAGATAAAATTCTATATTCCATTCCATGCAATTATACAGGAGGGTTGGACAGCTACAATAATTTATACTTTGCAATTTGAGATACATATAAAACAATTTATATTTTGCAGTTTGAAATATATATAAAACTTCAATTTATACTTTGCAATTTGAGATATTTATACAATGTATATAAATTCTCTGGTAGAGCCAAGAAAAAGAAACTGCTTGTCCATTCCAAAATTCCCACATCATACAAAAATTGATGTTCTTGAAAAACCTAATGAAAACTACTGTAACTAATTACCATTCTTTTATTGTGGAATGTCCTGGTAAGTATAGAAAGTTTATCTTGTAATGTAGGATCCCTAATAACTTCCTCCTGAAAACTTTTCTTGTCATTTCCCTCTTCTCTCTCTACTGTATTAATGGCTCTATAAGAAATAACAGTCAATATGTTAGCTCTTGGCCTAATTTAATATTATTACTTCTATAATAATCTTATTTTTACATAAATCCACTAGTTAAGAGACTATTTCTCCAATATATTGCCACTAAAACAATTGTAAATTACATGTATACATAATCTCATTATTCATTAATATTTGCTAAACAAATTTATTGGTGGCAACAAATTCTAAAATTTTGTGAATCATGAAGTACAAAATCAGAACTAAAAGCAACAAGTTACAAACAAATCTGATGTTAGGTCAATCCATGAAAAGTAATTTTTTTCTTAAATGGCCACAATAGCAACACAATTGTAATATAAATATATTAATCATAGGACAGGAATGTCCAACTTCCAGCTAAAATAAACAGGGTAATGACTCTAGAACTAGAAAAGTGGTAAAGTCTGAAGTCAAACTTAGCCTTTCTTTTATAGTTCTTAGTGGTTGAGACATCAAATATAGTTAATAAGTAGCAAAATGGTTACTATATTGTATCAAACCATACATTGCATTATGAAATCATATTTATTATGTTATAGATTATTGTGCTGACTCATTCTTTTTAATCAAATGTCTAGGCACCATTCACATTCAAGATGGACAACAACATTTAAACTCACTGAGCCTTTTCTTCATCCTCTTGTTCTTTTGTAGAAAATCTTGTCCATCTGAAGTGACAGATGACATTTGACCTGTTATGAATGGTTACTGTTCTCTGATTGGCCATTGATATATAGGTATTCTCCATTTTCATTGTGTTCTTATCCAATCGAACACCAGCATTCTGTGCAGCACCATATAAAGTTATATATACATCTTCACCTAAAACATATGGAATCAAAATATGAAAATTTATGTCAAAAATGAAAAAAAAAAAAAAAAAAAGATTGGCACTATCAACAATATATTATCAGGTTATCATGAAGGTCACATGGTAGAGGAAACCAGTGTACACTAAGAAAACTACTATACAATCATATGTAACGAAAACAATGAAATGGTATAAGCTTGTATATAGCTTGTCACGGACGGGGATCAGACTTACATAACTTGTTACAAACCAATAGATGATTTGATTTGTTTTACGTGAATGGATTTCTCAGATGCCATGAAAAGTGCATTTCAAGCAAAACATATCAAGGATTGTATATTAATCAAGAATTTGCTTGGAACATGTTTGCATAGCATCCCATATTTACACATAAATTAACACCCCTTTGTCGCTTGGTAAAAGATATTTTCTAATCATTGATAAATGACAAACTATTAAATTGGTATATTTTTACTGGTACATCTTATATAATCATTATCTAATTACTGTTAGATGAATTATCTTCTCTTTAAATTTTTGTTTTTGTTTATAAATTCTACATAAAAGACAACTTCAAATTACAAGATAAGTACATTGAAAATCTACTGTTACTTAATTACCTGTGTCATAACTGAGAACCAGTTCAGAGTGATGGTCCCCTGTTTTTTGTGGGTTATATTCTACTGTTACTTGCATACTTTCTTGAACGGGCAATGTTCCTATTTCTGGTTGTACTGAGAAAGGTCTATAAAAAAAAAGAAAACACATGATTATTGTGTATTACTATATTTAAAGACTATCATACAGAAAATTCTATTAAGGAGCCATCGTGCTTGTGATCGCATGGTAGTTGGATTTTCAACTATCTGTGCAATCAGTGCCTATTACCACTAAAGTTGTGAGTTTGAAATTATGCTCAGGCGAGGTGTACTCGATACAACATTATGTGATAAAGTTTGTCAGTGACTTACGACAGGTCGATGATTTTTTCCGGGTATTCCTTTTTTCTCCACCAATAAAACTGACCACCACGATATAACTGAAATATTGTTGAAAGTGGCATTAAACACCATAAACCAAACCATCTAATATAGTAATATTTATAGACAGATTTAAAATGCATTATCCATATCAATTTCATAAATGAAAGTTCCCTTCATAATAAACACATTGTTACAATCAATTTATATGCATAACTTTCAAATTTTAATTAGCCTATATCACTGTTATTACTGAAATATTTGGTTAATCTGAACATCTCTTTGAACTCACTAAAACTAATATCGGTATCATTTCAGTAAAAAATCTAAAAATAAATGTACTTTTCAGCCTTCAGTGTAAACTTTGCCTCCCTGTTTCCAATATTTCTAACTAGATATGTTCTGGAGTGTGTGTATTTGACAGGTCCTGGTGGGAAGTGTACGTTGTCAGGGAAGTCAAGTACAGCTCTAGATCCTATAGCTTTCACTGGTACAACAAACTTTTCTCTTTCAGTTATACATACAAGTTCATGGTTGTAATCCTGAAAACAACATACAAACATATTTATAACGCTATCATTTATTTGCAGACAAGACAATAAGAAGAAATTCTGGTATATTTTTATGGTTGGTTAAAAAAAACCATAAGCTGTCAAAATGAAAATCAGCTGATAATTGCACATGAAAACGAAAAAAAACACCCACAAAATAACTTTGTTTGTTGTGAAATTGTGAAATTTTACACAAGCTAAAAAAAATAAGCCACTATATGGTATGACTAATTAATTTCTGTACTTCTGGGTAATCATATTAATTTCTGTACTTCTGGGTAATCATATTAATTTCTGTAATTCTGGGTAATCATATTAATTTCTGTACTTCTGGGTAATCATATTAATTTCTGTAATTCTGGGTAATCATATTAATTTCTGTACTTCTGGGTAATCATATTAATTTCTGTAATTCTGGGTAATCATACCTTTTTCTCTTCTGGTTTAAATTGAATTCTGAAAGTTGTTGGTAATCCTGGGCCTACTTTATGTCCAACATCATGTGGACTTATTACTTTAAAATAGGGTGAGTCAGCTTGAGTTACTTTTACTAATCTTGGAACCTAAAACAGAGAAATATACTCATAAATAACTCATGTCTGAAATATTCAAGTGTGCTTAAACAAAAGAGCATTTAATAAAATAAAATATAAAACTGTCTACAAATTATTATAATATTCAAATATCATGTGAAAATTCTCTATCAACAAACTTTGGTTAAAAAGTGTTTAAAAATAAGAAATCTTTTTTTCCATTCTTTTTCACATAAAATACATATTGTGCCAACATAAATAATAATTTTCATCTACTTTTTTTGCTTGAACATTTTTTGAAAGTCAGCTCTACATTCTTAAATATAAACACCGAAAATAAAATACCAAGTTTGAGTTATAATAATAGTTGTATTTCTGGTGGTTAATTTTTACCTTGTCATTGTTTCTAAGAATCAATGGGACTTCATACACTTTATATGGTTCAAAGTTCTGGAATGTGACCTCTGATGGATATGGTTGGAACATTGGTTCATCTATGTTTACTTGAGAAAACTGAAGAAAAAACATTTTCAAATAATTATACAATATATAAAAAAGGAGTACTCAAATTTTCTTAACAATTTTATTTTTAAAACTTCCTTTTTCTTCATAAGAAATGATCTTTAATAAAACAGTATTACATATATAATACAAATTTGATATGATATTATTGTTTTCTTTGTTGTTTTGTTTATTTATTTATTTGTAGGTTGTTGTATAAATCTAAATACCAGTAAGATGTATAATATGACAATAAGTTACATAGTGAATTCTTCTCATCAGTCACCACCCTGACATGTTGATATGCCACATAGTTGTGATTGTGCATTCTACTTTCATATTTAAAAGAAGTACAATTTTCCTGGCATATTTTAATGATATGCATAAACAACATGTATAATTACATGGAAACATCAAATATCATGCATTTTAATAATGTTTTTTTTTTTAAATATTTTGCATACCAGTGAAAATATAGCATGTAGGTAAAAATATTTAACATTTATTTCAACACATTCTACAATAATTTAGTACTTAGAGCACTATGGACCATTATGTTTGTATTCCAATTTAAAAAAAGAATGCCTGTGTTTTGCTGCAGAATTAAATACGGTATCATATTTGTACAATGGTATATTAATTTTTTCATAGAGTTTAAACTTCAAATATTAATATTTACATGCTATATTTTTTAACTAGTGCATTTATGAAACAAATAATTGCATGCCTGGAAACTAAAAAGAAATAAGAAATAGTAAATATATCACAAAAACTTAAACAGAGGTTTAACATAACAGTGTTTAAAATTTACCATGATCATAATAACTTTACCATCCTTCTGTATATATTGTAATAAAATTGAATGTAAAGATACAATGTATTAAAATATCCAATAAAGTAGGAAGAGAATAAAATATGCATTTCTACAGTATATCAATGATTGTCAATAATACAAATAAAATACAAAAACTACTGGTTGCTGAAAGTATTTATCTGAATAAATGGGTTAAGTAAACGGAACAAATAAACTTAAAAAGAGCTATTTCTACGTTTTACTTTTCAAAATATACAATATATACACCATATTGACAGAAAATTTATAATAAATACCTTCTGAAGACTAGTATCTGCCATATCCAGCAGCTCTGTTTTCCTTGGTACTTTCATTGTGTGAGTGTTGGCTAATTTCTGCTCTGTATCCATTTGCATGTCAAACATGAACTGACTAGGAGTCATCTAAAAATAGAGGATTTTAAATAAAGTTAAATTTTTATTTCTTAAAGTGATAATACCTGCCCAATATGAATTCAATGTCATTAAAAAAAACTTTCTTTGCCCACCTTTTTTGCACTTATCAGGTTGCAAATATTTCTCTTTGGTGTATTTTAAGTGCATACATTTTAGTTTACATCACATTCTATGTTCAGAAAATTCACAAATTTCTGTTGAATGTGAAATCTCCACACTTACACCATTAATACATTATTTGTTGTTTATTAATTGATGTTTAATTTCACTTCTTTTAATTACGGATCTTAAATTTTTATCAATCAAAGGATCATGTTTACAAAATACACTGTTGAATGAAACCGGTTTTACATGAAGCTGTGAAGAAAAACTTGGTATTGAGAACAGGTAAAATTTGGGGACTAAATCTGATGTTCAGCTTACAATGTTTTTTTCCATTTATTTCAGATTTAGACATGTTTTACTGAACTGTTTTTTTTATTAGACAATCATTTCAGTAGAATGTCTACACATTACACTATAATACCTTATTTTCTTCTTCATCCCCTTTCAATAGCTTGGGATTTCTAGGTGCTATCACTTTACTTTTGTAGTTGGCTGCATCTGGTCCAAGGGCCTCTAGGGTATTTGTGGTACCCACGACCTCTCCAAATGGCCCAAGTGGCATCTTTACAAACTTAAATAATTAATTTAACAATATATTTATAAACAAATGTTATATATATAATAAATATAACACTAACTTTAAGGCATATAAATTCTGCAAGTGAGGCCAAAAAAAAAATTATGTGTGTTTACGGTCACCAAACTGACCCTAATTTTTGCTAGCGACCCTATCAATTTTTACACAGAATTCGGATAACCATTTTTGTTGTTTAATCAGCAGCAATGTTTTACTTATTCAACCGCTAGCTTTTTGTCGAAATTGAGAGCAAAGAAGGTAGAAAAACTGCATAACTCTCATAAAACAGCTTCAAAACAAATGACGGCTTACTGGAAATTTCGAAAATGAAATACCGGAATCGGATTCAGGAACGACCCTATATTTGTTTAACATGTGACAGTAAACACACATATTTTTTTTTTGGTCTGACTATAAACAGCATTAAACCAATCAACAAAGCAGACAAATATGAGATTGAGAATTGATGTTTGATTGAAAACGAGTCATACTGGTGTTACTTAATAGGATCGTTAGCATGTGAAAAAAACAGTGAATGCTGCAATCAAAAGTAGATTGAAAATATAAAGTTGAACTGTACAAGGCAGTCTTCGCGCTAACCCACTTGCCCGAAGGCCTGGGCTAATAAAACTGGATTCAAACAAGTGAAAATTATGAAAGAATTTGTTTGAATAAATAGAAAATTTTTCTGAATTTGGCATTCAGGCAAGTAGGTAAAAAAAAGTTAAGGCAAAGACTGACAAGGTAATAATGTGGAGTTTCTATGTTTTATCTGAATATTAGCTATTGCACATCTTGCAATAACATTACATAAAAAGAGGAAAATTATCTTGAAATGTACCAATTAGTAGAGTACATACAGTGTATTTCTTTTATTTATTTGTTGCAACAATTACCTGGTTATACTCCAATCATGGCCACGAATCCCATGATAGTGTCACATGTTCTAAGGTACTGTGGTATTCAAGTACTATGTCAAGCAATTTTCGCTATATTTTTTTTTATAATTTAACTACCACAGTACTATTGAGCATTAACATGTCAAAATCAACAAAAACAATGTATGATTTTATATGAAGGGCCAGGGTGCACCTTCGTAGCCTCTATTGTGCAGCTATTATTTATATGACAGCTTGCTAAAATTGGTACAGCAACATATATTTCCTCTATGCAATATGTTAACTACAAAACTACGTTGACAATAGAATTAAATCAGACTCTTTTATAGTTTAATTTTAGTTTAATTTATCACAGACTTGTGTCAACGATAGAAAAGATCATAACCCGCCATTTTAAACACAATTAAAATTATGTCTGTACAAAACATTTAAAAACACCGAAAGCACATTATATATATAAAGATACAATGCAACTACCTGCAATCAATCAGCACTTATTGTTTGTACAGTATCAAGATGTTGATTTCAATTCTCCATTTTGTGGATAAATGTTGCTAGGAACAGCTTACCAATATTGAAACTAAAAGACAATTTGATTGGTCTAAAATTTACACATCCGGCAAAAAATGTCGAATAGAGATAAGTGTCACAAATAAAATTATAAAAATTCCTACGCGATATTATTCTGCCTGTTTTTAATTGTCAAATATAATAAAAATATAAATATTATTTAATTCATAATCAAAGCAATATATATTATATGAGAAACATATTATTAATATATAAATAACTACCACGATTCATCAAAGCTAGAACTCTTTTACTTCGGTTCAAATTCCGGTTCATCACTGAATAGGTAAATAGTGGGGTGCAAATAGATTCGTAACTGATTCAATTCGTAACTGAGACGCTTCGTTCATGTTCAATACTGTTGTAGTGTTTGCTCTGTACATTCTATATGTATTGTTACCATGAATTGATGATACATAGTGACACTGTACTTGTATTTATCCTGCAATGAACGCTTCAATGACTGTATAAAGAATAAAATATCATATTTATGTGTATTATGAGTCTATTATTTATTGATATGACAAAATGGAATTAAAATCCGGATATCTACTGCCAATTATGTCATAAAACTAAGTAAGTAAGTAAGTAAGTAAGAAATTCTTATTTGAAGTCGGAAGCATATATATACAGATACAACATAGAACATGAACTCTTCAGAGCTCATTAAGCGACTTGATATTTTAAAATTTAACAATTGGCAATCATAACAAATCAGCACCTGGTTAAACATACATAAAATGATAGTAATAGAGAGAAACAAAGATAGTTATTGGACAATACAATTCTTATATTTATAGCATAAATAAAAGCACAAAAGCGAGCACAGTGCATGAAAAATAATACATTTGAATTAAGTGCTTAAAAAATAGCTCATTTAAAGCAATAAAAGTGACTTCATATTTTAAAAACAGAAATAACAAAGCAGCGCATGGTTAAAAAATATTCCAATTCAACTATCAATGTCATTTTATTCACCAATGCATTAGCGACTATACTTAAGTGTCGCTAATTCACACGAAAGATTGAAAAATAAATCAAATATTTAATTCCATCTTGTCATACCAATAAACAACACACATAAATATGATATTCTATACAAATCAATATTTAATTCTCTTGGTACGAAACCACCAGATTACGAGAGAAATCTGTTACGAAACATCCAGTTTACAAATATCTGCCATTCAATTTGATGACCTCGACATTTGTTCCGGCACGTGAAAACGAACGAAATTACTTTGGCGTTTTGGGTTATTATTTTTTGTTGTAAAAATGAAAATTTGGACATCAGAACACACTTTCGAGTAAGTAAATCATATATATAGTTATTGTTATTTGAGATCCAGTTCGATTTCTTAGACGTCATAGTCAGATAATGTGTGTAATAAAAATGTACAACGTCCTTGCATCAAGGCTCAAGCTCAAAGAGTTAGATATGATGTAATTTCAAATTAAAATTAAAAGCGTTATTTATAGTGGATAAATGACTAGCACAAGCTCTTGTGAGCTTTTAAAACCAACATGAAGAAGAAGATCACACAAATATCAGTTATTACAATTTGTGTGGTATTGGATCACAACACAGTAATATTTCAAAAGGAAAAGGGAGGTGGGGGTACATATAAAAATCACTGGTATGCAAGACTTTAATAGTCAAGATACAAATGTAGACAGAAATAAAAATGTGACATTGAATAGATGTCCTTAAGGTAGTTATGAATAAAAAAAAAAAAAACCCAGAACAAATCAGCATACATGTGATAGAGTTGTTATGCTACAACTGGAGATTTGCAAATTTTTGGCTGGAGATTTGGTCTCGTAACTGGAGATTTTTTATCAACGTATTTGATGCGTGTTTTTATTGTTTATTGATGTTTTCCTTTTGTTTATTTCAGTATTGAACCAACTGCATCCCATTTCAATATATATTGTTTACATTTCTGTCTTATTAACATACCTGTTAACCTCTGGCAACTGCTAGGGGGGAGATCTCCCCCCTACCAACTCTTCTAAGGGGGAGATTTTGTGCGTCGCTTTTAAACGCACAAAATTGTACCTTGTAGTTGCATACATGTGATAGAGTTGCTATGCTACAACTGGAGATTTGTAAATTTTTGGCTGGAGATTTGGTCTCATAACTGGAGATTTTTTATCGACGTATTTGATGCATGTTTTTATTGTTAATTGATGTTTTCTTTTTGTTTGTTTCAGTATTGAACCAACTGCATCCCATTTCAATATATATTGTTTACATTTCTGTCTTAATCTTATTAGTAGTGTTTCATATGATGAATGAAGGATAAAAATGTATTTATAATTTATTCATAATCATTCATAATCATAAGGTTATAACAAAGCAATAACAATGAAGACAGAATGCTCTGAACAATAAAGTCATAGAGCACTAAAATTAAAAAGTCACTTTGCTGCTGGTGCGTTGGGTGATAGCATACGTTTTGGCATTTTTGTGGTTTATCAATTCCATCCTGGAACTTAGTCCTTAAATAATACTTTGATCGGCTTTGGTCCCAAACAAGCCATAACAACTCAATCGCAGATGAATTCATTGCACGTTTGATCGAAATAAGAAGTTTTCCTCGGCATCAAAGGTTTGCACAACGGTTTATAACTATTTTTAATTGCCGCTATCACACTTCTAATCATCTAAGTGTCTGCCACAAACCCACTTCCTTATCCCCAATTAACTGTCAATCAGTGGATAATTGTTGTATAATCATCAACACCTTAATTAATCTCCATGACCCAATTTACCTGTAAAGGTGTCGAACAGATCAATAAGCGGATATCATTTACATTCGTATCTCTCGGCGTTTTTCATCAGCGCGGGAGTTCCAAATGGGGAATTTCCAGAAATATTGATAGCAAAATGTAGGTCAAGATTTTATTGTACTTGATTTTTTTGTTGGGGGGATATCGTGCGGGAGATTAATGTCTCTCACGCATGAGACCCAGTCCATGCGGGAGACTCCCGTGAAAAGGGGGAGGGTTAACAGGTATGTATTAGTAGTGTTTCATATGATGAATCCTTTGAAGGATAAAAACTGTATTTATAATTTATTCATAATCATAAGGTTATAACAAAGTAATAACAATGAAGACAGAATGTTCTGAACAATAAAGTCATAGAGCACTAAAATTAAAAAGTCACTTTGCTGCTGGTGCGTTGGGTGATAGCATACGTTTCGGCATTTTTGTGGTTTATCAATTCCATCCTGGAACTTAGTCCTTAAATAATACTTTAATCGGCTTTGGTCCCAAACAAGCCATAGCAACTCAATCGGAGATGAATTCATTGCACGTTTGATCGAAATAAGAAGTTTTCCTCGGCATCAAAGGTTGTCCGACTCCTGTTTGTATAGCGGTTTATAACTATTTTTAATTGCCGCTATCATACTTCTAATCATCTAAGCGTGTGCCACAAACCCACTTCCTTATCCCCAATTAACTGTCAATCAGTGGATAATTGTTGTATAATCATCAACACCTTAATTAATCATCATGACCCAATTTACCTGTAAAGGTGTCAAACAGATCAATAACTGGATATCATTAAATATGACATTCACCTTTACCATTCATATCTCTCAGCGTTTTTCGTCAGTGCAGGAGTTCCAAATGGGGAATTTCCAGAAATATCGATCGCAAAATGTAGGTCAAGATTTTATTTTACTTGATTTTTTTTCACAGGCGGAAGATTTTGAAAGTTGACGGAAGGGACCCTAAAATCGGGAGAAAAATGCTCCTGCCGGAAGGTTCACATGTACCGGTATGAATCAGTTCAGACAGCTTTTTAGCTATTTACTAAATTTGGGCAGGGTAACGTCAGAGGGGTCACGAAACAATGTTTCGATTAATCGCAATTAACTTCTCCCCATAAGTCTCCCCACTTCTCCCTGAGAGCTCTCTGAAAGAGAAGTCACTTCTCCCTCTAATTTGAAAGTAGTGGGAGCCCTGATGTACCACATGATCAATTTCGTGACGTTTTAAGCTATAGTCTGATTCACGATGTCAATAATTGGAAATATTATTCAACACCTTTATAAAATCTGATATTCAATTGAGTAACAGACTAGCTTAAAACGTCACAAAATTGATCATGGGAATTTTTCGGCTTTGAGGAATGCGGCTGCCATGAGGCGAAGCAGCCGTTTGGTGGCCCCAATTATAATGTAGTATCATCCCTGATGATAAAATGTTCTTCAACTCTACTGATGTCAAACATACTCTTGAAATAAAACTATTTTGAGTAAATATAGCAATGTTGGTATCATGATATGTGATCTTGAAAATGTGACTGATTTCCATCACTAGATTGCGTATACATTTTTGTACCCAAATGATATCACCCTATTCCTATTACACATGTGTCAATGAAAATCACCTCGATCTAAATGCGGGTAACTAATTTGGTAGCTTCAATTTGTATAAATGTAGATAGATATTGTACTGTATGCTCTTTGTTTATCACATGTCCTTCCTTAACTTTCATTGTAGACATAATTGTTTATCACATATCCTTCCTTAACTTTCATTGTAGACATAATTGGGAAACAGTAGTAAAGGCAGCATGGAAAAAATACCCAAACCCAATGAACCCAGCTGTAGTGGGCATCGATGTATTAGATAGATATGTTGATAAGAAAGGAGTTTTAAAATCCCATAGACTTATGACAACACGTTGGGGTCTACCTGAATGGGCTAAAAAGGTAAAGATTACAAATTTAGCTACTATTACAGAAGATAATATTGTCATAATTTTTATATTTATATAAAGTTCAGAGCTCCAGATAAGCTGCGTATTTGCGTTTTTTGCGCAATGAAAACGAGTAAAAACGCATGTATTATCAGATCAGAGTGTACATTTACGCATACATATTGCTGTGTAAGCAAACTTTCCAAATTCAGAGCGTACTTGTACGCTGTTGACGATAATACATCGTGTACTAAACAATACATTTTTGACTTAGAGAAATTCCCCGTAATTACTTCTCTTTATACTTTTCGAAAGAGAAAGTGTATACATCCGAGGGGTACCGAATGTTTGCCTTTCTAAGCATCGATGTCAAAAGAGATCTGATTGGATGTTTAGGATAAATCATCCAATCGCGGTCAATATTACAAATAAATGCGGTTTAGTTAAGAACTAAAACGAAAGTGAATTTGGGAACACGTTGTTCGTTGAAAATGAGCAAGAACATGAATAAGCGCGCTACGGAAAATTATATACTTTTTTAAAAGTTCCTGACAGTTTCATCTGTGTCTAGTGACAGTATAGTTAAAGGAATCATTGATGACATTATCAACACGGCTGTGAAAACTGCCGAAGTCGACAAGCAAAAAACAAAATATTTACAACATTTTATTAATAAACATGACACAATCGTGTCAAATTAAACAGATATACATTTCACTTGCATCCTGTGTTTATTGAATAACACTTGTGTCCAACATAATTTTAAAAGTGTACATGTACGCAATCTTTTCTGAAGTAGAGAGTACAACAGTGCAAAGGAAATATGCAAATACGCATCATTTTCAAAAGTAGGGGGTAATTACCCTTTGAACTTGAAAATTATCTGGAGCTCTGAAGTTGACAACAAATGGTTGAGTTTATATAGATGACTTAAATATATAGTTATTATAATTATATTACTGTAAAATCTTTATACATTTCATTGAATGGAGATGGGTTTTTTCAATATTCATGAATATTAAATGAGATTGCAAATGTTGAGAAATAGTAACATGTCCCTTTATGATGTCCAGAAAAAACATAACATTGCATATTTTTTATTCAGCTCGTTGGCATATCTGGTGATTGTCATGTCAGCGAAACTTCGAAGGTGGATTTAAAAACAAACATTATGCATATTAAATCAAGAAATGTGAGTACATTGGGATGATTCCTCCCTAAAGAGCTCACAGTTTTGTTAAAGAAATTTGTAGCATTTCCTACTTATTAAGACATTATAAACAGTCATGAATACATTGTGGATATTGTTACTCTACATGTATGTCAGTACATGTTTTAGCTAAAATCAGCTTATTTTAATACATGAACCATCATTTGATCCACACAGTCATGATGCTATCATAGTGTACAATTAAAACAGTTTTAGAAAAATAAGTCTCCACTTAACAATAATTTTTCGGATACTTGGTAAATATAAAGTGAGAAATGCTGCAGTTTTTCTCAACTTTTTAGTATAATTCTCATTATGCATGTGTATTATTTCTCTGTTGTTATGTTGTTTTCCATTCTCCCTTGTATATAGCTGTTAGGAGCAAGTGAACATGCCTATGGCAGCGAACATTCAGAGGTTGATACTAAAGGCAGGACTATGACACTTATATCAAAAAATGTAAGTTCAAGTAATGATTGCCATGGTTACGAAAGGCACAGAGTATGGAAATTAACCATTTTTTCCAGTTTTCTGAGACTAGTAAAAATAGGAAGTTAATTGTATGTTTTTAACATTTGACATACAGACTTGGTACACAACATTTGTTTGACACAATTTTGATACTCCAGACAAGAATCTGAATCCAATACAATTTTATAAGCCCTTCGAGGAATACCGGTACATGTATTCACTGGCTCATAAAGATTTCCTCCAATAATATATAGATATACATTGTAGTTATCATATATATGGTTTTATTAGTTCACCTGGACCAAAGGGAACTATTGCCATCACTTGGCGTCCGTCGTCTGTAAACTTTTCACATTTCACGCTTCTTCTCCGAAACCACTGGGTGAATTGGAACCAACCTTAGCAGGAATGTTCCTTGGATGGTTCTCTACAAAGTTTCTGTTTTTCGTTCCAGTTGGATATTCAACATGGCTGCCAGGACCTATAATATGCTCTGATTGGCTGAAATTTCAAAGATCCTCTTCTCTGAAACTAATGAACTGACTGAACCCAAACTGTAAATGAATGATCATTGAAATGTCCTTTACCAATTTTTTGTTTTTTATGTGGATCGGAAATCCGAGATGGCCACCACCGCAGGACATAGATTAACATTGGACCCTATGGGAAAGTGTTCAAATGCCTTCTTCTCAGAAACTACAAATATGATTAAAGCCAAACTGTACATGAATGTTCATTGGATGGTCCTCTAGAAAATTTAGGTTTTTTTGTTCCGATATAAAATGGAAGATGGCGGCTACAGCAGGACTTAGTTTAACATTGAACCCTATGGGAAATGTGTCTCAAAACACTTTCTCTGAAACCACTTGGACAATTTAAACCAAACTGCCCAGGAATGATCACTGGAAGGTCCTCTACAAAATTTGGGTTTTGTATGCCGATTGGAAATCCAAGATGGCCGCCACTGCAGGAAATAGATTAACATTAGACCCTATGGGAAAATGTTTAAATGCCTTCTTCGCAGAAACTACAAATATGATTAAAGCCAAACTGTACATGAATGTTCATTGGATGGTCCTCTACAAACTTTGTTTTTTGTTCCGATATGAAATTCAAAATGGTGGCTACGGCAGGACTTAGTTTAACATTGAACCCTATGGGAAAAATGTTTCAAAAAGCTTCTTCTCTTAAACCACATGGACAATTGAAACCAAACTGCCCAGGAATAATCATTTGAAGGTCCTCTAAAAAGTTTGAGTTTTTTATGCCGATCCGAAATCCAAGATGGCTGCCACCGCTGGACATAGATTAACATTGGACCCTATTGGAAAATGTTCAAATATGAATATAATGAGATATGGGGTAAATGTCAATGAGACAACAACCCCAAAGTCAAACTGTATCAGAAATGCCTTCTTCTCAGAAACTATAAATCAGACTCAATCCAAACTGCACAGGAATGTTCACTGGATTGTTCTCTACAAAGTTCAGGTTTTTTGTTCTGATATGAAATCCAAGATGGTGGCTATGGCAGAACTTAGTTTAACATTGGACCCTATGGGAAAAATGTTTCAAAACACAAATCTGATTGAAGCCTGACTACATGAATGTTCATTGGATGGCCCTCTACAAAGTTTAGGGTTTTTTGTTCTGATATAAAATTCAAGATGGCAGCTATGGCAGAACTTAGTTTAACATTGGACCTTATGGGAAAATGTTTTAAAACACTTCTTTACTGAAACCACTTGGACAATTGAAACCAAAATTTTCAGGAATGTTCATTTGATCAAATTTAGTTGTTTTTTTATGCTGATTGGAAATCCAAACTAGCCACCTTCTCAAGTCATATATTTATGGGGGACCCAGTTGGAAATCAATCATTGGAAGGTCCTTTACAAACTTTGTGTTTTTTATGTTGATCGGAATTCCAAGATGACTACCACTGCAGGACATAGTTTTTACAAAGGGCCAATTGGTTCTTTTTATAACCAGGTGAACGATACAGGCTTTTGAGAGCCTCTGGTTTCAATCCAAATAACAAAAAATTATCAGACATAATAGTTTGAGGATTTTGTCAGAGATACTACAAATTGATGTTTCTTAAGCTAATCTCCCATAGATTTTATTCTTGCAGTTATGTTTAGTGTTTTCTTTACTTGTCCAAAATTGTGTATAGTGATTTTGTTATCTACAAGTCAGAGAAGACTATGTTTGTGACAGGAAGTTGTGAGATTGATGTTAGTTAGTTCCTGTTAATGTGCCTGCATTGTATTTTATTTATCTTTTTTTCTTTATTGGTTAGGGTTAGGGTTATGTATTCAGTAATTGTGGTTATTTTCTAAAATTTAATATAATATTTTACACATCTTTTATTTTCTTGTATTACTCTGAATACATCTTTATTGATTGTGATATTAGCGAGGACTTTTTACTTACCGTGTAAAATTTCTTAATTGCATCATGAATTGCACAAATATGCATTTAAAAACATATTGTATCACTACTGTTTTATACATACATTCCTATGACCTATGCCTCGGGCCAAATAAGAAACAAGTATTTCTAGTAACCATACTGACCCTAAGTTTGTGTTCCTAGTCAGAATTTTCATTATCAGAGTTATAACACCTCACCAAGATCAATCTACTATTAAAAAAGCTGATAAGGATTAATTGTCACAATTAGATATTTTTTTTTGTGATGAAGGCCATTATGGTTTTTGTGGTGAAGGCCATTATGGGAATTGTTTGTTTTTGGGTTGTATTATTTTAATTTGATTTATTTTGGTTTCTGGAAACAAACCTACCGGTACATTTTATTTTTCCTTGTAAACTATATATCTTCTTCACTATTTATTTATCCTTCATGGATGTACATGTACCTTGCTTGTTTTGTAATCGTAATTGTAACACTGCTGTTGTACTTTTTCTGTCATGAACATTTTCATTTGTAACATGGTTTGATTCTATTATTAAGTGTATCATTCTATTATATATAGGTAAAAAAAACCTGCTCAATTCAGAGTTAGTATACTATATTTTTGTTTTAAATCTATATAATTTGAATTCATCTAACAATTTGTTTAGCTAAAAAAAACATGAGTATATGTTTAAAATTCCAACATTATAATAAAAGTTCTAGATACTGGATCTATATAAGTCATGTACTAACTGATCACCTAAAGAAAAGATTTATTTGACCATTATGTATGTCAATGTATTTTTGCACAGAATGTTTTTATTTGAATATTTTATTGATGTGTTGTATCACATTGTTTTTCAGTTGACATTTTGTAATATTGTCACAATAGATGAAAAATTAGTTTATTCCCCACATCCTGCAGACAGTTCAAAGTAAGTATTTAAGGTCTTTTATTTTTTTTAATGTATTTAATGTACTTTTTCAACTGGATTTGTGTGTTCAATGATGGAATAATTTCCTGGCAGAACAATTTATACAATAGTTATTCTAAAAAATAATCCACATGATATGTTTTTGATCTATAATATTATAATATTCAGATGAAACTAGGGGAGACCGCATTAGTCTGGGACATATCAAAGATTATGAAATTGGTATATGCTGCTTCACCCCTAAGCATGCAGCATTGAATTAAGGAGTAAGAACAAAGACAGGATTGCTGGGAACCAGGATAATGTATCAGAATGGAGCGACATGTCCAACTAGAGGCTATTGTTTCAGTGAACTAGCACTATGAAATCCAACTTGGCATATTGGTCTAGTACAAAGGGGACATCTTCTTATCTCCCCTTAATATAGCTGAAAAATTTCATATGTCATTAAGCAACAATGACTGACTCAATCAATGGGAGGAAGTGGGTTTGCGGCTGTTATTATAAGGCCAAAGAAAAATATGTGTGTTTACTGTCACATGTCAAAAAAATCTAGGGTCGGTCGGCATTAAATTATTTTTTTTTAATTTTTTTTTTAACTATCGGCAAAACCGGAAATAGTCGTGCCCGGTTCCGGAATCCGATTCCGGTATTTCATTTTCGAAATTTCCGGTAAGCCGTCATTTGTTTTATGACGAGTTACACAGTTTTTCTACCTTCTTTGCTCTCAATTTCGACAAAAAGCTAGTGGTTGAATAAATAAAACATTGCTGCTGATTAAACAACAAAAATGGTTATCCGAATTCTGTGTAAAAATTGATAGGGTCGTTAGCAAAAATTAGGGTGGAATAATTGCCGATAAAAAAGGTTAAGGTCAGGTGACCGTAAACACACATATTATTTTTTTTAGGCCTAATCACATATTACAGTAGTTTGATTTTTTATTACCTATAGTATGCAATCAGTTTCTATGACAACTAAATTTGTAAGTTCAATTCTCGTTCATAACTATCGTGAGACCTACATAATGTAACTTTATCTGAAAAATTGTATCAGTTACTGGAGACAGGTTGGTGTTTTTATTTCAGTTTTAGCTGGGTTTTTTTACAATCATAATAAATATTATAAAATATTGAATATTTACAGTTATGTTCTGATTTTTTTTCTCAACAAAATGAAGATGTGTATGTTAGTCATCAAACCATCTTTTTGTCCTTTTCAGTTTATCTAATAATTTTTGCAAACCAATAAACATTTGAATTTTAAAATCGTAAATATATTTTGTTTATCTTTTTCAGAACACAACTTAAACAAGAAGCAGTAGTAACAATACATGGCATTCCGTTGTCAAGCTATTTAGAGAAAATAATAACACAGAATATTAACAATAATGCACATAAGGTTAGAATATTTATTTTTGTTCACATTTAAGGAATTTATCAACCCTCCAAATGTACTTGATAGTATCGTTTGTGTAATGAAAAAGATCTAATCTGATTAAAAATTAATGTTGTCAACTAAGGATGTGAAGATTTGTTGATTTATTTCTGAATCAATGTCCATCTTAATACTTAATTGTGAAATTACAGCTTGCACAGATAATGATGAAGAGTAGAGGTCTAGACTGGGTTGCACAAACGTCAATTAAGTTAATAGTGAATTAAGATTTAATAGCCATTTAAATCGCTAATTGTAAATTAGTCAATAGTAAATTGACCTTCAATTAAGTTAAAATCGATCCCAGAATTCATTACGGCACCTCACATTAGTTAGCAACTTCTTTTAAACCTCTAATTTTTTTTTCTGACAAAAGCTGTAGGAATAAAGCTGTATGCACGTTTTATTAAGGACGAAGTTCAATGATTTTTAAATATGGCAGGTTGCTGTGGAACCGTCGTGCGTGCAGGTGCGGTCACACGATACAATTTTCCATCCGATATTCCTTGCGATATGCTTTCGGCAAAAATCTTATGATGTGAACACAAAAGTCCAATAAAAAAATCATTTCAAAATCGGTTGGCGTTCTATTTCCATCGACAGTCTGATGAGAATCCTATCATGAGAACGGTAAAAGAAATTCGATCTGATTTTAATTGAAGTATCAATTTAGTGAACATTTTAATGTTCACCTGTTCTCTGATTAAATCAGTTTCTGTCATTTTGTTTATTTCCTACTTTCCTCACTGTTCCGTTTCGGCTTTTGCAACATTTCAAAAGAATACAAAAAGCCCCATAATATTTGATATGTCTTCTGTAATAAGTATTCTGCCGAACTCATGCATGACGCAGACATCTATCTATCTTAACTAATATTCAATTAAATGAAAAAATATCATCAGTTCCTGATTTTAACAACGATTACAATATAGTCTGTGGGCTAGCATAGCCCCCCATGCACCACTCCCCCCACCTTCCATGTTAACATATTTGTTTAATTCCTCCTATATATCCTCTTGAAGAAAAAACATGTTAACATTGAAAATTTATGCTTGAGGCTAATATTTACACCCTGTCCCAGCTTTTTGAGGATTTTTTGATTTTTGTTCAATTTTTATACGCCCGTCTTTATGACGGGACGTATTATGGTATACCTCTGTTTGTCCGTTCACACTTTCGTTAAAGATGTCTCAGCTGCTACTGGAAGAAATGATTTTATTTTTGATACATGACTTTGGCATAGTGACTTGTACCATGTCTCCCCTTTCCAGGCTTACCACACATCTACTTCCTGTTTACCGCGCGACTTAGAATTTGTCATGTTTGCCGTAATGAAAATTTTCGTAACAGATATCTCACCTTCTACTGGAAGAAATGATTTTATATTTGATATATGGCTTTGTCATGGTGACTTGTACCGTGACTCCCCTTTCCAGGTTTACCGTACATCTACTTCCTGTTCACAGTGCGACTAGATCTAATAATAAAACCCTAAATGCTCGCTTACTCACAAGGGTTATAACGGGATGCCATTACACGTAATGGAGCAACCGCCGAGATTTTTTGCGCTCGCTTACAGAGTTTCTAACGCCTGCATTTATCAATAATAAGACATAACCTTTCCTTTTGTCCATTATTATAGCAAGTTTTTATCACCTACCAGTATTTTAGAATGTAATTCCCACGAAATAAAAATCCATCTCTGAACATTTTGAATTTCGTCATTTCCGGACTCACTATTTGGATTGTCGATACCATATTTGGCGGTTTGAGGCGTGACTGTTTACATCAGCGTGTAGTAAGAAATACCATATTTAGAAAAGCTTTGTCTTCCGTAGTTTCTGGTTATGGAAAACGATCGATAAATTTGAACAAGGTTGTTGCTACCTTTGAAAAGCATATATTTCTTAGCTAAACCGATTTAACAAGGACTGGGATCATCAGTAATAGTTATAATGAAATGTTTGAAGCGTAAATAGTGAGTTTTTATGTTTCAACTGCAACTTTTTTTTGCTCCATTGCAGAGTTGCAGATAAAGAAAAATTCCTGTCAGACATTGGGTCCTGCAAGTAAGAGAGTTTTGCCAGACCTACTTTTTTTTTAGAATTTTTCTTAATATTTCACTTTCAATACAGTATGATTAAAGCGGTCCATAGATTTACCCAAAAACACCCCAAAACACATCATAAATAAAACGACAATATGAAATCAGCGGACAGATGAAAAAAATATGCATTTGTGGACATTTGTTTTAGTTCTAGTGGAGGGTAGTGTGCGGAGCGGAGCTGGTAACTGTCCGGAGTTTGACTAGTGGAGGGTAGTGTGCGGATCGGAGCTGGTAACTGTCTAACTCGAATAATACTGCGCCCTCTATCGGCACTATCGCTGGATAGTTTTTTTCTAAAAAAATATTCTGATTCCCATTGTTGCTGAAAAAAATATTCTGATTTTGGTGGAGGAAAAAAAAAATAATCTGATTCAGAGTTTTTGTCATATAACCTAATGTTGAATTCTGGAAAAAAAATTCGCGCTTTGCACGACAAAAAAAATAAATATTCTAACTCTTGTGTTGTCCGAAAAAAAAATTCTGAAAAAAACAAACAACCATAACCCCCCCTTCAAGTTAAATGGTCTGTCCCTAACGACTACTACGACCAGAATCAGATTAAGGATATTGCCAAAGGGGGATTAGTGACTGAGACCACATTCAATTTAGATAGCCCTGCAACATCAAATAATCAATACTTCATATTAGTAAGATTTTATTATTCCTCTAATGTCATTACTACATTAGGGAACGACCATTTAACTTGAAGGGGGGGAGGGGGGGTTATGTTTTTTTTTCTAAAAAAATATTCTGATTCCCAATGTTGCTGAAAAAAATATTCTGATTTTGGTGGAGGAAAAAAAAAAATCTGATCCGGAGTTTTTGTCATTATAGCCTAATGTCTGTCGTGTTCTGGATAAAAAAATTCTAACTCTCGTGTTGTTCGAAAAAAAAATTCTGAACGAAACAAAAAACCATAACCCCCCCCTCCCTTCAAATTAAATGGTCGGTCCCTTAGTAATGAGTATTTCGATATCATGTCGTCATTTGTTTGTTCATTTTGACCTTCCATTTTCGATTAAAGGACCGTCCCGGTCGCCTCTCCTTTTCATATGCCGACCTTTTGGCTTTTTTATTCTCTGTAGATAAATCGATAGGTAGTGGGTGCTTTTTTCCAGATTTAGATCCCTCCGTAAACTTAATTGGCCATGCAGCCATAACGGAAATGATCAAATTACAATTTACAACGATTATCGATAGGATACGAAATAAAATCCGGAATGGGAACTGGTTCCCGAAATTTAACATAAACAGAAAGGAACAGAAATTTTTACCGATTTGTTTACGACTTTTGACTTTATTAACGATAATCAAAGATCCTTCGCTTAGGGGTCGAAGAGGTAACCAGGACCGACATAAATTTGATTTTTGACAGCCCCAAGCAGTAAAAATGTTTGCCGGTCATTAGGTCTGACACAAAGACGTCATTTGCCGGACCCTCTAAAATTCTGCCCCCTAGGTCCGACAGGGCCGACGGTTAGCTGCATCTCTGCATTGTGACGAATGGGACCGCGTTGTAGCTCTGCCGAGACACAAGTGTGTCACAGGAGCTACATTATTGCAGCTAAGTGCGACTAACTAATTTTTTTAGCTTGTGGTTACACAAATCCCTGTTGTGTACTTTTCAGCCAGTTTATAATGATTTGTACTGATTCATAATGATTTGTGCAGAGCTCGATGTTTCAGATTCGTTTATGATCCATTTTCTGGTAATGAGTGTTGAGATATATACAAATTTGACACAAATGAACGAGTGGGGATATTCTTGGCACAACATCTTGAGGATAAGGTTCGCTTTGGACTAGATCAACACGCTAAGTTAGATTTTTATAGTGCTAGCTCAATGACACAATAGTCCACGGAAATACATGTCGCCCTACATGGATGCATTATCCTGATTCCGAGCCATCCAGTCCTTGCTCTTTCTCCTAAATGCTGCGTGCTTATATAGAGGATTAAATCCTGTTCATATTCATACCCCGACTTGTTTTCAAGAACCTGATGATTGTTAAATATTCATAAGAATATCGTATCAAAATTGAATGGAAAGTTTGATAGTGTGATCACTTGGCTATTGAACATACATGTGTCATCTATTGTGATGTTTTTATCTTACATTTTTTTAATTTATTGTATTTCTCCAAAATTTATATTGGGGGGAAAAGGTTCCTGTTCTGTCAAATCATTCACTGTAAGTTGTCTATAAAGGTGATTGTTTGTACCAAGCGACATAAGTACTTGCATGGCATCCATGTTTAATTTACAATTAAGAATTTGATAGCACCCGTTAGTACAATTAAATATATATTAGAAAGTTAATAGTCTATTAACATTAATTGACGTTTGTGCAACAGAAATAATTCACTATTAACTTTAATAGTACTTTTAATAGTAAATTAACTTTAATTATGCTTTGTGCAACCCAGTCCTGATCATAACACTTAGCTAGAAAAGATGATTGCAGTGTACAATATACATATTTACTCCACAAAATTAATGAAGTAATTATTTTTTATTTATTGTTGCTTTCGATAAATCAAAATATTAATGAAGAACAATGTTTTTTTTAAATTCAAAACATGAAGAAAATAACCGATTGATTGATTGGTGTTTTACACCAACTTTAGCGTGAATATTTTATATATATTAAACACCTACAAGACCCAAAGAAATAAAAGATACCGGCAAACTTTACTTGATATATTTGGTTTTGTTTTTCATTATTTTTTCTCTCTGTTTTTTTAGGGTAGACAAGGTATGGAGTGGGTAATAGAAAAAGTCAAGTCAGAAGCAGAAACACTTCAAACAGAGGCAGCAAACTTAACAAAAGAAACCTTCCACAACATGGAATCCATACTTAATAGGAACACATCATTTTGATGATAGCACTCATAGGATTTATTTAAATGAAATCAAATTACTGTGATATATCTCGTTCAATCAAGAACTTACGATTTATGCATATTAAAACAAACATGACATTTTTATACAAGAATAATTTTATAGCATGAATGTTAACCCACCCTCTTCCAAAAATAAAATGATGGATCTAGAGAGGGTAGTGAAGCTGACATTTTTTTCTTCATTTCAGGTGACTAGTAAATTAGATCACTGTCACTGACTTGTTTAATTAATATTCTGTTGTCGTGCAAATTGAGAGTTTTCTGCTCTCCTTGTTTTAAAATTCTGATGGGTCCATCATTGTTATAAGATGTGGTAATTTAACACCTATAGGTAACAGTACACTTGTTTACTTTTTTGTTGTATATAATATAAAACAAGAAATCCTCGAGTAAATATATATATATATATTTTGAAATCTTGTATAATGTCCTGAAATTTATTGTTTTATATATTTTTGTCTCAGGCTCTGCAGAGAATTTTGAAGAAAAATTTTAAAATTGACAGGAATTTTATCTAATTGGACATAATTTTTTTTTTGCTATGACCAATTTACGTATATCAATATGAATGGGGGGGGGGGGAGGGAATCTTTCTGTAAAGTTCAGCTTTTTTTAAAACTTGAAATATGATCAATCCCTCCAGCAGTAACTTATCATAAATATTTCTCTTTAGAAATCTCATTTCAGTGCCTTTTTATTTTAACAAGATTTTTGGTTTTCATATATTTATCATTCATCTCATTTATTATCAGACTTTTCATCAAGATGAATATATTTGTGTGTCATTTATTTTTATTTATTTAATCATATAAATATTATATGTATTCTCATCTGATAAAATAATCATATACTGCTTTTAACATCCATACATATTCATGTATACAGATTTATTTTGTTATAAGTTTGTCAGTGACTTGTGGCAGGTCAGTGATTTTCTACGGGTACTCCAGTTTCCTTCACCAATAAAACTGACCGCCACAATATAACTGAAATATTGTTCAAAGTGGCATTAAACACCATAAATCTAATCTATTTTTGTTATAAATCTCTTGTATAATTACATCTTGATGTTCATGACAAATTGTTGTAATCATTGCATAAAAACAACGAGGAAATAATATTACATTCCAAACATTGTGTGATTACAGCAAATAGAAATGTTAATATAAACATACTTCCTTTAGTTGAGGGTGTTACGGTAGATTACCACAAGAAGAACAAATATCACCCGAGACGAGTCGTCGAGGGTGATATTTTTTCTTCTTGTGGTAATCTACCGGTGTCGTCGAGGGAGATATTTTTTCTTCTTGTGGTAATCTACCGTAACACCCTCAACCAAAGGCAGTATGTTTTATATTATACTGAATACCCTTCGGAGGGTGGTATTGCGGGATGTGGTATATCCTTGCAATACCACCCTCTGCTTTGGTGGGCGGGATTAAGAAAAGTTAGAGAAAAATACCACATCTACACTTACCAATGAATTTACATAAAGTATAATATAATAATGTATTTTATGGGTAATTTTGACATTTTATCTTTAATCTCACTGAGTATCGTCAACAAACTGACTCTTGATACTGAAAATGTGTGACGTCGAACACATTATGACGTTTCTGATAAAAACTATTACGTCAGTTTTGACCTACATAATCACTAGTATTGTAGTGAGTCCTATTGAGGATATTATATTGCGATACTAGTGATAATGTCTGTCTCGACCTTCGAAATAACAGTTAATTTTATTTATAGTAAATGATTTGATTGGAATTTTTTTTATATGTGGTCATCTAATCAATTTTGGCTTTTGAAAGACGATTCCAAGTAGTTCAATGATCGGTTGATAAACATTAGTTTCTTAATTTTTCAGATATTTATTATTGTATACAATTTTCAAGTCCATCAAATGTACTTAAAGATTAAAATGTTTAAAAGAGATTTCATTGTCATGTAACAATGTGTAATAAATTAATTTCTTCATACATTTCTATATTTATCTTGACCAATCAGATTAGTGCATATCATTTTCTTAGGTTTATAAAACCATGATTTAGAATATTATTATTTGTATTTTATTGTTGTTAGTGAATCATTTAAGAACTGAATGCAATCTATTGTTGTTTCATCGGCGTTTGAAAGCATTGATCAAAGTACATTTTGTATGAAGCAGGTTAGCGCCTCATAAAAAATGTACTTTTTTTCAACTCTTACAACCCTATAAAACAGCAAATATTGCATTCAGTACTTATAATTACATTGCTATGTTATTAAATACATGCAATTGAAATTATTATTATTTAATTTCAACTATTGTTTTTGTGTGTTATTATTAGTTTTCATGATTTTTCAAAAATATTTCCCAGACGTTTGTGTGATTGAACGGTTGTGCACTTCATTGACTGATGAAGTTTCAACATCAAAGTCACGTGTCAACCCTTTGACCAATCACATGGGGCTTTTTAGATGAATTGAACTCGTAATGTAATTACTGCAACATGTTTTATCCTGCAATGACAGCATTTACCGACCAATATAGCCTGCCCAATATTTTTTTTTATATTGGTCAGTTATAAATAGAACATACAAATGTAAGCTCCGCCCACAGCGGGGGATATTGTTTTCAAATACATACACAAAATTATTTCAAATACTTTTATCATCGTCCAGTAAACGTTTATTTACGATTTAAAATTGCAGGATAAATACAATACATAATGTGCACTGTTGAAGCATATAGGTAATTATGTGTATTCGGTGCGAAACGCGAGAAAAGGCTCGGCAAAGCCTTGCCTTTTCCTCCGTTTCTAAGCCTCATACACATATTACTTATATGCTTCGACAGTGCACGAGTATTGTATATATATATTAATTAAGTTTAAATATTACCACCACATTGATATAAATCATTTCTGCCATAATTTAATTTCTAGTTCTGATTGTGCTTCCTAATCTTTCTCAGGGTTAGTATGCTAATTTTATATTTATGTAATCTAAGGCCAAACAAAAAAAATTATTAGCTTCTCGGGCCAATTTCCAAACATTTTGAAGAGGTAGGGAGGCACCTTTTTTGTTTGTTTGTAATAATCAGTGTTGGTTCAAATGCAGAGACAGCTTATATCGGAAACAACCATGCATGCCTTTGACATAAATGCTTTACTGATAATGATCGCGATCAACAAAGTTACGGAGCGGACCCGAATAAATTCCGGAAACGGACACATTTTCTTTTCCCCCAATGTAAAAACGATCAATGCGGCAGTAAAAACACACATGCGGTGGTGCCTGAGAAGCTAACAATTCATTTTTTTTGGCCTAATGGGAGCAAAATTTTAATTTCTAGTTTTGTCAATTTTCTTCACCAAAACCCAACATAAAAGGAAAACATTTTGAAGAAAACATTATTTTTCCTGGAATCAAGTGACATAAATTCTGCCAGCATTTGTACACATTTTATTTACTTCTAAATATTTCGAAAGATAAAAAATGGCCGCCTTCTTGAGAATTGTTGAAAATTGAGCATTATTGTCAATTTTTGGTGATTTTTTTTGTGTGGTCTAAATCTATTTTGTAAACAATTTCAGGGAAATTCATATCATTAGTGAGTGAAAAACAAAGATTTTGTTCAGTAGTTTTTTTAATGCAATTTAAAATATTGAAGAACCCATTGAGCTCAAAGAAATTTTACATTCTGAATCACTTCCATTGCATACTAGATTTCATTTTATAAGTCTACCTGTATTCAATACATCGTTAGAAACTTGTATATATAAATCAAATGGAGTTGTTGCTCATTGTCATTCAGCAATTATTTTTTATGTGTCTTGTTTGTTATTATTTAATAAAATGTTTACTTTAGCTTACCAAAAATAATCTTCACAAGACTCACAATGGCTGAATTTGTATATTAATGTGATAATATATATTATGCCAGTGCTGATTCACCATTTCAAAAAATTGCTTTTATACACCAAATTTTAATATGACTAATTCTATTTGTTCAGTTATTTCAACCAATACATTTTGTAACATAATGTTGGTGTACCCCAGTATTAGACCTCAGGTGTTTTTGAAACAGGTATTTCCTATTATTTTTATGCTATCTTTGTAAATTTTCATTTTTGCAAAGAATACTCACCAACTACTAGCTATTTTAATTGAGAATAAATTGGTATGTAGATTTTTGGATCTCAGTTTTTGTGGTCTAATGGAAAATAAGATGTTTGTTGACACGGTTTTCACTATTTTGATGCTAATAACTTATCTTGTTACATCTTCCTTTCTTGGTGCTCCAAATTTCATGATATTATGGTACCAGCTAAAAACATGAATGAAAAATGAATATAGAGTATATGAAAATTGGTATCCCGTTACTATTTTGCAAAATGTAATGCATGTATTTAGTAAGAAAAGATATGGATGTAAACAATTAACAGTAGTCAAGCTCACAAACTTTAATGATGATATGATTAATTTAGGTTGATGTAAACACATCACCAAGGCCCCCTCACCCATTTGAAAAGAAAAAAATAGATGCAGTTTGATATTTGAGCTGAAGAGAAGAGTTTAGAAATGATTTTTTTTTATTATACAAATTTATGTGTAGTGCCTTTATTGTTATTTTTGAAAAAAAGGTTTGCAATTTATAAATATAATGTTAAAAATGTGTGCTGATTTTTTTTATTGTGAGTTTGATAAGTGGAGATGTAACACTGTTAAGTTTTTTTTTATCTATATTTCTTATTTTTCCTGGTGTAGGAAATTATAAGGATAAAACAGAATAAAATTTGTGAACAAAGAAAATCTTTTTTATGATGTGCAGTGGCCCAAATGTTGTAACCCCCAAAAGTCAATCCTCTTCTCAAATCACTTGGCCAATCTAAACTAAACTTGCCAGGAATGTTCATTAACTTCTAAGGATGCTTCCTACCAAGTTTCGATTCATTTGGCAAAGCGGTTTCGGAGAACAAGATTTTTTTAGAAATCATCCAATCAGAAACGAGAATTGCCTTTGGCAGCCATGTTTGCTAATGAATTGGAACTTAATTAGCAATGTCTATAAAGGACCTTCCAACCAAATTTCGATTCCTTTGGCCAAGCAGTTACAGAGAAGATTTTTTAGAAATCAACCAATCAGAAACAAGAATTGTCTGTGGTGGCCATGTTTGATAACGGATCGGGACGAAATGAGCAATCTTTATAGAGGACCTGCCATAGATGCTTCCTACCAAGTTTCGGTTCATTTGGCCAAGTGCTTTCAGAGATTTTTAAAAATCGGCCAATCAGAAACAAGAATTGCCTATGGTGGCCATGTTTGTTCATGGATCGGAACTAAATGAGCAATCTTTAGAGGACATTCCAAGGATGCTTCCTACCAGGTTTCAGTTCATTTGGCAAAGCGGCCTCTGAGGAGAAGATTTTTTAGAAATCAACAATCAGAAACAATAATTGTCTGTAGTGGCCATATTTGTTAACGTATCGGAACTAAATGAGCCATCTTCATAGAGGACCTTCAACGAATACTTCCTACCAAGTTTCGATTCATTAGGCCAAGTGGTTTCAGAGGAGAAGATTTTTTTAGAAATCAACCAATCAGAAACAAGAATTGCCTGTGGTGGCAGCCATGTTTGTTAACGGATCGGAACGTAATGAGCAATCTTTATAGAGGACATGCCATAGATGCTTCCTACCAAGTTTCGGTTCATTTGGCCGAGCTGTTTCAGAGGAGAAGATTTTAAAAAATCGGCCAATCAGAAACATGAATTGCCTATGGTGGCCATGTTTGTTAATGGATCGGGACAAAATGAGCAATCTTTAGAGAGGACCTTCCATGGATGCTTCCTACCAAGTTTCACTTCATTTGGCTGAGGGGTTTCGGAGGAGAAGATTAAAATATGAAAAGTTAACGGACGACGGACACCAAGTGATGGCAAAAGCTCACATTGCCTTTGGCAAGGTGAGCTAAAAAAGGGCCCAGGTGGCTCAATGAGCTAGGTAGTTGGGTTCACGCCCTGCTTTGTAAATTACAAAAAAGTGTGCACTCGACTCGCAGGCGCAAGTGATAAAGTTTACAAGTTACTTGCCCATGGTTGGTGGTTCTCTCTGGCTTCTTCCACCAATAAAACTGGTCTCCATGATATAGCTGAAAGTGGCATTAAACACAATAAATCAAATCAAATCAAATCAAACCAAAAAATAAATAAAATAAAGAACATTGCTTGTTTTTTTCTTTATTAGATCTGATGTGTGGACATGTAATTATAACATTGATATCTGTACAAATTAAAACACTATACACAATATAACCTGCATGCATCACCACTGTACAATAATTATAATAATAAATTTGGCATCTAAAAATTCGACACAAATAGACAAGGGAAGATAATTCCCCAACACACATACAAAACATTTACAAAATCTATTTACATTTAAAATTCGGTTCAATTTATAAAATATGCATTTTAATTGTATTAATTAACTTTATTTAAAGCTGCCTGAATGACGCTTCACAAACTGGATCATGATTTTGTTCATACTTGTAACTTTTTTAAATTTGATATATTCTGACATAATCTTCAACTTGTTGAAGGAGGTCAGTATTTAGTAGAAGTAGTACAACCTCCGACATAATCTTCAACTTTCAGTATTTGGGTAGAAGTACTTGATCGATTGAAATGACTTTATTACATAAAATATTGTGATTCTTGAATTTTATTTTTAGAGTGACATTGTTCTGATCCATAAAACACTAACTTTTTGTTTTGTTGCACTATTCTAAGAAAACAAAACAACAATAAAAATGTCTGAATTTTTTTTAATATACATCCATGAAATATGACTAGATTGAGATATAAGATACAACATATAACCTAAAAATAGACTATTTGAGGCTCCTGATGAGGTGAGATTAAGTAGACTTATCTCCCCTGATGAGGAGAGATTAAGTAGACTTATCTCCCCTGATGAGGCGAGATTAAGTAGACTTATCTCACCTGATGAGGCGAGATTAAGTAGACTTATCTCCCCTCACGAGGTGAGATTAGGTAGACTTCTCTCATTTCTTATTCCCTTGTTTTGTTTCTTTTTTACCTCGTGCTAATTTCTTGTAATGAAATAAATTGTACATCTTTGAAAATAACATTCTGATGCATTTATTTCTATGTAAATTCAGCAGCTCCTGATGTTAGCAAGCTGGTAATTAACTTTTTTTGTTAACCTTTAACCTCTATCAAGGATGCCATCTATTATAATTGCAGTGCAATCAGTCATTAATACTTTTCTAGATCTATTTTAAGAATAACATCTAACTTTGAAAATGAATTTTTTGGACATTATGACAAATTCTATTAAATCAATTAAAAAACTGAAAAAATTCATGACCGATCAAATAATCAAACGCACCCTGTTTCATTGATTACTACTTACATCAGTTATTTCAGGGGAAAAGCAAGGGAGATAAGCAACAAAGGGTGATGTCAGCTCTTAAAAGGTGTTGTGGTTGTTGGGTGTATTCTCAATGTTTCTGTCTATGGTAGTACAATATTATTTGGTGCTGCATCTCCTTATTCCCTTCTTACATATGGAATAGTCCACTCACATCAGCACAATTTGGATAGTATTTCTATATCCCTTATTTTGTTAATTGTGAAATAGCCCACTTCTTTTAGTCCAAATTTGGACAAACATTTCACGAACATTCTCCATTGAGAAGTAGATAAATAAAGTGTTGTACAATGTGGGCTCTCTCTGTTTATTATTTGTTTATTGATACTATAGTAATCTCTCTCTTACTCTCGTTTATTTAAAAACAAATCTTTTCAGTCACACATATTTGGTTTGTTCCTGCAAATTGCATTGAATCTAAAAATAAATTTTGCATTAATTTACTAGAGTAATACAAATACACTAATAATAAGAGGAAGAACAGAAAATTGTAATATTTAAAAAAAAAAAAAAAAAAACATGTAACCTTCTAAAAAATATATATATTAAGATAGATAGAAAGATGTAAAACATTGCAAAAGACAAATCTAAAGGTCAAAGATCATGTATAAAAATAGACCATGATACATAGCATACAAAGATATTAAAAAAGGTACCATGACTCACTGTCGTACACGTTCATATTTACAAATTGCTCGTTATTTACAAAAGATTGCACTGTGAAATAAAATAGAAGAATAAAATATTACATTCAACAAATGATCTTTTGTAAAATCATCCAGATTTACTATAAAATTCCCTCACAGATGAGAACAATTCTCAACTTTATGTCAGTAGATGAAGATTAAAATTTTGTGTGCTTTGGGGTAAGAGTAAATTCTATAAATATCCTTCAATTTGGTCAAGCTGTGAAAATAACTAATTTAATATAAAGCTTTTAATGTTTTGTGTTTCATTGAAAATTTATTTTCTTCAAATTCTCCAGCCATCCAAAATTACACCCGTTAAAAAGACATGATCTAATTATTCTTCATGTATTTGATTTAAGTTTAATATTTATTTAATTGAAACAAACCCAGTTTTGCATTGTTGAAACATTTTTAAAACTAAAACATTTCTACTTTTTTCCACTTTGAAAACAGAACATTTTATACTGAAAATTTGCCATTTTGTAAATTAATGGATCATTCATTATATGTTACATCATTGGTTAATGTCCTGTTTTTGACATCATTTTTAACCAATGACATTATTTTAATATACTAGTCTCAAAATGTAAAAAAATAATCAGGAATAGTGAATGTTCATGCTACATCTATTACTTTAAAGAAACAATACTGACATGTGAATATTCTATCAATCATTTACATACTTTCATCAACAATTGATCTGGAAGCCATTTCTATCACAGTTTTAAAGAATATGCACCATAGTATTTCTTATCTAACAAAAAATACCATTACATCCAGCATATTTGAAGCCAGCACTAAAGAAAATGTCAAAAGTATAGTGCATGCTCTTCTTGGACTAGGAGTACTTCATTTTTCCAGATTCTTCCCACAATAAATATGAGCACTAATATACTGTCATTGTAAAATCTCATCAAAGGGAGATAAATCATACATGTCTGTGATATTATCCAATGAAAGATAAATCATTTTAATATACATATATATTGCCCTGTAGTTTTATTTCAGTTGATTCCAGTAGTCGCCTCCATTTGAATCCTTGACTGTCTTAGTATAGGATTATTAGGCAGACAAATCTCACCATTTATTAACAAAATATTTCATTTAACATCAGCTGTGCAGTAAGATTACGTCTCAAATATTAACTCGGACATTCAGACATCCACTCATGATTGAAATTTCTAAACAAGTCATATGATTCTTCTTATTTTTTGAAAGACAACAATAATGATAAAATATTAATTTGTGTTTTCTGTTCAGTTTCAGTCATTATACAGCTCCGTTAGCTTCTCGTCGCTCTACCCCAACAGATTGTAATTTTTTCAGAAACATTGGAGAAGCACCCTGTCTTCTTTGTTTTGCTGGACTTTCACTGGTGTCATCTTCTTCTTCATTCACATTCAAACTCCCCAAACTTCGCTTCCCTAAAAATGATGGTCGCTTATCTCCCATTTTTATCATTTTGTTTATTGCACGCAAATCCTACAACGAAGAAGAAACCCATTATCTCTTTGCATGTAAATATTATTGTGAAGAAGAAACCCATTATCTCTTTATATGTACAGTCAAACCTGCCGTAACGGTCACTTTAGTGCACTCCCGGTGCATTTTACTATATATTTTAATTCGATATAGCAGTCACCTGTTCAATGTGGTTAGCGGTCATCATTTATTAGTAATTTTCAGTGTAAAAACCTTTGTATAATGGTAAATTTATTTTTAAAATAATACCGGAAGTGAATTTGGAAGATCAGTATTTTTCTCAAATGTACTAAAAATCCTGAGGTGTTACAAAATATATTGATTAATTTAATTAATTAAATAAACAAACACTATGCATTTTGTGAATAGTGAATTACATAAAGGACAGTTTATACCTGGGGGATATTTGAGATTTTTATTAATTATAATTAGAGTAGAAAATTACTCGTCAAAAATATTTTGCATCAAAAACATCGTATTATGTATCTAGTGCATCATGTCAAAATCATCAACATCCGTAACTAGGAAAGCTTTGAAATTAGACGACAAAGTGAAAGCGATAAATCTTTGTGATGGTGGGAAAAGTTGTCGGGCTGTTTTCCGAGGAAATGGGTGTTGGTCGTACTCAGATAATGAACATTCTTTAAAGAAAACGTGAGATTCTTGACCATTTTGAAAACAATGTTTTCAGTTCAACATCGTATTACTGGAAATTGTACTTTTGTTTATTAAATATCTTTATTTATTTATTTGTATGTTTTATTCAAATTATATCACATTGAGATAATTTCATCAACAATAAATGTAAACAAGAGTAACATTACGGCAGGAACAAAATAACATGTAAAACATAAAATATAATTAAAAATGTTTATTTACAACTTAATGTACAATATTTTGTCGAAAAATCAAAACCCTTCATATAAAGGTCACCTGTATATAGCGGTAATTTTATCAATCTCCCCCAGGTGACCACTATAGACAGGTTTGACTGTAAATATAATTGTGAAGATGAAACCCATTATCTCTTTGCATGTAAATATTATTGTGAAGAAGAAACCCATTATCTTTTTATATGTAAATATTATTGTGAAGAAGAAACCCATTATCTCTTTGCATGTAAATATTATTTTGAAGATGAAACCCATTATCTCTTTATATGTAAATATTATTGTGAAGAGTGAATGAGCAAGCTATTGTTGTTTAAGCCAACTCAGCAATGTTTCAGCTATATCATAGTGAGAACAAGTTAATTTTCAATTAAATGATGATGAGGTCTGTTTTATACTAGACCAACACGCTTAGTTGGATTTTTATAGTGCTAGGCTCACTGAAACAACAATCTGCGGATAGACTTGTCGCCCCCACTTGGACACATTATCCTGATTCCAAGTCAACCAGTCTACTTTTTCTCCTTAATGCTGCATGCTTACCATTACATTATATTTATTGTTGATTTTTTACAATATACTATAGAAATACCTCCAAATATATGACAATATATAAAGTTTTGAATCTTTTATAAATCTTGAAAAAATTAGCATTTCTGCAAACCATACAGTAAACAGTTGCATGGCAACAAATTTAAATATTCTGTTTTACTGTTTTTGTCTTTGATTTTTTTTGTGTAGCACTCTAAATGATTTTATTAAGTTCTTTTGTTTCAACTACAGCAATATAATTAATTGTTGCTGTTATTACATAGACATAAAGTAGTTGTCTTAGCGGCATTTGTTTGTTCCAACAGTATGGTATTTTTGGTTTTCATTTTATTTTCTAACTGAACAAACCTTTGCTGGGCTTCTGTTAAAACAATAAAGCATCCTCTCTGTAGCAGGGGTTGCCTTCAGATTGATTTGTTTGTGTGGAGATATGTACACCGGATATTTAGACGACACCCTCCTAGGTGACAATGTCTGAGGTTTCCTTATTGGCAAGGGAGATAATGCTGGACAATCCTAAGAAAATGAAAATATTCCCAGATTAAAAAATCATATGTGTGTGTACATTTAACAATCAGTTTATTTATATTTAATTGTATTAAATCTGGTTGAATCATATTAATATTTAATATGATACACAAATGAGCAAATAAGTTAAATCTTAATTTAATGACATTTTTCAAGAAGAAATTTTGAAGTAGATATTTCAGACTTTTCAAATAAATTGGTCTGTGTTGTGATTCAACCAGAAAAAGAAATATTAACTAATAAATGATGTTATGTGAAACTCAAATTTGACCAGAATTGCAACAAAATAAAATAATTATAGGTCTTTTAATAAAATTCTCATATTGAATTAAAATCTAACAGTAATGAAGGTTAAATGTGCTGACAAGATTATTATAGTTTCATGTCCTAATACTCACCCTTGAAGCAACTGATGCTGAAAACTTCTTTGCAAAACTGTTGAGTCTAGACACAAAAACCTGAAAAATAAAATAATCATTCCTGGAATTTTGGAAATAACATTTATTAACAGAAACTCATCATTATACTTAAACTAGAGGCTCAGTGGGCCAAGCCTGTGTCGCTCACCTTTCATTCTCCTTAAAGGAAACTTAATTCAGAGCCTTCCATAGGTGCTTCCCACCAAGTTTTGGTTCATTTGGCCAAGCAGTTTCAGAGAAGAAGATTTTTAGAAATCAACCAACCAGAAACAAGAATTGTCTATGGCAGCCATGTTTGTTAACAGATCGGAATGAAATTAGCAATCTTTATACAGGACCTTCCATAGATGCTTCCTACCAAGTTTCGGTTCAACTGGCTAAGCAGTTTCAGGGAAGAAGATTTTTAGAAATCGACCAATCTGAAATAAGAATGGCCTGTGGCAGCCATGTTTGCTAACGAATCGGGACTAAATGAGCAATCTATATAGAGGACCTTCCATAGATGCTTCCTACCAAGTTTCGGTTCATTTGGGAAAGTGGTTTCAGAGGAGAAGATTTTTAGAAATCCACCAATCAGAAACAAGAATTGCCTGTGGTGGCCATGTTTGTTAACGAATCGGGACGAAATGAGCAATCTTCATAGAGGACCTTCCATACATGCTTTCTACCAAATTTCAGTTCATTTGGGAAAGTGGTTTCAGAGGAGAAGATTTTTTAGAAATCAACCAATCAGAAAAAAGAATGGCCTGTTGCAGCTATGTTTGTTAACGGATTGGAACTAAATGAGCATTTTCAAAGAGGATCTTCCAAGGATGCTTCCTACCAAGTTTTGATTCATTTGGCCAAGCGGTTTCAGAGGAGAAGATTTTTTAGAAATCAACCAATCAGAAACAAGAATGGCCTGTGGTGGCCATGTTTGTTAACGGATTGGGACAAAATGACCAATCTTTATAGAGGACCTTCCATAGATGCTTCCTACCAAAATTCAGTTCATTTGGGAAAGTGGTTTCAGAGGAGAAGATTTTTTAGAAATCAACCAATCAAAAAGAAGAATGGCCTGTGGCGGCCATGTTTGTTAACGAATTGGAACTAAATGAGCAATCTTTATAGAGGACCTTCCAAGGATGCTTCCTACCAAGTTTTGATTCATTTGGCCAGGCGGTTTCAGAGGAGAAGATTTTTTAGAAATCAACCAATCAGAAACAAGAATGGCCTGTGGCGGCCATGTTTGTTAACGGATCGGGACGAAATGAGCAATCTTTATAGAGGACCTTCCATAGATGCTTCCTACCAAGTTTCGGTTCATTTGGCCAAGTGGTTTCAGAGGAGAAGATTTAAAAAAATTGGCCAATTAGAAACAAGAATTGCCTGTGGCGGCCATGTTTGTAAATGGATCAGGACAAAATGAGCAATCTTTATAAAGGACCTTCCATAGATGCTTCCTGCCAAGTTTCAGTTCATTTGACTGAGGGGTTTCAGAGGAGAAGATTAAAATGTGAAAAGTTAACGGTCGACGGATGCCAAGTTGGCAAAAGCTCACATTGCCTTTGGCAAGGTGAGCTAAAAATCAATAAACAATGACATGTTTATACAATTACATTTGACATCCCATTTTTTACCAAAAATCAATAATATTAATCCACTATTAAAAGGAACATTTTAGATACATTTTAGCAGGACATTCATTTTAATCACTGCCTATTTCAAGTTGTTTTACATTATGTATAATCAAATATATTGATGACAGACATGTGGCTGTTCCACTATGGTATTTGCTATGTGAAGCATATTGATGACCTTGTTTGGAAGATGAATTAAATATGTACTTAATTTTCTTTCTGTTTAATAATGTTAATACTATACTATACCTGATTGTAAAACATTATGAGATCACCTCGTTCCTCTTCTGTATCTGACCCTCCTGTCAACAGGTGGATAGGGGTAGGTGGATGACTCCCGGGGTGGGGAACAGGTAGAGTACTAGTTGATCTCATTAATTCACGATTTTCTGCTCTCTCTGTAAAGAACAGTATATGGTATTATTATACTCTGATATAATAATGTTGTCTATTTCCATGTGAATTTTACCTTTCATCATCAATTGTGTAATACAAAGCAAGTACTTTCCAGAATATTTCTGAATATTTCTTGAAAGTAAAAATTAAATTACATGTAGTTATTTCTAATAAGATTTGTAATTACAAAAAATGATCCCTACATATTATGACTGATATTTACTTAATATTATCTGTAAATTGATATAATTACCATTTCTAAGATGAGTGAGTGATTGTTGTTCATCGCCAAATGAGCAATTGTTCATCTTTATCATGGTGATAAGTTCTGTTTTGTACCAACACAATTAGTTGAATCTTTATAGTGCTAGCTCACAGAAACAACAGTTCACGGGTAGACATGTTGCTCCACTCAGACACATTATTCTGATTCCGAGCAAACCAGTCTTTGCTCTTTCTCCTTAAAGCTGCGTGCTTAGTGGAGAAGCAGCAAATACCAATTTTATAGTCTTTGGTTTGACCCGGCCTGGGCTCGAACCCACGATCTACCAGACACAAGCCGAGCAAGCATTAAACAAGTTTAAGTCATACATGCATCTTCTGGCACCAAAAAATACTGTTAAAACTAATTTTACCTTAAAAATACAAATATTGTTAAATTTACCTGAATTACATGGTGTGTTATTAATAGGAGAAGATGAACCACTGGTACAGTTTCTACTGCCATCGCTGCCACCAGAAGTATGTCTACGTCGACCTGTCAACAACACACTCCTATATACCTGTAGGCAAAGATGAAATATATCTTCAAAGAATTATATCACAGAAAATTTTACCTGAAAAAAGGTTCTCATGGTAAAAAAGGCAAGAGGGACTTACTTTTGAGTCCTAAAATGTAACAATAATTTTTTTTTTAAAGAGTTTGTGAAACATGGTGTATCCTCAGATTCCGTGTAGAGGCATTTGTATTTCCTTATGTCATTCATACAAAAATAATAAATAAAGGAATGTAAAAATTTTGGGTGATGTCATCATTTTGACCCCCTTATATCTTGAAAACAGTAAGAGCCATACACAACCTTTTGATATACTACATCAAGAGAATCTTATAAGGAAATTAAAGAAAAATCATCAGGATTGGTTGAAAAATAAATGTTATACAAAACATTGAGCACCCAGGGTTCAGGCCCACTGACCAGAGGTTTCCATTTCTATAAACTTGAATCTACATATTACAATGAGACTGTAGCTGTATCTTGAGGAGACGAAATTCTAAGATTTACTTAACCAGGGTTCTCAAAAAGTTTTCAAGTAGATGGAGAATTATTGGCCGTAGACGTGAGTTGGGTGCGAGTCTGAGAGGGGGTGTCTCCCCTATTTTTTGGCGGGCGGTCCATCACCTTAAAATTTTGAAATTCTAGATGGCAGGAGATGCAATCTAGGCATATATTTGAGGAAAATGAACCTTTTAATTGGTCTCAAAAATGCAGGTTTCTTAGGGTGAATTTTTGTTCCTCTCAAAAGAGAAATTGAAGAAATCCAAGCTGCAGTCAAAATGCCACAAAATTAGAACCGACTGACAATGCCATGGAAAACAGTGAATATCTTGGCATCGTGGTTTTTTATTCATTACCGGAAATCAGTAACTTCTAATACATTCCAATTTCGGGATGACTCCGAATCAAAATCCGCGACGTTTTGCAGTCATAGGTTACACTGGTTCAAAAAGATCAAGAGCGATCTGTTGTTTTCTAACGCGGAATGAAATTATAACAGAGAATGAGAAAAAAGTAAATATCTTGATAACATTTCAGTTTTTATTTTTGACAAATTTGTAGACGGCGCTCAACCAGAAGTCGCCGGCACAGTTTGAGAACCCTGCTTAACCCCTCCCAAGTTTTCATTTAATTTGTGTCCAAGCATAAAATTGGATATTCTTTCACGTTTATTTACATCAATATCATTTCTAGCTAATTGGAATACAAAACTTTGCATGTATCATGTAAAATAATAGCGAGTTGATAGGGCTGTTGTCAACAAGTCTAAATAAATATACTTACATGACTCTGTGCCTGGGGCTGCATCCTGTAGCACTTCATAATATTCTGGAATGACTGAGAATTTCCTGTTACCTGTTAATTAAATAATTAAGTTCTTCTTACTAATGTACAAATAATTATCATCATCTGATTAATAAAATACTCTGATATTGTCCCACAAATAAATTGTAGATATCTGGAGAGGTTTTTTTTTATTTCTTATATGGCATATTACATAACTATTTTAACTTATTACCCAGACACTTCAAAAAATTAATACACGGGGGAAGGTGGGAGACAGAAGGCACTCACAGAAGGTTATTCCAGAAACTTTCTGAAGAAAGTAAAATGTAATAGCTTACTACATAGTGGGACTTTAAACATTTAAAAACACAGGCTTTTGATATTGCTATACAAAAACCCCAAACCACAGACTAGACAAGTGAATGTAGACACAAATGCCCTGCTTCCAGCTACAGAAAACAGGGGCAAAACTCCAGAATGGAAAAAAGTGGTGAACCCAGAAATTAAATAACACTTGGCCTGCCTTTTATGGTCCCTGACCTTGTGCTTAAATTTCAAGTGATCTGCTAATGTGGAAATCCAAGTGTACAGACAGACATTGATAAAATGATGCCCTTGATGTCTAGTGGAGTGGGTATAAAATAAACAGAATGACATATTTAACTTACCTTTGCCATCACATATATTGCACACATAAGAATTTGGTCGATATGATGGTCGACCATGAGATCTGTGTGATTGACAAGCGTATGTTCAAAACACGTCCAGATTTTCCTACGTAAATCATCCTCTTCTTCAATCTGCATTCTCTCGCACAAGTCTCGTAATCTCACTGATGCCATGTGATATAACTAAAAATAGATAGAAAAGATAAAACTTAAAACAATTTTCGTTTGTTTGATGGTGTTTAACGCCACTTTCAACAATATTTCAGCTATATCATGGCAGTCAGTTTTATTGGTGGAGGAAACCGGAGTACCCGGAGAAAACCACTGACCATTCGCAAGTCACTGACAATCTTTATCACATAATTTTGTACACCTCGCCCTGATCGAGATTCGAACTCACAACATCAGTGGCGATAGTCACCAATTGTATATGTAGTTGTAAATTCCCCCCCCCCCCCCCTTACACGGATAAAACTTGCCAATAATTGTATTGTTACATAGCTTAAAAGTTTCAAAGACAGCATGTATAAACACCTAATTATTGTAATTACATGTGTACAATACTAACTAATGATAAACAAATTGAAATATGAAATGCAAAAAATAGTACTTAGTTAATGAAATTTAATTTTTATGATACCTACCTTTCTAAAGAAGAGAGCTAAGGAACCAGTTTTCTTGGGTTTCTGGTTGCCTGTTTGGTTATTAGGACCAATGTTTTGGTCATGTTTGTCTCTTACTGGTGTCCTAACAACTGTTGTGTGTAATGGTATTAATATCTATAAAATACAAAAGTAAATCAGGGTTAAAACAGTCTATTTCTAAAACCAAAAACATATTTCCAAACAATTAAAATTCCTTTGTCCATTCGAATTTATTCACGAGGTATTTTTAGCAACAAATATACTATAAATATCCTCTTTAATGGTTTACTAAAAATATGCTTAAAACACAATTTAACAATATTTTAGTCATATCATAAATCAGTTTAAGTGGTAAAGAATATCAAACCATTGATTGTTGGTACGCATACTTTTAGTGAAAGTTTGTAAAAATATTACCAATTTAAAATTACGCCAAAATTAAACCTGTTCATTATATCATATGAAATGCTACTTATTTTCTTAACAGATACATAAATTATTCCTCATATATCTGTATCATGTTTTATTCTTTAAGCATTTTGTATTCATGATATATGAAAATAAAGAACTACCGTCTGGTGGAGGCTTGATACAAGTGCAGAAAGTAAAGCATTTTTGTCCACACCTGGGCTTTAAGAACTTATGTTATTGAGCAGAAATCCACTGCTGGATGTACAGACATACATACATGAGTAAATTTAATACATTTCGTACCTGCCGACCATCTTCTGTTTGTGCTTGCTGGAATGCTATGACTGTTTGGTTTCCATCTGAGTTTGTAGATGTCTGCGTCATTGACGTAACAGTTCCTGTAACACTTGCTCCTCCAAATAGCCTCCTTTTGGCACTACCAGGCGAAGGGGAGCTGAATCTGTCAGCTGCCGAAGGTCCAGGTGGGGACTGCAGAATCTCTGTAATCACAATCAACAAATCAATTCCTTTGAACCATTATCTTTATTTAATAATCATATTTTAGTACGTTTTTAAATTGCACATAATTTTTGGATTTGTTGATTTAACGTAAATTCAATTACTTGTCAAAATATAAAAGTTACACACAAATAACATATGTTTCATCAAACAAATTAATTTCTCAAAATCTTTAGAAATGAGTATTTGATATGTACATCTGTATATGACGGTAATAGAGCATCAAAAAGTGACAAAGTCATCTGATTGAAGCTGTACTCATTTACATCACAAGGTACTTTGACACAAACACATATCATTATGATGCAGTGCCTATCAACACTAAAGTTGTAATCCCATTCATGGTGAGGTGTACTCGATACAATTTGTAATAAAGTTTGTCAGCAAGTTGTGACAGTCAGTGGATTTCTCTGGTTTCCTCCACCAATAAAACTGACCGCCACGAGATATAATTGAAATATTGTTGAAGGTGGCATTAAACATCATAACCCTACCTCTGACCTATTCTAACTTATTATATCAGAAACACAAACCTTTTTTGAGGGATAACTGACCATGCTGTCCTTCATCAACCAATCGTTTTACAGCAGGATGTTGCATCACTTTACTGGTAGAACTTAAATTACTATCTATCAAACTTGGCAAGATAACCTATAAATAGATAATGGATTCAAATAAATAAATAAATAAGTAAATGGGGAAAATGTCTCTTTTTCCCTCAAATATAGAAATTCGTCTTATGCCAAAGATTGGAATCATATTTGAACTTGATTAAGGGCCAGAACTCTATACAATTACTTAATCCTTAAATATTTTGAAGAGTGGATCTACTGTGGCTGTCATGAATTATTCCAAATTACATAATTAATTAAGAAATAAATCATGGAAGCCAGAAATGTGTTTTGAGTTTTAACATGGGTTGGCGAATATTAGTATTTTATCCCGAGCCAGAGACGAGGGATAAAATTTACTAATATCCGCCAACCTATGTTACTAATATTCGCCAACCCATGTTAAAACTCTAAACACATTCTGGCTTCCATGAATTATTTCGATTCTGATATGTCTAAGAGTACAAAAAAGAGTATACTTTAATTGGAAGACAGTAATTTATATTTACGTTTGCGGACAATGTTGCACACAATTTATGCTGCCAAATTCGAGCAGACAATAATTCATCAACATGTACATTTACGACGGGAAAGTCAGTCACATACACCGGCGCATGTGCTAAGGAGATTATACCCAATCGATAAATCGCTCATTTGTTTACAAAGCGAAAGAAGGAGGTGATGTTAGAATATAACCGTAGAAGGAGATGCCGTCACATTCAAAATTAACTTATTATATTGTTTACATAAATACAAGGTAAAAAGATGGAATATAATTTAACTGGAAAGACATTTCATTATGTTAACTAGAAGACTGATGGCTAATTCAGTTTATACAACAAGACAAAACGAATTCCCTTTTAACAGTGTGTGAATTGATTTTTTTTTTACAATTAAAATTAACTTTCAAGATACTCCAGAACAAAAGTTACTGGACAATTAGGAACAGCATTCACTGTTATATCTGCCTATAATTATAATAATTTGTGTTGATCTTTTCTGTAAAGTAAATTTAATTAGTAAACTAGATATCAACTGAGGCCTGGTTTGTAACATTAACAGGATTTAACCCTCCAAGTCAGTGGTATCTGTACCCTCTGATTCTGTTCTCTTTGTGTTTTTAGAATTTTTGTACATTCCAGTTGTTGATTATCGTAATTTATATTGGGTTTTTCAATCACCACTTTTTTTTTTTAATTATTTCATTAAAGAATACAGGAAACCATACCTCTTCACAAACTGGTACCCCATTATTTTCTCTGATAGCATCCCATAAAGGTGAGTCCTGTTTCCAGGCATGACTCTCTAGGATACATTCTTCTATCTGTAAAACATATTTTTTAATAATAAGTTGTTGTTTCCACATAGATCTGAATAATGTGGAGGTTCTTTTTTGTGGTTCAATGATTTGTGATGAGAGGTGGTTGTTCATCTTGTTGATATTTGTGAACTTGTTGACTATCACTGTTTAAACTTTCTTTTCAAAATAAACAGGTCTATTTAATTGACAAGTCGATGGCATTTAATACTCCACTTAGTTGCTCTAATTTTGTGTCTGCTAAATTGTTGACTATTTTTTTTTTTTTTTTGGGGTATTACTTTTCAAATTATAAGATTATTCTAAATTTTGCATATATTGGGAAGTTGCAGAAAACAATATTTTATTACCTGTATCTGTTTGTGATCAGATTTTTCATCATTTTAGTAAAATTGGTCAAAAAGGGTGTTTTTCTAGTTGTAAAATATGAGTAACTAGGAGGAACTGTTTTAGATACCTAAAACTTATGTCTCCCCTAAAAAACAATTATTTGACCTTGAGGTCAAAGGTCAAGGTCCCACGAAGGTCATTACGGTACACGACACACCGTCTTATGGTCATGCACTCACATACCAAATATCATTGACCTATCTGGAAAGACAAAAAAGTTATGGTCCGGACAAGCTTCGCTGAGAAGAAGCGGAAGAAGAAAAAATCAGACTAAAACAATGTCTCCCTTCGTTCGAAGGGGAGACATAATTATATACCTATGTTTAACAGTATGATAATTCTACAATTTCTGTTTGTTTGAAAACCAGGAGATATGGTACTTTACTACATTCAAACTCAAGTTTTAAGGTAACAATTCACTGTAAATACACCATTTATTTCATGAATCAGAATCATTAAAATGTTTAAACTTACATGATTAAGATGTTTGACCACATCTCTTGAAAGACCATCTTCAGCACGAATAATAATTTCTACCACTCGGTAAAAATGATATGGACATAAATCAAAAATCTCTACAATCCACGGGAATCTCCTGCAAGAAACAATCCACATAAAATAATTTTATTATTGTAAAATATAAACAGAGTTATTCCATTATAAAATCTAGGGTAGAGTAGGAAAGTAATTGTACTTTTCCATGGTCATTTTTAAGGCACTGTCGTGGTCGTGATTGTATGGTAGTTGGATTTACAACTACTTGTGCAATCAGTATCTATCACCACTAACGTTGTGAGCTCGAATCCCGCTTGAGCGAGGTGTACTCGATACAACATTATACGATAAAATTTGTCAATGAATTGCAACAGGTCAGTGGTTTTCTCCGGTTTCCTCCACCAATAAAACTGGCCGCCATGATATAACTGAAATATTGTTGAAAGTGGCATTAAACACCACAAACCATATCCAACCATAAAAAAATATAAAAAATCAGGAAATTGTTTGTAAATATTCCCTACCTACCTCACTATATATGTTATTTTAAATTTATATCCTATTAAATGAATATAGATTCTTCAAAACTATTTGCCCATTTTTTTCATTATTTATTCTGTCTCATATGCAGAAATACTTTGTTTCTGTTTCCTGCAAATTCTATTTACTATGTGTTGTACGACACCAAAGGCTGAAAAATGTTCCGAGAACCAAATTATTTAATTTATATATATATAACCTTACAGTAAAAATCAGAAGTGAAAATAGGCCTTTTAAATAGAATATTTTATGATCAAAATGTTCGAGCAGTCTCTGAATAGAGTAATTTACAAATACTATGGGCATTACATATACAAAAAAAAAGTTGCATAAATTGAATAACCATCCACATGAAAATATATAATTTTCTGCATATTCCTGTGACATAACTCTTGAAAGAAAAAAATACAAAACACCAAAAAGTGAACTTCATAAGCATTTTATTGATCTGAAGCTGAATTATTAATCAAATATAAAGAGAAACTCAAACGTGACGACACCCTGTTGTCAACTTGACATTCTACATAATAGCTGAGGTTAACTCGGTTGATATGTTCTCATTAACCATTTAATGTAGTAACTGGATCTATGCATAGCTAAGTTATACTGTTTCATATTGTGAAAACACCAGAAAAAGAAATTGAAGAATTTGAACTATAAAAACAACAGATGATTTGACTAGATTCAATATCAACAAGAAATATCTATTTTGAAACAATTTGGAGGTTTTCCCTAATTAGATAAATAAGTCAAATAGTTGATATAAAAGTACAAAAAATGAACAAAAATCTTGAAAAGACTTGATTATTTTGATTCAAGGTGACATTCAATAAATTTTTATTTTTAAAAGTTATACAAGAACATACTTAATTTTTTTTTATTTCTAAATATTCATGTAATATTTATTTCAAAGTCACATTCAAAATTTTTTCATTTTTATTGGTTCCGTAATTTTAAAGGCTATACAAGAACACACTTATTTTTTTATGTTTTTAATATACATGTATTTATGATAATTTATCATGCACTTGTTTATTTAAGAAGAAAACTGCACTGATTGGTTAAATTTTTGCTATAATCACAGACCAAAAAATTACTTTTCTGGTCTGATATACATACAATATACATACATTGTCGGTAAATATAAAATTTATTTGTACGAGCTTTAGAAACAGGCAGAATAGCGAGCCTTAGGCGAGCTTTTCAGGCCTGTTTCGCAGCGAGTACAAATGAATTTTATATTTAACGACAATGTACGTATATTGTGTTTATCCTGCAATGTCAAAAAAGTTGGAAAACTTGTCAGATTTAAACAATCAGAGGCTCTCAAGAGCCTGTATCGTTCACCTGGTTATAAAAAAAACCCAATTGGTCCTATGTAAAAACTATGTCCTGCAGTGATAGTCATCTTGAAATTACGATCAACATAAAAAACACAAAGTTTGTAAAGGACCTTCCAATGATTGATGCACAGTTTAGGTTCAATCAGTGCAATAGCTTTAGAGAAGAATATATTTCTGTATTTTCCCCATATGGTCCTGTGTTAATACTATGATCTGTGGTGGCAGCCATCTTGGATTTCCGATCGGCAAAAAAAACAGAGGACCTTCCAATGATCATTCCTGGGCAGTTTGGTTTCAACTGTCCAAGTGGTTTCAGAGAAGAAGCGCTTTGAGACATTTTTCCCATAGGGTCCAACGTTAAACTAAGTCCTGCCGTAGCCACCATTTTGAATTTCATATCAGAACAAAAAACCTAAAGTTTGTAGAGGACCATCCAATGAACATTCATGTACAGTTTGGCTTTAATCATATTTGTAGTTTCTGAGAAGAAGGCATTTGAACATTTTCCCATAGGGTCCAATGTTAATCTATGTATTGTGGTGGCGGCCATCTTGGATTTCCGATCGGCATAAAAAACATAAAATTTGTAGAGGACCTTCCAATGATCATTCCTGGGCAGTTTGGTTTCAACTGTCCTAGTGGTTTCAGAGAAGAAGCGTTTTGAAACATTTTCCCCATAGGGTCCAATGTTAAACTAAGTCCTGCCGTAGCCACCATTTTGAATTTCATATCGGAACAAAAAACGTATAGTTTGTAGAGGACCATCCAATGAATATTCATGTACAGTTTGGCTTTAATCATATTTGTAGTTTCTGAGAAGAAGGCATTTGAATATTTTCCCATAGAGTCCAATGTTAATCTATGTCCTGCGGTGGTGGCCATCTTGGATTTCTGATCGGCATAAAAAACATACAATTTGTAGAGGACCTTCCAATGATCATTCCTGGGCAGTTTGGTTTCAACTGTCCAAGTGGTTTCAGAGAAGTAGCATTTTGAAACATTTTCCCCATAGGGTTCAATGTTAAACTAAGTCCTGCCGTAGCCGCCATTTTGAATTTCATATCGGAACAAAAAACCTTAAGATTGTAGAGGACCATCCAATGAACATTCATGTACAGTTTGGCTTTAATCATATTTGTAGTTTCTGAGAAGAAGGCATTTAAACATTTTCCCATAGGGTCCAATGTTAATTTATGTACTGCGATGGCGGTCATCTTGGATTTCCGATCGGCATAAAAAACAGTAACTTGGTAAAGGACATTCCAATGATCATTCATTTACAGTTTGGGTTCAGTCAGTTCATTAGTTTCAGAGAAGAAGATCTTTGAAATTTCAGCCAATCAGAGCATATTATTGGCCCTGGCAGCCATATTGAATATCCGACTGGAACGAAAAACAGTAACTTTGTAGAGGACCATTCAAGGAACATTCCTGCTAAGTTTGGTTCCAATCGGCCCAGTGGTTTCGGAGAAGAAGCTTGAAATGTGAAAAGTTTACAGACGACAGACCAGGTGAACTAAAAAGGACAGAAACAAGTGTCATTCCTCGCCTTTCATAAATGTTGTCAAGGGTGTCTTCGTGGTCCACGTTACATTAGTACCAGTTTCATACTTGTCTTCGTCCTCCGCTGTACATAGCTACAGGGTACCAGGAAAGTTTATTCGTAGGCTGAAAAGTTTGTTCGTCTAGTACGAATAAAGCAAAAATTTATTCGTATAGCATATTTGTACAGCAAATGTACTGATTGCAGGATAAAGCTGAAATACTACTACAGTTGACGTTAAATAACAACCAATCAATTAATCAATCAATTTCTGGTACCACTTTCACATTTTACCAGTTGAGCTTTGGGAAACTAGCTGTAAATCAGCTTACTTCCTGTTGACAGAAAATATCAGTGAATATCACCTTTGTCCCAGTTTTCAAGCCTCATACACATAAAGTTTATATTTTAAGACACTACATTAACCTTGTACATATACATACCTTTGTGAATTGTAGGAAAAAATAACAATTTCTAAACAACATGCAAATAAACATCTGTGAAAGACATCATGTTCTAATAAATTCTGAAATGGAAGAATAAATAGTCTGCTATAAAGTGCATTAATATGTAAAATGGATTATTGTCAGTGTCATCCATGAATAAAGTTTAAATTTACCAGAGGGGTAATGAGAAGATGTAAATTGAAGAAGGTCTAACTGAAATTGATTGTCTTAGTAGTTTATAACTAATGTTGTGTAACACAACTTTGTGGGTACTGTATATGGTAAATATAGATTTGATGCCAGAGACTAGTGATCAGTATTTTCTGTACAAGTTTAACTTTTATGTTATTAGTATAACAAGAGAGGATATGCATGTAAATGAACATGAGAGACTATAAAACTTTTACTTAGAGACACAAATTGAAGTAAAGGAACACATTTTTATTGCTGTCCTCCATTACACAGCCACAGATGGGTCTTCAATGATAAGCATAATTCATACTCTACAATGAGTGTATATTGGTCATGTCAAATGAGTGTAAATGAGTCAGTGAAATGTAGCTTAAAGCCAACTCAGTGTTCTCGCTAGCCCGTTTTTACAGGGTGCAGCGCATGCCCTTGTCCGAGTGACGCCCTGCCCTTTTTCTCAATTTGTAGCAGTGCCCTGCCCTTTGTGACTAACGTGGATGTCTTTTTCCATACCTGTTACTAGTTCATAATAATAGATTTTTCATATTAAATGCATAAAGTCTCGATTAGTGTTATTGTGTAAGACCGCCATTTTTTTTTAACAGGTAAGTTGTTCACGTGACGATTTATTATTGTTGTTTTGGTTTATTTCTTATTTATATTAAATATTTTAAATTGCTTACTATAGAAAATACCGTCTTAATCTTTCAATTTTAGAAATAAATAATCGTGATTTTGAAAATTATTGAATTCTGAAGTACTGGTTCCCATCATATATTTCTGTCAACATTCGTTTAACGTGCGGTAACAGATCAAGGTAAACACATGCTGATTGTGTGATTAGGCTATTTATAGCTTTTGGCGAGTGATTGAAGTTGAATTTTAACGTTTTGTCAGGAAATTTCATTCTTCAGATCATAATGATTAATTCTAATTACGATGACAATTAAGATAACAATAGCTGTTGAAAGAAAGTAAAAAACTCGATCATTTAATATAATTTTTTTTTTTTTTTTTTTTAATTTCACCCATAAAGGACCGAAATATTTAAAGGGATATTAAAGCTCGTTTTAACATATATTTTTTCAACTCGTGATGAAGGTTGTTTCTTTTCAATTTAATTGTAAAAACAATCCAAAAATACTTTGCAGTATGCATTTCCAGTGTTTGGATGGAAATTATATTAAAATGAATGTCTTTGAATAAAGTTACCTATAGTTATACCAATATAAAAAAAAAAGGTTGAAGTATAATTATATTACAGTTGTGGAAATATGCAATTGTAAGAAGTAGAGGTAGAAAATACATAATTAAATAATAAAAAAAACATTACTTATTGACTTCTATTTATTGAAGAGAAGTGCCCTTTTCAAGTCAATCTTTATGCATTAAAGTGCCCTTTTTCAGCCAACGCTAACGCATAAAAGTGCCCTTTTCAGAAGTAGCACCCTGCCCTTTTGAAATCCTAGCTAGAACACTGCAACTCATCAATTTTTCAGCTATATCATGTCGAGTACAAGTTAATTATCAATGAGATGATGATCAGGTCCACTTTGTACTAAACCAACAAGCTTAGTTTTATTTTCATATTGCTAGCTCACTGAAACAACAGTCTGCAGATAGACATGTCGCCCCACTCTGACACATTATCCCGATTCCAATAAATTAACCTGTAAACAGGCAGTCTATAAATGATGATGATGAAAACAATACTTACAAATATAGCTTCTTTACCACTTAATCTCTTCTTCTCTTGTGCTACAATATTTTCTAGGATTTTATAATATAGACTTTCTCCAAGCTGTAATCTTCTCTTGGCAAAGTCTATACGTGCCCCAGGGTTCTCATCTGTTGGCTAAGGAAGAAAATATCAAGATATTTTAAATTTCATTTAACTGTTAACATGAGAGACTTTATGGTAGTGTGTCTCATACATTCTTTGTTTGCTACAAATATTGTGTGACATCAACTTTTAGTTTGTACGAAGAGGAACACAATAGAAACATGAACTTTATTTTGAAATATACAATTATTCAAGTTCTCTGATATAAATTAAGCCGATATATACTACAAATGGAACAAATTCTATTACAATATATCCATAGAAAAAATTATCTTAGATGGAGATCTTTTGATTATGAGTGAACCTGATGAAGGTTATCCCAGAAACAGGTCATGTGCACTAAAAGTAATCTACATCTATGTGGTACATATGTACACATCAGTAACTTGTATTGTGTGGTGTACATATGTACACATCAGTAACTTGCATGGTGTGGTGTACATATGTACACATCAGTAACTTGTATTGTGTGGTGTACATATGTACACATCAGTAACTTTTATAGTGTGGTGTCATCATATTATTACATATAATTTGCATGGGAATATTTAGTATGATGAAATTTGAAAATCTTTATAATATATGTCTGATATTAAAACGCTCATAACTCTATAATATTGAAGCTTTATATTTTTTGCTTGTCATTGGTAATAAATACTGAAAATAAATTACCAAGAAGAACTATTTATAATTTTTATGACATTTTTCATAATTTTTATCACATCATAAAAATTTCAATAAGTCATTCAAGGTTAAAAATTCAGTAAAACTTTACCTGTACATATTGGTTGCAGAAAATTTCTCCCATCTCCCGTACCCGAGACAAAATGCCATCCAGAGGGTCTTTTGGACATTCACTGCAAAGAAAAAGGACAAAAAAAATGATCATGTGTACTTTAAATCTACAGTCTTGTCTTGGTTAAATTTATTGCTTTATATTACAATGTTATTGTAATTATTTGAGTCCCTTTCTCTTCATAGATTGGACATTAACTTCATGCTACTTTAAGAAACTTTTCAGCAACATTTCAGAGACCTGGTTTGTGGTCATGGAAAAGCTAGAGATCCAGAAGAAAAAGATCCTTAAGTGTCTGTTAGTATCTCACAATGGTTCTCACTACTGGTACAAAACCAGTAAACCACACAGTGAGCTGGGCACAGTAGTCCTCCTCTTATAAGGTCCCTCCAAGGCCACCCATCTTATCAGGCCAGATTTAAGATGCACTGAGATAGGAAATTATTACTTTAATTGTCCCCTCCAAGAGAGGTCACCCATCTTATAAGGCCAACTTTTCATTGCAATAGAGAATGGCCTTATAAAAGGGAGATTACTGAACCTCAGTAATTATTATTATAGACAATTTATTGTAATCACCACTAGACCACTCAACTGATGAGAATGAGAGACTATCATGTATTTAGATGTGAAAACAACACTTCTACCATTATTCACATATTTTCACCTTCAAAACTATAGATCATCAGTTAGGAGACATGGGGTTTTAAATATTTGTTCATTCCATTTTGATCTATAAAATCATTTCTCCTTTTCTTAGCGTCTTTAATTAGTTAGTTAAACTTTCGTAAATTTTTTATTCACAACGATGGTTAAATAATGACGGAATTCAATAACTTAACAAACATTTTTGACGTTTTGGTCAATAGTTAAATTTTCAAATTTTAAAGCCCTCACCAAAACTCAAGCTTTAAAATTGTAAATTTGACCATCGAGTGGAGAAATATCGTAATCCACTGGTAGGATGAGGAATATCTATATTTACAACAGCTCTGAGGTAATTTATAACAATACCCATTGCTATATCGTGGTAGGATATCATTCTATATAACATTATATACCGGTAATATGTTTTAAAGTGATGAGGCTTCCACTTTAAAAAAGATCATTATCAACTTCCATAAATTGTTCAATTAAGTTTTAATATAAAATAATTGTTATCTACAGAGTGTAATAGAATGACTTTACATGAGGAAATACATCAATTTTATCTTCTACAGTTACATTTTTATTATGAACAACATAAAAACTCTCCTTTCCTATTGGATGATAGAGATCTTTTAAATGTTCTTTTATCGTTGTATTTACAATTTCTTATACTTTCTGAACATTACTAACACAAAAGGAACTTTGGCAAAGATGTTAAAAATCTTAAATTCCTTGTTTTTCACTGTTACGACAGTGTATATTTTTGTTTACAATTTGGCAATGTCCAAGTTAAATAACAGAAGCAGTAAATTTATGGGGGTTAGGGTCAGGGCCATGGAGTTTAATGTCACCTTGAACAATATTTCAGCTATATAGTGGCAGTCAGCTTTATTGGTGGAGGAAACCGGAGTACCCTGAGAAAACCACCAACCTGTCGCAAATCACTGACAAACTTTATCACATAATGTTGTATCGAGTACATCTCGCCATGAACAGGAAATAAATTTATGAAGTCTTCTATTTTGGTTAGATAACTTTTATCCATAATAAGTGTCAGTACTTCAGTCAGATGACCTTTTTCTATAATAAGAGTCAGTGTTTCAGTCAGATGACCTTTTTCTATAATAAGAGTCAGTGCTTTGTCAAGATGATCTATTCCTACAGTTAGTGTCAGTGCTTTGTCAAGATGACCTATTTCTACAGTTAAGTGTCAGTGCTTTGTCAAGATGATCTATTTCTACAGTTAGTGTCAGTGCTTTGTCAAGATGATCTATTCCTACAGTTAGTGTCACTGCTTTGTCAAGATGATCTATTCCTACAGTTAGTGTCAGTGCTTTGTCAAGATGATCTATTCCTACGGTTAGTGTCAGTGCTTTGTCAAGATGATCTATTCCTAGTTAGTGTCAGTGCTTTGTCAAGATGATCTATTCCTACAGTTAGTGTCAGTGCTTTGTCAAGATGACCTATTTCTACAGTTAAGTGTCAGTGCTTTGTCAAGATGATCTATTCCTACAGTTAGTGTTAGTGCTTTGTCAAGATGATCTATTCCTACAGTTAGTGTCAGTGCTTTGTCAAGATGATCTATTCCTACAGTTAGTGTCAGTGCTTTGTCAAGATGACCTATTTCTACAGTTAGTGTCAGTGCTTTGTCAAGATGACCTATTTCTACAGGTAGTGTCAGAGCTTTGTCAAGATGACCTATTTCTACAGTTAGTGTCAGTGCTTTGTCAAGATGATCTATTTCTACAGTTAGTGTCACTGCTTAAGCTAGATGACCTATTTCTACAGTTAGTGTCACTGCTTTTTCAAGATGACTTATTCCTACAGTTAGTGTCAGTGCTTTGTCAAGATGACCTATTTCTACAGGTAGTGTCACAGCTTTGTCAAGATGACCTATTTCTACAGTTAGTGTCAGTGCTTTGTCAAGATGACCTATTTCTACAGGTAGTGTCACAGCTTTGTCAAGATGACCTATTTCTACAGTTCGGGCCCCTACAATTAGTGTCACTGCTTTGTCAAGATGACCAATTTCTACAGTAAGTGTCACAGCTTAAGCTAGATGACGTTTCACTGTAGTGACAATATCCGTCACAGTCCATCAATTTATATCACCATATAAGATTGTTTATTACTACTGTCCCCATGATATATCTGAAATTTCTCCTCTATGCCTTTAAAAGTGAATATAAATTCCTGAATTTCTTGAATAATTGCAGGGGAAAATCAAGAATTTTTAATCAATTTTATATGCTTTTTTTAAAGAAAAGTAAAACATGATTTATCATGATTTCCTATAATTACATAAACCGGTTGAGAAAGAAACAGACCATGTACTACACAGATCGACTGATTTGAAGGAGTGATGGGTAGATTGCCAAAAAAGATCATTCATATCACACTAGAATACTTCTACTTCAATTGTTTAAACACTTAAAAGGAATTTAAACAGAACAAAGATTGGAAATTTGAACCCTTTCATTCATACTATATAAAATCTGATATATAGGCAAAGTTGTAGAAGTAAGACAAAACCTTGCCCTTGAAATCCTCCAAAGGCTGGGTGTTCTAGTAAAAGGCTAAACCTAATTTTATCATTCCACCAAAAACTGGTCCTTTTCTTTAGTAAAAAACTCAATTTAATTTTATCATTCTACCAAAACTGGTGCTGTTCTAGTAAAAGACTAAATTTGATTTTATCATTGTATTTTTTATGTCACAGTGGATCAAAGAGGTTTGGTTTGGTTAATAGTGTTTAATGCCACTTTCAACAATATTTCAGTTATATCGTGACGGTTAGTTTTATTGGTGGAGGAAACCGGAATACTCAGAAAAAAACATCGACCTGTCGCAAGTCACTGACTGTATAGGTAGTAATAAACCCAACTACCATATGATGACGACCACGATGGCCCCATGGATCAAAGAGGCTGTTGATGTATATAATGACAGACTGAATGTATTGTCAACCATCTATGATTTAACTTTTATCTTTTTTAATTTTCTTTATCTGGTCAGTGTAGGCTGGAATGTCAATAGAGATTAACATAATAAGTATGATACAAATCAAATCTTAAAAACCAATGTCCTGATTTATGTTAAACACCTATGTCCTGATTTATGTTAAAAACCTATGTCCTGATTTATGTTAAAAACCTATGTCCTGATTTATGTTAACCAGAGGCTCTCAAGAGCCTGTATCGTTCACCTGGTAATAAAAAAAAACAATTGGTCCTATGTAAAAACTATGTCCTGCAGTGGTAGTCATCTTGGAATTACGATCAACATAAAAAACACAAAGTTTGTAAAGGACCTTCCAATGATTGATGCACAGTTTAGGTTCAATCAGTGCAATAGCTTTAGAGAAGAATATTTTTCTGTATTTTCCCCATATGGTTCTGTGTTAATACTATGACCTGTGGTGGCAGCCATCTTGGATTTCCGATCGGCATAAAAAACAGAGGACCTTCCAATGATCATTCCTGGGCAGTTTGGTTTCAACTGTCCAAGTGGTTTCAGAGAAGAAGCATTTTGAAACATTTTTCCCATAGGGTCCAATGTTAAACTAAGTCCTGCCGTAGCCGCCATTTTGAATTTCATATCAGAACAAAAAACGTACAGTTTGTAGAGGACCATCTAATGAACATTCATGTACAGTTTGGCTTTAATCATATTTGTAGTTTCTGAGAAGAAGGCATTTGAACATTTTCCCATAGTGTCCAATGTTAATCTATGTCCTGCGGTGGTGGCCATCTTGGATTTCCGATCGGCATAAAAAACAGAAACTTTGTAGAGGACCTTCCAATGATCATTCCTGGGCAGTTTGGTTTCAACTGTCCAAGTGGTTTCAGAGAAGAAGCATTTTGAAACACTTTTCCCATAGGGTCCAATGTTAAACTAAGTTCTGCCGTAGCCGCCATTTTGAATTTCATATCGGAACAAAAAACCTTAAGGTTGTAGAGGACCATCCAATGAACATTCATGTACAGTTTGGCTTTAATCATATTTGTAGTTTCTGAGAAGAAGGCATTTGAACATTTTCCCATAAGGTCCAATGTTAATCTATGTCCTGCGGTGGCGGCCATCTTGAATTTCCGATCGGCATAAAAAAACAGAAACTTTGTAGAGGACCTTCCAATGATCATTCCTGGGCAGTTTGGTTTCAATTATCCAAGTGGTTTCAGAGAAGAAGCGTTTTGAAACATTTTTCCCATAGGGTTCAATGTTAGTTAAACTAAGTCCTGCCGTAGCCGCCATTTTGAAATTCTTATCGGAACAAAAAACGTAAAGTTTGTAGAGGACCATCCAATGAACATTCATGTACAGTTTGGCTTTAATCATATATTTGTAGTTTCTGAGAAGAAGGCATTTGAACATTTTCCCATAGGGTCCAATGTTAATCTATGTATTGCGGTGGCGGCCATCTTGGATTTCCGATCGGCATAAAAAACATAAAATTTGTAGAGAACCTTCCAATGATCATTCCTGGGCAGTTTGGTTTCAACTGTCCAAGTGGTTTCAGAGAAGAAGCGTTTTGAAACATTTTCCCCATAGGGTCCAATGTTAAACTAAGTCCTGCCGTAGCCGCCATTTTGAATTTCATATCGGAACAAAAAACGTAAAGTTTGTAGAGGACCATCCAATGAACATTCATGTACAGTTTGGCTTTAATCATATTTGCAGTTTCTGAGAAGAAGGCATTTGAACATTTTCCCATAGGGTCCAATGTTAATCTATGTCCTGCGGTGGTGGCCATCTTGGATTTCCAATCGGCATAAAAAACACACACCTGGTAGAGGACCTTCCAATGATCATTCCAGGGCAGTTTGGTTTCAATTATCCAAGTGGTTTCAGAGAAGAAGCGTTTTGAAACATTTTTCCCATAGGGTCCAATGTTAAACTAAGTTCTGCCGTAGCCGCCATTTTGAATTTCATATCGGAACAAAAAACCTTAAGGTTGTAGAGGACCATCCAATGAACATTCATGTACAGTTTGGCTTTAATCATATTTGTAGTTTCTGAGAAGAAGGCATTTGAACATTTTCCCATAAGGTCCAATGTTAATCTATGTCCTGCGGTGGCGGCCATCTTGAATTTCCGATCGGCATAAAAAAACAGAAACTTTGTAGAGGACCTTCCAATGATCATTCCTGGGCAGTTTGGTTTCAATTATCCAAGTGGTTTCAGAGAAGAAGCGTTTTGAAACATTTTTCCCATAGGGTTCAATGTTAGTTAAACTAAGTCCTGCCGTAGCCGCCATTTTGAAATTCTTATCGGAACAAAAAACGTAAAGTTTGTAGAGGACCATCCAATGAACATTCATGTACAGTTTGGCTTTAATCATATATTTGTAGTTTCTGAGAAGAAGGCATTTGAACATTTTCCCATAGGGTCCAATGTTAATCTATGTATTGCGGTGGCGGCCATCTTGGATTTCCGATCGGCATAAAAAACATAAAATTTGTAGAGGACCTTCCAATGATCATTCCTGGGCAGTTTGGTTTCAACTGTCCAAGTGGTTTCAGAGAAGAAGCGTTTTGAAACATTTTCCCCATAGGGTCCAATGTTAAACTAAGTCCTGCCGTAGCCGCCATTTTGAATTTCATATCGGAACAAAAAACGTAAAGTTTGTAGAGGACCATCCAATGAACATTCATGTACAGTTTGGCTTTAATCATATTTGCAGTTTCTGAGAAGAAGGCATTTGAACATTTTCCCATAGGGTCCAATGTTAATCTATGTCCTGCGGTGGTGGCCATCTTGGATTTCCGATCGGCATAAAAAACACACACCTGGTAGAGGACCTTCCAATGATCATTCCAGGGCAGTTTGGTTTCAATTATCCAAGTGGTTTCAGAGAAGAAGCGTTTTGAAACATTTTTCCCATAGGGTCCAATGTTAAACTAAGTCCTGCCGTAGCCGCCATTTTGAATTTCATACCGGAACAAAAAACGTACAGTTTGTAGAGGACCATCTAATGAACATTCATGTACAGTTTGGCTTTAATCATATTTGTAGTTTCTGAGAAGAAGGCATTTGAATATTTTCCCATAGAGTCCAATGTTAATCTATGTCCTGTGGTGGTGGCCATCTTGGATTTCCGATCGGCATAAAAAACAGAAACTTTGTAGAGGACCTTCCAATGATTATTCCTGGGCAGTTTGGTTTCAACTGTCCAAGTGGTTTCAGAGAAGAAGCATTTTGAAACATTTTTCCCATAGGGTCCAATGTTAAACTAAGTCCTGCCGTAGCCGCCATTTTGAATTTCATATCGGAACAAAAAACCTTAAGATTGTAGAGGACCATCCAATGAACATTCATGTACAGTTTGGCTTTAATCATAAGGCATTTGAACATTTTCCTATAGGGTCCAATGTTAATCTATGTCCTGCGATGGTGGCCATCTTGGATTTCTGATCGGCATAAAAAACAGTAACTTAGTAAAGGACATTCCAATGATCATTCATTTACAGTTTGGGTTCAGTCAGTTCATTAGTTTCAGAGAAGAAGATCTTTGAAATTTCAGCCAATCAGAGCATATTATTGGCCCTGGCAGCCATATTGAATATTCGACTGGAACGAAAAACAGTAACTTTGTAGAGGACCATCCAAGGAACATTCCTGCTAAGTTCGGTTCCAATCGGCCAAGTGGTTTCGGAGAAGAAGCTTGAAATGTGAAAAGTTTACAGACGACAGACGACGGACGCCAAGTGATGGCAATAGTTCACCTGGACCTTTGGTCCAGGTGAACTAAAAACCTATGTCCTGATATATGTTAAAAACCAATGTCCTGATTTATGTTAAAAACCTATGTCCTGATTTATGTTAAAAACCTATGTCCTGATTTATGTCCTGATTTATGTTAAAAACCTATGTCCTGATTTATGTTAAAAACCTATGTCCTGATTTATGTTAAAAACCTATGTCCTGATTTATGAGTGTAGACACACTAATTTCTGTTAAAACAAGACTTACAAAATAACAAATCTTTTTCTACCTTAATATTTAGAAAGTAAAAGGTTACAAAAGTTGCCACGATATAGCTGAAATATTGTTGAAAGTGGCATGGCGTTTAACACCAAAATCTAACCCTTATTTTAATAATAAAAATCTTGCTATGATTAGTACAAAATGTATATATTTTTTGTATTTTGTTGTTTTTTCTTCTTCGAATACCTGATAATATTATTTGTGTTTGTGGCAGTATTGATGGGTCTGTTGTGCTATAACAAACCAAAAATATTCTACGTATGGCCTATAACATTAAAATTATATTAGCATCAACGTAGATGCTATTACACCTATATAATATATCTCAGTTATTTATATGTATATGTACAAAACAAGTGTAATTTACAAACAGGTACAAAAATCATTTTATCTCAGTGAATTATTTAATGTCTTACAAAATTGAACAGCTCCCATTCCCCACTAAATCTTGTTTGTATAAAATATACAATTATCTTTGAGTAGGAACCCATTCATAAACAGACTTGCATTTACAATCAAATTTACAAGTGTGAAACAGTTTAAACTTTCCATAATGGGGTGAATCTTTATAGCAAGTCAGATTTGATTGATAACTTCAACCTTGACACATTACTGCTAACGATGTATGATACAGACACAGTACTGCCAACGATGTATGATATAGACAGTCTTTGCGCTAACCCACTTGCCCGAAGCCCGGGACAAGAAAAGCTGGATTCGGACAAGTGAAAATTATGAAAGAATTTGTATGAATAAATCAATTTTTCTTTTCTAAATTTGGCTTTCGGGCAAGTAGTTGAAGAGAAGTAGGGCAAACAATGTAGCCATAGTGCAATTATCAGAGTGTGGACACAATAATCAAATTCGTAAATTAAATCTTAATATTTTAGTAAAGATTATATCAACATACTTAGAATAAGATTTCTACATTCTACACTCCAATAGTGTTATTTTATGTAACATCCTACTTTTGTAATTGACTTTGGGGGCTTAATGGTAGCAATCATTATAGAAGTTAGACTAACATGCATATATGTAAGGGGGGCTTAATGGTAGCAATCATTATAGAAGTTGGACTAACATGTATATATGTAAGGGGGGCTTAATGGTAGCAATCATTATAGAAGTTGGACTAACATGCATATATGTAAGGGGGGCTTAATGGTAGCAATCATTATAGAAGTTGGACTAACATGCATATATGTAAGGGGGGCTTAATGGTAGCAATCATTATAGAAGTTGGACTAACATGCATATATGTAAGGGGGGCTTAATGGTAGCAATCATTATAGAAGTTGGACTAACATGTATATATGTAAGGGGGGCTTAATGGTAGCAATCATTATAGAAGTTGGACTAACATGCATATATGTAAGGGGGGCTTAATGGTAGCAATCATTATAGAAGTTGGACTAACATGCATATATGTAAGGGGGGCTTAATGGTAGCAATCATTATAGAAGTTGGACTAACATGTATATATGTAAGGGGGGCTTAATGGTAGCAATCATTATAGAAGTTGGACTAACATGCATATATGTAAGTGATTGTTGTGTAATGTCTAGTAAGCAATTTTTCGGCTATATCAAGTTACTTTTTGACGAAGTATTGATGCCTGCTTTGTTCTAGACCAACATCCAGGGCTATTTTTTTACAGTGTTTACACAGAAAGAATAATTCACAGGGAGACATGTTGCTCCACTCTGACACATATTATCCTGAATGCCATGTTGCTCCACTCTGACACACATTATCCTGACAGTAGACATGTTGCTCCACTCTGACACATATTATCCTGAGACATGTTGCTCCACTCTGACACAAATTATCCTGACAGACATGTTGCTCCACTCTGACACACATTATCCTGACAGACATGTTGCTCCACTCTGACACACATTATCCTGACATACATGTTGCTCCACTCTGACACATATTATCCTGACAGTAGACATGTTGCTCCACTCTGACACATATTATCCTGAGACATGTTGCTCCACTCTGACACATATTATCCTGACAGTAGACATGTTGCTCCACTCTGACACATATTATCCTGACAGACATGTTGCTCCACTCTGACACACATTATCCTTACAGTAGACATGTTGCTCCACTCTGACACATATTATCCTGACAGACATGTTGCTCCACTCTGACACATATTATCCTGACAGACATGTTGCTCCACTCTGACACATATTATCCTGACAGACATGTTGCTCCACTCTGACAAATATTATCCTGACAGGAGACATGTTGTTCCACTCTGACACATATTATCCTGACAGACATGTTGCTCCACTCTGACACATATTATCCTGATAGACATGTTGCTCCACTCTGACACATATTATCCTGACAGACATGTTGTTCCACTCTTGACACATATTATCCTGACAGACATGTTGCTCCACTCTGACACATATTATCCTGACAGACATGTTGCTCCACTCTGACACATATTATCCTGAGACATGTTGCTCCACTCTGACACATATTATTCTGACAGACATGTTGCTCCACTCTGACACATATTATCCTGACAGACATGTTGCTCCACTCTGACACATATTATCCCGACAGACATGTTGCTCCACTCTAACACATATTATCCTGACAGACATGTTGCTCCACTCTGACACATATTATCCTGACAAGACATGTTGCTCCACTCTGACACATATTATCCTGACAGACATGTTGCTCCACTCTGACACATATTATCCTGATAGACATGTTGCTCCACTCTGACACATATTATCCTGACAGACATGTTGTTCCACTCTTGACACATATTATCCTGACAGACATGTTGCTCCACTCTGACACATATTATCCTGACAGACATGTTGCTCCACTCTGACACATATTATCCTGAGACATGTTGCTCCACTCTGACACATATTATTCTGACAGACATGTTGCTCCACTCTGACACATATTATCCTGACAGACATGTTGCTCCACTCTGACACATATTATCCCGACAGACATGTTGCTCCACTCTAACACATATTATCCTGACAGACATGTTGCTCCACTCTGACACATATTATCCTGACAGCTGATTTAGCTCCTACTCCTCCATACAGGAGATGAAGCCAATACTAATTTTATAATATTGGGTTACAGGAGATGAAGCCAATACTAATTTTATAATATTGGGTTACAGGAGATGAAGTCAATACTAATTTTATAATATTGGGTTACAGGAGATGAAGTCAATACTAATTTTATAATATTGGGTTACAGGAGATGAAGTCAATACTAATTTTATAATATTGGGTTACAGGAGATGAAGTCAATACAAATTTTATAATATTGGGTTACAGGAGATGAAGTTCATACTAATTTTATAATATTGGGTTACAGGAGATGAAGTCAATACTAATTTTATAATATTGGGTTACAGGAGATGAAGTCAATACTAATTTTATAATATTGGGTTACAGGAGATGAAGTCAGTACTAATTTTATAATATTGGGTTACAGGAGATGAAGTCAATACTAATTTTATAATATTGGGTTACAGGAGATGAAGTCAATACTAATTTTATAATATTGGGTTACAGGAGATGAAGTCAATACTAATTTTATAATATTGGGTTACAGGAGATGATGTCAATACTAATTCTATAATATTGGGTTACAGGAGATGAAGTCAATACTAATTTTATAATATTGGGTTACAGGAGATGAAGTCAATACTAATTTTATAATATTGGGTTACAGGAGATGAAGTCAATACTAATTTTATAATATTGGGTTACAGGAGATGAAGTCAATACTAATTTTATAATATTGGGTTACAGGAGATGAAGTCAATACTAATTTTATAATATTGGGTTACAGGAGATGAAGTCAATACTAATTTTATAATATTGGGTTACAGGAGATGAAGTCAATACTAATTTTATAATATTGGGTTACAGGAGATGAAGCCAATACTAATTTTATAATATTGGGTTACAGGAGATGAAGTCAATACTAATTTTATAATATTGGGTTACAGGAGATGAAGTCAATACTAATTTTATAATATTAGGTTACAGGAGATGAAGTCAATACTAATTTTAGAATATTAGGTTACAGGAGATGATGTCAATACTAATTTTATAATATTGGGTTACAGAAGATGAAGTCAATACTAATTTTATAATATTGGGTTTAACTCTACTGTAGATCAATCTTATGTTCATTGAGGCAGTCTATCTATGTTTGTAAGCAGTGGACATCATAGACTCAGCCCCCATAAATCCTGGGGTCAGGATCTTCATGTATACAAGCTTTAATCTGTAAATCATAATGATTCTACAAAGCTAATATTGTATCCTTTCTATTTCTGGTTCTTGAGTAAGATTTACATTAAGTGAGGGAAAAATCTCACCTGGCTTTTGACCAGGTAACCTAAAACAAAATGTGTCAAATTCCTACATTAAAAAATCTATTACGTTTACAATCAAAAATATAATTAAGTGACTTGAACAAGAAACTAGGAGATGGTCTGTTATGTAGATCAATGTTCTATCTAACTAGGAGATGGTCTGTTAAGTAGATCAATGTTCTATCTAACTAGGAGATGGTCTGTTAAGTAGATCAATGTTCTATCTAACTAGGAGATGGTCTGTTAAGTAGATCAATGTTCTATCTAACTAGGAGATGGTCTGTTAAGTAGATCAATGTTCTATCTAACTAGGAGATGGTCTGTTATGTAGATCAATGTTCTATCTAACTAGGAGATGGTCTGTTATGTAGATCAATGTTCTATCTAACTAGGAGATGGTCTGTTATGTAGATCAATGTTCTATCTAACTAGGAGATGGTCTGTTATGTAGATCAATGTTCTATCTAACTAGGAGATGGTCTGTTAAGTAGATCAATGTTCCATCTAACTAGGAGATGGTCTGTTAAGTAGATCAATGTTCCATCTAACTAGGAGATGGTCTGTTAAGTAGATCAATGTTCCATCTAACTAGGAGATGGTCTGTTAAGTAGATCAATGTTCCATCTAACTAGGAGATGGTCTGTTAAGTAGATCAATGTTCCATCTAACTAGGAGATGGTCTGTTAAGTAGATCAATGTTCCATCTAACTAGGAGATGGTCTGTTAAGTAGATCAATGTTCCATCTAACTAGGAGATGGTCTGTTAAGTAGATCAATGTTCTATCTAACTAGGAGATGGTCTGTTAAGTAGATCAATGTTCTATCTAACTAGGAGATGGTCTGTTAAGTAGATCAATGTTCTATCTAACTAGGAGATGGTCTGTTAAGTAGATCAATGTTCTATCTAACTAGGAGATGGTCTGTTATGTAGATCAATGTTCTATCTAACTAGGAGATGGTCTGTTATGTAGATCAATGTTCTATCTAACTAGGAGATGGTCTGTTATGTAGATCAATGTTCTATCTAACTAGGAGATGGTCTGTTAAGTAGATCAATGTTCTATCTAACTAGGAGATGGTCTGTTAAGTAGATCAATGTTCTATCTAACTAGGAGATGGTCTGTTAAGTAGATCAATGTTCTATCTAACTAGGAGATGGTCTGTTAAGTAGATCAATGTTCTATCTAACTAGGAGATGGTCTGTTATGTAGATCAATGTTCTATCTAACTAGGAGATGGTCTGTTAAGTAGATCAATGTTCTATCTAACTAGGAGATGGTCTGTTAAGTAGATCAATGTTCTATCTAACTAGGAGATGGTCTGTTAAGTAGATCAATGTTCTATCTAACTAGGAGATGGTCTGTTATGTAGATCAATGTTCTATCTAACTAGGAGATGGTCTGTTATGTAGATCAATGTTCTATCTAACTAGGAGATGGTCTGTTAAGTAGATCAATGTTCTATCTAACTAGGAGATGGTCTGTTAAGTAGATCAATGTTCTATCTAACTAGGAGATGGTCTGTTAAGTAGATCAATGTTCTATCTAACTAGGAGATGGTCTGTTAAGTAGATCAATGTTCTATCTAACTAGGAGATGGTCTGTTAAGTAGATCAATGTTCTATCTAACTAGGAGATGGTCTGTTAAGTAGATCAATGTTCTATCTAACTAGGAGATGGTCTGTTAAGTAGATCAATGTTCTATCTAACTAGGAGATGGTCTGTTAAGTAGATCAATGTTCTATCTAACTAGGAGATGGTCTGTTAAGTAGATCAATGTTCTATCTAACTAGGAGATGGTCTGTTATGTAGATCAATGTTCTATCTAACTAGGAGATGGGCTGTTAAGTAGATCAATGTTCTATCTAACTAGGAGATGGTCTGTTAAGTAGATCAATGTTCTATCTAACTAGGAGATGGTCTGTTATGTAGATCAATGTTCTATCTAACTAGGAGATGGTCTGTTAAGTAGATCAATGTTCTATCTAACTAGGAGATGGTCTGTTAAGTAGATCAATGTTCTATCTAACCAAGAGATGGTCTGTTAAGTAGATCAATGTTCTATCTAACCAGGAGATGGTCTGTTAAGTAGATCAATGTTCTATCTAACTAGGAGATGGTCTGTTATGTAGATCAATGTTCTATCTAACTAGGAGATGGTCCGTTATGTAGATCAATGTTCTATCTAACTAGGAGATGGTCCGTTAAGTAGATCAATGTTCTATCTAACTAGGAGATGGTCCGTTAAGTAGATCAATGTTCTATCTAACTAGAAGATGGTCCGTTATGTAGATCAATGTTCTATCTAACTAGGAGATGGTCTGTTAAGTAGATCAATGTTCTATCTAACTAGGAGATGGTCTGTTAAGTAGATCAATGTTCTATCTAACTAGGAGATGGTCTGTTAAGTAGATCAATGTTCTATCTAACTAGGAGATGGTCTGTTAAGTAGATCAATGTTCTATCTAACTAGGAGATGGTCTGTTAAGTAGATCAATGTTCTATCTAACTAGGAGATGGTCTGTTAAGTAGATCAATGTTCTATCTAACTAGGAGATGGTCTGTTATGTAGATCAATGTTCTATCTAACTAGGAGATGGTCTGTTAAGTAGATCAATGTTCTATCTAACTAGGAGATGGTCTGTTAAGTAGATCAATGTTCTATCTAACTAGAAGATGGTCTGTTAAGTAGATCAATGTTCTATCTAACTAGGAGATGGTCTGTTAAGTAGATCAATGTTCTATCTAACTAGGAGATGGTCTGTTAAGTAGATCAATGTTCTATCTAACTAGGAGATGGTCTGTTAAGTAGATCAATGCTCTATCTAACTAGGAGATGGTCTGTTAAGTAGATCAATGCTCTATCTAACTAGGAGATGGTCTGTTATGTAGATCAATGTTCTATCTAACTAGGAGATGGTCTGTTAAGTAGATCAATGTTCTATCTAACTAGGAGATGGTCTGTTAAGTAGATCAATGTTCTATCTAACTAGGAGATGGTCTGTTATGTAGATCAATGTTCTATCTAACTAGGAGATGGTCTGTTAAGTAGATCAATGTTCTATCTAACTAGGAGATGGTCTGTTAAGTAGATCAATGTTCTATCTAACTAGGAGATGGTCTGTTATGTAGATCAATGTTCTATCTAACTAGGAGATGGTCTGTTAAGTAGATCAATGTTCTATCTAACTAGGAGATGGTCTGTTATGTAGATCAATGTTCTATCTAACTAGGAGATGGTCTGTTAAGTAGATCAATGCTCTATCTAACTAGGAGATGGTCTGTTATGTAGATCAATGTTCTATCTAACTAGGAGATGGTCTGTTAAGTAGATCAATGTTCTATCTAACTAGGAGATGGTCTGTTATGTAGATCAATGTTCTATCTAACTAGGAGATGGTCTGTTAAGTAGATCAATGCTCTATCTAACTAGGAGATGGTCTGTTATGTAGATCAATGTTCTATCTAACTAGGAGATGGTCTGTTAAGTAGATCAATGTTCTATCTAACTAGGAGATGGTCTGTTAAGTAGATCAATGTTCTATCTAACTAGGAGATGGTCTGTTAAGTAGATCAATGTTCTATCTAACTAGGAGATGGTCTGTTAAGTAGATCAATGTTCTATCTAACTAGGAGATGGTCTGTTAAGTAGATCAATGTTCTATCTAACTAGGAGATGGTCTGTTATGTAGATCAATGTTCTATCTAACTAGGAGATGGTCTGTTAAGTAGATCAATGTTCTATCTAACTAGGAGATGGTCTGTTAAGTAGATCAATGTTCTATCTAACTAGAAGATGGTCTGTTAAGTAGATCAATGTTCTATCTAACTAGGAGATGGTCTGTTAAGTAGATCAATGTTCTATCTAACTAGGAGATGGTCTGTTAAGTAGATCAATGCTCTATCTAACTAGGAGATGGTCTGTTAAGTAGATCAATGCTCTATCTAACTAGGAGATGGTCTGTTATGTAGATCAATGTTCTATCTAACTAGGAGATGGTCTGTTAAGTAGATCAATGTTCTATCTAACTAGGAGATGGTCTGTTAAGTAGATCAATGTTCTATCTAACTAGGAGATGGTCTGTTATGTAGATCAATGTTCTATCTAACTAGGAGATGGTCTGTTAAGTAGATCAATGTTCTATCTAACTAGGAGATGGTCTGTTAAGTAGATCAATGTTCTATCTAACTAGGAGATGGTCTGTTATGTAGATCAATGTTCTATCTAACTAGGAGATGGTCTGTTAAGTAGATCAATGTTCTATCTAACTAGGAGATGGTCTGTTATGTAGATCAATGTTCTATCTAACTAGGAGATGGTCTGTTAAGTAGATCAATGCTCTATCTAACTAGGAGATGGTCTGTTATGTAGATCAATGTTCTATCTAACTAGGAGATGGTCTGTTAAGTAGATCAATGTTCTATCTAACTAGGAGATGGTCTGTTATGTAGATCAATGTTCTATCTAACTAGGAGATGGTCTGTTAAGTAGATCAATGCTCTATCTAACTAGGAGATGGTCTGTTATGTAGATCAATGTTCTATCTAACTAGGAGATGGTCTGTTAAGTAGATCAATGTTCTATCTAACTAGGAGATGGTCTGTTAAGTAGATCAATGTTCTATCTAACTAGGAGATGGTCTGTTAAGTAGATCAATGTTCTATCTAACTAGGAGATGGTCTGTTAAGTAGATCAATGTTCTATCTAACTAGGAGATGGTCTGTTAAGTAGATCAATGTTCTATCTAACTAGGAGATGGTCTGTTATGTAGATCAATGTTCTATCTAACTAGGAGATGGTCTGTTATGTAGATCAATGTTCTATCTAACTAGGAGATGGTCTGTTAAGTAGATCAATGTTCTATCTAACTAGGAGATGGTCTGTTAAGTAGATCAATGTTCTATCTAACTAGGAGATGGTCTGTTATGTAGATCAATGTTCTATCTAACTAGGAGATGGTCTGTTAAGTAGATCAATGTTCTATCTAACTAGGAGATGGTCTGTTATGTAGATCAATGCTCTATCTAACTAGGAGATGGTCTGTTATGTAGATCAATGCTCTATCTAACTAGGAGATGGTCTGTTAAGTAGATCAATGTTCTATCTAACTAGGAGATGGTCTGTTAAGTAGATCAATGTTCTATCTAACTAGGAGATGGTCTGTTAAGTAGATCAATGTTCTATCTAACTAGGAGATGGTCTGTTAAGTAGATCAATGTTCTATCTAACTAGGAGATGGTCTGTTAAGTAGATCAATGTACTATCTAACTAGGAGATGGTCTGTTAAGTAGATCAATGTTCTATCTAACTAGAAGATGGTCTGTTATGTAGATCAATGTTCTATCTAACTAGGAGATGGTCTGTTAAGTAGATCAATGTTCTATCTAACTAGGAGATGGTCTGTTAAGTAGATCAATGTTCTATCTAACTAGGAGATGGTCTGTTAAGTAGATCAATGTTCTATCTAACTAGGAGATGGTCTGTTATGTAGATCAATGTTCTATCTAACTAGGAGATGGTCTGTTATGTAGATCAATGTTCTATCTAACTAGGAGATGGTCTGTTAAGTAGATCAATGTTCTATCTAACTAGGAGATGGTCTGTTAAGTAGATCAATGTTCTATCTAACTAGGAGATGGTCTGTTAAGTAGATCAATGTTCTATCTAACTAGGAGATGGTCTGTTAAGTAGATCAATGTTCTATCTAACTAGGAGATGGTCTGTTAAGTAGATCAATGTTCTATCTAACTAGGAGATGGTCTGTTAAGTAGATCAATGTTCTATCTAACTAGGAGATGGTCTGTTAAGTAGATCAATGTTCTATCTAACTAGGAGATGGTCTGTTAAGTAGATCAATGTTCTATCTAACTAGGAGATGGTCTGTTAAGTAGATCAATGTTCTATCTAACTAGGAGATGGTCTGTTAAGTAGATCAATGTTCTATCTAACTAGGAGATGGGCTGTTAAGTAGATCAATGTTCTATCTAACTAGGAGATGGTCTGTTAAGTAGATCAATGTTCTATCTAACTAGGAGATGGTCTGTTATGTAGATCAATGTTCTATCTAACTAGGAGATGGTCTGTTAAGTAGATCAATGTTCTATCTAACTAGGAGATGGTCTGTTAAGTAGATCAATGTTCTATCTAACCAAGAGATGGTCTGTTAAGTAGATCAATGTTCTATCTAACCAGGAGATGGTCTGTTAAGTAGATCAATGTTCTATCTAACCAGGAGATGGTCTGTTATGTAGATCAATGTTCTATCTAACTAGGAGATGGTCTGTTATGTAGATCAATGTTCTATCTAACTAGGAGATGGTCTGTTATGTAGATCAATGTTCTATCTAACTAGGAGATGGTCTGTTAAGTAGATCAATGTTCTATCTAACTAGGAGATGGTCTGTTAAGTAGATCAATGTTCTATCTAACTAGAAGATGGTCTGTTATGTAGATCAATGTTCTATCTAACTAGGAGATGGTCTGTTAAGTAGATCAATGTTCTATCTAACTAGGAGATGGTCTGTTAAGTAGATCAATGTTCTATCTAACTAGGAGATGGTCTGTTAAGTAGATCAATGCTCTATCTAACTAGGAGATGGTCTGTTATGTAGATCAATGTTCTATCTAACTAGGAGATGGTCTGTTAAGTAGATCAATGTTCTATCTAACTAGGAGATGGTCTGTTAAGTAGATCAATGTTCTATCTAACTAGGAGATGGTCTGTTATGTAGATCAATGTTCTATCTAACTAGGAGATGGTCTGTTATGTAGATCAATGTTCTATCTAACTAGGAGATGGTCTGTTAAGTAGATCAATGTTCTATCTAACTAGGAGATGGTCTGTTAAGTAGATCAATGTTCTATCTAACTAGAAGATGGTCTGTTATGTAGATCAATGTTCTATCTAACTAGGAGATGGTCTGTTAAGTAGATCAATGTTCTATCTAACTAGGAGATGGTCTGTTAAGTAGATCAATGTTCTATCTAACTAGGAGATGGTCTGTTAAGTAGATCAATGCTCTATCTAACTAGGAGATGGTCTGTTATGTAGATCAATGTTCTATCTAACTAGGAGATGGTCTGTTAAGTAGATCAATGTTCTATCTAACTAGGAGATGGTCTGTTAAGTAGATCAATGTTCTATCTAACTAGGAGATGGTCTGTTATGTAGATCAATGTTCTATCTAACTAGGAGATGGTCTGTTATGTAGATCAATGTTCTATCTAACTAGGAGATGGTCTGTTAAGTAGATCAATGTTCTATCTAACTAGGAGATGGTCTGTTAAGTAGATCAATGTTCTATCTAACTAGGAGATGGTCTGTTATGTAGATCAATGTTCTATCTAACTAGGAGATGGTCTGTTAAGTAGATCAATGTTCTATCTAACTAGGAGATGGTCTGTTATGTAGATCAATGTTCTATCTAACTAGGAGATGGTCTGTTAAGTAGATCAATGCTCTATCTAACTAGGAGATGGTCTGTTATGTAGATCAATGTTCTATCTAACTAGGAGATGGTCTGTTAAGTAGATCAATGTTCTATCTAACTAGGAGATGGTCTGTTATGTAGATCAATGTTCTATCTAACTAGGAGATGGTCTGTTAAGTAGATCAATGCTCTATCTAACTAGGAGATGGTCTGTTATGTAGATCAATGTTCTATCTAACTAGGAGATGGTCTGTTAAGTAGATCAATGTTCTATCTAACTAGGAGATGGTCTGTTAAGTAGATCAATGTTCTATCTAACTAGGAGATGGTCTGTTAAGTAGATCAATGTTCTATCTAACTAGGAGATGGTCTGTTAAGTAGATCAATGTTCTATCTAACTAGGAGATGGTCTGTTAAGTAGATCAATGTTCTATCTAACTAGGAGATGGTCTGTTATGTAGATCAATGTTCTATCTAACTAGGAGATGGTCTGTTATGTAGATCAATGTTCTATCTAACTAGGAGATGGTCTGTTAAGTAGATCAATGTTCTATCTAACTAGGAGATGGTCTGTTAAGTAGATCAATGTTCTATCTAACTAGGAGATGGTCTGTTATGTAGATCAATGTTCTATCTAACTAGGAGATGGTCTGTTAAGTAGATCAATGTTCTATCTAACTAGGAGATGGTCTGTTATGTAGATCAATGTTCTATCTAACTAGGAGATGGTCTGTTAAGTAGATCAATGCTCTATCTAACTAGGAGATGGTCTGTTATGTAGATCAATGTTCTATCTAACTAGGAGATGGTCTGTTAAGTAGATCAATGTTCTATCTAACTAGGAGATGGTCTGTTAAGTAGATCAATGTTCTATCTAACTAGGAGATGGTCTGTTAAGTAGATCAATGTTCTATCTAACTAGGAGATGGTCTGTTAAGTAGATCAATGTTCTATCTAACTAGGAGATGGTCTGTTAAGTAGATCAATGTACTATCTAACTAGGAGATGGTCTGTTAAGTAGATCAATGTTCTATCTAACTAGGAGATGGTCTGTTATGTAGATCAATGTTCTATCTAACTAGGAGATGGTCTGTTATGTAGATCAATGTTCTATCTAACTAGGAGATGGTCTGTTAAGTAGATCAATGTTCTATCTAACTAGGAGATGGTCTGTTAAGTAGATCAATGTTCTATCTAACTAGGAGATGGTCTGTTAAGTAGATCAATGTTCTATCTAACTAGGAGATGGTCTGTTATGTAGATCAATGTTCTATCTAACTAGGAGATGGTCTGTTATGTAGATCAATGTTCTATCTAACTAGGAGATGGTCTGTTAAGTAGATCAATGTTCTATCTAGTCCTAATACATTAATCAATAACTTTATTTTTGTTTTCAATTTTTGCTATAAATCTAAACATTTTTTTTACAATGCGTAATTTAAATCTACATTTGACAATAGATTTTTCAAGTTGAATGAGGTCTTCTGTAACTCACATTGAAAAGGGGTTTTAAAAACTACATGCCTCTTACTCAATAAAGAACTATTAAAACTGTTAACATCGAACTGTCAAATTATTTATTTAATCTCGATTTCAAATAGATGTATATTAAAGATACATTTATTTTCTTTTATGTAAAATAAATTAGTGTTATCATCTTTTCATCTTGGTAATATGCCTGAAATTAAATTTTACGAACAACTCAAGGAAATCAAAAATTGAATTTCAATGTTTCTTTTCAGTTGCATTTTAATAGTCTTACAAATGTACATACCTGAAGAGCCATATTCAGCCAGGTAGAAAAGTAGCAATTTATGTTGAAATCAAATTTCAATTTTTTGCACCTGTTGTCATTGAATGACAGTCTATTCACTTTGTTTGAAAACTACTCTTTAATATTTTTCAAACAGTGAAAATTGATTAAAATTTATCGTAACCGACATATCTTTTTATCGCTTAATTACTTTATAATACAATTTTTCTATAGTCGTTACTAAGAGTAGGGCATTTTTTCATAGGTTTGTTTGTTCTGCATAAATTTAACTTTCTATAAAAAATTATTTTTATTAAATATTTATTTTTGAGACTATAATTACATCAATATATGAACATTAGAGATTTCCTACTGATAACCTAAGGCCATGTGAAATTTCTCACTATTAATGGTAAAAAGAAAATCATTGAAAAAAAGTTCCCTTTCATTTTAATTTTTGTTCTCTTTTAACCTGAAGATATGTTGTTTATCGACCACATGTATATCATGTAATGGGCTAATTAACTAATTAATACTGTGACGGAATTGACATGATGAAGCTTGTCCACCAATGGGACCATGAGGGAAATGTATTCTTTGGTGATAACATTAAAAGTGGAAGTAAACTAGAGGATCACCTGGTCATTCATGTACTGTTTGGGTTCAAATAAGATTAATATGTTCTTACACGAGTCCCTATTGAAGATCTGGGATTTCTTCCACGAGTGTGAGAAATTCCGTCTTTTCACAAGTGGAGCGTAACGGAACGAGTGGAAAGATGCTGAATTTCTCTCACGAGTGGAAGAAATCCCAGATCTTCAATAAGGACGAGTGCAAGTACCTGTTTCTTCCGTTTCAACTTAAAAACAAAGCATGTCGATTTCATTCATTCATTTGCATGTCAATGTCATGTTTACTACACAAAATATTACAACGCCACGTGCAATGCAGTAAATACACACTTATTTAAAACCGCATTAAATTTATTAGTATTAGGGGGAACCAGTTAAAATTCAGGTAAAATTGATATTTGAAGCTTTTTTAGATCTACTAAGATGACAATTTATATTACTACAACAGTTGTAGAAGCGGACTCCATTGATTATACTCGGCCGATTTAATTGGCTGACAATGCCATGTAAGACAAGGTCACGCACAGCTGTCTTTATGGCTTGTCTTACATAGAAAATGCATCAAAACGGAAGAATGTAGTTTCTGAAAAATATTTTTTATTTTATTCCTATTCCTATTTCTAATAATTATAACTTTGACTTTGTAAGTGAACATAAAATGATTATTCCTGTACTGTTTGGGTCCAACCAAGTTTATATGATTTACAATAGGGTTCTATGCTAAAACCTTGACCTGCTGTGGTGGACATCTTGAATTTCTGATCGACAAAAAAAACAACAATTTGGTAGATTCAAGGAATACTTCACTCAAGTTTGTTGTCAAATGATTCTGTGGTTTCAGATAAGAATAGTTTTAATTAAAATATGTTCCAATAAGGTCATATGTTAAATTTATCCTGTTGTGGTAGCGATCTTGAATTTGCTAAGTTATCCAATGATTTGGATTTAATTTAATTTGTATTTTGGAGATAAATTAGTTTTACATTTCCCATATGATCAATGTCCTGCAATGACAGCCATCTTGGAATTCAGATTGAGGCAAAAAACAAATGTTTTGTAAAGGGCTATCCCCAGAACGTTACAGATTAATTTGCTTTCAAATGGATCAGTGGTGTCAGAGAAGAAGAATTTTATAATACTTTCAAATAGTGCCCCATGTAAAACTGTCTTGTGGTGGAGACCATCTTGGATTTCCAATCAAACTTTTACTAAATTTAGTAAAAAGATAATATCAGAAACAGTCCTACCAATATACATGTATCAATTACATTACACATGTGGTTTCTGAGAATATGTTTTATATTTAAATTTTAGCCAATCAGAAACCATATTGAATTTCCAAATGAAATAAAAATCATATAAAATATTGGGGACCACTTGAGTAACATTTCTGGAATGTTTGGTTTACAATTGGTCCTGTGGTTTGTGAGAAAAAGACTGAAATGTGAAAACAGATGATGGAAGCAAATTGATGACAATACAAAATGTACCCCACATGGACTTTTGGTGAACAAACATCCTGCACAGTATATATAATTTATTATCCATAATTCAGTGAATTATTCTCACATTAAATTCTGCTATTAAATTTTAATTTATCTTATTCAGATAATCAATCTAGTAATCATAAAGATTGATCTGGAATAAATATGATTTTAACATAATGTAGTTAAACTGCTAACCATTCCCAAATCAAATATGTTTATAAAGTCTAAGGGAATCTACCAACCAGAGAACTTAATGAGTAATGGATCCTCGAGACATGTCGATGCAGCACAAACAAAATAAATTATAGAAGTCTAGAAGATTGTGCAACGATACCGATAAAGATGTTACAAAAAACATATTGACAAAATTTTCGATCAACAAATGACCTTCCTCAGTGTCTATCAAAGTTAGACAAGCAAATGACCTTCCTCTGTGTCTATCAAAGTTAGACACTGAGGAAGGTCATTTGTTGATCGAAAATTTTGTCAATATATTTTTTGTAACACCTTTATCGGTATCGTTGCACAGTCTTCTAGACTTCTATATATATATCTGAACATTTTGTCATTAAAAAATGCATGGGAAGGTGGTTATTACAAAACCTACAATCACGTGTGGAATCAAGTGATTTGTATGAAGTACAGAAAACACAATATTCTTGCAATTTCCTGTACGATTAACCATTTAAATTGTTTATCTTTGTCAATATAGATTCAATATTTACTAATACATATAAAGTTATTTTGAATCTAATGTCATTTTAAACTTTCAACTTGTCTCAAGGTCTATACAGAATAGTTCAGATAATCAGTACATTACTACATATGAACCTTATGCTGAAAGAACACCTCACCTGGATTTTGACTTAATATTTTAAGTTTAATCAGCAGTTTTTTTTTATATGTCAACGAAAATTTATGTTGTAACATGATATGACATTATATAATACACCTAGGATTAACCACATATTTTCTGTCCTTACAATATTTTAAATTACTATGAAATCTTGATGTCCTTACAATATCTTAAAGTACTATCACATTATCATACATCTTGATTTGTAGATCTTTTCCTGTGTATCTCCAGTAAAATTTAAAACTAACTAATTACCAATACACAGTTAATTAATAGTAAAATTGATAATATTTAACTATATCTCACTATCAAGGTCCAATACAATATTGTAGACATAATATACCAAATTTTAAAACCCTAATATTTTTTGGCACCTTTAAAAACTACCAGAAATGACCAACCTATCTTTAAAAAGTCTTGTAAGTGTAAATTTATATTTTTATACAGATATTTTGAGGACAAATATCTATCAAATTAAAACTTTCTGATTGACAGACTCTATTCTAGTTTCAATCCATTGCCAAAACAAAATACAAACAAAAAAAACACAATTTTTTGGCCTTCATAATCTTAAAGTTCATTTTAGCAGCAACTTTCCCTAACATTTATGGCAGAGTGACTTTTAAGGAAATAACTAGTGTTAATATATGTAAGTTACATCATAATTTATGGTAATTATATGCAGATTTGTATTATTTCAAATATGGACTTGAACTGTGGCAAAGAAAAATAAATTAATAATATGTTTTAATTTTCGAACATGAAATATTTAACATGATTTTGTTTTAACTTGTGAATATGAAATATTTAACATGATTTTGTTTTAACTTGTGAACATGAAACATTTAACATGATTTTGTTTTAACTTGTGAACATGAAATATTTAACATGATTTTGTTTTAACTTGTGAATATGAAACATTTAACATGATTTTGTTTTAACTTGTGAATATGAAACATTTAACATGATTTTGTTTTAACTTATAAATATGAAACATTTAACATGATTTTGTTTTAACTTATGAATATGAAACATTTAACATGATTTTGTTTAAGTTAGATCAGATAACACAGATCTTTGTTCCTATTTTTATTTGTGTATATTGGTTTATTTTCCAATAACCTGTCACACTTCTCATCCTATTGAAATTATGTTAAAATGGACCTTGACACTAAAAAACAAAACACCTTTATACTTTTGTGGTAATTTACTAAATTGGAGCATTTTGTTTGTACCTTCAAATATTTGTTTTTTCCAATGTAATGAAATATATTGATATGCATATAATTCTAATGGATTATTAATTAAAATACAGGCATCAGTAAAAAAAAATAGATATTCTCTTAATTTCTACCATCAAACAGGGACATAAATTATTCAAAATAGTAAAAAAAAAACATGTTGTGATATAGATTGAGAAGAATCATCTTAGCTCATAAACATCTCCTCCCAAATTTATATCAATTCAGATACAATATGATGAGTATTGGTTATTCCTCACCCTCCTCATCTGGACTAAATGAACACAATAACACTTCCCACCACTATCCTCTACCCCCTTCCCTCTTCCCCTACACACTCACAAATTACCATAAAAAATAACAAAGTGAATTATATAAATATTCAAGTTCCAATATTGGAAACTTAACAAAAACATTTTAACATTGTTTACAAAGGTTATAATAAAATAATTCAATAGTGTGATTAAAACACAACATAGTTAATGTCAGATCAGATACATTATCTTTATAGACAGCATAATTAATACTAAAGGTTAATAACTAGATGATAGTAAAAACAACAAACCTAAACATGTCTAAGAGTGCATCAGATGGACTCGTCTTCCTCCCTGACAATAACAGCTGTAATTTACTAACACTCTGTGTCGCTGTGGAGACTGGCGTGATCGACGGGTCTTTGTCTTTCAGATATCTCCTCCCCGTCAGTGGCGTCAGAGGCGCTAGGGATTTTGTCTGTTGGAAAAGTAGAGAATAACATGGGCTTTTACTATATGGCCAGTTAGTTTTTTGTTGGCATAAACACAAATCACGTTTTGGAAAATAAAGCCTTCGCATTATCGGACATACCAACATTTCTCCTCTCCATCAGATATTCTAGTGTTGTTTTTAATTATACAAAGTTCACAGTGCAAGATCCATGTTCAGAAATTATGACTCACAAATTAACAGAAACGTCCACATAATTGTTTCTAATTATCAATTCACAACTGCTTAATTGTGACCAATTTGTTTTCATTCATTCAAATGGGAGATTTAAATTTGTTTACATTTTCTTCATGTTAATCTTATTATGTACACATGCCATACGATTAATCAATTTCACTTCGATTGCAAAAAAAAAATATCTTTCATTTTTCACAATTTAACTTTTCTTCAGCCTCCCAACAATTTAAAATCCTTCACATCTTGTCGTGATCAAAGACATATACGATTTACTCCCATTTCTTTGTTCCAATGCACTATATATATATACACATGGTATTGAGGGAAAATAGCAACAAGTTGAAACATGTTTTTTTTTAACCTAGGTAGCTTTCTCTAGTCTATAACTGTGTTACAACGTAGTTAATATATAAAACCTGATTACTAATCACATTGGGGGGGATACCTCAACCTCAGCCCATTTCTCATCAAATTACATTACAAACATATATTTTTTCTTTTTTAAATTTGCATTGTAAAACTATTATTTCTTCTTTTGCTAGACATGACATAATTTTAATACAATTCATTCAGTAATTTTCTGTCTTACTAAAAAATTACTTTACAAAACTTCATTATGGTCTGTAAATCATTATAGACATTTCATTTAGCTTGTAATCAAATCTTTCTTCTTTACATATATATATAATACTATGATTTTTTACATAGCATACAAACAAAATGTTTTCATTCTTTTAACAAAAATCCATTTAATAACCTGTATTATGAAGGCAATTTTATAATGTTCAAAAAATCAACAAAAACAAAATCAATCTGACATGTATTATAAAAGATATCTGTATAACAAGGTGAAGAAGATATAAGGTGACTAGCTTATGTAACATTCAACATTATAAGGTGATTTGTACTTATAGGACAATATTACAGAGCAAAGCTTTTGTTCATATCATTAAGATACAATTTTTGTAGGATTTGTAATTTCTTGGGATTTTTTTTTTTAATATTTCAAAATATTAGTATTTTCTTCTTTTTTATATTTTCAGAAATCAAAGGGGTTTTCTAACACTTTCAAATTATGATAATCCAAAAATATTATCTAAAGTGTGGAAATCAACTCTTGCCAAAACCAGAGGTTCCCATGAGTTTGTATCATTCACTAAGTAGAGAAGATTTTATTACTTTTTTCCATCATTGCCAATGTCCAATTTTTATCTGAAAATTTGGATTAACATGACTGATTATTCAGAATTATTGATGCTACATACCAAGGCAAATTCTGCTATAGTTACGCTAAGGGATCGTCGCAAAATGTGACAGTTTTTTTCAAATGAAGTTAGTTTCATTTGGCTCAGACCACCCACCCACCCCCTCCAAATGAAAGTGTGAAAAACAGAATACCGATGTATTATAAACCAAACTCCACCTAAAAATATAGGGTTTAGAACCATGTATTCTCCATATGCATGTCATGATAAAGGGTCTATCTATGAATCTTTATCCTTTCAAAATCACAGACACTTGATTTCATCTAAGTGTACTTATAATTCAACAAGCATACTGTACCAATAAAATGATATTTATAGATTAATATGAACATCTCTGTAATGTGCATTCCTATAATAAATGCAAAGATCTGGACCACTTATTTATTATTTGTGGAGCAGTGTATGCATCTTGTATCAAGATATCCATTTAAAGCCCTTTCTATACATGTGAACCATAATGAATGTGTATTTTTGAGGACATCTTCTTTTTGTGTGTCCTGCTACCAAATAGTGTTGTCTGCACAAGACGTTTTTTACAGGGCGCTGCCCAATCTCTACCCAGAGTTGTCTGTCCTTACACTCTATCCAATCTCTGTCAACGCCTAAAAACCGAGAATCTTGTCAAAATCCGTGTATTAAAGAGTAATTTGATATAAACCAGTTATAATGACCCCATATATTGTAAAATATGTAAAGAATACCATATAACTAATATTTGAGAAGCTTCTTTGTTTCTTTTCAAACGAAGATAAGGAATTATTTTTTATACGGTGATCAGTCATACAGCGCTGTTCTGGTTCCTTGTTGTAACAGCTTCTATAGTTGCTGAACACACTGGTAATATTTTATAGAAAGGAAACCAGTTTAGTACAAAGGTAGACTCCTTTTTAGGCGTTGACAGAGATTGGAGAGAGTGTAGGACAGACAACTCTGGGTAGAGATCAATCGTAACTACTCGGCCATTCTCGCTACCCTGCAAATAACCTCGTATGCATTAGGCGTATAAATCGCACTACTTTTCACATGTCAGTTACATGAAAGTTTGATAAAGTTATATTTTAAACAATTTTCTAATTTCAATTAAAGTTTTAATTAGTTTTGCATGATTAGATTTTACTTAGTATGTCTTCCATATTGGATTTTCGTGGACTATATTTTTGTGTGGCTTAACTTAACTTAACTTCCGGCAAACAATTTAAGAAGAATTTCTACTATGTACGTACAAGGTTATTTGCAGGGTAGCGAGAATGGCCGAGTAGTTACGATTGGGTAGAGATTGGGCGCTGCCATGTTTAATACTTAATCAATACAATAACAGAATACCAAAAGCAATCAATACAATCACAAACTACCGAAAGCCTATTTCTGCAACACACACAAGAACAAAAACCCGCCATAAGCATCGTGGTATCTGTTGTTTACTCTCTTTGGTCAAAACTTGTTTAATACATTATAGTATTATTTTAAATTTGACAACAGTATTTTTAAAACATTCCAAGAATCGAAAACATTATTTTTTTTAATTTGCAAAAGAAGACCGTTGCTTTTCGTTGCGTATGATATTTAGTTGTGCCGCAAACAGGAAACCAGAGCTGTGTACATCTACACCCATTACTTATTCAGTACTAAAGAAACAGTACAACATAGAGACTCGAAAGAAATTAAAACGATGTTCTATTCAAATTTATGCCGTTTTTTAAGTGCATTTTTAAAGATTTATTGATAAATCTCAATGTGCGATTTTGGTTTTTTTCCAAACGTGACAGCTGAAAACCACCCACCTACCAAACGAAACTAACTTCGTTTGAAAAAAACTGTCATATTTTGCGACGATCCCTAAAATTGAATATGATATTTAGAATTCCCTTGACGCATTCCTGTCTGGAATGTTCAAAATATTTGTTGAAGCTCTTAGCTTTTCAAAGATATCAGATGACGAAATAGGGACAAATGCTCAAAATTTAGAAATATTATTGTAAGTCAAATATTGATTTTATTATATAACCACAACAAAATTGCTGTCATATCATGTTATATATTTGTCATTATTATACCTCACTAACTTCTCATTGGTTTAAATTAAATCACATGACCTGAAACAATTTTAATGTTTTGTGAAAATTAACCCAAACGGGAAACAACTAGTTGTTTACCGGGTAACAACCCTATTGTTTCCCGGTAAACAACCCATTGCATGCATTTAACATTTGTTAAAAAATTGTCAAAAGTTATTAAACACACATTTTGCTTAAATACATGTATTTATTTAACTGCCCAATCCTTGGTCTGTTGTTCGGTATAATAAAACAGTTATTGCCTTCAATGGATTGTAAACATCAGAATTGTTAACCCTCAAGGGGTTGTTTCCCTCGGGCTAAAGCCCTCGGGAAAACAACCCCCTTCAGGTTAACAATTCTGGATGTTTACATCCATTGAAGGCAATAATTGTTTATTGTACATCTGTAGACATAATTATTTCAGTCAAATAACTTTTGTTAGTTGACCGACCTACCTGAAATTAAAACACCTGGATCCATGGCACAGAATAAGTGACTAAGGAAGTCTGGAAACAGGTAGAACTTCCTGTTTGGAAACAGGTAGAACTTCCAAATCACTTATTAAAGGTGTCAAAAAGAGAGTTTTTAGTTATTTGTATATGGAGTGTTTATTGTTTCAGTGTTTGACGAGTTTTTCTTTTTTTAATAAATTCCTTAATAAAATCACTTTCAGAATAATGTAATAGCATTATGTAATTATAACCGTTTTTGACATTAGAGGGGAGGATTTATAATACTGATTTAAAAAAAAATGTTCATCCAATTTAAATGTTTTATTGCAAAATGTCCATCTTTATTGGTTATATATGATGAAACATTACATTTTTGTTAGCTATTTTATTTCGAAAAGGTGTCTTAAGGGACCCAAATTATGAAATTTCACATATTTGGAAGTTATACAGAATTTACATTTTGCATTAAATTTTGATGCAGTTTTTCTCCTTAGAAATGATTGTGATGCAGTTGCATGTCGACAGATTCCAATTATCTCTTAGCAAGATAAACTCAACCGAAAAGAGGGAAAATGCCAAATTTAAAAACTTGAACTTTCTAATTTTAATGCATTTTTTGGGATAAACATCTTTAGGAGTACTTTATAAGTCAATAAAGACTCTAGAGGCTCAGTGGGTTGAGCCTGTGTCGCTCACCTTTCATTCTGCTTTGAGGAAACTTAATACAGAACTTTCCAGGTTCTTCCTACCAAATTTCGGATCATTTGGCTACTCAGTTTCAAAGGAGAAGATTATTTAAAAAATCGACCAACCAGAAACAAGAATTACATATGGTGGCAATGTTTGTTAATTGATTGGGACAAAATTAGCAATCTTTATCGGGGACCTTCCAATGATGCTTCCTACCAAGTTTCGGCTCATTTGGCCAAGCGGTTTCAGAGGAAAATATTTTTTAGAAATCAACCAATCAAAAACAAGAATGGCCTGTGGTGGCCATGTTTGTTATTGGATCGGGACAAAATGACCAATCTTTATAGAGGACCTTCCATAGATACTTCCTACCAAATTTCAGTTCATTTGGGAAAGTGGTTTCAGAGGAGAAGATTTTTTAGAAATCAACCAATCAAAAACAAGAATGGCCTGTGGTGGCCATGTTTGTTATTGGATCGGAACTAAATGAGCAATCTTTATAGAGGACCTTCCAAGGATTCTTCCTACCAAGTTTTGATTCATTTGGCCAGGCGGTTTCAGAGGAGAAGATTTTTTAGAAATCAACCAATCAGAAACAAGAATGGCCTGTGGTGACCATGTTTGTTAACGGATCAGAACTAAATGAGCATCTTTATAGAGAACCTTCCAAGGATGCTTCCTACCAAGTTTTGATTCATTTGGCCAGGCGTTTAAGAAGAGAAGATTTTTTAGAAATCAACCAAACAGAAACAAGAATGGCCTGTGGCGGCAATGCTTGTTAACGGATCGGGACGAAATGAGCAATCTTTATAGAGGACCTTCCATAGAATTATTAGATGCTACCTACCAAATTTCAGTTCATTTGGGAAAGTGGTTTCAGAGGAGAAGATTTTTTAGAAATCAACCAATCAAAAACAATAATGGCCTCTGGCGGCCATGTTTGTTAACGGATCGGAACTAAATGAGCAATCTTTATAGAGGACCTTCCAAGGATGCTTCCTACCAAGTTTTGATTCATTTGGCCAGGCGGTTTCAGAGGAGAAGATATTTCTGAAATCAACCAATCAGAAACAAGAACGGCCTGTGGTGGCCATGTTTGTTAACGGATCGGGACGAAATGAGCAATCTTTATAGAGGACCTTCCATAGATGCTTCCTACCAAGTTTTGATTCATTTGGCCAGGCAGTTTCAGAGGAGAAGATATTTTAGAAATCAACCAATCAGAAACAAGAATGGCCTGTGGTGGCCATGTTTGTTAGCGGATCGGGACGAAATGAGCAATCTTTATAGAGGACCTTCCATAGATGCTTCCTACCAAGTTTCGGTTCATTTGGCCAAGCGGTTTCAGAGGAGAAGATTTTTAAAAATCGGCTAATCAGAAACAAGAATTGCCTGTGGCGGCCATGTTTGTTAATGGATCGGGACAAAATGAGCAATCTTTATAAAGGACCTTCCATAGATGCTTCCTACCAAGTTTCAGTTCATTTGGCTGAGGGGTTTCAGAGGAGAAGTTTAAAATGTGAAAAGTTAACAGACAACGGACGCCAAGTGATGGCAAAAGCTCACATTGCCTTTGGCAAGGTGAGCTAAAAATGAGCTATTTTTATGCACATACTTTCTGAAATTTGGAATATTTGGAAGGTACATATACAATTTTTATTTCTCATCTAATTTTGATGCATTTTTTTTCTCTCTCTTTGAATTGATTGTAACAAAGACTTTCAGGTAGCATTTCTGTGGATCAAAAATAATAACTTGTGACAATTTAAAAATATTCTCAACTTTTGACTGCAAGTATGTAATGAACTTCTATTTTTCATATCAAACACGGTAACTATAATTAGCATTTGTTATCCATGAATAACATTAAAACTTAGTCCTTTATCATTTAGACCTATATAATCTATATTTCCATAGAGTATACAAACTCTATTGTTACAACTCAATTATCATATATTTATGAGTTTACTTGTACTCTTAGATTTTCAATATACTTGTCATAAACTCTGCCTGAATTCATAATTTCATTATATATAAGCAATCAATTTTTACTTATATGTACTACAAAACAGCATTCATTTGAAATAAAATCACTAGTTCTAAACAAGAAAGCTACATCAGTTTTTATTACATGTAAAAATAAAAAAATGATGTGTTTATACTATTATTCAATTTCCAAAAGATATAATTAAAATCCTAGTATTTTTTGTGTTGCACTTTTATTAATTCCAAAATTGTGTGGATTAACTCTGAAAAATGGCAACACCATAAATATTTTCTCTATTTCAAACATTAAAGTTTCTTTTCATTTATTTTCAATCAAACTGGGTGTGTTTACTTTCAATGCTGTAGATTCTTCTTCTCATAAAACATCATGATATATATACTACTGTATTAATAATAACCAGAGGCTTACAGGGGCTTGTAATTTCTTCTCTGGGAATATAAAAAAAAAACATTTTGTACCAATGACTGCCTGATGGTGTATTGAGTACTGGAAATGATTAATAGAAATGTCTTTATCGGGTGAGTGATACAGACTCACGTGAGCCTCTAGTTTTTCTTTTTTTTTATTCTTGTAAGCTAAACCTTCAATTGATTCAACAGTTTCATTTTTTGAGAGAAATCTGTGCACACACACCCCTCTTTCCAAGAAGCAGCACAAGTCATTTAATTCAGATGTAACTGACAAAACAGAACTCAAATTTTACTTGATAGATCAAAGCCCTATTTTGAAAAATTTAGTTTGATTATAACACTAGGCTATAAATAGGAAATAAAACTGAACAAAAAATCTCATAAAACAGAAAAATGAATGGAAGTTGTTCGGTTAAAAGAGTTTTTATCACCCTGATCTAGGTTCAAATTTGTCTTATGTAACAAAAGAAATACGAGACCCAATATATCAAAATAAAACCTTTCTTAAACAAGTTTTTTTTTACTGAATCTACTATTGCTTTTTTTCAAGCTCTTTGGTGGTCTTATAATAAATCTATCAAACACCTGGACGATATTTTCAGTATCTAAGTTTACTTTCTGTTGTATTGAAAACGTGACATCACCTGGTCATATAGACCCGATCATTTAATGTCATTACACTATGACATAACTAATGGCAGGGGATCAAAATTCTTCATCGGCAGGTCGTACTTACTTTTATAGTTTAGATACAGGTAAAGGAATTAATATTACAGAAATGTAATTACTTTGTATATAAATTATGAGTATTTATTAGGTAAACGTCGATTGAAGTTTGCAGAGGTGTTAAATTTATGCATGATCTGCCCTACGTAATTATATACTGACAACTAATGACTTAATCAAACAGCAGAAATAAAAATGCAAAAATCCCAAAATAGACAATATTATTGCTTTATTAAGTTCTTGGCCAGAAAATAAATACAATCTAAGTCAGGTATAAATTAAGTGTTTCTAATTCTGAGCACAGGTGAATACATTGACTTAAGTTTGTAACCGCCAAAACTAGTAAAAGCTTGTCTAGCAGACGACAATGGAAAAAAAGAGGCAAAAGTCAAGGTTTGGCGTGAAGCCAACTAGAAAAAAAAATCAACAATGGGTATCAATTGACCTTATCATTGTTAAACAACCCGTGATAGATCTCTATAGATTGACAAGGATTATTATAAAAATCATCGGCAAAACAATTCAAAGATGAAAAAAACAATCCCCTTGACGAGAGAATCCCTCGGCTAACAAAGAAAATACCTTTTAACGAAAAAGTAAATTATTGTTATCTAATTGGTATATCTTACACTCTCTTTAAACACAAGGTTTACATATTTAGACAATACCAGTTAAACTAAATATTTACATTGTGGAAGATTTAGAGAGAGATAAAGAGATAATACAGCTAGTGTTTAACTGTCTATAAGAACATTCAATCAGCTAATTATCTGGCACTTGATCAAATCTTTGGCAAATTGATTGTTTTCCAATTGTTGGAGGTCCATGACAAATCCGTAAAATAAAGACCTGTGTTTTTTTATAAATCAACAAATACAAGTGGACAAAATACATGTCATAATTCAACTGTCAGACGCCAAAATAAATAAAGGCAATAAAGGCATGTCAATCATATATTATAATGAGCTTCTTGATTTTCCTTTGTGATTTGAAAAAAATGTGCCATTATCTCAATATAAAATTGATCAAGGACTCTGTATCCCAGGATAAGTTGATCTTGAAAGCTCTTTAAATAAAATATATTAAAATTTAGGAAAACATTCTGCCATGTTATGAAGATCTCCTTTTTCATTTGAAGTGTCACGAAATGAGGCCTTAATTATACTTCGTTCCTGATCAAAATATTTTTCAAAGTTTATGAAACACTTGCATTCTAAAATACATCCATTTGAGCTTTAAAAAGACAAACAGTACACAACAGGATAAAATACATTTTATGAAATATTTATTTTTGAATGTTTGAGACAAAATTAATTCTTTATTTTCAAGAGCCCTCAATGTAAATCACCTTGAATCATAGGTCAACATTTTTCAAACAAGATGAGATCAATGGGTCTGTTAATTTCTCAACAAATAAATGATCAAATATATTATATTAGATATTTAACACTTAGGCATACATAATATGACCCCTTTATACTTAGGTCATTTATTAACTGAATGTTAAAATTATGTACACTTAAGGGCAGAGGGGTCAACTTATTAATACCAACCACCAAAGACAAATTTGTATAGTATTCTTGATACAATTTTGATCAATCTGTCCTTATACTCAGAGCCTCTTTAAATAATTCTACTATCGTATTCAGGTAGATATAACAAGTTTTAAATATTTTTGTGAGAATTATTATAATGTCTTGAGATTGCAATAAAGTATACAACAGATACCATAGCTATCTTGAGCTACACCTAGAAATTGACAGTGAGGGCTGAATAAGAACGAAACTATGGTATAAGAAATGACTTCAATTTTCCAATCATGAACTTTCCATTTATATGTAGCAACATTCCAACAGAACATGCATATGGATACAGTTGATACAGTATTCCCATTATAATTTTTTATTATTGGTAACTTCTAAACTTTTAGCAAACTGACAAACCTCGTCAAGATGTTGTTGTAAATTTTGTTTGAGACGTTCATCTAATTTGTCAGAAACAGTTTTAGATTTTGCTGGTGTACCAATCTCTTCGTCAGCATCGTCACCCAGGAAAATTCTTTCATCAAAATCTCCAACACTGAGAACAAATTCCTCATATTCATTATTTATGGCTTTACTGAAAAAAACAAAACAAAGAAAAATGTTTTAATTTCTAAGTTTTAATAAGATTTTCTTTGCATGGATTTCTGGGCTGCATTCTGGAAATGAACATGTGTGAAATGTGGAGAATCTGAAGTGGAAAGTATGGCAACACTTTTCAAATGTGTACAAAAATAGACCCACATGTACAATTTCCTAGAATTTGCCTAAAAGATATTAAACAAAAAATTTGCATTAATTTCATTTCCATTAAAGAATGCTGACAATTTTTTTCTTTTTTTTTATTAAATATAACGACATAACAGCTTTAATCTTTTTTCCTAGAATTCAATTTTTTTCCATACTAGACAAATTCTGAATACATAAACCAAGTATAAGCTATTTTCGTACACGTTTGAGCACATGATAATGTTAATAAAGGGAGATAACTGTTAGTGCAGAAACATCATGCCTTAACTAACCTGACAAGTTTCTTGGCTAGCTTGTGATGTTCCTTGTTGATGGTAATACTGAAATGCAGGTGAAAAACTCAGGTGTTATAATGATGATTACACACAACATCAACAATGCAGGCAAGTATGAAATAGATGCATTACACAATGATAATGACACAATAAATGGAGGTAAATATACATGTACATGTAATGATGACGATGATGATGACAGCACAATACTTACATAGGTGAACCACTAAGAAGAATTGAAGCTTTGTGATGTTTCTGAGCAACGATGTGTAATGTGTCTCTTCCAACTATTACTGGTATATTGAGAATGAAAACTTATGCAGGGCTCAGCTATCTGACAAGGACTGCCCCCTGCACCAGAGGAGATCAAAATGTGAAATGATAATGATAACAGACAACAGGTGACAGACGAAGAGTGACAACAATAGCTCACATATGACTTGGTTATTCATGCACTATTATTTTGGTTCAAGAAAGTTTGTAGCTTCTGAGAAAAGGCTTTTTACTCATATTCTGACAGTTAAGGGGGTACCATACACTACAGGGAGATAACTCTTTAAAATCAATTGAACGTTTTGATCATATGATGTTTGTATGCAGATTTCAAGCATCTCGGTGATCAAAACCACCGAGAGAAAAGCTGCTATGTGGCTAATGAATTTATAGCTCCAAGTCTGTTGGTTGGAATTTGTTAAAATTTTGATATTTATTACAGTGGATATATTCAAACACCACTGCCAAAAAATTAAGAAAATTAAACGAACAGATCAAATTTTACCTGAAGTGTATGGTACCACCTTAAACAATGTCCTGTGGTCTTGACAAACTTGGATTTCTGAACCACACTAATGTTGTCACATAGATATATTAAAGATTGTCAGTTGTTGTAATTCATACATAGATCTATTACAGGACAAAACTTCCTCAATGATTAGATTTTTTTATGAAACTAATCTGCTTCAGAACTTCTTAAAAGCCTACATGGTACAATATACCTTATAAATTGTGGTGAGATGAGTGTTTTTAAAAGACTTTTGCAACTGAATATTCCAGTACAGTATCTTATCATGCCACCCCATTTGTGACTGAATATTCCAGTACAGTATCTTATCATGCCACTCCATTTGTGACTGAATATTCCAGTACAATATCTTATCATGCCACCCCATTTGTGACTGAATATTCCAGTACAGTATCTTATCATGCCACTCCATTTGTGACTGAATATTCCAGTACAGTATCTTATCATGCCACTCCATTTGTGACTGAATATTCCAGTACAGTATCTTATCATGCCACTCCATTTGTGACTGAATATTCCAGTACAGTATCTTATCATGCCACTCCATTTGCAATGAAAGAGTGTCTTTATAAAAGGTGCATCTGATAAGAGGTAACCATTGGTTACCGGGGCCTTATAAAGGGAGACTACTGTAATTGTTTATTTTACACTTCAAATCTACAAAGACAAAGATTGACTGCTCTATATAGAAAGCAATATTCACATGACACATTATTCATGCACACTTAAGATGAAAAACGCTAATTGAAAATTTTGTAGACATGGTGCCTCCTAGTATATGATCTGAATTAAAATCTAAATTTTGACCAATTGCACATCTTTACAGCAAAAAGTCCTTACTTGAAAACTGGAGGAGTGGTATGTTTACAGGTGTTACACTATGTATAAAGAACAGATTGATGGATAGTCGCATACCTGCCAACCTCTGAAACCTTCAATGAGGGAGATCTCCCCCTCAGCTATGACAGCTGAGGGGAAGATTTTGCGCGAACGACATTTTCAACCTAAATATATGACCTGTACACTATATACATCTACAAAACCCCAATAAGAGTTAATAAATATACTTTATTTCTTCAATTCATTGATATAATCTATACAAGCTGTTTTTGCCTTTTTCAATACCTCCGAGTCAGTACAATACTCATAACGTTCCATATTTTGATTTTGTTTGGCACAAATAAGTGAGCATATACATGTAGTGTCATTTGCCAATTCTGACCTATGTTCAGTTTGAATTTTTTTTAGCATCGAGAAAATACGTTCACTATCTGCATTACTATTTGGCAAAACAACACATGCCAGGGCTAACTTAGACAAATTGGGATATCTAGGTTACTTTGAAAATAACTCCTTTATATCACACATTACCCCCCAAAAAGTTCCAACATCCGAAAAGTTGACTGAACATAATGTGCAAAATGAAGATTCAATGCCGAGCGAACTTGGTCGTAAAAATTGAAAATCCTTCATCCAATCTGCTTGAAATTTACAGTTATAATTTACAGTTATAATTTACAGTTATAATTTACAGTTATAATTCTTCTTTTTTACAAGTACAAGTAATCCTACACTGCCACTTGGTCCAGACAAGTAATCCTACACTGCCACTTGGTCCAGACAAGTAATCCTACACTGCCACTTGGTCCAGACAAGTAATCCTACACTGCCACTTGGTCCAGACAAGTAATCCTACACTGCCACTTGGTCCAGACAAGTAATCCTACACTGCCACTTGGTCCAGACAAGTAATCCTACACTGCCACTTGGTCCAGACAAGTAATCCTACACTGCCACTTGGTCCAGACAAGTAATCCTACACTGCCACTTGGTCCAGACAAGTAATCCTACACTGCCACTTGGTCCAGACAAGTAATCCTACACTGCCACTTGGTCCAGACAAGTAATCCTACACTGCCACTTGGTCCAGACAAGTAATCCTACACTGCCACTTGGTCCAGACAAGTAATCCTACACTGCCACTTGGTCCAGACAAGTAATCCTACACTGCCACTTGGTCCAGACAAGTAATCCTACACTGCCACTTGGTCCAGACAAGTAATCCTACACTGCCACTTGGTCCAGACAAGTAATCCTACACTGCCACTTGGTCCAGACAAGTAATCCTACACTGCCACTTGGTCCAGACAAGTAATCCTACACTGCCACTTGGTCCAGACAAGTAATCCTACACTGCCACTTGGTCCAGACAAGTAATCCTACACTGCCACTTGGTCCAGACAAGTAATCCTACACTGCCACTTGGTCCAGACAAGTAATCCTACACTGCCACTTGGTCCAGACAAGTAATCCTACACTGCCACTTGGTCCAGACAAGTAATCCTACACTGCCACTTGGTCCAGACAAGTAATCCTACACTGCCACTTGGTCCAGACAAGTAATCCTACACTGCCACTTGGTCCAGACAAGTAATCCTACACTGCCACTTGGTCCAGACAAGTAATCCTACACTGCCACTTGGTCCAGACAAGTAATCCTACACTGCCACTTGGTCCAGACAAGTAATCCTACACTGCCACTTGGTCCAGACAAGTAATCCTACACTGCCACTTGGTCCAGACAAGTAATCCTACACTGCCACTTGGTCCAGACAAGTAATCCTACACTGCCACTTGGTCCAGACAAGTAATCCTACACTGCCACTTGGTCCAGACAAGTAATCCTACACTGCCACTTGGTCCAGACAAGTAATCCTACACTGCCACTTGGTCCAGACAAGTAATCCTACACTGCCACTTGGTCCAGACAAGTAATCCTACACTGCCACTTGGTCCAGACAAGTAATCCTACACTGCCACTTGGTCCAGACAAGTAATCCTACACTGCCACTTGGTCCAGACAAGTAATCCTACACTGCCACTTGGTCCAGACAAGTAATCCTACACTGCCACTTGGTCCAGACAAGTAATCCTACACTGCCACTTGGTCCAGACAAGTAATCCTACACTGCCACTTGGTCCAGACAAGTAATCCTACACTGCCACTTGGTCCAGACAAGTAATCCTACACTGCCACTTGGTCCAGACAAGTAATCCTACACTGCCACTTGGTCCAGACAAAGACCTCTTTCTTGTTGGAGTTGACATGGCAGAAATGATTTTTGATTACTTATAAATCGAACATGAAAACTACTCGCCAAAGTATTCAAATGATCGCCCATTGTTTGTTTACTTCTATTGACGAAATACAAATAAGGGTTATTGCGGGTTAAAATATCGAAATGCGGAAGATTGTATACTTCCGCGCGGAAGATTTCTGGAATTTCGTTGTTTGTGCGGGAGACTCCCGCACAAAACGGGAGGGTTGGCAGGTATGGATAGGAGTAAAATAATATACCACACACTATTGGAACAAGGACATCAAAAATTACCATGAGTTGATAAAAGCGCAGATATCTAAATTAGTGTGCACAACACGACGTTTCTGGAATAATTTTCATTAGATACACTCCGTCAAAAGATTGGAAAACCAAATAATTTAAAAATCTTTGGGAGAAAGTACACCACACGACCAAAAACAGGATAGCCAAAAATCGGCTAAGGTCACCTGGAAATAATAATAATTAATTTTCATGCCACATTACTAATTTCATTTTAAATTCCCAGGGTAGTAGTTTATGTATAAAAGAATTTGTATAATAAAAATATCTTTCTTTTAAGAAAGTTTCTCAGTGAAATACTAATAAACAAGATGACGATAGCACTTCTCCATACTTAAAGTAATATGAAAGGCAAATATCATGGAATTTTTGGATCAAATATTTTCTCTTAATATGTCACTTAATTTTAACTAAAATCAACTGCATAACATTAAAAATCCACTCAAAAACAGATTTTAAGAGCAAATCGCAAAATATTTGACAGCAGATAATTCTGTGTTCCAGTACAGTAATGTAAATGATATGTGCGTGACACAAGATTTGACTCTTTCAGGGAGATTATCGCTCATGCGCAATGTTCAGTTGATGAACAAAAATTATATATATTCCATGTGTACCACATAAGAACAATTGCAAAAAGAAAATTGGTTCAGATGACATGAAACAGACAGATTCCTCAATAATCATTGTCAGGAATGTGTGCGTGTTTACCTCAGCATCCATGATTGTTTATCTTTTCTACACGAGGTCATGATCGGCAATCATCGGACCAAAATTTTTCTTCACGAGGTTATGATCGGCAATCATCGGAACAAAGCAACCAAAAGTTAATCAGTCTCCACAATAATGGGGAGGACTATAAACATGCACACGGATTTGCAGATTTCTAGTTGTTGGGAACATATTTCGACTTGAAACATGCATGAATAGCTTAGTAAAGGTACCGCCGTATTCCAAATTGAATTTTGAGGGAAAAATTTTCTTCACCCAAAACTGGTGTAATATTACTTTAATAGTAGGGAATATATTTTATTTCATTTTTTTAATTGTATTATTTACTTACTATTATCAGTCTATGGAGAAAATATTGCTAGTCTATAGAACAGTAAATATGGCACCTAAAACAGACCCACTTTTATCAAATACAAACTTGACAATTTAGTTGTTCATATCCCTTTTTCCCCTGAAGTGAAACTTTGATTCTAATTGGCACATAAATCTGCTTATGCCATTTAATATATTAAATTGAGAATTCCTTACACATATGGTAATATTCTTAGTAAGGAAACGTCATTAGCTCAAGGCTAAAAAAAATGCCTGAAAGCAAGATTTTATATTACTGAACATAACATTATCTTTAACAAACAGGACAAGAAAACCATTTGTATTCCCTTTCATGTGGTTCTGGCTTGTATAATTTAAAAGGAAGACCAAATTATTACATATTTTTTTCACAGGAACTTGATCCAATTTTCATTTTCAGATGTAAATGGATGGATTAAGGTAAAAATCCAATCAATTACAAAGATGACCTTGAATAAATCGTGTATGCAAATGAAGTATGATTGAATGAAATAAACAAAATTACAAACAACGTAAGTTTAAAAGTGGTAGAAATTACAATGATACTGTATCCATGTTATACTAAATTGAAAGATAATACAGAACTACCCAGTTTAATATATATGTTAATTTAAGGACCTAGGACTGACGATTTATTTGGACCTATATATAGTTTACATTAACAACGACAACAAACTTTAACATACATTTTTTGTTATTCTATCTTTTCACGATTTTCATTCTCTTTTCCGTGATACCAATCACAATGTATCCCGGTGCTGTATTACGTAAAATATCAATATATCATGAGAATTCTTTTTTGTCCCTCATTTAATATAAAACGTCAAACGTCAATAACTTTATATCAAAAGACCACCAAAAGATTCTTAGCACAATGAAAAAGAAAGAAAGATGTCAGTTCACTTGCACCGTCAACCATTTTTTTTTTAACAAATTTTTGTTGCTGGGAGTAGGTTTTAACCTTCGTTGAAAACATTTGACTTCTTGTGAAATGTCCATAAACTGATAAAAGTTACGGGTGCAGTACATTATATTAACATTTCCTGCAGTTTATTGTTCCCATAAATACCAAATAAATATACATCTTGACCAAAAGCTTCTTTAAGCAGAGGTTACACAAATACAAACATGGATGTTTATAAAAACATGAGTTACATGTTTACATCCAAGAAACGTTATTTATAAAACCAACTCTTGTGTATCTCATTAAGGGCAATATTTTTACACTGCAATAATCTTGACTATCAATTTTTTTATTGCTCAATTTTGTCCTGGTCTTTTTCAACATTTTTTAATTCTATTAAACTAAATTAGGTATAAGTTTGTTGTTGTTTTCCAATCTTCCCCAAATCTTCTTCTATGTATAACAAGTGTTCTATTTATAACATGCATATGGCTGCAGTCGTATGGTAAAGGATTTCTATACACTTCTTCTCGAATCAGTGTCTTTCAACGTTAAAGTAGCGAGTTTGATTCCTTCACAACCATTTTGCTTACTTGAGACAGTTGAGCTTAATTGTATCATAGTCGGTTTTTTTTAACATAATCTTTTTTTTTTTAAATAAATATTACAAATTTGGTTAAGATTTAAGCATAAATCAGCGTACGCACAACTAAATCGTAGACAGACACTGATCCGACATAATCACACCATTTTAAAATACAAGATCACCAATATTTGTAGTGTTTAAGGTATAAGCATCCCTCTTTAATTAGTCAATCAAAATCATAATATTGCCAAGAGATTTCATTTTCCAACAAACAAATAGATTTCAACATATCTCAGTTTACAATCTATATTCAAATAGTAACATTGATTTTTTTTTATCAAACTTTCCTTTACAAACTGAGGAGGACTTGTACAAATCCATTTTATACTCCCTTTGGCATTTACGAATATTTATTTTATGATTGATGATTATTTCTAATATTTCCTAACTATGACAAACTAAAGCCAGACATATCCTACTCAATGTTAAATAACATGCTTTTCAAATTAATTGATCAGTCTTTCAAGATTATTATGATTAGCGGGAAATAAGACTTTTAACAATAAAATCAGCTGATTAAGCAAAATAAATCGTCTCAAAAGAAAACATTGTTAAAAACATTTTTCTTTCGTCAACCTTTCTCACGGAATTTTATTGACTCTAGAGTAGCCTATTGTCAATAAGATATTAAACTCTGAGAACAAAAGGTTAAATTGAAACTTTATTAAAATATCTAATTTCATCATTCACAGCAATAAATGTAGAAAGCTTGTAAGATTTTCAAAGATTTACAACTGATTTTACGATCGTAAATGTAAAACATATCGTCAATAATAAAATCACTTTCCATTAAGATTATAAACGCATTGTATCATTGTTACAACAATACATATAACTAAAAATAACAAGTTTTAACCAGATCCTTAAGAAGGCACAAACACTTTTTTTCTTTTTAAGCGGTTCAATTGATCTCCTGTAAGATTCACAAATTATTAATACTATTGAAACGTAATGTAAAAACTTGTTTAATGTATCTGTAAATTGATATTATTCTCTAATGACGTATTCATTGATTTTACATCCCAGATAATAATACCTTGCAATATCAGCACTTTTTCCGAACATTTGTTTTTCCGCTGATCTGCAATTGAAATTTTGTATGGGACGAATGCCAACCCTCCACAAGGTGGTCTTGTCTAACTTTAAATCAAAGTCAATATTTACTTAATCTGTAATAGTAATCAGTTTCTAATCAACAGATAGTATAAAAAACATCACGATAAAACATTGAACAATAAAACATTAAACTTCCAGGGATCAGAAAAACAAACATGGCATCGATAATTATTTGAACACAAAGAGAAATGTTTATTATCGTACATTAGGAAAACACATTAAAAACCTTCTAAAATTGAATTGGACTTCAATTTACTGACCATATTTCTCCTGATAAAAATTACCTCCACATGGGATGATATTTTGACGAGTGTTATCTTTACATTAGAGGGTATAAATTTGAAATATTTAATTTTTTTCTTGTAAAGTGCATTCTTAAAAGGAAGTTCTGGACAAATATTAAAACATATTGAATTCGGTCAATTATTTTTAATTGGTTAAAAAAAACAAATAAAGTATTAAATACTATTAAGTTACAATAAATTTACACGACTAAGATCAAATACAAAGCAGGGGTATAATATATTGATTGACTAGGTTGTTTCCTATTGCTACCAAGGCTGAAATTTAGATCAAAACTTTTTATGGTGATTTGCATTTCATTTGTAACACAAGCCTGTCTAATTTCATGGTTTATTATGTTTAAATAATGTCTCCCTTGTAATAAAATTTACTTTTTTTGGATAGAGATATCATCAGGAATAATTCATTCCATTGTAATTGTGTATTTGTGGCTAAAAATAAAACTTTATACAATAAATTAAACTTATACGGACATTGTTTGTATAATGCCGGGAAAACATGAACTGATATGTACTTACATTTGTATGAACGAAATAAAGGAACAAACAAAAACTTGATTCTTTTTTTATTATTATATATTGCAATTTTTTCATCATTAATGTAAATATTATATTGCAAAAAATTCAATTACCATGATCAGTATATTTTGTGCCCAATTTTGACCAAAAAAAGTTAATAAGATTTCAGAATGATAATATCATAAAACTAAAGGCTCACCTGAGCCTGTATCTCACATCTGGTTATTCAAGCAAGTTTGAAGTTTTTAAGAAAAAGCTTTTTATTTATATTCCTGACATGTGGAATCAATGATTATCCATGTTCAGTTTGGGTTTAATAGGTTAACATTTTTACATGCTAAAATTATGTCCTGTATGGGCAGCCATCTTGGATTTCCGATCGACATAGAAACAAACGTTTCGAAAAGGACTCATTCCACCCAAGTTAGCTTTCAAATGGTTTAATGGTTTCAGAGATGAATAAGTTTATAATTTTTCTACCCATGGGGTTCTATTTTAGAGCTTTGCCATATGGTGGTAGCCATCTTGGATTTCTGATCAATAAAGACAAGCTCTTTTACAGGGTAATATCAGAACATTACTACCGAGGACCACTCAAATAACATTTTTACATACAGTCGAACCTGTCTAATCAGACACACCAAGGGACCAGGGAAATGTGTCCGAATATTACGAATTTAGTTTGTTACACATATTTTCATTGGTTCTTCAACCCTGAATGTCAGCATATATTCGGAAAACAGATGGGGTATATATTTCAGTCCCCAAAAACAATTAAAACATGGACGACAAAACATTACACTTCACTGAATCAATGGTATAATACGGAATATAAATGTATTTTTACCAAATTAAATGCTGTTTTTATACTCAAAACGGCTGCATGAACAAAAAAATATTACAACGGTTAATTCCGTCACAAATACCTGATCGATTCAGCAAACTCCTATGTTCCACGGCTGTACCATAACAAATAAACAAAACTTGGGAGCCTTGAAAACTTTCGACGTCATGGGGCCACACCAAGGTTTTATTTATATGTTGTTAACATTTAAATTATTGAAACTGTTTCGCAAACCCGTTGTTTTGTTATGTGATATATCAATGTTATATTTATAAAGCTTATAAAATTTACTACATATGAAACTGTATTGATTTAGAAATTTAGTACAGTATTTTCCTTCATGAGACACCCTATACATGATATATGATGTGACACATATTTTGACGTCATTGAAGAATGACGTCAAAGGTACGAAAACGAACATCTAGAGATACGAAAAATGAAAATAAAAGAGGCAAATTTATTCAATACAGTTGGATGTTATATTTAAAAAAAGATGGTTAAATCCGTAATATATCTGTTATTCAGCTATCAGACAGGGTATATAATATGACATTCCCGGCTTATGATATATATTCCCTTCGGCTGCGCCTCAGGGAATATAGATCCTAAGCCGGGAATGTCACATTATATACCCTGTCTGATAGCTGAATAACATATATTGTACAGGATGTTGGAACCTGTGTAATCCGACACACCAAGGAACCAGGGAAATGTGTCTGATTGTACAGGATGTTGGAACCTGTCTAATCCGACACACCAAGGAACCAGGGAAATGTGTCCGATTGTACAGGATGTTGGAACCTGTCTAATGCGACACACCAAGGGACCAGGGAAATGTGTCCCCTTGTACAGGATGTTGGAACCTGTCTAATCCGACACACCAACGAACCAGGGAAATGTGTCCGATTGTACAGGATGTTAGAACCTGTCTGATACGACACACCAAGGAACCAGGGAAATGTGTCTGATTGTACAGGATGTTGGAACCTGTCTAATCCGACACACCAAGGGACCAGGGAAATGTGTCCCCTTGTACAGGATGTTGGAACCTGTCTAATCCGACACACCAAGGGACCAGGGAAATGTGTCCCCTTGTACAGGATGTTGGAACCTGTCTAATCCGACACACCAACGAACCAGGGAAATGTGTCCGATTGTACAGGATGTTGGAACCTGTCTAATCCGACACACCAAGGGACCAGGGAAATGTGTCCCCTTGTACAGGATGTTGGAACCTGTCTAATCCGACACACCAACGAAATGTGTCCGATTGTACAGGATGTTGGAACCTGTCTAATCCGACACACCAAGGGACCAGGGAAATGTGTCCCCTTGTACAGGATGTTGGAACCTGTCTAATCTGACACACCAAGGAACCAGGGAAATGTGTCCGATTGTACAGGATGTTGGAATCTGTCTAATCCGACACACCAAGGGACCAGGGAAATGTGTCCGATTGTACAGGATGTTGGAATACTAATTTTATTTTAGTTAACAGAAATACTTTGGAACCATAAATTTAAGTCAGATGTCACAGGATATCAGGAAAAGTTGGGTGTTAGATTGCACCAGTTCCACTGTAGTTTGTTTCAATCTAGACATTGCTTTGCGAGTTATAGATTGAAATGTTAACAGCTAACAGATGCACTGTAGTTTGTTTCAATCTAGACAGTGCTTTGTGAGTTATAGATTGAAATGTTAACAGCTAACAGATGCAGACAACAGACATATAGTGAAGACAATATCTAGCATGGACAAGGTTTGTAGATTATTAGATGAGTTTTGCTTTGGATGGTGTGTTAAACCTTTTCCTGCATCGGTAGCTTGGGTTTCACACCAGTGCACAAAATGTAAACTTCACAGGAATATTCCAGCTCAGATTGCATTCAAATAGTAATGATTGTTCAATGGTTTCTGAAGACAAAATGTAAAAAGCTAACAAACAAGACACAAAATACCTACAATAGAAGGCTCTTCCTACCAAGTGAACTAATAACAATAACACGGAAGGCTCTTCCTACCAGGTGAACTAATAACAATAACACAGAAGGCTCTTCCTACCAGGTGAACTAATAACAATAACACAGAAGGCTCTTCCTACCAGGTGAGCTAATAACAATAACACAGAAGGCTCTTCCTACCAGGTGAACTAATAACAATAACACAGAAGGCTCTACCTACCAGGTGAGCTAATAACAATAGCACAGAAGGCTCTACCTACCAGGTGAACTAATAACAATAACACAGAAGGCTCTTCCTACCAGGTGAACTAATAACAATAACACAGAAGGCTCTTCCTACCAGGTGAACTAATAACAATAACACAGAAGGCTCTTCCTACCAGGTGAACTAATAACAATAACACAGAAGGCTCTTCCTACAAGGTGAGCTAATAACAATAACACAGAAGGCTCTTCCTACCAGGTGAGCTAATAACAATAGCACAGAAGGCTCTTCCTACCAGGTGAACTAATACCAATAACACAGAAGGCTCTTCCTACCAGGTGAGCTAATAACAATAGCACAGAAGGCTCTTCCTACCTGGTGAACTAACAACAATAACACAGAAGGCTCTTCCTACCAGGTGAACTAATAACAATAACACAGAAGGCTCTTCCTACCAGGTGAGCTAATAACAATAACACAGAAGGCTCTTCCTACCAGGTGAACTAATAACAATAACACAGAAGGCTCTTCCTACCAGGTGAGCTAATAACAATAACACAGAAGGCTCTACCTACCAGGTGAGCTAATAACAATAACACAGAAGGCTCTTCCTACCAGGTGAACTAATAACAACAACACGGAAGGCTCTTCCTACCAGATGAGCTAATAACAATAACACAGAAGGCTCTTCCTACCAGGTGAGCTAATAACAATAACACAGAAGGCTCTTCCTACCAGGTGAACTAACAACAATAACACAGAAGGCTCTTCCTACCAGGTGAACTAATACCAATAACACAGAAGGCTCTTCCTACCAGGTGAACTAATAACAATAACACAGAAGGCTCTTCCTACCAGGTGAACTAACAACAATAACACAGAAGGCTCTTCCTACCAGGTGAACTAATAACAATAACACAGAAGGCTCTTCCTACCAGGTGAGCTAATAACAATAACACAGAAGGCTCTACCTACCAGGTGAGCTAATAACAATAACACAGAAGGCTCTTCCTACCAGGTGAACTAATAACAATAACACAGAAGGCTCTACCTACCAGGTGAGCTAATAACAATAGCACAGAAGGCTCTTCCTACCAGGTGAACTAATAACAATAACACAGAAGGCTCTTCCTACCAGGTGAACTAATAACAATAACACAGAAGGCTCTTCCTACCAGATGAGCTAATAACAATAGCACAGAAGGCTCTTCCTACCAGGTGAACTAATAACAATAACACAGAAGGCTCTTCCTACCAGGTGAACTAATAACAATAACACAGAAGGCTCTACCTACCAGGTGAGCTAATAACAATAGCACAGAAGGCTCTTCCTACCAGGTGAACTAATAACAATAACACAGAAGGCTCTTCCTACCAGGTGAACTAATAACAATAACACAGAAGGCTCTTCCTACCAGGTGAGCTAATAACAATAACACAGAAGGCTCTTCCTACCAGGTGAGCTAATAACAATAACACAGAAGGCTCTTCCTACCTGGTGAACTAATAACAATAACACAGAAGGCTCTTCCTACCAGGTGAACTAATAACAATAACACAGAAGGCTCTACCTACCAGGTGAGCTAATAACAATAACACAGAAGGCTCTTCCTACCAGGTGAACTAATAACAATAACACAGAAGGCTCTTCCTACCAGGTGAACTAATAACAATAACACAGAAGGCTCTTCCTACCAGGTGAGCTAATAACAATAACACAGAAGGCTCTTCCTACCAGGTGAGCTAATAAGCAAATGAAATGAATAATTCATATCTAATATTTACTTAATTTTCACTGAGCAAGAAATTAACTCGTGGCTCCTAGGAGTCTGTAATCGCTTACCTGGTTTTCAATTTGACATCTAAAGTTGATAGAAAATTTGTAATAAAGCAGAAATTGACAACCAAAGAAATTTCTATTTTTAGTAACATCAGCCATTTTGAATGAAGGGCAGGGCTGTCGGACACAACATTGAAAGGGGACCACCCAACGACCATCCCAGCCAAATTTGCTTTAATTTGGTTCAGCGGTTTCAGAGGAGATTTAAATGTGATCTTTTATCAAAATAAGTCTAATTTGTATCATCGGTATAAATCGGTTGAAAGAAAAATTTCACAGAAAAACCCAGAATATATGTTAATCTACTCATTGTCATGTAGCTGCAGTTAAAATTTGAGCTCATTTTGATTTATAATAAAGCAGCAATGGACAATTGAAGAAATTTCTTTTTTTAGTAACAGCAGCCATCCTGAATGGAGGGTGGGTCTGTCAGACACAATTTTCAAAGGGACCCACCCAAGGACCATCCCTGACAGGTTTGGTTTAATTTGGTTCAGGGGTTTCAGAGGAGAAGATTTAAATGTGAAAGTTCATGACGTACGACGGACGGACGACAAGTGATGGCAAAAGCTCACATGGCCTTCAGCCACTCCACCAGGTGAGCTAATAATTTAGAAAGAAAAAAATGTAAATAAAACTAGTATTACTGTGAGCACAGCTCACTAAGATATACCCCCCACTCCCCACATCTGTCCAACCTATTTCCATAACCAAAACATTACTGACTGTTCCGACCAAAAATGAAAGGGACCCTCCTCTCTTCACCGGTAAGCTGCTGATCAAATTTCAAAACATTCTGAGAAACACTACTCAAGTTATCATACGACATAGGGTAAAAATCCTATTTTCCGTAATATCAAGTCCAATAACTCTGGAACGGCAAAAGTGAAAATCGTCAAAAATGAAAGGAATCCTCGTCTCTTCACTGGTAAGCTGGTGATAAAATTTCAAAACATTCTGAGAAACACTACTCAAGTTATCATACGACATTTGGTAAAAATCATATTTTCCATCATATCAAGTTCAATAACTCTGGAACGGCAAAAGTGAAAATCGTCAAAAAAGAAAGGGATCCTCCTCTCTTTACCAGTAAGCAGCTGATAAAATTTTAAAAGATTCAAAGAAACACAACTCAAGTTATCGTACGACATAGGATTTGTTTACAGACGGACGGACGGACATAGTGAAACCAGTATACCCCCCTACAACTTTGTTGTGGGGGGGTATAATGAACATGTCAATAGTTATGGGATTATAAAAATCATTGAAAATTGTTGATCAGAAATCACCTTACATAGTATAGTTCATTGTTATAAATACTTTGGTCCATCATTCTGATATATGGTGTGTGTAACATTAAAGCTAATGTTATATCTATTAAAAATTCAATTTAGGTACAAAGGTAGGTATAATCATTATAATCAATCAAATTTACCCCCCCTTTTATTATTATTATCAATCAAATTTATAGTCAACTTCCTTTAAATGCATATTTTGTCATTATCCCAGCAGGAAAATTGATCACTTTTTCCTACATTATCAATACAAATATTAATGATATGACAAACAAAATACGGTGCTGTGCAGTGTCACTTTCGGGAAAAAAAAATGTAAGCTATTCGAAATTGACTATTGATGTATATTTCAAAGAAAGAAAATTAGAAATTTCACATAAAAGGAATATATTAATCATTGGGTTAAAATGGAAACAGAAAAAATCAATTAGTAGTAATGAAAATGTATGAGAGTACAATTAGCACCTAAATTAGAATAGGTAATATCAATAGATTAAAGGTAAGATCAAGATACTGTACGACAGGTACTATCAGGCACTTGTAAGTCAAACAGAGGCCCACCTGGTTATGTTACTATCAGACACTTGTAAGTCAAACAGAGGCCCACCTGGTTATGTTACTATCAGACACTTGTAAGTTAAACAAAACAAGAGGTTCACCTGGTTATCTTACTATCAGGCACTTGTAAGTCAAACAGAGGTTCACCTGGTTATGTTACTATCAGGCACTTGTAAGTCAAGCAGAGGCTCACCTGGTTATCTTACTATCAGGCACTTGTAAGTCAAATAGGGGAATAACATAAAACCAGGGGCTCACCTGGTTATTTTACTATCAGGCACTTGTAATTCAAACAGGGTAATAATATAAAACCAGAGGCTCACCTAGTTATTTTACTATCAGGCACTTGTAAGTCAAACAGAATAATATAAAACCAGAGGCTCACCTGGTAATTAATCCACAGTTTGGGTTCATACAAGTTTGTAATGTGAGGGTTCCAGGTAGTAATGTTACTTTCATCAACATTGCAGTTATATGGTTGCAGAGTTTTTTTGATAGAAGAAACTAAAGTATTAAAAGAAACCTACCACAAGTTACTGACAAACTACCTCACAAATCTGTGGAAAATCTTTTTTCATATTTGTAAGGGGCCATCCAATGATTTTTCATGCAAATGTCTAATATTATCTGCTCCTATTGTGACGATGGCCATCTTGGATATCTGATCAACACTAATTTCATAGAGGACTATCCAGAGAAAAATCCAGCTATGTTTAATTTTAAAAGCTTTAGTGATTTCTGAGAAGAATTTTAAATATTTTTCCCATATGGCCCAATGTTAAACTTTATCCTGTGGTAGCAGCCATCTTAGATTACTGATTGAGACAACAACAAAAAACAATTATTTTAAGCAGGTTTCTAGATTATTCAGCATTCAGCTTAGACTGTAAAGTGTTATCATACATACATGTGCCATGCTATTTATTAGACAGAAAAATTGGGTCCTATGATAAACTTTGCCTTGGTGACCCAGCACTGTCACTTACTTACATGATGTATTGTATCTAAACTTGTTCTCATCATTTAATTTAGCTGAAATATTGCTCACTACTAGATGTTTAACAACAATCAATCAATCAATTTATCTAACTACCTGTGTCCTTCCCCTCTCCAACAATATGCTTCTATACTCTTATTCTAATAATAATGCATCTCTTTATTCAAATTACAAATATATTTGCATTCCTCCTTTCTTCTCAAATTGTTTGTATTCACTCCCCTCTAAAACAATTCTTTTTTAATAAACACTGGCTGTCTTAGAACATCTATATTTTTTGCCCAAACCATTCTAAGTTCTATAAGGGTCAACTAGAACCCTCCAATCCCATTTCAATATCTGCTTGATGACCATTGAAATACAAGGAAGAAAGCAATATTGAATCAAGTCCAAAATTTCTTTTCATATAATCTATATGAGAAGTCTCCATTTGCAATGAATGATTCATCAGTAATTTGGTCAAATAAATAGAAATAAATGATCGGTACTTAACGATGACCATCAATTTAACAACACGTACGTTGGACAAAAGATCAACCTCTCGTGCCAACATAATCCATCGCTTATAACAGTAAAAGATATGTACAAGTTGTTTTTAAAAAGATTGTCAACAAAGACGACCCACAGAGAAATATATTATAGTCACATCATTAACAGTTACGTCAAATGTTTGTTGATTAAAGATAATTCACAATCCTTCCTTTGATGGTAGCCAAATTTAATGACGAACCACTTTACAATATTTTTACTGTGCAGGACAATAAAGAAAGATAGACACTCACGGAGTTTAAATCTTATTATCACCTGAAGTTTGTTACTTTTACAGATAACAAGGGATCAAATTAAGATGTAAAACGGGTATATTTAAAGTAAAATAATCCATACTTGATTCATCTAACTGATACTTAAGTTCTCAAAAGTGTGAGAACAAAAACCACCATTTTTTTTCCTGTGGTTATATTTGTCTAAGCACACACAAAAAATGTTAGTCGGAGCTGTAAGCCAAAATCTGACTTACACTTCCTATATTTCATTAGAAGTCTGTGACCTTGACCTCTGATAAGTAGGGTCTTGCTTTTTCTCACCTCAGATGTTATGTTAGATTTGATTTTGAACTATTTTCAATTCTGAACTTTGAACTATGTTTAATTTTGAACTATGAACTAATTAGAAGTAGATCTAATCAAATTGAACTGTGCTTTCTGTAGCCAAAGCTAAAAGAAAACAGCATTTATAAGTAAAAAAATAAGGTCTAAAGGTTCAAATGGTGAAAGCTGTAAAGCTTTTAGAACAATTCCCAAGTCCCAAGCGGGTACTAAACGTCTTTGTTTCGGACATTCATTACAAAAGTTATTAAACATGAGTGATAAAAACTCATCACTACCAAAATCAGGACCGCCTGAGAGATTGATTGTCCTTGCAATAGCTGACCTGTAACCCTTAATGGTAGAAGGTGTATAACCTTTGTCTTCAAAAAGGTACAGAAAAATTTCAGCTAATTGCTGAGCAGTGATACTGAGAGGATCAATTTGTTTTGACAGACACCAAGAACAAAAGATTGACCATTTTGAGTCATATATTGCCCCTGTTGACTGTCTAACTGCTCCAGAGATGCGCTTGGTTGCTTTTTCAGAAAAGCCTCTCTGTCTGACAGACGTCCTGACAGCAACCATGCGTGCAGATGGAGTTTCTACAGGCCTAGGAACTGATGACAATGGAGGTTGACTTTGGAACTGAAGGTCCAGATCCCCCCCCCCACAGTGCTGAAAGAACCTGCTTGTCTGAAGTGATCAGTTGCCACTGATTCAGTGGGCTAATCTGCCTCCCACTGGAATATGAGGAAAAGGAGTTGGAAAAAGCTCCTCTTCCTCGGGAGGTTGTACTGATGGAGGGGAAGGACCATCACTTACTATACTTTTTCCCCTGTGGTAGAGGAGGAATTTCTTGTAGCTGATCTCTTGCGATACCCTGAAAGTTTTCCCCGAGCCCTTCTTCATAGGGCCAGTTTCTGAATGGGACTGAGAAGTAGTAACTATTCTCTGCCCATTAGAGACTTGGACATCTACCTTCACGGTCTGTGGTGTTTTACTAACTTCTTCTTGAAGTTTACCCAATGGAAGACCAAATAATTTGTCCTTCACTAGAGGGGAAAACAACAGTCTCCTTAAGAGGCTCAGGAATGGGTGATTTATCCAACATCTCTTGTCTCTTAGACAAGGTAAAGTTGAATAATGTACCCATCAGAAGGAGTTATGAAACACCAAGGCTTTGGTCCACCTGTAGAAGGACAGACTTGAGTTCATCAAACTCATCCCCTTTGTCCTTAAGTAAAGAACCAGCAGCAGCCATAAAATGTTTTGCTGTACCAAGGACACTAGACATAAGTCGAAGATTACTCTCTGACTTAGCCCTGGCGGACTGGTTTAAAACCAGTTCCTATAGAGGTTTTATCCCCGATAAGGCAGAATATGTCTAATCACAGGACAGATACCCTTTCCCCAGAGAAGAATCATGAATAGTGAAATCCATGGATCTAATCTTTGAAGAGGGGAAAGTGGCAAGACCAAAACCATTCAATGTACTTGTTCCCTGTACCCTTGCTAGAATGAAAATCTGAAATCGATTCATTCATGAAATAAAGGGCTGACTTAGTATGTCCCGATTCTGGGAAGAACTTATACCATTTAGGTTTGTCATCCACCAAACCTGAGCACGACATAAAATCAGAGGGAGCAAGTACTTTGCGAGGTGGGGGAAGACATGGGAACTTCAGAGAGTTGACGCCGAATGGTGTAAACTCTATGTCTGAGCGCTTCCCGATATCCAACCGCTGATAAATTATCATCTTCTCCTTGAATGGATGATCCACCATCCAAAGATGGAGGCGGACCCCCCAAAGGACATGAAGGTTGGGGCCTTCTGCTAGAACCAGGACAGCAAATTTCATTGTGGGATAAAAAAATTACCCTTCCGACTTCTAGGTGCAAGAGAAAATGTGTCTTCCCCATCCGATTCCATATTATCAACACCTTCACTGGCTTCGGCATTGATAATAGGGGAAATGTCATTCTTCTCGAGTAAAGAAAGACGGTTACCCAGTTCCAGGTAGTGCACCTTGGTAATAGCCTGGAATTGGTTAACAGAATTTGTTAATGCCTTTATATCTTCACTAATTGAAGAGTCTAAAGGAGTCCTTTGACCATACCTATCCGTACTAGGCCCATGCCAAAAAGGTTGTTAAACTATATGGATCAAAAGATGGAATAGTTTGATTTGGTGGATACAAAAAATTACTGGGCCACCTAGATCTATAAAATTCATTGCTCCTTATACCTGAAGGAGCCATAGAGGAGCTAGGTATAGTGCTATCAATAGGCCTACTAAATGTGTGTGTAGTTTGGGCCTGAGGACGAGTCAGCCTCAATTGAGACCCCGATGAATTATTGGGGCCATTGACGGAGTTTGGTCGATTGGAAACAGACGGTGTAAAAACCTTTTCTGGAACCATCCACAATTTCATCTATTGCCAAAGCAACAGATATAGGAAATTGTGGATTATCTTCCAAACCCCTATCCCAAAATTCATCTGAGGTGGTAGCTGACCGTCAGGGAGAGAGACCAAGTTCTTGTTCTTCTCTATTTTCCATAATGTAAAGAATAATTCAATAAATATCTTGTATTACCTGTGTATTTTATAATACTTCTAAAAAAAAACAACAACTGTTAAGTCGCAAAGTTTCACAAATATTTCCTCCAAAATCATGTGCTGCATGTGCATGCAGTCGTGGAAAAGTTAGGGTAGAGGTCATCAGTTTTTTGTTTGTTTCTGGTTCATGTCAGCTGCTAGTGGATGTTATCTAAATTTTATTATGGTAGGGTATTTATAATTGTATTTATAATTGGAATCGAGCATGTTTTTGTTATTTTAAATTCCTTCATGCAGAACTTAAATAGAATTCTACTGCTTGCTTCTTCTATTCCTACAAGGTCACTATTTTCCTTCATTAACAAAATGGCAGTAAAGAACTTACTGCTGATTGGTTACAAAGAAACCACTGGAAATATTTTTAATTTGGTACAATTTTTTTTTACCTCTCATGTGAACTCTAATGTGATGTTAGATCTCCCAGGGAGCAACAAAGAACGGATGAAGGGGAGCAAGGGAGAAGATCTAAATTTAATTAGATCGCACCAGTAATTAGTTGTGTGGAAGTTTTTTTTTAATCGTAGGTGACCATGAAATATAACATTTGAACTAAAATTAGTACTGTGTGTCTCTTTCTGAAAGTGTTCTAAAGAGATAATTACTGCATGTACACAGACTGACAGACACAGTTTACTAAATATTACTCGAACCTACAAACAACAAAAGTTTTCAGTCACCAATATTTTTCTATGTTATTTTTACATCTGAAAGTAAAATTTTTATTGCAAATTATCTGAATTTTTTTTCTTCAGTTTTTGAGAAACATGAAAATTAAAAACATCTGAAGTTGACTACACATATTCATTTCAACGATTACAAATATTTTCCAATAGCCACAATGACACATCTGATTTATCCAAATGTCTTAAATATGTTAATTTTTTTTAAAGAAATGGAAATTGTATTTTTGATATCAAATTTTTCATCAAATACTGACAATACAAATAATTACTAATCTCCACAACAAAGACTCGTAATTGTGATTTAAACTCTAATTCTCCAGTATGGGAAATAGTTGACCTAACCTAGAACCCCTGCTGTTTACACAACTGGACAATGTGGACATGTCTAAACTACATTTATATACAATTCCTTTTAACTTTTATCTTAATTAGAAAGTCCCCATTCAAGGATAAATATGTAAGACTGTAACCTTGTCAAAGTCTCTCAACTGTAGAAACAAAGCAATATTATAGTTTCCCTCTCGTCTTTACGAGCATGTTGACACAAGCTTCTACAATTAAAATAATATAACTAAATAATACATCATAAACGCATGACTTGTTTTACAATAATCTGACAGCAGGTCCATCAATATCTTCATAATTTATGACCATTATTTTTTTTTTACTTTGACCACAATTATTGATCTCTTTAAAAAGAAAACGTAGACAAAATTTAATATGAAATTTAAAATGAAGAAAACATAGACAAAATTCAATATGTACAATTAAAATGCATTCTTTTTATCTATGTCTTTGACATTTTAAATGCTATAAAAAAAATTGTTATTTAAGTCTACCTTACTACAGATTTAATTGACATATTTATTATCTGATGACTTTTAACTGGGAAACTTGTTTTTTACTGAACCTGGTACAAAAAATCTCATCATAGAATAAAAAAAATATGGGTTAGGGTTATGGTGTTTAACATCACTTTCAACAATATTTCAGTTACATCGTGGCAGTGTTTTATTGCTGGAGGAAACCGGAGTACCCTGAGAAAACCACTGACCTGCCGCAAGTCACCGAGAAAACTTTATCAAAAAATATTTTAATTACCGGTAATACAAGTATGAATCTCTTCATTGTAAGGATCATTATTCTCTAGTTTGGTTCTATTTGACTGAATAGGTCCCCAAATTATAAAAAAAAGCAGACATGTCTGTCCTCTTGACTCTAAACATAACTGGCAAATTACAGGACCTGTCTGCCACAGCAGGACTAATACCTCCTGTACCCCAAGCTTGTGAATAGCCCTAACAATCAATTGTGACTACAAGTTATTGAGGGTATCTACAAGATCTAACAAGTCAAATCTTATTTAATTCTAGCAAATTCAGCAGGTGTAGTTGTAATGACAGGATCCATATCATACTGCTAAGGTTCAAATTTCAAGGTAAAGGGTCTTAATCTTAAAAAAAATTCAATAGACCATGCATATCTGCACATTACTATCTAACAACAGACCAAGTTTTATGTAAATGAAAGAAACACTGTGTAGGAGTCACAATGAAAATCACACATACTTCTTCCTACTCAATTTCTAAATTCAAACAGCCAAAAAATCTGAAAAAAAATTAATGCGTCAGAACATCCTACCACCATACACCTACACACTAGGATCTAACAACAGACCTACTTAATTCTAACAGACACTGTACGAGTTGTGATAACAAGGTCCCTACTTAAATAGGTAAACATTTCTAAGTTCAAAGGCCCATAACTCTGGGAAACCTAAATAGATCAGAACGTTCTACTTGAAGTGATGGTTGAACATCATGATCTGTTATTGTACACAAAGATTTACATAAACTAGGTGAAGGACATAAGAGTTGATCCATACAGATGGACAAAAGGACAATTCTCCTCTCATAGACTGCTTGTGAGGGCAGAATAATATGCTTAACATACTCAAACTAAAAACCACCTTAGCTGTGTAATGGTTAGCATGCATCTCTCAGGTGTGGTAGATCGTAGGTTCAAGCCCCAGTCAAGTTAAACCAAAGACTTGGGCAAATTGGTATGTGTTGCTTCTCCGCTAACGCAGCATTGAGGAGGAAGAGCAAAGACGGGTTGGCTCGAAATCAGAATAATGTGTTCTAGTGGAGCGATATCTCTACCCACAGACTGTTGTTTTAGTGAGATAGCACTATAAAAATCAAACTCAACGTGTTGGCCTAGTACAAAGCAGTCATCATCTCATCAAGATGAAACGTGTTCTCGCCATGACATAGCTGATCCATGACATAGCTGAAAAATTGCTCAATTGACATTAAACAACAATCATTCACTCTCTAAAAACTGTGACTACTGTTAGGAATGGAACAGACAGGTTAGATTAATCATTGTGTAAAGATTTATTTTTTTCAAAACATAGTTAACACTGCCCATCACCTGTATTAAAAGGTCACCTGTCTTATAAAGTGACTTTTTCTTTGTCCCAAAGGTGACCTCTTACTACAGGTTTGACTACAAAGGTGACCTCTTACTACAGGTTTGACTGTACAAAGGTGACCTCTTACTACAGGTTTGACTGCACAAAGGTGACCTCTTACTACAGGTTTGACTGTACAAAGGTGACCTCTTACTACAGGTTTGACTGTACAAAGGTGACCTTTTACTACAGGTTTGACTGTACAAAGGTGACCTCTTACTACAGGTTTGACTGTACAAAGGTGACCTTTTACTACAGGTTTGACTGTACAAAGGTGACCTTTTACTACAGGTTTGACTGTACAAAGGTGACCTCTTACTACAGGTTTGACTGTACATGTATCAGTTACTTTTATAACTGGATTCAATTTAAACAGGTGTTGGTTGTTGTGTTGTAATTCTACATGTACACCAGACTGCCTGTGACAATGATTTTATTAACTACCATTTATGTTCTTGAAATGTTCAGTGTGAAAAAACAACTATATTTAGAACTTGTGCTCTAATTAGATACACAACCATTATGTCTGTTATATGCAGACAAGATATGTTTACTGCTTTATTTGATCAAGTTTAGAAAACAAACTTTATTTGATCAAGTTTAAAGAACAAAATAATTAAAAACATCATAGCGAAACCAAGCATATACAATTCTTACTAATTCATAAGGCTTCTGAAATCACTTCACTGATCACAGATTGCTTTTTATTTTTATGGTAAAAGCATCCAATAGTTTAAACTGCATAATTGTTGCACTTAAATATAAATTGATGGCAACAATAATTACTAACTAAAGCTATAAAAGTTGTATTAAAAATACAAAGGACTCATATATAATCAAGATCCATTATTGGGTCATCAAGATCCATTATTGGGTCATCAAAATATTGAATTTTCATAACAAACATTACAACACTGGAAGATGAAGTGTAACTTTTACTAACAATTCATGCAAAGAACAAAGGCAGCGCTTGATTCTTTTATTGTTAGTCTTCAAAATGGAGAATAAAGAAATAAATAAAAATTTGTATTTCAAGGCATCAATGCATTTTCGGTAATATGTTAATGATACCAAGTCTGCACATGAAAGTGTGATATTATCCTAATGTATAAATCAATTCCCTACCAGCTTACTTCTGACAAACCACATGAAAGTGTGATATTATCCTAATGTATAAATCAATTCCCTACCAGCTTACTTCTGACAAACGAAGGATTGTTTGCTACTCTCCTTCCATGTTAACACCTGACAGTGGGCAATAATTGTCCAAGGCTCTTCCAATGAGCTTACTTCTCAGAGGACAGCATTGACTGAGATTCTTCCAATGAGCTTACTTCTTACAGAGGACAGCATTGGCTGAGACTTTGTGTGAGCATACTTCTTACAGAGGACAGCATTGGCTGAGACTCTTTGTGTGAGCATACTTTTTACAGAGGACAGCATTGGCCTAGACTTTTCCAATGAGCTTACTTCTTTACAGAGGACAGCATTGGCTGAGACTCTTCCAATGAGCTTACTTATTACAGAGGACAGCATTGACAGAGACTCTTCATGTGAGCATACTTCTTACAGAGGACAGCATTGGCTGAGACTCTTTGTGTGAGCATACTTCTTACAGAGGACAGCATTGGCTGAGACTCTTTGTGTGAGCATACTTCTTACAGAGGGAATCACTGACAGAGACTCTTCATTTGAGCATACTTTTTACAGAGGACAGCATTGACTGAGACTCTTTGTGTGAGCACCTCTTACAGAGAACAGCATTACCTGACTCTTCCTGTAAGCATACTTCTTACAGAGGACAGCATTGGCTGAGACTCTTCCTATGAGCTTACTTCTAACAGAGGATAGCATTGACTGAGACTCTTCTTGTGAGCACTTCTCAGAGGACAGCATTGACTGAGACTCTTCCTGTGTCCATACTTCTTACAGAGAACAGCATTGACTGAGACTCTTCCTGTGAGCACTTCTCACAGAGGACAGCATTGACTGACTCTTCCTGTGAGCACTTCTCACAGAGGACAGCATTGACTGAGACTCTTCCTGTGTCCATACTTCTCACAGAGGACAGCATTGACTGAGACTCTTCCTGCAAGCATACTTCTTACAGAGGACAGCATTGACTGAGACTCTTCCTGTGAGCATATTTCTTAAGAGGACAGCATTGACTGAGACTCTTCCTGTGAGCATATTTCTTACAGGACAGCATTGACTGAGACTCTTCCTGTGAGCATATTTCTTACAGGACAGATTTGATTGAGACTCTTCCTACGACCTTAATTTTTACATAGGATAGTATTGGCTGATACTATCCCTTTGACTGAAGCTCTTGCTCAAAGCCAATTTCTAACAGAGAGAAGCAGTATATGAGGCTCTCGCTAAGAGGTTACTTGACAGATTGAAGCATTGTCTAAGGATCCCATTCAAAGCTTACTTCTGACAGAGTGAAGCACTGTCTAAGGCTCCCATTCAAAGTTTACTTCTGACAGAGGGAAGCATTTTTTGAGGATCTCAATTAAAGATTATTTTTTACTTTTTAAATTACTTTAATCAGACACTATATTTGTAAAATTCAATTCAAATTGTATCCATTCCAATAACCATAGTTTATATTAATCCAAGATATTTACAATAAATTGTATTTAATTTATCCATGGCAACAACTGATCAGTCATCATCCCAGCAAAATGTCTATGAAAAGCTAATATAAATGATATTTCAGACATATACAAAATTATAACTATCCACCAAATGCCTGAAATTCCCTAATATTAGTTAGCTAAAAGACAGCACTAAGCCTTACAAATTAAATATCATTTATAAAATGATACAGACCATCCCCTAATTTTGTGCAACTTGTTCACAAAATATGCTATCAAAAAGGGAATATGGATTTCTATTTTGTCATTGATAATTTCAGATTCCTATCCACATTTGACTATATTTTGTGTTACCATCTTTGGATGTGTACTACACATACTTATTTATCCCTTTCAAATGAAGTTCAAAATTTTGATAACTTCTGATTTTTTTCATTTACTTTTGAATTGCAACATATAAACAGGGCAACGCAAAGCGTGGTGTATCCCCTCGCCTAAAAATTTGACCTGGTGACCTTGACCTTTGACCTTGAAAATCAATAGGGTTCCAAATTCTCTTAAGGACTAAGTATGTACCAAGTTTGGTCAAAATCCATTGAAAGATGTTGATTCTAGAGTGTTCACAATGATGTTACAGGGTAAAAATTAGACCCTGTGACCTTGACCTTTGACCTTGAAAATCAATAGGGTTCCAAATTCTCTTAAGGACTAAGTATGTACCAAGTTTGGTCAAAATCCATTGAAAGATGTTGATTCTAGTGTTCACAATGATGCTACAGGGTAAAAATTAGACCCTGTGACCTTGACCTTTGACCTTGAAAATCAATAGGGTTCCAGATTCTCTTAAGGACTAAGTATGTACCAAGTTTGGTCAAAATCCATTGAAGGATGTTGATTCTAGTGTTCACAAGGATGTTACGGAAGGGCGGAAGGAAGGACGGTAGCATTACTATATCCCTTCGTAACTTCGTTGGCGAGGGGAAAATTAGCTAACGTTGTGAGTTTGAACCCCGCTACAACATTATGTGATAAAGTTTGTCAGTGACTTGCGACGGGTTGGTGGTTTTCTCCAGTTTCCTCCACCAATAAAACTGACCACCACGATATAACTGAAAAATACTGTGGCACTAAACACCATAAACCAAACCTATAAATTAGCTTGGATATGTATTTGATTGTATCAGAATTTTTGCCGATAACAAGTTGGAATTTCTACCAGCTTTAATTCTGTGTTATTGATCGACAATTTAAATAAACAACATACATTTTATTAATGAATAGCACAGTAAACATGAACAATCAATTAAAGCTGCATCTTTATTCATTTTGGTCACACCAAACTTGGTCTAATTTTATCACTCTTCAACGTACTTCCTATTAATGCTGTTACTGATTTAAAAAGTTTGGATGTTTTAAACAAACACAATTTTCCCCCGTGTTTATTGAGGGAAAAAAAGAGGGTAGAAATTATACATCCCATTGCACACCATAATAAGGTTGTCTAAATTAACACATAAACAGTCTGTCTAAATTCTTTTTGACAAACCTTAACTAGCACGAAAAGCATTTCAAGAGAATTTTTGTCTATTTGATTAAGTAAATTTTTGCAATTTTTCACAAGCCCGAATCAATTTTTACTAGACTGGGGCTTAGGTCTAGTGGTTTTTGGCACAGACTGCATAAATGACTGGAAAAACAGGGACTGAAAATCATTAATTTTGAATGGTGGTCTTTGATAAAACCAAATTGATATACAAAAGCAACTTACGTATTGAACTCAAAGTTTCCTATTTCTAAAACTGCTGACAAGGTTTCCACTTTTCCTTTCAATACCTAAAAATATAAAATATGTTCATTTCATGCAACATTAAGATTTTGTAAACTTACTTTGTAAAAACTGAAAACAAGTACAATAGAACCTATCAAAATTGTTTTATCAATGTTTTGTAAATTTTCCCTTCGATCAAAATATGCAATAATATGTAGTTAAACCTCACTTAAAGGGCACCTCTATATTAGAAATCAGTGTATATAAAGGGCACCTCTATATAAGAAATCAATGTATATAAAGGACACCTCTATATAAGAAATCAATGTATATAAAGGTCACCTCTATATAAGAAATCAATGTATATAAAGAACACCTCTATATAACACATCATTGTCTATAAAGGGCACCTCTATATAAGAAATCAATGTATATAAAGGGCACCTCTATATAAGAAATCAATGTATATAAAGGGCACCTCTATATAAGAAATCAATGTATATAAAGGGCACCTCTATATAAGAAATCAATGTATATAAAGGACACCTCTATATAAGAAATCAATGTATATAAAGGACACCTCTATATAAGAAATCAATGTATATAAAGGGCACCTCTATATAAGAAATCAATGTATATAAAGGGCACCTCTATATAAGAAATCAGTGTATATAAAGGGCACCTCTATATAAGAAATCAATGTATATAAAGGGCACCTCTATATAAGAAATCAATGTATATAAAGGGCACCTCTATATAAGAAATCAATGTATATAAAGGTCACCTCTATATAAGAAATCACTATATAAAGGGCACCTCTATATAAGAAATCAATGTATATAATGGCACCTCTATATAAGAAATCAATGTATATAATGGCACCTCTATGTAAGAAATCAATGTATATAAAGGGCACCTCTATATAAGAAATCAATGTATATAAAGGGCACCTCTATATAAGAAATCAATGTATATAAAGGGCACCTCTATATAAGAAATCAATGTATATAAAGGGCACCTCTATATAAGAAATCAATGTATATAAAGGGCACCTCTATATAAGAAATCACTGTATATAAAGGGCACCTCTATATAAGAAATCAATGTATATAAAGGGCACCTCTATATAAGAAATCAATGTATATAAAGGGCACCTCTATATAAGAAATCACTGTATATAAAGGACACCTCTATATAAGAAATCACTATATAAAGGGCACCTCTATATAAGAAATCACTGTATATAAAGGACACCTCTATATAAGAAATCACTATATAAAGGGCACCTCTATATAAGAAATCAATGTATATAAAGGGCACCTCTATATAAGAAATCAATGTATATAATGGCACCTCTATGTAAGAAATCAATGTATATAAAGGGCACCTCTATATAAGAAATCACTGTATATAAAGGGCACCTCTATATAAGAAATCACTGTATATAAAGGGCACCTCTATATAAGAAATCAATGTATATAAAGGGCACCTCTATATAAGAAATCACTGTATATAAAGGGCACCTCTATATAAGAAATCACTGTATATAAAGGGCACCTCTATATAAGAAATCAATGTATATAATGGCACCTCTATATAAGAAATCAATGTATATAAAGGGTACCTCTATATAAGAAATCAATGTATATAAAGGGCACCTCTATATAAGAAATCACTGTCTATAAAGGGCAGCCTCATTCTTCCTATTAATGAATAGTGCATATAATTTTTGTCTGTCTCGATAAATATACTATCATTGATATGTTTTACTCAAAATAGACATTTTATCGCATTTCATATCTCAGACCTTGAATTCGATGAGATATTGCTTTGAGAAACCCATGTTCTCAAAACAAATCAGTGATTGTATTTATTTACAATGGGGAAACATTAGTGGTTTATCTGCCTTTGTCTTATTAGATAGATTTAATTTTAATAAGGGGGTTAGGGGGTTATGGTGTTTAACACCACTTTCAACAATATATCAGTTATATCATGGCTGTCAGTTTTATTGGTGGAGGAAACCGGAGTACTCAGAGAAAACCACCAACATGTCGCAAGTCACTGACAAACTTTATCACATAATGTTGTATCGAGTACACCTCGCCAGAATGGAATTCGAACTCACAACATTAGAAGTTAGGAAAAACTTGCTATAAAAAACTTGTGTCTTGAAAAGTTTCATTTTTGGGTGGTTTCTTACAACTTATGGCTGATCTTCTTTTTAATAAAAGGGAAACAACTCCTATTAAAATAAGTAATCACCTTTTTCTCAAAGAGTTTTCTGATATGAGGTTTCCACCAGTGTTCTTTAATCACTTTAGCTTCAATTTCCAAACCTTCATGTTTCTCACACAAATGTTTTATAATACATGGGGGTTCTTGAGGAGGTTTCCATTCTTTGGAATCAAAATCTTCTGGTAATTCTGAAAATATCAAAATTCATATGGATGTAACAGTATCTTCATTCTACTCAACAGATTGAAAGGAATATATTACATACATAAAACTGAGCATTGATCACGGTTGACGATTTCTAGTACTGCGACACAGAACAATTATTTGCCATATTTCTCAGTTAAGCCAATATATTTAAAATATTTCAAAATGAACATCTTCCTGAAATAGACTAATATATTGACTGTTGTTTAATACTGTACAAACTTTAGCTCTAATATTAAGCAGGATGCTACATATTTTCAAAAATGAAATTCTTTATATTTGTCCATGTCTTACAAAAGGCAATACTATAAAGTATATTATCTTTGGTTTACTGACTTAAACCATAAATTACTGATTCTCACCTTTAAATTCTGAGTTGAGTAAATCTTTTCTTCCTCCCAGTAAACAGTTACCATAGATCCAGTCTATACAACATAGTAACAAATGGTAAGAGTTCACAAGGTCATCACTAATGGCAGGAAAATGTCCTGTAAAACAATCATATTAAAATTCAAAATCTATAATCCTACAATAACCTTCTTGGAATGACTGGGCCAAAGCTAAAGTATTATTTCTTTCCCACTTTTCCAGCCTTCTAAAATGGTGGTGACAGAAAATGTTACTGTCTTCCACAATATCAGTGATTCCTGATTAGTATCATCCGTAGGAGACCAGTACTGACCTTCAAATTAAGCTTCTGCTTTTTTCAGAATGTGTCTTGTAATTAATTTGTTTAATCTTTTAAATCAGTTTACCTAAACTTACAATATAAATAAATAGAAACAATGGACTCAATATAGGGTGCCTTTGTGGAAAATTTAGAAACCTGAAATGGTAAATGTTTTAAAACAAATTGGAATAAAAAACTAGAGGTTCAGAGTCGCTCACCTTTCTTTCTGCTTTGAGGAAACTTTATACCAAACCTTCCTACCAAATTTCGCTTCATTTGGCTACTCGGTTTCAGAGGAGAAGATTTTTTTTAGAAATAACCAGAAACAAGAATTGCCTGTGGCGGCCATGTTTGTTAACGGATCGAGACGAAATGTGCAATCTTTATAGAGGACCTTCCATAGATGCTTCCTACCAAGTTTCAGTTCATTTGGCTCAGTGGTTTTAGAGGAGAAGATTAAGATGTGAAAAGTTAACGTACGACGGACGACAAATGCCAAGTGATGGCAAAAGTTCACATTGCCTTTGGCAAGATGAGCTAACAACACAAAGAAGGATTTCCAATGAGATATACTTTTACAAGTGGAGGTATATGGAGCACCCAAATATACCCATTGACCGTCTGAATGTCAATGACAAACTTTTATCACATCAAGTACATGTACACCTTGACACATGATGCTGCAGTAATCAAACTTGTACAACATAAAAGTGATCCGGTATGATAGATACTAACTACATTCTGGGTAGATTGATGTAAATATATCTACCATATGATCCCAATAATTTTAATCTTTTATCTTTCACATATGCAAAATTTCGTAATTAGATCCCCCTTTCAAAATAAAATATCTGAAAACATTTAATGGTCCATTAATAACCCATAAAGATGAACATTTTGCCAAAGAAAACAACATAAAATTAGATGAAAGATAAAAATTTCAAATTTTGAAAATCTTCCTTTTTTGGCCCTTTTAAGACTTTAAAGAGCAATAGTTACATATAGTATATGGCAACATTCTGTATGGTACATCTTTTTTTTTCTCTAAAACTATGGAAGCCAGGATTTCCATTAACGAACCCAACATTTATTTAGTACCAAAATTTTAGAAGGATCAGTCGACTAAAACTAAAGTACTTGCATGCAAACCATTGTGTCTACAGACGAATAATGAGGACGGACTCGTAGCATAAAATGAAACCAAAATGTTTGTGGTTGTTTAAACAAAATTACTTATCAAAATCAAGTCCAATTTTAAATGTTTTTGTTACAAAGAACTTTGGAATATATGGTTTCTATGACAGTCAAGATAAATAAATTGTAATTTATATTTCATAATATAAGAACACAATTTTGTATTTATATTTCAAAAATTCTCTGACAAACTAGCTGTGGAACCGTAGCCCTTATGGTCCTTGGGCAGTTTTTCTGATATTTGCGGACCATAGGGCTACAGATTTCACCCCATCAAAAACTTTCGAAAGTGCCCAGTGAAAATCATGTGCACCTTTTTTGCAAATTATTGTCATGAAAAAAGGGTCCGAGAACGATCAAACATATATGTATTGTTTCGTTAGATATTTATCTACATTCTTCTATACTTACTTACATATTAATAATCATTTCCAGCTCATTATTATAACAAATGTCTCATTTGTGACAAGCCCCGCCTATTTCGTCAGTCATCTTGCTACTCCGGTAGTCTCGTTCCTGAGGTCACATGATTTTTCCAATTATAACCCTATTTATTTATAAATCGCAAATACACGTGTTCGGTTGGTTTACATTTTACCAAAGATGTTTTTCGGCGGTTTTAGAAGGAAATGAGAGTTTGGATCTTGTTGGCATATATTTTTCAACAAATAATCTAAATAAATAAATGTTTTTTTGTTCATTTCTTTTTCTGGAGGTGACTTTCATTGAACATTTTTGAATTTGAACACGTGTATTTGCGGTTTATAAATTAATAGGGTTATAATTGGAAAAATCAAGTGACATCAGGAACGAGACTACCAGAGTAGCAAGATGGTTGACGAAGTAGGCGGGACTTGTCACAAATGAGACATTTGTTATAATAATGAGCTGGAAATGATTATTAATAGGTAAGTAAGTATAGAAGAATGTTGATAAATATCTAACGAAACGATTCATATATGTTTGATCGTTCTCGGACCCTTTTTCCATGACAATAATTTGCAAAAAAGGTGCGCAGGATTTTCACCACGCGCTTTCGAAAGTTTTTGATAGGGTGAAATCCGTAGCCCTATGGTCTGTAAATATCAGAAAAACTGCCCAAGGACCATAAGGGCTACGGTTCCGCAGCTACTGACAAACTATCACAATAGAAATTCATTTGGGAGTTTTTTTATCATGATTTTGTTAAATCATTTTTGGATTTCTGTCAATTAATACAAAAGTGCATTAGACAAAACACAAAATGACATACTTCAATAAAAACAATATAGAAAAGGTATTTAACCATTCAAAAGATAAAACAATATAGATAGAAAAAGTATTTAACCATTAAAAAGATAAAACAATATAGATAGAAAAGGTATTTAACCATTAAAAAGATAAAACAATATAGATAGAAAAAGTATTTAACCATTAAAAAGATAAAACAATATAGATAGAAAAAGTATTTAACCATTAAAAAGATAAAACAATATAGATAGAAAAGGTATTTAACCATTAAAAAGATAAAACAATATAGATAGAAAAGGTATTTAACCATTAAAAAGATAAAACAATATAGATAGAAAAGGTATTTAACCATTAAAAAGATAAAACAATATAGATAGAAAAAGTATTTAACCATTAAAAAGATAAAACAATATAGATAGAAAAGGTATTTAACCATTAAAAAGATAAAACAATATAGATAGAAAAAGTATTTAACCATTAAAAAGATAAAACAATATAGATAGAAAAAGTATTTAACCATTAAAAAGATAAAACAATATAGATAGAAAAGGTATTTAACCATTAAAAAGATAAAACAATATAGATAGAAAAGGTATTTAACCATTAAAAAGATAAAACAATATAGATAGAAAAGGTATTTAACCATTAAAAACATAAAACAATATAGATAGAAAAGGTATTTAACCATTAAAAAGATAAAACAATATAGATAGAAAAAGTATTTAACCTTAAAAAGATAAAACAATATAGATAGAAAAGGTATTTAACCATTAAAAAGATAAAACAATATAGATAGAAAAGGTATTTAACCATTAAAAAGATAAAACAATATAGATAGAAAAGGTATTTAACCATTAAAAAGATAAAACAATATAGATAGAAAAGGTATTTAACCATTAAAAAGATAAAACAATATAGATAGAAAAGGTATTTAACCATTAAAAAGATAAAACAATATAGATAGAAAAAGTATTTAACCATTAAAAAGATAAAACAATATAGATAGAAAAGGTATTTAACCATTAAAAAGATAAAACAATATAGATAGAAAAGGTATTTAACCATTAAAAAGATAACACAATATAGATAGAAAAGGTATTTAACCATTAAAAAGATAAAACAATATAGATAGAAAAGGTATTTAACCATTAAAAAGATAAAACAATATAGATAGAAAAGGTATTTAACCATTAAAAAGATAAAACAATATAGATAGAAAAGGTATTTAACCATTAAAAAGATAAAACAATATAGATAGAAAAGGTATTTAACCATTAAAAAGATAAAACAATATAGATAGAAAAAGTATTTAACCATTAAAAAGATAAAACAATATAGATAGAAAAAGTATTTAACCATTAAAAAGATAAAACAATATAGATAGAAAAGGTATTTAACCATTAAAAAGATAAAACAATATAGATAGAAAAGGTATTTAACCATTAAAAAGATAAAACAATATAGATAGAAAAGGTATTTAACCATTAAAAAGATAAAACAATATAGATAGAAAAGGTATTTAACCATTAAAAAGATAAAACAATATAGATAGAAAAGGTATTTAACCATTAAAAAGATAAAACAATATAGATAGAAAAGGTATTTAACCATTAAAAAGATAAAACAATATAGATAGAAAAGGTATTTAACCATTAAAAAGATAAAACAATATAGATAGAAAAGGTATTTAACCATTAAAAAGATAAAACAATATAGATAGAAAAGGTATTTAACCATTAAAAAGATAAAACAATATAGATAGAAAAGGTATTTAACCATTAAAAAGATAAAACAATATAGATAGAAAAAGTATTTAACCATTAAAAAGATAAAACAATATAGATAGAAAAGGTATTTAACCATTAAAAAGATAAAACAATATAGATAGAAAAGGTATTTAACCATTAAAAAGATAAAACAATATAGATAGAAAAGGTATTTAACCATTAAAAAGATAAAACAATATAGATAGAAAAGGTATTTAACCATTAAAAAGATAAAACAATATAGATAGAAAAGGTATTTAACCATTAAAAAGATAAAACAATATAGATAGAAAAGGTATTTAACCATTAAAAAGATAAAACAATATAGATAGAAAAGGTATTTAACCATTAAAAAGATAAAACAATATAGATAGAAAAGGTATTTAACCATTAAAAAGATAAAACAATATAGATAGAAAAGGTATTTAACCATTAAAAAGATAAAACAATATAGATAGAAAAGGTATTTAACCATTAAAAAGATAAAACAATATAGATAGAAAAGGTATTTAACCATTAAAAAGATAAAACAATATAGATAGAAAAAGTATTTAACCATTAAAAAGATAAAACAATATAGATAGAAAAAGTATTTAACCATTAAAAAGATAAAACAATATAGATAGAAAAAGTATTTAACCATTAAAAAGATAAAACAATATAGATAGAAAAGGTATTTAACCATTAAAAAGATAAAACAATATAGATAGAAAAGGTATTTAACCATTAAAAAGATAAAACAATATAGATAGAAAAAGTATTTAACCATTAAAAAGATAAAACAATATAGATAGAAAAAGTATTTAACCATTAAAAAGATAAAACAATATAGATAGAAAAAGTATTTAACCATTAAAAAGATAAAACAATATAGATAGAAAAAATATTTAACCATTAAAAAGATAAAACAATATAGATAGAAAAAGTATTTAACCATTAAAAAGATAAAACAATATAGATAGAAAAAGTATTTAACCATTAAAAAGATAAGTGGCATTAGACTGATCAGCCACTATAAATTACATAATTGTCACAAACACCCTACACACATTAAAGAATTGCCATCTCTTAAATCTCTCTCATGTTAATTGCATATATCAGATGATTTAAAAAGACCAAATCAATAGTCTCATAAAACCACAAATGTCACTATTTTAACTAGTATCCATAACAGAAACTAAGTAACTGATTATCCCCAGGATATAATGACTTTTATTAACTGATGCATACCCTTCAAGAAATCCCCTAATGATACAATCTCTGTACATACAAGCTGGTAATATAACATAATGATTGATCTACTACTTAGATATGGCAATTTTCATTCACACGAATTTAACATTCAATTAAAAATCTAGTGGGGCTGAATTGAAACCATTACATTTTAAATGTCTGAATTTATAAATAAAAAGTTTAAATACAACTTGACATCAATTTTGAGTGTTTATAAAATTCCCTAAACGTTTATAACCTTATTGATCAAATTAACACAAATCAACAATTTCTTTCAAAATATTTAGTACACAGGGATTGTGAAGAATTTTTTGTCAAAGAGACTATAAATATAGCTATGGCCCCTTACTTGACCACATCAAGGGGCCATTTTAGAGAATAATGTGCCATTTCAAATTAGCAACGGACCACAACTTTAGTTAGTTAAACTGTGTGCTAGCCTATGCATTAAGAGAATAGCCGGTTGTTTTTAAGATACAAAATAAGCTGTGTTGAAAAAAATTCTCATATCATTTTTTAATCAATCAAGTTCATTTTGATTAACCTTGACAATGACTTTATCCATCAAACCAGTCATGTATTTAGTTTTAGTGGTGTCTTCATACTTTGCAGATGACTGATGGGAAGATAAGTATCCATCCTGTCCACGATTTTGCCAATAAACATTAAAGGGAAACTTTGCAAAAAAATAATTTTTTTATATGTTTTTCCTGATGTATAAATATGGACGTTTATATGTATATTAGCGTTTTATTATGTTGGATAAGGGAATGAAATCGATTTTAAAATTCGGTCAACGATAGATGGATGTCGCCATTTTGATAGCATCTCGATATCCATTATCATGTGATGTCTAAATACCACCACGCCCCAAAACAAGCGTGGCAAACTGGGGTCCTCATTCAGTGTTGATATGACTTGTCAGGCGTAATTCTTTTTATTTTTCTTATCATTCTAAATATATGAATTTATTACACAATCACTTTTTGCAGATTTACGTTTTGTTTCTATATACTTATGGCAAAAAAACGAATCGGAGAAAACGGTCTGTCTTTAATGAGACACATTTACAAAAGATTTTTTTCGAAAATTGAAGAACTACGAAATTATGTGAAAAAAAAGAACAGACATCGGAACAATGCCATGAATTCGTACAAAAAATAAAAATAGGCCTATACTACGGGGCAAAATTGTTTTAAAGATATTATTTATAAGATCACACTTTTTAATCGATCGTTCATGCACTACAATAAAGCTACACATAAGCTCTGCTTCTTAGCTAAAAGCACAGAAAGTTACAGGGTAGGAAGCCATAAAATTGAGAGGATTATGTAAACATATAATTTGTAATAGTTTTCATTTGACAATTACAGATGATGAGTATTATAAATACTTTTAAAGTTTATTATACAAAACTTCAGGGTACATCTCTTACGTAATATAATAATTTGCTTATGGAAATACAATATTCTTATTCGCCAACAGTAAAAAGATTAATCTGTTTTCATAATGGTTATTTCTGATTTGAACAAAGCGTAACATATAATATGTCTCTGCGTAAAGAAAACATTTTTTGCTTATTTTAATCACGTCTTTCGAACTGGCGGACCCTTCTTATTAATCTCAGAAGTCATAAAAAATATGCCTGTTATTTTTATAAGGCAAAATTGCATACGAATGGTTTTTGTCTATTTTGTTTTTTGGGATTTGCAAGAAGAATTTTCTACCCTGACCTGTTCACTCTGCTTTACTTCATAATTTTGGTTGTTGCTATATCATTCTGATGAGGCACAAAAACCAGAGGCTCCCAGGAGCCTGTAATCGCTCACCTGGATCAAAGCTGCTTTCAATAACAACGCAACTGCACTGTGGCAGCCATCTTGGTGGGAGAGCGCAACTGCCAGACACAATTTTGGAAGAGGACCATCTAATGACTATTCCATCAAAGTTTGGTTCTAATTGAGCTACTGGTTCCAGACAAGATGGTTTTTATGTGAATTTCCCATAGGGTTCTATGTTAAACTAAGTACAGCTGTGCAGCCATCTTGGTCAGAGGGCGGGACCACCAGAAACAATTTTGGAAGAGGACCATCCAATGACTATTTTATCAAAGTTTGGTTCCAATTGAGCAACTGGTTCCAGACAAGAAGATTTTTATGTGAATTTCCCATAGGTTCCTATGTTAAACTAAGTTCGGCTGTGGGGGCCACCTTGGTCGAAGGGCCAAACCGCCTGACATATTTTTGGAAAAGAACCATCCAATGACTATGTCATCAACATTTAGTTCTTATTGAGCAAATGGTTTCAAACAAGAAGATTTTTATGGGAATTTCCCATAGGGTCCTATGTTAAATTAAGTTCGGCTGTGGCTGTAGACAAGGGGATCCGTTGTCCCCTTACTTATTCATACTATGTGCTGAAATAATGGCTATAAAAATAAAAGAAAACCCTAAAATAAAAGGAATTAAAGTCTCGCACTCAGAACATGAAATTTCTCAATTCGCTGATGATACATCAGTAATTTTGGATGGATCAGAAGAATCATTAAATGAAACACTTTTGGAATTGGAATGGTTCAAAAAGATATCAGGCCTTAAAATAAATTTCTCAAAAACACAAGTTATTTGGATAGGAAGCAAAAAATACAGCAGTGATAGACTATGTGAAAACTGGAATCTCTCCTGGGGAAAAACTACGTTTACTGTTCTGGGAATAAATTTCGATGTTGATATTTCTAAAATTACAAAGATCAATTATGAAAAATATTTAAAAAAAATGAAAGGACTCTTTAAACAGTGGAACAAAAGAAATTTAACTCCTATAGGTAAGATTACTGTGGTTAAATCACTAATTCTGCCAGTACTTAACAATCTTTTTATTGCACTTCCAAACCCTAGTATAGAAATTATTAAAGATATTGAAGATAGGTTATATACATTTATCTGGAAATCATCTGTTAATAGAGTGAAAAAGGATATCATGCAAAAAGAGTATCAAGAGGGGGGACTTAAGATGATTAATATACATTCTTTTATTTTGGCTTTGAAGTCCACATGGATCAGGAGACTCTTTTTCAACAATTGTAAATGGCAGAATATTTTTATGTCATCAATTGATATAAATAAACTATCATGTGGCGGTAGTGGATATATAGAACAAGTAATAGAAAGTGTAAAAAATCAATTTTGGAAGGATGTATTATATGCTTGGAAATCTGTTATTGAAAAAGACGAAAACAAAGATTGGACAAACTTTCTTGCCAATACAGTTTGGTTGAATAAACGGGTAAAAATTGACAAAAGAACTATCTTTTATCCAGAATGGTTCAACAGGGGGTGTAAAGTTTGTTAACGATTTTGTCAATGAGGATGGTTCTTTTCTGACTTTAGATCAGTTTTCAAACAAATTTGGATTTTGTGTAAATTTTTTGCAATATAATGGGGTTATTAGTTCTTTACGACAAATGCTAAAATTATATCCATATGGAGACAAATCATCTAATTTACAGACTCCTTTTGTCCCATCATCTCTACAAAATATTTATCGAAGTTCTAAAGGTTCAAAAGATATGTACACAATTCTAAATAAAAACAGTAGTGTTCCTACAGCTCAAAGAAAATGGAATACAGTTTTCGATATTAATTCAAATGAGTGGAAACAAATTTATATACTCCCATTTAAAGCTACAGCATGTACAAAATTACATTGGTTTCAATTTAGAATAAACCACAATATTCTGGCTACTAATCATTTCCTGCAAAAAATTTAAATTATTGATGATGCAAATTGTAATTTTTGCCAAAAGGAAAATGAAACCATTGAACACATTTTTTGGGGTTGTGAAAATGTACAAAATCTTCTAGGGCAAGTAAATTTTTGGTTCGGTGACAAAGACATAAACCAAACATTTTTAAAGAAGACTCTAATTTTTGGGGATGTTGATAAAGTATATAAAGATGATGTATACAATGCCATTTTACTAAACATAAAATACTATATATATTCATACAGATGTCTGAAGAAAAAATTATCCTTTCATTCGCTTAAAGCCTGTCTGATAAATCTATATAAAACTGAAAAAATGATTGCTGTTCGAAATCAAAGAATTGCAGAATTTCAATTACATTGGAGTACTTTTGAAAAACTGTTTGAGGATTGTTGACATAGCTTTTATTCTTATGTAAATTCCCTTTCCATAGAGACACCACTAAATACTAACTGATATAGTCTATCTAAATATACTTTTCTTGTTTATATTTACTATACTATAGTATACTTTATAGTATACTCATTACGGGATAATTAAAACAATAGGAATGTTTGATCCATCCAAATAATACTTTTGTATATCTGGTACAGTGTTATAGTCCAATTGATTGTTTGCACCAGGCCAGACCATAAAAATTTTATATATAAATGCCAATATAAAGTACAATTTCATCTCTTCAATGTCTTCTTTTTTTTTCCTTTCTTTTTAAAAATACACTAAAATTCTTATCTACTTTTTTTCCTAATTATACAAAAAAAAATATTTATCACATATATCAATAGTAAACAATTTTAAACTCTGCAAAATATCTCTTTTCTCATCTTTTATATTCTAAAAAAAAAAAAAACTCCACTGCAATATACATATGATTATACAGTATGTATATTGGAAAAGATTGTAAGAAGATTTAATTGTACTTTACTATATAGATTGTATGATGTTTTATATGTTATTATATTATTGTACTCTATTCTGTATCGATGTATCTTGCAGTTGAGAGAGAGAAGAGAGAGAGAAAAAAAAAAAAAAAAAAAAAAAAAAAAAGTTCGGCTGTGACGTCCATCTTGGTCGGAGGTCTGAAATGCCAGACATAATTTTGGAAGGGGACCACCCAAGCATCATTTCAGCAAAGCTTGGTTGAGATTGGCTCAGTAGTTTCAGATGAGAAGATTTTTTTTAAATTTCATCCCCCTTTTTTTTCTATTTTTAGCTTGGTGGCCATCTTGGTTGGAAGTCGGTATCACTGGACACAATTTTGGAAGGGGGCCATCCAAGGACTATTCCACCAAAGTTTGGTTGCAATTGGCCCAGTGGTTTCTGAGGAGAAGATTTTTATGTGAATTTCCCATAGGGTCCTATGTTAAACTAAGTTCGGCTATGGGGGCCATCTTGGTTGAAGGGCCAGACACATTTTTGGAAGAGAACCATCCAATGATTATTTCATCAAAATTTTGTTCTTATTGAGCAAATTGTTTCAGACAAGAAGATTTTAATGGGAATTTCCCATAGGGTCCTATGTTAAATTAAGTTCGGTTGTGGTGACCATCTCTATTCTGTATCGATGTATTTTGCAGTTGAGAAAAAAAAAATGCCAGACACAATTTTGGAAGAGGATCACTCAAGAATCATTTCAACAAAGTTTGGTTGAGATTGGCTCAGTAGTTTCAGAGGAGAAGATTTTTTTTAATTTCATCCCCCCCTTTTTCTAATTTGCATAATCAGTCAAAATCGGCAAAAGTTCAAAGTTCATAAAAAATCCTGTAATATATCTTAAAAAGCTCATCATTATGCTTATACAGTTCAAATTTGGGCACATTCTGGCTTACAATAGAGCAGTTTTGGCCATTTGAAGAAATTTCTATTTTTAGTAATGGTGGCCATTTTGGATACAGGACGGCGCTGTCGGACACAATTTTGAAAGGGACCCACCCTGCCAGGTTTGGTTTAATTTGGTTCAGTGGTTTCAGAGGAGAAGATTTAAATGTGATCTTTTATCAAAATATGCCTAATTTGCATAATCGGTATAAATCGGCTGAAAGAAAAATTTCACAGAAAAACCCAGAATATATGTTAAACTACTCCTTGCCATGTAGCTGCAGTTAAAATTTGAGCTCATTTTGACTTATAGTAAAGCAGCAATGGACAATTGAAGAAATTTCTATTTTTAGTAACAGCAGCCATCTTGAATGGAGGGCGGGGCTGTCTGACACAATTTTGAAAGGGACCCACCCAGGGACCATCCCTGCCAGGTTTGGTTTAATTTGGTTCAGCGGTTTCAGAGGAAAAGATTTAGATGTGATCTTTTATCAAAATATGCCTAATTTGCATAATCAGTATATATCGGTTGAAAGAAAAATTTCACAGAAAAACCCGGAATATATGTTAAACTACTCCTTGCCATGTAGCTGCAGTTAAAATTTGAGCTCATTTTGACTTACACTAAACCTTTGGACCCTAGGCTTTCCTTAATAAACATAAATCTGAATAACACACTAATCTGTCATGTCAAATTGTCAAAGGAAAAAGAATCAAAAACATGTTTCTTCATTGCAGTTAAACTTAGGCCTTCCAGGGCTCAGAGGTAATGGCAAAGATTCACATGATCTTTAAACCAGCAAGCTAATAATGGCATATAATCCATACCAAAAAAAAACCCTAAAACAATTTGTATCTTGAATATCAGGACTTCATTCTACATAAGCAATTGTGAAGATTTTAAGACATTAAAGGAATTCACAAAACATAAACAAGAGATTCTCTGTGGAGCCTGTAATCCTACCTGGTTTTCAATTTGACTTCTAAATTTCATAGAAAAAGATGGAACATATAGATGACGTCTCACCAATCAGATTAAAATCATATTCTCATCTCGTTCCCGTTTTCTGATATGTCGCTGCGTGAGAGATCTGACGAAACGCCGTAGACATCCTCGTGTCAGTGACCTAGGGTCAATGAGTGAATTGACCAATCAGATTGCCGCTTTCAGGATCTTGAAAGTAATTACGATAATCTGATTGGTCAATTCACTCATTGACCCTAGGTCACTGACACGAGGATGTCTATGGCGTTTCGTCAGATCTCTCACGCATCGACATATCAGAAAACGGGAGCAAGATGAGAATATGATTTTAATCAGATTGACGTCTCACTGACATGAATCACAAGATCATGGTCTGTAAGACTTGTCAGCAGATCTACCAGATAGGTTCATTATTTTCGTCTGCATTGGAAGTGGTACTTCAATTTGTCATAGATGTACTCAATGGAAAATCAGTCCACTTATTTTGATTAAACATGGCATGACTTATAAGTAATAGATACGAGAGCAGTGTCTGCTTTTGCAATTGTCTTGCTGCATTGTCAAACAATTTAAAATTCAAATTTCAGCTGATTCCAGTTATAATAAAGTATTTTTTCCATTAAAAGAAACTTCATATCTTGTATGTAGGACAGGGCTGTCATACACATTTTGCATATGAACTATCACAACCAAGTTTGGGTTCGGGGGAATTTATCGAGATGTGAAAATTTACAATGTAGACACCAAAGGATTTGGTCAGGTGAGCTAAAAATATTCATAGTCTTGTCCAACCTAAACAAACAGGGCCTTAATCTGACCATGACTGCAACAGATCAATGTGTTTTTGTAATTAATGTTTCATTTGAAGTCACTATTAATCATCTTACCTTTAACGTGAACAAACATGGTCCAACAAAAATTAAATACTTCAGAGGATGAACATGGCAACCGTCTGCAAGAAAAAGATAATTCAATATTTAAAAATCAAAAAAAAAAACATAAAGGTTACCAGTTCTATTACCATCCACATATCCATACATTTTTGTATTATGTTTTGACAGTCAAAGGGACACAACTCTTACATGATTAAATTAATTATACAATATGAAAGGACAAAACACACATTTAATTCAGCAATAGACACTGCATGTGATAATAAAGACCACGAAACTTTCATATTTTTTTCAGACAACTTACTTTTCAATTCCTACATAAACCCTGGGGTTTTCAATTGTATAGCACTAAAACTACATTTCAAAAGGATGCTGCATTCCAAATACAACTACAGGATTTGTTGTTTTAGTGAACTAAAATATATGTCTCCCCTTCATTTGTCCCCAGAAACCATATCAATGATAATAAAATAACTTTCCATCATATGAATGTGTGACAAAGTTGCACCAATTAATAAGATTAAAACTCATCTAGGAATTTACGAAAGTGGAATTCAAATATTTTGAAATCCATCTTTTCCATGTCACAGCTATTATTTTTCTAAGACAAAAAAATAAAGTCTAGATATTTATATAATTTGGAATTGAAATATTTTGACACTGCATGTACTGAAGTATATATCCCTAAAAAAAACTGGGCTCAGTACAAAATTTTGGGCCTGGACAATATACAAGATATAAATATTAACTTAGTTGTCCTTATCATCAAAGGTCAAGGTTACAGTGATGCCATTCCTATACTTGATACACACCACCCTGTCTTAATAGGTGAACTGGATCTGAAGACGACAGTTCAGTAAAAAATTTTAAGTTTGCCCATGCTAAACTTTGAACCCTCGACCATTGTTCCAGAATGAATCATGTCATTTATACTTGCATTTCCATTACTAATTCTTAAGAAAAAAAATTATACTCTAATTTTTCACAATGAAGACTAAAAAATTAACATTGGATGCTCCAGGCCCCTTAGATACCAGGACATTCGTTTGAACAATTCTAAATCTATATACTCTAATGATACTGCATAACAAATATTCTTTTGCTGGTTCCTCAGAAGAAATTTTTGAAAGATTTAATTAGCACATAGGGTCCTTTGTTAAAATTAATTCCTGTGGTGGTGGCCATATTGAATGGTTGACCAACTGACACCAAAGTACAATGCAGCAACAATTGAGAAGTGTCTATCAGGGATCATCTACCTTAAATTTGGTTTCAATTGGTTACAGTTCCTACAGAATTTTTAGAAGGTTTTTAAATTTGTTGACAATCATATTTTTTATTCTATTTTATTATCGTCCTGAATATAGCTGAAAAATTGCTCGCTGGACGTTAAACACCAATCAATCAATCTATTTTATTACAGTAGAATAAAGGTATTAATGTGAAATAACAAATATTTGTACCTCTGTTTTCTGCTTCTATTTTGCTTAGCGGGTTCATCAAGGGGATTTCTGAAGATGTCCAGAAATATTGGTTCAAATTTCTTGAAGATGACAGTTGAAACTGAAAAATTTCTCTCTAATCTGTCGATTTTCTCCCTAAAATCTTTGCGAAGGTTGGCCATATCCGACCACTTTTTCATCTTATTGAAAAACTGTATCAGACTGAAAAATAAAATCTTTAATAGTACATCTGAACCAGTAACTCTTCAGGTACAATTTTGTAAAATCTCTAAAAAGTGAAAAATAAGTTTATTTCAGAAGACAATTCTGCAATGCAAATTACACCAATCGTTATCCATATTATTTTAAACAAATATTTCTGTTTTACAGAAATATATCACAAATTTTCCTTTTTTAATGTCAAAGATGAAATAAATAAATAATCAATATGATTTACATTTAATAATCAATAACTTGATATAACTATCTAATATCTATGGAGATTAAAAATTCTTGTTTTCAAATTTTACCAAAATGTATTATTGGTATAAAGATTCACTTGCTATGAATTTTAAAGGGACATAAAACTATAATGTTTAACAGAGGTATTGATAATATAGTTAAAGAATATTTTGCTTGAATTGGAATCCATAAATTAAAGTACTATTTTCTCCATAATAGTCTTATGTTAATCTTGGACTCCATTAAACCTTGTGATTTTCATTTCATATTGGTGCTTCATTCCTAATACAACAAGAGGAACTGATGTTTTAATGAACTAAAACAATATGTCTTCCATTCACTTGGTTCAAGAAACAGTATAATTTATGATAATATAGAAACTGTCTAGCTGATGAATGTGTGACAAAATCTACCTGCAGTTGCACAATATAATAGGTTAGAAAGTCTTCCAAGAAATTTACAAAGTTGTAATTCCAATATTCTGGTTCCTGTAATGCATGGTTGGTAGATATTAGAACTCAAAGAGTGCTAAAGGTGATGAATCTGTCTTTAGAGCAGCAAGAATTATCACATTTATTTAATTGGAATCCTTTTTCAGTTTGGTTGAGCAGTTTTGCAGAAGAAGATTAAATGAGAATAAGTTTACAGACAGATGACAGACACCAAGTGAATGGCAATAGCTCCCATGCTCTTCAGCAGAGTGAGCTAAAATTAAATACCTGAATTTTGAAGAACGCAAGAGCCTTGTAAGTGATACACAGTTGCCCTCTACAGTTCCTCGTCCGACAGTTGGAATAATACTTCGTCTACAAGCTTCATACAAGGAACATACCAGCCAGTGTAATTGGTTTCCCTAAAAAACAAGATACCATTTAAAATTAAATTAAAAAAAAAATTGACATTAGTATGAATAAACATAATGTCTTTGCTGTGACATCATTTCTGACGTTTACATGCTAGATATCATATGCATTGCAAAGATTTTAAGTTTACGCTTGTTCTAGTCAGATCAAATTACATGTATTAGTTTAATCGAAAAAATTGATTTCTTTTTAATAAATCTAGTTTTTATGATTCAGTTTCATTCAGAATTTTGCTAAAATATGAAAATAGAAATCTTGCAAAATATATTGAAAGGTTTTATTATACATGGCAATATGTTTTTTACAAGATCAACAGAAATTTGAGAAAACAAATGGTAACGTGTTCCTTCCAGTGTACATATATTACATATACAATGTACTTTAGTCTAAATGAAAGTCTCATGATGATATGACTAGCTTATCTATCATTTGCTTCTCATGTTGTAAAAGTTATATAATATATTTAAACTTCAGATTCATAATATGTACATGTATATAGCTTAATGGGTACACTTCTCATACCCGAGGTCTTAAAACTTTGAACCAGATCAAAATACATTATGTAATTATTTATGTAATGCATGTACGCTGAAAGGAACATATAACTTTTTTTTGTTTTCAAAATTATGTCAAATTAACTTGTGTTAAAATAAATGCATTACCATGAATAGAGATGCCGACTTATCGTTATTTCGGCCGTCATTTTGTTTTCCGGTAGCTGCTGATACATGAAAATGCAATTTTTGATGTCAGATTTTTACAGATAATACTATATAAAGATATAATTTTTTTACATTAATTAATTATCTAAACATTGTTTGAAATCTTTAAAAATTTTGTTTCTTTTAATATGGAATCGTTTAAATATAACGTGTTCGAATCGAAATCGCTGTTTTCGGAATTTTACCATTCGCGGCACGGTTTTTTCACCAGGGTCCCCCATTTCAATGCCTTGCCCGGCATGTTCTTGACGTTATATAGTTCTATAATTATTATCCAATTAAAGTGCAGATTCGTAGCTTGCGCATGGTCACAGTCGCTTCCGATTTCCTGATCATGTTAAACGGAAAATGGTCGTCTCAAAAGTTCCAAGATGAACAAATCAATGAAAAATTTGGAGTAGCGTTCTCCGATGGCGATATTTGTATTTTCTGTTACAATATCAACGTAGAAAGCATACCATCTCAACCATATTAGATCGCGAACACGGATGATTTTTAGTATTTAAAACGCCCCTAAACATGTCTGAGGGAGAACGTCGTACATCGTTGGAAGTGGAAAGTAAATAGTAACGTCAACGACGCTGGTTGTAACACAGGTGTTATCGTAGGTATGTATAAACCTTCTTCTCAATGTTTTAAACGTACGATTTATTTTTTGCATTGCTTCTTTTCAAGTAGTTTATGAAAAACTTCTTGTCAATTTATAATACTTCCAACTTGCGTTCAAAACAAAAGTAAACAAACCGAAAAGGGGGGATGTAAACAGAGATGAAAGTTTTCCTCTAATCCGCTGATTTCCTCTTTTTTTTTAAGGAAAATATTTGGAAATAAAATGTTTCTAGCTTGGTCCAAACAACTAGAAAACGAGGGTATGGGCTCTAGAATAGGAGTTTCCTCTTTTTTCATCAGTCAATCACTTTCTTCTATACTATAGTCTGTGTACAAAATATTTGTTTTTTTTTTATACTAGACTATAGTCTTCACTCTTCAGAAAGTTAATTCTATTCTTATCATGGTGCTACATTTTTATTTGTATTTGCCAGCTTCCATGGATACTCTACCATGATTGAATATTTACATACTAAATTCAAATAAAAGTAAACAAAATGTTATAACTTATTGCATACATATGTATTTATAGACCAATGAAAAAAAAATACCAGTGTTTCTGCTAATATTCTCGAAAAGGGGAAGGTAGTATAAGTAGACAAAACATATATTTTTACCTAGGTTATACAGAACAAGGATCTGACTTTAACTTTGTCCAAAAATGTCAATAAAAACTTTGGGGTCAATACCAAAAATTTGAAACTCTGGTAATTTTTTTTGTCTAAATACATTGTGAATTTATATTTATTATAATGGTAGTTATGAAAGGATAATAAGTACAATGTAGACTAGTTAGAACTGTTTCTTTGTGGTCCCTTCCAGCTTCTGTTGTTTTTTTCCAGTTTACCTGACCTTATGCTTTGCTGGTCAAAGACATGTGTGTGATCCAAGCTGGCCTTGGGATATTACCTGAACTTAGGACTGCAGGATAATATACAGCTGATCATGAGTTCATAATTTATATCATAATGAAATATTTAGTTTTACATGTAGCTGGATTTATTCAGACGACAATACATGTGACAATAGATGATGTATTTCAAAAATGCACCAGATATTTCCTGAATAATAAATGAATGAACTTAATATTTTGGTTGTTTTCATTGAACATGTTTTAAGAAGCAAATTAGAATAGTAATGGGCAAGACTGAAACTTTGACACGGAGAGTAGGGTTAGGGGGTGGGTTATGGTGTTTAATGCCACTTTCAACAATATTTCAATTATATCGTGATGGTCAGTTTTATTGATGGAGTAAACTGGAGAAAACCACTGATCTGTTGCAAGTCACTGACGAATTTTATCACACAATAATGTGTTATCAAGTACACCTTAAGTTACCATGAGTGGGATTCGAACGACATGGAGAGTAAGATTGAAACAAATTTACTTGCTCAAATTGTAATAAAGGGAAACCTGAATATAAACAGCATCCTATATAAACAACATAACTTTATTTTAAATAAAATTCCAGGTTCCAGATGTAGCCTTTTGTAGGAAATGTGTAAACCGTGCAAATAATATCCATCTATTTTAAACACAAGCTGATCTTGAGGAAGTTCAGTTTAGAGGTGTTTCACTATCATGCTTGTTGGGTGGTTGATGCATATACCATCACTTTCAGCAATTGTACAGCTACATTATGATTGCAAGACATTGAGGTAGGAAAACAAAAACACCTACATGTATATCAAGCCGACCAGTTAAATTTTCGGCAAGGGGTAGGTGTCTGGAATCTTCACCCCTTGGGGGGATTACATATTGGTGGTATATATGAAATGAAAAGTATTTAGTTTAAGTTATTAGTTACTTGAGGTTATAGATTTTTAAAATATCTTTAATTTGGTACCTTGATGATCAAATTCTGACTAGAAACGATGGAGTAATCTTAAAAAACGTAAATTTACGCAGCAAATTTTAAAGCAATGGCAGCCATTTTGTTTTCAAAATGGCCACCATTATGACAATTATTCCGTAATAAAATGCTAAAGCAAATAAGAGGTCATTGGTACAAACCTACATATCCATTTTTTTTCAGTGATATTAATTATATTGATAAAAAAATTGATCAAATTATCTTGGAACAGGTTCCCTGTCTGAGGAATTTTATGAAAAAATGGCAGCCATTTTGAACAAAATGGCCACCATTTCTTGTGTCGACAAAAAAACATCACATCCAACAGAATGTGCACATCACTGTGGTATCGTCTTCAAAATTTTGTACGGATATCATTTTTAGTTTAGGAAATATGAAGCTTTTTGTGTCATTTTTCCATATAACTGCTGTGAAACGGTGCCATTCTCAAATAATGTTGAACACTAATTGCACACCCACCTTTATGGATTCATAATTCCACAAAAAGATGTAAAAGGTGATTCATATGTTATAATTGCACTCAACACAAGTATTTCTACACACAATTTCTTCTATTATGATGTCAGATAAGTTATTTTCTGACAAAATTATGGCAATGTGAGCCATAATGGACCTTTCGGTCAAGATCAAAAGTGGCTCCGACACATTTTGGACAATAAAACAAATGACGAATATTACTTCAAACATGTTCAGTTTCATTTTTCTGACAGAACAACTTATAGTCTATGGAAAAAAACAAAAGTAGAGACATTATCTGCTGTTTGCACAAAAAATCAGAACTCTAAAACAGTCATTAAAACCATTATTGATGGCGGCCATCTTTGGAAAATTATTGACCAAAAATAGGCAATTTCAAATGCTCATAACTTTTGAACCCTTCATCCGATTTTTACAAATGAAGGCTCAAAAGTCTTCTTAGATTGAGCTCTATCTAATGGTTAAAAAACAGCAAGCATCCCCTGTAATTGATTTTTGACTGGCATCTCTACCATGAATAATAAGCCTTTTCCTGTTTCAGAAATTTTGCAAGACTTCCATTTTCATTTTTGACAAAAATCTGAATGAAACTGCATAATAGATTGTGTAAGTAAATAAGATTGGTCTAGACAGGGCTCTACAATGCGACTAAAACACTCGCATTTCCGTGTTACTTTTGTAAAATGCAAGTAAAAATTATGTATTTATCTCGATATTTTCATTCCATCAGGCCTAAATTAAAAAATTGTTTGTTTGCCATTCTCCAACTCAGATTTTTTTGTGTGGGTAGGTAGGTAGGTATATTATTTTATTTTTCTGAACCAGACATACATTTTTTGTATGTTTAAAATATTAAGCATACAGTATGAATATACATATACTGAGCATGCATGAAGCTAAATAGACATCCGTGCATGTTTCTGTTTTAGATTTAGATACATGAACCTTGCACTTTTTGGGCTACATTGCATGTGTTATCGACACGAACTATGGAAAGACTACGAGAATTCTGAATATACCGGAAACCGGAACTTTACTAAAACACGGAACGGAACGAAAATTTCGGAAATAAAAAAAAAAAGGTCTTATAAACGACAATAATATCTTTTGAGTCGCGTGGATTTTTTTGAGTCGGTCGGCTGACGGCAAACAATCAATATTTTAATTTCTGCCTCACCGATCGTATTTGTCATTTTAAAATCCGACTTTGATTTTCCAGTCCTTAAACCGCACAATTGACTCGGACATGAAAGTTTTAAATCACATACTTTTAATGCTTGCAAGTGACCACGATAAGCAAAAATCAAAAACCTTCATACAAAATTTTTCGCTAAAAATAAACCGGTTGAATTAACTTATCATAAAGTTGGCCTGTTAATGCAATATCCACGGAAGTATCTAGCCAAAAATGTGATGAAGTTTCGGGTTCTAAAGGTGGAAAGCACAAATTCCACGATGTCTGGAAGTCAAAGTAACATTAACAAATGATGAAGAAACTAGAATCAAATTGAAAGCAATTCTTATACGAAAAAGATATCTGAATTTACAAATATAATTATTTTCAATGCCCTATTTCACCATTCCTACTTTTAAATTAACATTTAATAAGAGGGTGATAGCTCACTCTTAACGATAGTAATGTGGTAAACAAATAAAATAAAAATCTTCATCATAACCAGAAGATTATCCCCCCTAAAAAAATCAAGATTGCTTCCGCTTTTAAAAATATTAAAGTTGGTACTTATTTGCAATATATTATTTAGCAAAATTCTTTGGAGTATACTGAAGTATTTAGACAAATAAATTCTATACTTGAAATGGAAATTGTCTTTACTATGGTCATGTCTTCACCATTGATGTTTACGTGGGAATGATATCATATACTGGGTACATTTCAAATTCTTTAGGTTTATTCTTGTTCTAGACTAATCAAGTCATCACAATCAAAAATATTTATTTTTTAATGTATGTTTTTAATATGATTTTGAAAAATATAATAAAGCAGAAGTACTCTGGAAGCTAACATATGACATATTATCTTTAATGTCGACATTTATGCAGGACAGATATCATATATGCATTTCACAGGTTTTAGGTTTATGCTTTGTCTAGACCAATCAAGTCATTAGCACAATCGAAACCATTTATTTTTTAATAGACAGGTCTCGGAATCATCATTTTCAGTTTGGACTCACCATAGTTTTCATGTTTTATATTTTTACAATGCTAATGTATCCCTGTCATTCCCTGAATAGTCTTTTAGGATTTTATTTTATTGTGATTTTGCTTAAAAAACAAAGTCTTGCAATATTATCCAAAGTTTTATTATGAATGGCTATGCAGTTTTTTATACAATTAACATAAATTTTGTTTGTTTGATGGTGCTTAACGACACTTTCAACACTATTTCAGTTATATCGTGGCGGTCAGTTTTATTAGTGGCGGAAACCGGAGGACCCTGAGAAAACCACAGACCTGTCGCAAGTCACTGACAAACTTTATCACTGCACACCTCGCCCTGATCGAGAATCGAACTCACATCAGTGGTAATTGGCACTGATTGCATGGGTAGTTGTAAATCCAACTACCATACGATCACGACGGTCCCCAGAAATTTTGGAAACAGAAAATCGTTACATGTTGATTGTTCATTTCAGTAGGGAGGTCAAACGTAGTCGCCGATAACGTTATTATTTTCTGTCAGACTAAAAAATAACGATTTTTCACCTTTTTCATTTCATTAGAAAAACACCTTAAATTGATTATTTCGTGAAAAAAAATATATCAGATAAAATTTGAAAACTAGAACTTTATTAATTTGGTAGTTATAAGTATTAAAAATATGATTGGGTACTACCACTGAACGTCCAAAGTGAAGTCGTTTCGAGAGAATCGGACGCCATGTTGATTTATGTGTCAACGAACAACCCATTTTCAAAAATAATTCCGGGAGCTATCCCTGGATCAATATCCTTCATGTATGGCTTAAAATTTGCAGAAAATCTTCAATTTTATCAATCCGACCGCCAAAAATTAAAAACAATCGAAATCGTAACGTAAAATATAAAAGTTTACAAAACAGTGTTTTTAAACTCGCTTACCACACTTCCGAAAAACATTGGGGGTCAAATATCAATAATCTGGACCTTCCTCTAAAGATATGTCGCCAAGGTTTCAATGGATAAGCAGTAATAGCTCCCGGAAATCATTGAATGTTCGGTCCATATTTTCTGACTTTGCAATCAGAGTTGAGCGGGAAGAGTTATCGGACGTTGTGTGGCGCATGACCGGGATGTATGTCTTCCGCCATTTTGGCCAGGACAATTTCAGAGTTGTACCAAAGAAAAATGGAATTTACTGACGTATTGTTCTACCAATTGATACAATAATTATCTAGCATTGATGTATTCAGACCACGGAGGTCAATCATGCACGGTAAGTAACAAAACTTCTTCTAAAATATAGTTTTATTCTCAAAAGAAATATCGTTTTCAACCGGATCAAATGGGGGTTAATCTTTAAAACAAAAGATGCACAAAAATCGCACAGAAACTTTACACGAACTGAATAAATATATATCTTTGCTTCGATAAATGAAAAAGAGATGGGATTTAATTCACGATTTTATTATTTTACTCTAAAAATGGCGAAAACGGCAAGCATCAATATAAAGTTGTCAAATTCTCCCAATCTATAAATAACTTTATCCAAGCAGAGCTTTGGTGACGTAATCATGGCTGCTCGGAAATTATCGGGATTTATTAATAAAGGAGTTGTTCCGGTATTCTTTGATATTTTTAGAAAAGGGATATCTTTTGTGAAATGTTCAAGATTTTTTTATATTTTTGGGTTTTAAATGAAATTTGTCTACATAAAAACTTTTTATGCATTTCTCATTAAGTTCCTAGTGTATATTGTAGCAATACATAGGACAATTGTTTTTAAATAGTAACATGAATTTCCATGCAACATTTTTGAAACAATTTATTTAAATTGTTATAAAACATAATTATTATGTTTCAGTGCTATTAGGGAAGCTTTATGAAATATATGATTAATGCATACATTACAGTATGTGAATGTATTAACATTTTGGTTATATACAATGTAATCAGTGCATGTGATATGCTAAGTTTAATCAATTACATTTTTTTCATTACACCATTATTGTGTGCAAACTTGTTTGGTATGACAGAACATTTATGATGCATGCAGCAAACATTTCTGGAATAATGCTAATTTTCATATAGAATCTATTTGCCACCAAGTATATATGCATAAAGATAATTTTTAGTCGAATAGTGCATTGTATTAAAGCTTTTTTCATTTGTACATGTATGATAAACTATTTCTGGAAAAGATAAATTATTTTTAGTTCTTTATTTTTATTCTGTATAACATATTTTAAATGTTTATTTTTATTTTACAGGTGTGATCGTGGCATCTCAGTAGATCATTAAGAGTTTTAAATCATTAAAATGCCACTTCTGAAAGTTGATGCTGTTGATTATGATTCAGTTAATCAAATATGCTGCTAATGCATAGGATCACAACACACACAATTTAAAGAAATCACAAAGATTTCATTTGGAATAAGTTGGTCATGAACTGGGACACAGCACTATTTGTAGTCGTCAAATGTAAAATTATAGTATATAGAGGAAAAGAGAGTGACATTGAGGACTGTTTGTTATAAATTAAGATTATAAATAATAGTAGAAGATAACAGTTTATTGATTTGTGACAATAAAAATGATAACTTTGAAAATTTGGGACTTTCTAATCGCATGAACTGTTCGCTTAAATCAGCTAAAATTGTCAAATTTGAGGTTTTTCCCAGACAAAAAAATGAAAATCATGTATAAAATGTGCTAATTAAATGTTTAAAAGATAAAATAACTTCAAGGCTGGCTTATAAATTGTACAGAGAACATATCTGATAATCCAAATAAGACTTTTCATGGAATACGGGGCCATAATTGAAATATTATTTTTACTAAATTTCCAGGTAGAGGGCTAATGAACCAGGACATAGTTCATACCAGTGTCAGAATTGGGGTTGCTGATAGTTTTCTCCTTGTAGTATACAGTTATAGGATCAAAATGATACCAAACACTTGAACATTTAATATTATAATATTCGACAATTATTGAAATTGTATCAATTTCGGGAATTATCTGAAATTTTGATTGAACAAAGAAAATTGACCTTTTCAATGGAAAAAATGGCAGTTTTTACACAAACTGTAATAATAACTTCATTGATGTATGGATATTGAGGTTGTTTACCATAAAAATATCAATTTGAACATAAAAAATATAATGAATTCCCTAAAATAACTTATTTTTACACTTTACGGAGCTCAAAATATTAAGCTGCGGAGTTTATAATTCTGGCGCTACAGACTTTGAGAATTTTTTTTGCTGATAAATATAGGTGTTCCATGTTAGAGGGTTCTTTTCCCTACCAAAATCAGTATTCAGAAAAATTCCAGTACTTTTTTCAGATTTTTTATGACCAAAAACTTGATTTTTCGAATAAAATTTGACGTTAAAATTATGGAGGCCTGCGCAAAGGAAATAATATTAAAAAAATATATATATTAATTGAATAAATGTTATTCTTGATATTTTTACCTAGAGACTGGGCACTTTGTGGACAGTGCTGCAAGTTTCAGCCTTGCAAGTTAAAGGTTTTTGAAGATATTTGACCACAAACCTGGTAGTTTGAACAAGTAGACGGCTGACACATAAATTAAAAAAACTAAGTCCAAAGGCTATTTTCAATGTTTTAAATTCTATGAAATTTTTTTCATATAACACCTACAGGTGTGTATAATACCTCTTTTTGAAGCATAAGGAGGATACAGTACTATAGAAGAAAGCATGATAACCTATCAGGTAGTGAAAAAAATATATTTTGGTCCAAAAATGTCATTTTTTTAACATTTTTCCAAAAAACAGAAAATCGACCACTTTTGGCTCACCAAAAAGGCCATAACTTTTGAACAGCTCAACCGATTTTAATAATTTTTGTACCAAAATTTCCCATTTTGTATGTACTGTCATATTAAACTATAATTGGATGATTTATTAGCATTTCAATTTTTGGCTTGACCACCCTAATTTCAGTGTACAGTATAGCTTATAAGTTATATGATACATTATATTTGGTCTAGCAAACATGTTATGACGGTATGACTATCATTTCTATCGCTCGTTCCTCAGGCCACACATGCTCTTAATAAAGTAAAGAAGTGGATGACATGATTTTCGTATGGGGTAAAATCATATGGATGGATACCGAATTTCGAAATGGATATGATAAGTTTCTATTGAAACATGCCTCAAGTGAATAGTTTTCTAGGATTTTCTGGTAGTTTTCGAAGGCTTCGTCTTTAGCCTTCTTATCCATGTTCAGATCTAAACAAAGTTCCTCGAACTGGCTCTCAACAGCATCCTCTCCGTCTTCCGAGAGACCCATGTTTGGGTGGACAAATTACTACTCTTCCGGTCGTAGTAAATTTCATCAACAATGGCCGTCAATTTCAATCTAGGTCACTTGTACGCTTATGGCGGGAAAAGGTGGACGAGTTACGGGTTGCAATTTGGTCGGAAACCTTTACTCCAAATATAGTTCGTAAACAAAATATAAGCTTACACTCTTTATATTCATAATAAATTTCCATGGATTGATTATATGTTATTATAATATTTATGTCTTGTATCATGGAGATTTTACTTTCGAACTCTACTTTACATGTATTCTAATTAGTATGCGAAGTAATAAAAGGTCAAACACTTTTGGACATGTTTTTGTTTACATATGTTTCAAACATTGTTGTAACCACGACAAAATAAACAGGTGCACATGTACATGCTATGGTAGAGTTCCGGTGTTACCTTAAGCTTGTGTGTTTTCGAAATAAAAGAAATAAAAAGAAAATATTGGCACTGTCAGATATCTCGTATGTCTCTAATAACCGTTTAATGAAAACATGATAGATACTTCCCTTTTAATTACCATCCAACTTGGATTTTTCTCTCCCTGTTCATTGGCTTTCATTTGGACGAATCATATGATGTCTACATTTCCCAGTTGGTTCGTTTTTTCCTGTATTTGTAATATCATGGTAACTTAAAAACTTGTACCGTTAAGTTTAACAATACCACTAATAGAAATGAAAACAAATTAAGAACATATATTAAATTTAAGACTATTTTTAAATAAGAAGAATATCTAAATATCAAAGATTTTAAGATGCGCTCTATATTAACTCGTTTTCGTATTAGTGCACATAAACTTGAAATAGAAACTGGACGTTACACTACTCCAAAAACACCTCTTGAAAGCAGATTATGTAAGCAGTGTAATTTGTCAGAAATTGAAGACGAAGAACACTTTTTAATAAATTGTTCTAAATATAGTTTACATCGGAAAGAATTATATAGGAAGTTGAATAACTCTAATTTCAATGAACTAAGTAACATGAACAAATTTGTTTGGCTGCTATATAAGCAATGAAGATATATATGTGAATGTTGAAATTGCCAAATATTTGTCTAATTGTTTTATTCTTCGAGACACAAAACAATGCTGATCTTCTGTATCCTGTACTCTGTGATATTTAGTATAGAATATATTTTATTGCCTAATCATAGGGCCCACATGAGGCATCATTAACAATACAAACATTCATGATTGATAAATGAGACATACACAAAAAAGAAAAAGGACAGTGTAAGGTTTTTATATTTCTAAAAATATAAATATAATTATTATTATTTAGTGGATCATGTTCTGGTTTGTCTCCTATATCTCAGATCCAGTGTGAAACTTTACATATGTTGCATATTCCTTAACAAGTAGTAAACCTGCTAAAAACACCAAGGGACGGTGCTTCTGACACACCCTATCTGATAATTGCATTTTCTCACAATTATATAGTAAATAATTATATATAATATTAAATACTTATCACATACTATTTATAAATAAAAAAAAATAGTTAATTATTATATCTATTATTATTATTGTTGTCCATTCGGATGTGTCACCTCGTGTTTAGAGCAGGAGAACTAGTTGGAGGAAATATGTCATCATGTTATTGCTCAATTACAGAGTGCACCAAGCGACAGTGCAAGTATATGTATGTATTAGAAAACAATAGTAATTTGAGTTGTCTCTCTTTAATCATTTGATAAATGTATACCCTTTGGCTGTCAGTCATGTCAGTGAGTTCGATCGTTTAGTTTATTACTTATGCATGTATATGTTTATTTTTAGTCATCTCTTTTGTCTTGTCTTTGCAAATTGATGTTCAATTTTGGACTTTCTTTCAATAAATTACTTTGAACTTTGAACTTTGTACATCGAAGATACCGTTTTCATTAATTATTGAAAACTTTCGATTCACTCAATTATAAATTTTACCGTTGTAAAGATCTTGTATATAACTGAATGATATGCAGATATCAGATCAAAAATGTTTTTTCCCCCATCCATATTGACGCAGTTAACAAAGCCGAGGTTCTAACTTGAATTGGAAAATCTTGACTTGTTCGTAAAGGCTGTGATTTATCAAATTAGAGCTGACTCTTTAAAATCTGCTGATACAATTAGTAGGTTAATCATTAAATTAGTCTATTTTATTTCATTTCATATCATATAACTATTTTGAGAAGTTTGAAGACACCAAGGGGGAGATAAGAAGGTGTAAATCGAAGGACAGACAATACAAAAGAAAACGGACTAACGGACAAATAATGATCTACAAAACACTACACAGAAAACTAAAGAGCAAACAAAAAATTGATATGTTTACATGTTTATGATTCAATTGTCCTAAGAATAATGTCATTTAATCAACAGATTTCTTAGATAGTAGTCAGTGATTTCGCAGTTGAAATATATATTTCACAGAGGTAGGATGTATTTGATTCCCGGACTTTGCTGCACATTGGTTATACAACACAAAGAATGGACATTTCGCTACCATAAATTTGATTGAATGGCTGGACACTTCCACTGTCAATGCCCATGATTCAAACTCTTATTCGATCCCATTTGCTGCCATGACTTTGAGAAACCAGATGTATATATGGAGAATCAGTATCAGGTTGGACATGTATCAGACACTCCAGACTGAACAAGAAATCCAAGTAACCTAAAAAGACAGATAAAGGATCAAACAATGATGTACAATTTCAATAAAAACATAGATATCTAATTTGTGTTCATGACGCGTTTCTGGAACAAATGGCGGCAAATCCCCGATAAGTCATTTAATAGAGGATTGGAGTGACCGGATTTTGTTCCTGGTGACGTGATCATGATCATTCAGAGATTTACCAGCAAGCCATTAATTGTTCGATTGCGAGAGGTTTGCGGACAAAAAGGTGGTTGATAAGATGCGCTGACACCAGCATAATAACCAAGAAATTTTCGGAAAAAAAGCCCAAGAAAGGATATAAGAATGGTACGTTCAGAGTACGGGAATTCTACTTTTAATTGTAGTCACGGTGCCCCGGTATCAGGACAACTCGGTACTGGACATTTCAGTACTCGGTACCAGACATATCGGTACTGAATGAAAGGCAAATCGGTACTTCCAAGGAAATAATAATTTGATTAAATTTAAAAACTTATTTTGTATTTTTTTTTTACATTTAGACATTGTTTATACAAATTTGTATGTGTTTTTTTTTTATTCATCTTTAATTAAATGGACATCAAAGAGGCAATTCGTTAATATTTGTAAATAACTTTTGTTTTGATAACTAAGTCCCTTTATCAATAAATCATAGATAAACTTAACGAGATGATTATTTTCATTTCTGTTTTGATTGCATAACTGTTTTAATTAGATAGCTTTAATTACCAAATTTAATTTCTTTAATCATAGATCAATGCTTTAATCTTTTGTTTGACTTCAAAAGACGATACAAGCTGAATTTTATTTGAGAAATATTTGCCAAGCCGAAGAAAATATATAATGAAGGTTACCCTAATTCGAGATTCAAACTGCAAAATGAACGAGTATCCGTGTATAGATTGTGGCAGAAATGTCCGTCCCAGATAGGAGGCTTTACAATGTGACCCGTGTTCACAGTGGCAGCACAGATTATGCAACACTGGTAAGAACTTGTTATCTCATACATTACTAAGAAACTTTCTTCAGTTTTAATAACTTCTTAGTGTGCTTTCTTAAAAATTGTTAATTTTCAACTTCTCAGTTATTTATAAGTTATGTATGTATGTGCTCAGTTATTTATAAGTTATGTATGTATGTATGTGCTCAGTTATTTATAAGTTATGTATGTATGTATGTGCTCAGTTATTTATAAGTTATGTATGTATGTGCTCAGTTATTTATAAGTTATGTATGTATGTGCTCAGTTATTTATAAGTTATGTATGTATGTGCTCAGTTATTTATAAGTTATGTATGTATGTGCTCAGTTATTTATAAGTTATGTATGTGTGTGCCCAGTTATTTATAAGTTATGTATGTGTGTGCTCAGTTATTTATAAGTTATGTATGTATGTGCTCAGTTATTTATAAGTTATGTATGCATGTGCTCAGTTATTTATAATTTATGTATGTGTGTGCTCAGTCTTTTAAATTGAAATGTTGCTATATTGTTATTTATTGAATATGATGCAAACAAAATAAAGACAATAAAATGCCATTTATGCCATGTATGTGCTCAGTTATTTATAAGTTATGTATGTATGTGCTCAGTTATTTATAAGTTATGTATGTATGTGCTCAGTTATTTATAAGTTATGTATGTATGTGCTCGATTATTTATAAGCTATGTATGTATGTGCTCAGTTATTTATAAGTTATGTATGTATGTGCTCAGTTATTTATAAGTTATGTATGTATGTGCTCAGTTATTTAGAAGTTATGTATGTATGTGCTCAGTTATTAATAGGTTATGTATGTATGTGCTCAGTTATTTAGAAGTTATGTATGTATGTGCTCAGTTATTTAGAAGTTGCGTATGTATGTGCTCAGTTATTTAGAAGTTATGTATGTATGTGCTCAGTTATTTATAAGTTATGTATGTATGTGCTCAGTTATTTATAAGTTATGTATGTATGTGCTCAGTTATTTATAAGTTATGTATGTGTGTGCCCAGTTATTTATAAGTTATGTATGTGTGTGCTCAGTTATTTATAAGTTATGTATGTATGTGCTCAGTTATTTATAAGTTATGTATGCATGTGCTCAGTTATTTATAATTTATGTATGTGTGTGCTCAGTCTTTTAAATTGAAATGTTGCTATATTGTTATTTATTGAATATGATGCAAACAAAATAAAGACAATAAAATGCCATTTATGCCATGTATGTGCTCAGTTATTTATAAGTTATGTATGTATGTGCTCAGTTATTTATAAGTTATGTATGTATGTGCTCAGTTATTTATAAGTTATGTATGTATGTGCTCGATTATTTATAAGCTATGTATGTATGTGCTCAGTTATTTATAAGTTATGTATGTATGTGCTCAGTTATTTATAAGTTATGTATGTATGTGCTCAGTTATTTAGAAGTTATGTATGTATGTGCTCAGTTATTAATAGGTTATGTATGTATGTGCTCAGTTATTTAGAAGTTATGTATGTATGTGCTCAGTTATTTAGAAGTTGCGTATGTATGTGCTCAGTTATTTATAAGTTATGTATGTATGTGCTCAGTTATTTATAAGTTATGTATGTATGTGCTCAGTTATTTATAAGTTATGTATGTATGTGCTCGGTTATTTAGAAGTTATGTATGTATGTGCTCAGTTATTTATAAGTTGCGTATGTATGTGCTCAGTTATTTAGAAGTTATGTATGTATGTGCTCAGTTATTTATAAGTTATGTATGTATGTGCTCAGTTATTTATAAGTTATGTATGTATGTTATTTATTGAATGTGATGCAAACGAAATAAAGACATTTATAATGTACCGGGATGTCAAATTCAGTACCGACTTGTCTAGGATTCCGGTTCCCCATCAGGGAGCCACATGTGGAAACCGGAAATCCAAGCTTTAATGAGAAAGTTGGACGAGGTGAAAACACTTTCTTTGAAGAGTAATTACCTTCACCTTGAAGGTTTTTTCAGAGAGGAGAAAATACATCTGAGGATAAGTGTTGTATAACCTTAAATTTGTTATTTTCAATCTTGCGTGTTATATAATCTTTACCTTGTCTTCATCCTTACCAAAGGGACAATCAGAAGTTGTAGCTCCAGGAAGTACAGCCAATACCAGGGGAGGATTCAGGATTTCAAGTTAGGGGGGGGGGGGGCGCAGTTAAAAAAATTGCGCCGAGCGGAGGGAGGCGCGAAAAATGTTGTGATATTTCGTGTGAAAAATCATGATTTTACCCCAAAAATTCATATTTTTTCCAATTTTAGGGGGGGGGCGCGCGCCGGGTGCGCACCCCCCCCCCCCCCCGGATCCACCCCCGAATACAATGGTCAAAAGAAAAGGGACAAAAAGACAAACAATGGTCGACAAAATACTACACAGAAAACTAAAGATTAAGCAACATTACAATACGGGGGCGAACTCGTGTGCACCGGAAAGGTAAGCAGTTTCTATTTCACCTGCAGCATCCGTCGAATAATACTGGTTAAAATTTCGTTGACATGTCATGAATGATGAAATGACGGGAATGTGATTAAAACGGAACATATACCGGTATGTGGTCATATGTGACACAACTATTCGTAACAATTAACAAATTCATGGTGGCGACCGTAAAACTTTCGAAGTAATGACTCCGCCATTACCATAAGGAATCCTTGACAGTAGCTTCCTTGTCACCACCAACCCTCTATCAATGAAATCACGATAGGAATCACAATCTCTGGAATATCATACAACAAAAAGCTATATGAACGGGAATGGAGCGGCTAACGAGTTAAGTTGTGTTCTCTATCAGAAAAGTTGGCCTCATATTGAACAAAACTGGTGGACTGGGCAGGACAGTTAATTGTCTCACAAGTCAGGTTTGTCACTGATGGAAGTGTCCTGAACCATAACCTAGGTTACGGAGAGGGACAATATCCATTCTTGGCGTGGCTACGAGACCTGGTCGAGCTAGTTAATTTGGATATGGACAGACATGATACAGCACTAGTGGGGACTAACTGAAGTTCCAGACAATGAAGGAGTGGTCAGAGATGAGTATATGCTTTAAAGAGTCTAGTGCCTCAAGTGTAAGGGAAATGTCCCTTTGCTGGGGTTGACACCGCAGCTAAAGTGACCGTCATTTCAGATGAGGTGTACAGGTTGTTGCCCACCATACTCCCAATCATCGAGGGGTGGTTATAAATACAGCTGGGCAAGGGTTTCATATGAATGGGTTTGTAACTGGGTCTATTAAAATTGGACTGGGCCAAACAGACACAATAACATGTACATAGCCCCTACAGAAGACAAGCTCCTTATGTTTGACTTGCTGTAGGAGCATGTAGTTGCTCTTAACATCACTGAAGGACAGTTAACATCGAGGGCCAAGTGGTGCCCGTTACCATTGGATCTGTTGGGCCGGGAGGCTTGCCACAGCACTCCAGCCACAATGTGGAAAATTTATGGATAGAAAGTGATGGTAGTAAAATGAAAAACAAAAAATACCACACTTTCAGAACAAATTCAAATGTTAAAATCATAGAGAGGCCGACACCCCCAACACATGACTGCTCACTTTTATGACTTGGTACAAGCACTCCAATGAAAATGGTGGAGTTAAACTAGCTTTAGGGGCCCAAAACCCCCTCTTAGTGAAATGGTGTAGTCAAGCAAGTACTTTTTTACATGCGAGTAAAGTCCCAACACTCGAGGTTAAAATCCTGATCAAAATCGGATTTAAACATTCAAAATGTTGTTATCAAATTGTCTATAGATGGACAACAATAACCATAATACAAACACAAATAATTTAATTTGATTTGAATATTTCAATCTGATTGGCTAATCCGCCTGGAGGAAATTTTGGTTATACTCGATAACCTGGGTTGGTATTGTGACGTCACCAACGTGTTCATCCGCCAACGACAAATTCAAAGTCACATGAAATAATCGTAATTAAAATCCAGGAATCATTAAATTTTGTTTTAAAAATTAAATTATAAGAAATATTTGAAATTGTTAACAGGATATACTTGCATAACCTGGTTTGGGTCAGTTTACGCTTTTCATAAACAGACCCAAACCAGGTTATATCTTATAACCTGTTCAACAATTTCAAATATTCCTTAAATGTTTTTGCGGCCCCCCAAAAATGACAAGGTTTGCTGGTTAACCATAATAGAACTTCCAGCAAGGTGTCACTAGTACAGCTGGAACTGCTTACCCTTCCGGAGCACCACAATCCACTGCAGAATTTTGGTGGGGTTCCTGTTGCTCAATATTTAGTTTTTCATTAGAGTTTTGTAGATCGTTGTTTGTCCTTTTTCTATTGTACTTTTTGTCCTTTGATTCACTGCTCTGGATTACCCCTATAGTATCTTCAAACTATTCAGTGTCTTGTTCCTCTGGATTACCTCTATAGTATCTTCAAACTATTCAGTGTCTTGTTCCTCTGGATTACTCCTATAGTATCTTCAAACTATTCAGTGTCTTGTTCCTCTGGATTACCTCTATAGTATCTTCAAACTATTCAGTGTCTTGTTCCTCTGGATTACCCCTATAGTATCTTCAAACTATTCAGTGTCTTGTTCCTCTGGATTACCTCTATAGTATCTTCAAACTATTCAGTGTCTTGTTCCTCTGGATTACCTCTATAGTATCTTCAAACTATTCAGTGTCTTGTTCCTCTGGATTACCTCTATAGTATCTTCAAACTATTCAGTGTCTTGTTCCTCTGGATTACCTCTATAGTATCTTCAAACTATTCAGTGTCTTGTTCCTCTGGATTACCCCTATAGTATCTTCAAACTATTCAGTGTCTTGTTCCTCTGGATTACCTCTATAGTATCTTCAAACTATTCAGTGTCTTGTTCCTCTGGATTACCTCTATAGTATCTTCAAACTATTCAGTGTCTTGTTCCTCTGGATTACCTCTATAGTATCTTCAAACTATTCAGTGTCTTGTTCCTCTGGATTACCTCTATAGTATCTTCAAACTATTCAGTGTCTTGTTCCTCTGGATTACCTCTATAGTATCTTCAAACTATTCAGTGTCTTGTTCCTCTGGATTACCTCTCTAGTATCTTCAAACTATTCAGTGTCTTGTTCCTCTGGATTACCTCTATAGTATCTTCAAACTATTCAGTGTCTTGTTCCTCTGGATTACCTCTCTAGTATCTTCAAACTATTCAGTGTCTTGTTCCTCTGGATTACCTCTATAGTATCTTCAAACTATTCAGTGTCTTGTTCCTCTGGATTACCCCTATAGTATCTTCAAACTATTCAGTGTCTTGTTCCTCTGGATTACCTCTATAGTATCTTCAAACTATTCAGTGTCTTGTTCCTCTGGATTACCTCTATAGTATCTTCAAACTATTCAGTGTCTTGTTCCTCTGGATTACCCCTATAGTATCTTCAAACTATTCAGTGTCTTGTTCCTCTGGATTACCCCTATAGTATCTTCAAACTATTCAGTGTCTTGTTCCTCTGGATTACCTCTATAGTATCTTCAAACTATTCAGTGTCTTGTTCCTCTGGATTACCTCTATAGTATCTTCAAACTATTCAGTGTCTTGTTCCTCTGGATTACCCCTATAGTATCTTCAAACTATTCAGTGTCTTGTTCCTCTGGATTACCTCTATAGTATCTTCAAACTATTCAGTGTCTTGTTCCTCTGGATTACCTCTATAGTATCTTCAAACTATTCAGTGTCTTGTTCCTCTGGATTACCTCTATAGTATCTTCAAACTATTCAGTGTCTTGTTCCTCTGGATTACCCCTATAGTATCTTCAAACTATTCAGTGTCTTGTTCCTCTGGATTACCTCTATAGTATCTTCAAACTATTCAGTGTCTTGTTCCTCTGGATTACCCCTATAGTATCTTCAAACTATTCAGCGTCTTGTTCCTCTGGATTATCCCTATACTATTCAGTGTCTTGTTCCTCTGGATTACCTCTATAGTATCTTCAAACTATTCAGTGTCTTGTTCCTCTGGATTACCTCTATAGTATCTTCAAACTATTCAGTGTCTTGTTCCTCTGGATTACCTCTCTAGTATCTTCAAACTATTCAGTGTCTTGTTCCTCTGGATTACCTCTATAGTATCTTCAAACTATTCAGTGTCTTGTTCCTCTGGATTACCTCTCTAGTATCTTCAAACTATTCAGTGTCTTGTTCCTCTGGATTACCCCTATAGTATCTTCAAACTATTCAGTGTCTTGTTCCTCTGGATTATCCCTATACTATTCAGTGTCTTGTTCCTCTGGATTACCTCTATAGTATCTTCAAACTATTCAGTGTCTTGTTCCTCTGGATTACCTCTATAGTATCTTCAAACTATTCAGTGTCTTGTTCCTCTGGATTACCCCTATAGTATCTTCAAACTATTCAGTGTCTTGTTCCTCTGGATTACCTCTATAGTATCTTCAAACTATTCAGTGTCTTGTTCCTCTGGATTACCCCTATAGTATCTTCAAACTATTCAGTGTCTTGTTAGAAGCAGGAACTGCTTACCATTCATGTTTCTTTGGTGGGTTCTGTGTTGCACATCTTTGGTGAGTTCTGTGTTTCACATCTTTTATAGTTTTATGTGAATTGTCTTGTCCTGTGTTGTGTGTCCAATGTTGCCAGTGTCTCTGGATTGTCCATCCTTAATTGCTGTTCTTTGGTTTTCTTAATGTTTATTTCTTGATGAATGTAATTAGTTATAAAATACACTATAGTAAAAGTGGCCCTTATCTTCATCATAGAGGCTTAAATTATCAGCACTCCCTCCTCTAAACCATGGCCAGGGCAGATATTGATTTAATTCTACCAATGCAATAAGGGTCCATAGTGACTAAAGTTCTGAATTTGACTCCATCTCTATCACTGGGTGTATTTGTAACATCTTTATGTGATATAAGTTTGTGAGATACTTGAAGTTAATGTCTGTCTCCACAAATAAAACTGATTGATCATGAAGTGTTACTAATTAGCCGATTCAAAGAAAACATAGTTAGCAATAAATGCCTGGCTCAATTTACAATCGTCATAAAAACAAAAATCTTGTAGAGGATCATGCAAGAAACATTCCTGTAGATGGCATATTTGTACAGAGATGAGAAAAACCAAAGGACTCCACAGAGAACTGCATAAATGCATATATCATTGCTAAATTTGACAGGAAAAGGCTGGAAGCACAGAAACCAATCGGAGGGATAATTCCATTCAGAAAAAAACCCCACCTGAAAATCAAAGAAAATAGCTGAAACCATCTACACCCTCTTTCAAAAGGTTCATTCTGTACCTGTTCTGACCTTGTTCTGCAACTTTCGGAATTTTGTTTTCAGTGGAAAATAGCTGAAATCAGTTAAATAACAAAAAAAACTTTCCTGCAAATGTTAACAAGATTACAAATATGTACAACATGACCACATCATTATAAAACTTCTAGATCGTTCATCTTGTTTAAAAAGAAGCCAACAGTGTATACAGAAAATGTCAATTAATTTATTGAAAATTCCCATCACATCAATCAATGAGAAAAATGTCAGATGTCAAATTTCATCAAAAAATAAATTATCTACAAACTACACCTTAACAATAGCACAAAGGCCACAGTAAATTATGATGGTGAAATACAAGAGATTTGTTTGTAAAAACATATTAATAAGAAAAATAGTTTATCACTACTGATTTGATCATACTCGTTAACTCACTTGGAATCAGACCTTACAGCATTACTGAATGAAACAAGGATATTGTCTGACATTAGATGATAATAAATACAACATTTTTGACTAGCGATGTTCTTTAAATAGGAACTTTTCAGAGTATGCTTAGATCACAAAATCAAGCCTAAACAGAAAAAAAAGTAAATCCAAGGAAAAATTTAAAATGCAAATATCCAATATTACATTAACACTATTCTTGTAGAAGCTAAATCATAAATAATGTGATTCATGTAATATAAAATATTTGGGAACCCAAAATTTATTATTCCTGTTTTAATAATCTTTTACAACAAAACTTCACAACCCCCACGACAACCATTTAAGTAATTAATGAATTTTGACTTTTTTTGTGAATCACCACATTGACCATTGAAAGAGACAAAATGAAACTTTGTTTGTTTTCTGATTGACCAATCAAAAGAGACAAGACAAAATCTGTTCTATTGACCAATCAAGATACAAAACAAAACCTTGTTTATTTTCTGATTGACCAATCAAGAGACAAAATAAAAACCTTGTTTGTTTTCTGATTATATGACATTGTTAGTATTGTGACAAATCATGCACACACAAGACTGTTTCAAATTCAATTATTCTACTTTCAAACAGATGTCTCCAAAAATACTCGTACTTCTGTTATTGCATTACAAGACTTGTGCGTACATTACCATTTAATATTTTATTAAAATGAAATAATTCTGTTCAATTTTCATATTTAAAAAAAATACATTAAAACAAAATGACACAGAAAACAAATACATTCAAATTCTGTATCAATTGAATAGTATAAAATTTAAATAAAAACAAGAGAAAATATTGAATTTAATTTTGCTTCTGTATAAATATTACTAAAATTTGACAAAAGTAATTAAATATTCTCAATAAAATTTGAACTCAATTAATTTTTCTCAAGTGCAGTTTACTTCCCAAGTTTTGCTCTATTTGGATTTATGAAAAATATGAAATTAATAGTATGCAAATATAAGTATAAATCTGCCTCAGAATAATCCAGTAAAAATATACAAGATTTGGACCGGCATGCAGTATGAAGTGCAAAAGATTTAAATTTTTGAAAAGAAGAAAAAAACCAACAACAACACATTTTGGCTTTGAATGAAGACAAAGAGAATTATACGTTTATTGCTACAAACTACTACTCCCATTCACATTTAATAAATTAGAACTACGCTGGAATAACTAAGCAGTACATGACTTTGTAATACTTATTGCCCCTGAGAATCTTATTATTTTCAAATATCAAATGAAAAATCATTGTTCTGACAATGAAATTTTATACAAAACCAATTTCACAGGCAAATTCACAATACTATGAAATCTGATATGACAATTTCACAGAAACCAATTACATGTAGATTGCAGGATTTACTACTGATCACATGACTTAAACTCATTAACAACCAGGGATGTCTACTTTCACAAGTTTTACTGAGTAAATCACAGTTAAAACTTACTTTCCCAAAGTAATTAATGTTAAAATATAAAGTTCATAATTTTTTGGTAGATGTTTATATATATGTATTTTGTTTGAAAAAAAAAATGTATTAAATCATTATGTTTAAAGCTTCAAAACTGAATACAACCTGGTAACGTGAAATGATTGTAATGGGTAAATTTAATTTAAGGCATTATTTCATACAATTGATACTGTAATATACATGTACAAATTGGGGTTCAATATTACGAGATCACACGAATGTAAATTTGCCTGTGAAAATTACAATGATGAAATTGATGAGTGATGATATTACAATGAAATATATTTTAACTGCATCAACTGGAATACAAAAACAACTGCAAACAAATCAGGAAATACTGAATTCTTGATAACAAATTCATGTAAATTTTGTTCAAGTTTTTTTTCTGATTTATACACAATCATTACAAAATGTACAAATGTAACACATGATCCAATGTCCCTTTCTCTCCTTTAAATTAACAACAAATAAATTATGTACAAAAAAAAACACCTGAAAAAATGTCCGGCAGGTTTAGTAACGTCACATATGTAAATCACAAAAATATTAGAGTAAGAATACAATAAAAAAGAACATGTTCCTAGTCTTTTAAGTACATCGTACCATACACACAATAAATTAATGATCAGAAGATTGTACAAGCTCCAACATAACCAGGGCATACACAAGAGATATTCTGTATAAATTATGTACATGTTAAACACGATATGGTGGTCAGGGGGAATGATGTTATTGGCCATCACAACACTGATAATCTTTATATGATTGGTCACGACATTTCACTCTTGTCATCTTCTGTTCCTATATCATCTCCCTTTGAATCTGATGTAATACTTAAATCTGCAGCACACGTTGTTGAACTGTCATCATCTACAGACTGCCTGTCTACCCCAACTATTTCTTTTTCTTCGACCAATTTATTAAGAATACTGTCTAATTTTGATTTCTTGTCTTTTTTCGATCTATCTTCCATTTTATTGACCTTGTCCTTCAACGAGTCCACAATTTTACTTAGTTTGAAAGAACTTTGTATTTTAGGCTTTGACTTGGAAGATTCAGATGTACCTGGCTTAGTTTTCATTGACAAGTCTGTTGGTTCCTCTTGAATTCTACTAGCACTAAAATGTTTTGAGACACTAGATGCATTCATTTTGTCATGTTTTGAGGAATGTGAAACATGTTTTTTATCGCTATGGTGATGTCGTCCACTATCATGATGATGTTTACTTTTAACAGTGAGATCTTGTGGTGCGTCTTGTAATCCACCGCTGCTACTTCGACGGCCTTTTTGGCTGTATCGCTTAATCTCCCCTTCTTCCAAGTCTGAGTCACCAGTTGAACCATTAACCATACCAGAATGGGCTAATGCTCCAAATGATGTTGGGAGACTAGTTGGCAGTGAGAAGCCTAGACTCTGGGCTTGAGCAGCAAACAATGGATTTAACAACATGGGATTGTACATAAATGGGAATGACGGATGAGGTAAACTAGGTGATTTTGATTCTGATTTACTTGACTCTTTAGATTTGGGTGATTTACTCTCCTTTGATGATGATTCTAAGTCTTTAGAATGAGTTGTTAATCCTGGTAAGTAGCCTGCCATTCCTAACAATGGATTACCTAGACCAAAATTAGGCAAGGCTCCAAAAGGCATTCCCAGAGGTAACTTAGATAATCCTGACATTAAACTAGGATTAGGGAATCCTGAAAGTCCAGATAATGATGCAGCACTAAATGGAATATCTGACCCCATCAGAGACGAGGATAAACTGTCCTTTGGTTTCCTCCCTCGGCTGGGTGTCATCACTCGACCCTGTAATGATTTAGGTAGACTCATCTGAAATAGATCAAAATAAGCTTATTACAATTAAGACTGCTTTAATGTCAAATTCAATTATCAACAATTAATATTTTGTTATATATTTCATATTTATATTGTGATAATCTCTCCAACCCTTTATTCCCACTAGAAAAATCAAACTGCTTGAAAATTAAAACCAAACAACAAGGGTCTAAAACAAAAATGGAAGAGATAAGTAGAATGTATCAACTAAAGATGTATAGTGATTGAGCGAGCAATTGTTGATTAACACCAACTCAGCAATTTTTCAGCTATATCATGGCAAGAACAAGTTAATTTTCAATGAGATGATGATGAGGTCTGCTTTGTACTAGACCAACACTCTTAATTGGATTTTTATAGTGCTAGCTCACTGAAACCACAGTCAGCGGATAGATATGTCGCCCCACTCGGACACATTATCCTGATTTAGAGCCAATCAGTCTTTGCTCTTTCTCCTTAATGCAGTGTGCTTAGCGGAGAAGCAACAAATATCAATTTCATAGACCTTGGTTTGACCCGATCGGGGCTCAAACCCACGATCTACCGCACTCGAGCACGCTAAACAAACCCACGATCTACCGCACTCGAGCACGCTAAACAAACCCATGATCTACTGCACTCGAGCACGCTAAACAAACCTGCAATCTACCGCACGCCAAACAAACCCATGATCTACCACACTCGAGCACGCTAAGCAAACCCATGATCTACTGCACTCGAGCACGCTAAACAAACCCATGATCTACTACACTCGAGCATGCTAAACAAACCCATGATCTACCACACTCGAGCACGCTAAACAAACCCATGATCTACACTCGAGCACGCTAAACATACCCATGATCTACCACACTCGAGCACGCTAAACAAACCCATGATCTACTACACTCGAGCATGCTAAACAAACCCATGATCTACTACATTCGAGCACGCTAAACAAACCCATGATCTACCACACTCGAGCACGCTAAACAAACCCATGATCTACTACACTCGAGCATGCTAAACAAACCCATGATCTACCACACTCGAGCATGCTAAACAAACCCATGATCTACTACACTCGAGCATGCTAAACAAACCCATGATCTACTACATTCGAGCACGCTAAACAAACCCATGATCTACCACACTCGAGCATGCTAAACAAACCCATGATCTACCACACTCGAGCATGCTAAACAAACCCATGATTTACTACACTCGAGCACGCTAAACAAACCCATGATCTACTACACTCGAGCATGCTAAACAAACCCATGATCTACTACACTCGAGCACGCTAAACAAACCCATGATCTACCACACTCGAGCACACTAAACAAACCCATGATCTACCACACTCGAGCACGCTAAACAAACCCATGATCTACCACACTCGAGCACACTAAACAAACCCATGATCTACCACACTCGAGCACGCTAAACAAACCCATGATCTACCACACTCGAGCACGCTAAACAAACCCATGATCTACCACACTCGAGCACGCTAAACAAACCCATGATCTACCGCACTCGAGCACGCTAAACAAACCCATGATCTACCACATTCGAGCACGCTAAACAAACCCATGATCTACCACACTAAACAAACCCATGATCTACTACACTCGAGCACGCTAAACAAACTCATGATCTACCACATTCGAGCACACTAAACAAACACATGATCTACCACACTCGAGCACGCTAAACAAACCCATGATCTACCGCACTCGAGCACGCTAAACAAACCCATGATCTACTGCACTCGAGCACGCTAACCATTACACCACCGATGTGGTTCTACAAATGTATATCATTCCTACACTAGGTTAAGAGAATCTACACAAATTATTGTCTTCTTTAATTCTTAGTCTGATAATCTTTAAATATGTACACAACAACATACATCTTTGAAAAGAATCCAATCAAACAACAAACAAACAAAAAAAACTTCTTCAAAACTTCAGATATAGAGATCATCATATATTTTAAGAATTGGATCTCTTGTTCATCATCTGTTCTGTATGTTTTTCTTCTTCTTTATTAAAACCAAATTCAAGACTACGATATATTTCTTCCAATATGGCAAACAAGGATTTAATCAACTTGTTCAACCACAGTGAGAACGATTTACACATCTTATACATCAACAAAAATGTACATATTTAACATACACAGTCGAAACAATTGCATGGCACACTTGAAGCATTTATTTGTTTTCAATGTTTGAGCGAGTGATTGTTGTTTAATGCCAAGTGAACAATTTTTCAGCTACATGTATATAATGGTGAGAAAAAGTTGCATTTCGATGAGATTGTACTAGACCAACATGTACAGCTCACTGAAACAACTGTCACTCCACTCTGACACATTATCCTGGCTCTAAGCCAACAACAGTCCATGAGTAGATGTGTCACTCCACTCTGACACATTATCCTGGTTCTAAGCCAACAACAGTCCATGAGTAGATGTGTCACTCCACTCTGACACATTATCCTGGTTCTAAGCCAACAACAGTCCATGAGTAGATGTGTCACTCCACTCTGACACATTATCCTGGCTCTAAGCCAACAACAGTCCATGAGTAGATGTGTCACTCCACTCTGACACATTATCCTGGTTCTAAGCCAACAACAGTCCATGAGTAGATGTGTCACTCCACTCTGACACATTATCCTGGCTCTAAGCCAACAACAGTCCATGAGTAGATGTGTCACTCCACTCCGACACATTATCCTGGTTCTAAGCCAACAACAGTCCATGAGTAGATGTGTCACTCCACTCCGACACATTATCCTGGCTCTAAGCCAACAACAGTCCATGAGTAGATGTGTCACTCCACTCTGACACATTATCCTGGTTCTAAGCCAACAACAGTCCATGAGTAGATGTGTCACTCCACTCTGACACATTATCCTGGTTCTAAGCCAACAACAGTCCATGAGTAGATGTGTCACTCCACTCTGACACATTATCCTGGTTCTAAGCCAACAACAGTCCATGAGTAGATGTGTCACTCCACTCTGACACATTATCCTGGTTCTAAGCCAACAACAGTCCATGAGTAGATGTGTCATTCCACTCTGACACATTATCCTGGTTCTAAGCCAACAACAGTCCATAAGTAGATGTGTCACTCCACTCTGACACATTATCCTGGTTCCAAGCCAACCTGTCTTTACTTTTTCTCCTTAATGTCGTGTGCTTAGCATTAAACAAACACGGACATAACTTTCCAGAAATTGAATTGTACAAAGAGGAATTGGTGCCAGCCTAGACATTCATGCATTGCGAATTGTTTCTTAACTCAATAAAATGCCCCGAACTTCTTCTATATTTATAGTGTTGTTAATACCACAGAAGTGTACTTACTTTACTTCGTACAATGTCTGCCCATTTTGAATCAACATCATACAAAGGATTTTGTTCCAACCATTCTGTTAAATACTTGAGTGGAGGGGCTTTAGCACCAGTTATCTATAGAAACAATACCAGTTTATTTTAAGAAATAAATATCAGATGTATCTTGTTAGATATTAACCAAACCATCGCCATGGTTAAAACAAAGAATACAGTACAGAATTTTATTGATATAAACAATATTTCATATTCATTTTTTTCTTTCTCACTATCTGCATTTTTTCCCAAGCTGACCAATTTTTATGACAGATATTGCATAATTTTTCAGGAAAAAAAAAAAAAATAAGTAGTAAAGAAAAAAAATTGCATATGAAATGGATCTCATATCCTGTTTATAATATACATGCAGATACAATGTATACATTTTCTGTTTGATATGTTTTATAATACTGAACTCACATTGAAAACGATCACATTATTTTTTGCTATATGGCACGCCAAGATATTTATTAGTGACAAAGATAAAAACAAGCATTTTAACGTGTTATTTCTGGGAGTGAAATTATCATTTTAATCTTTTAATAATAATTTCTAATTATATAAGAAATGACTGCTATTCATTGTCATTTATATACCATTATCTATCAGAAATTTTGTATAAAACAAACCTACCTTTTTACCAGTAATTCTATTTACAACTGACACATTTTTATAAAACAGACCTACCTTTTTACCAGTAATTCTATTTACAACTGACACATTTTTATAAAACAGACTTACCTTTTTACCAGTAATTCTATTTACAACTGACACATTTTCATCTCCTGTCATAAACAGACCTACCTTTTTACCAGTAATTCTATTTACAACTGACACATTTTCATCTCCCGTCATTTTAATGGGGTCAATCATTGATGGATCCAGACGAGGCTTTCGTCCACGTCGTGGCATATCCTGTAAAAAGAAAGAAAGAAAGAAATAATAAAATGTACGTTGTTGTGTCCTCTGCTCCAAAAAATAAATGAACACTTGCTAAAGTTCTTATTAAATTCTTGTTAATGTCCTGTTGTAAGGCTAATTATCAGATATTTATTCTTCTATTTTATCTCACAATCAAATTCTCTAACAAATGTACAAAATATACCTTGTTAATCAATTAAAAAATAAACAAATTTAATGTGAGCCAAAGTCTGTCAGGATCACAGAAGTTGTTTATCTACTTCATGATTTATGTATAAACTTGTTCTTACAATAAGTATAGAGGAAATACTGTTCACTTGACATTCAATATCAATAAAAGATTCAAGTTTCTATGACAACTTACATCATAAAGATCCTCATCATCACAATCAGCTACCATGAAGCCAGGATGTTCATCTAACCATTTCTCTAAGTCTTTCTTCTGTGGAGCCTCATCACCTGATAATCTGCTACCATCCTCCAGGTTTATCACAGGTACTCGAGATTCTGGGTAATAAAAGTATTTTATTATTAAATGGTCAATGTTTAAATAAATAAGTTATTTCTATAGACACTTTAAGACCCCATAAAATACTGTCATACTTTTTTCCTTTTTTGATTAGGTAACAAAATAAATATCTGATTGAATATGAAAGGGTGTTGATAGTCGGATGATCCCCATTCTACAAATGAGCAGTGTGACCCCTAGCCTGCTATTGGTCAGTGAGATGACCCCTAGTATGTAAATTAGCAGTGCGTGCGAGAGGACCTCTAGTTTGCACATGAGCAGTGTGAGACAACCCTTATCCTGAAATATTTCACTTATGATTTTGAAGATGTTTATGTACCATGATACATGCTCTATAAAATGTTGACCTTTTTCCATATTGAATTAAGCGATTGAATATTATGTCATAGGTATTTTTCTTTTGAATTTCTCCAAATATAACCATGTTTATAAAATACATTCATGGAAATTAATACAATAGCAACACAGACAAAGACTATTTTTTTGTAAGCAATTAAACATCATTACACACATATTTCTGTATGTTTGTTGTGGTCAATAAAATAATTTCTCCTATCGATATAAAACCTCGTCACAAAATAAACCTCACCAGGGTCAAATGCTGACATGGTCTTGGCCTGATGTCGTCTTGCCAGAGCCTCTGCCATGGCAAGTTCTGCCATCTTTTCTGCCTTTCTCTTCCTTCCTCTCCTACGTCTGTCTGGGAACATTAGTGCATGCTCCATCTGAAAACCAAATATAATAAGTCAGAAAGGAAAATGCATTAAGCTTATTTTTATTAAAATTAAAGTAGAATAATTTCACTGTTATGTAAGTGTAGTAAATTGATGTATTTTTACATGTAAAACAGTTTTAGTAAATTGATGTACTTTTACATGTAAAACAGTTTTAGTAAATTGATGTACTTTTACATGTAAAACAGTTTTAGTAAATTGATGTATTTTTACATGTAAAACAGTTTTAGTAAATTGATGTACTTTTACATGTAAAACAGTTTTAGTAAATTGATGTACTTTTAAATGTAAAACAGTTTTAGTAAATTGATGTACTTTTACATGTAAAACAGTTTTAGTAAATTGATGTATTTTTTACATGTAAAACAGTTTTAGTAAATTGATGTACTTTTACATGTAAAACAGTTTTAGTAAATTGATGTATTTTTTACATGTAAAACAGTTTTAGTAAATTGATGTACTTTTACATGTAAAACAGTTTTAGTAAATTGATGTATTTTTACATGTAAAACAGTTTTAGTAAATTGATGTATTTTTACATGTAAAACAGTTTTAGTAAATTGATGTACTTTTACATGTAAAACAGTTTAAGTAAATTGATGTACTTTTACATGTAAAACAGTTTTAGTAAACAAATGTACATCTACAATCATATCTAGTTTTCTTGTACTGGAATGTATACATGTTATTTACTTGGATAAATCCAACGAAAAAATATAAATAGAAATTGTTCTGTAATAGCTGAATTATACTGAACAACTTAGCTATTATAAAGTAAAATCACATGTTTTTTTAACTTGACAAAATTGAAGTCAATCCATAATAATTTAAATTATATGCATTACAGTAACAAGTAGCAAACCTTCATGCATCTTTTAATAAGGAATCTATACATTGAAATAAATTGCTCTTTTTAATCTTAATTTTTCTTATAATGTCTGTTTTTCAATTTCACATTACAACCCTTCTAACTAAAGATCCCAACTTTAACAAGGCCATAATTATTATATATTCGAGTAATGAAAGCAATTTGTCCTACAAACATAGCAGACGCTTGGCCGTACAAGATGGCTTTTTGACCACTGCAGCAGGCAAATTTAAAACAACATATGTAATTCTGCAAGCACACAATTAAAGAATAAATCTTAACATTATTAGGTCACTAGGTCATGCAAATCGGTCGTTATGACAACTTACCATGCTTCTTTGTAAAAGAACAGGATCAAAATCAGCACCTGATCCATTGGAAAGTAAATCAGCAGGAGTCTGTTAGAAAAACAAAAGTGCCCAGTGCCAATTAGATCAAACAATAACTCGCTAGTACATGTGAGAATTAGTTAATTAAAAGAACACTTAGCAATTTACTTAAATATATATCTCTCTCTCTCTCTAGTAGCTAATAGTAGACTCTAAGAGGCTCTGTGTCGCTCACCTTTCATTCTACTTTGAGGAAACTTAATACAGAACCTCCCATAGGTGCTTCCCACCAAGTTTCGGTTCATTTGGCTAAGCAGTTACAGAGAAGAAGATTCTTAGAAATCGACCAATCAGAAACAAGAATGGTCTGTGGTGGCCATGTCTATTAACGAATGGGAACTAAATGCACATCTTTATAGATGACCTTCCAAGGATGCCTCCAACCAAGTTTTGATTCATTTGGCAAAGCGGTTTCAGAGAAGAAGATTTTTTAGAAATCAATCAATCAGAAACAAGAATTGCCTGTGGTGGCCATGTTTGTTAATGGATGGGAACTAAATGCACAATCTTTATAGAGGACCTGCCATAGATGCTTCCTACCAAGTTTCGGTTCATTTGGCAAAACGGTTTCAATCAATCAATCAGAAACAAGAATTGCCTATGGTGGCCATGTTTGTTAACGGATCGGAACTAAATGAGCAATCTTTATAGAGGGCCTTCCAAGGATGCTTCCTATCAAGTTTCGATTCATTTGGCCTAGTGGTTTCAGGGGAGAAGATTTTTTTTTTTAGAAATTAACCAATCAGAAACAAGAATTGCCTGTGACGGCCATGTTTGTAAACGGATCGGTATACTTCCTACTAAGTTTCGGTTCATTTGGCCTAGCGGTTTCAGAGGTGAAGATTTTTTAAAATAGGCCATTCAGAAACAAGAATTGTCTATGGCGGCCATGTTTGTTAATGGATCGGGACAAAATGAGCAATCTTTAGAGAGGACCTTCCATAGATGCTTCCTACCAAGTTTCACTTCATTTGGCTGAGGGGTTTCAGAGGAGAAGATTAAAATGTGAAAAGTTAACAGACAACATACGACGGACGCCAAGTGACAAAAGCTCACATTGCCTTTGGCAAGGTGAGCTAAAAAAGAACAATTAGAAATTTACTTAAATATCTCTCTCTCCAGTAGCTTATCAAAAGAACACTTCGCAATTTACTGAAATATCTCTCTCTAGGTCAGTTTGAATTTAAAATTTATAAAAGGGTCAAAATTATTTATTTACATATATTTGAGTACTGCAATATTTTTGTAAGAAATAAATCTATTTCTCTCAGTTTTAATATTAATTGATGGGTCTAATAACTATTTACACACTGATCAGTAATATAATATTTTATATGACATTTTTTTGTAAGAAAAACAAGATGTGTCTCCATTGCTACAATTCAGTAAAATAATTCTTTACTTTCAAAACCTTAATTCTAACACGACCTCACTCTTTCCCTTTGTTAAAAAAACCCCCAGAATTATTTCTTCGTATTATCTCATTAGCACATGCGCCGATGAATGTGACTGACGTTTCCATTGGCAGCATAAATTGTGACCCGAATAATGCCGATAGAGGGCGCAGTATTATTTGAGTTACATAAATTGTGTGCGACATTTTCTGCAAGCGTATGTATAAATTACCGTCTTCCAATCAAAGTATACTACCGTATTTGTACTCTTAGACATATCAGAATCGAAATAAATCATGGAAGCCAGAATGTGCTTTGAGTTTTAACATGGATTGGCGGATATTAGTAAATTTTATCCCTCGCTTCTGGCTCAGGATAAAATACTAATATCCGCCAATCCATGTTAAAACTCCCAACACATTCTGCCTTCCATGATTTATTTCTTAAATATATAATGTGCTGTTTTAATACCGTCATTCCTTAAAACAGATTTGTCCATACATTTTATGCTAACAAATCCTCAAGAATTTCTTACACCACGTGCAAATATTTTTTTACACATTTTCTTTTCTCAATTGCAAAATAGGTAAAACTACTTTATAGTGAGTGGAAAACTACAAACATATTAAATCAACAATCAAAACAAATTCAAACTTTATACAACAAAACTACAAACATATTAAATCAACAATCAAAACAAATTCAAACTTTATACAACAAAACTACAAACATCATGATGATGTCTATGATTCAAGGTATAAAATACAGAACACTAAAAAATGTTGATTGGTGTTTAACTCCACTGTTAACAGTTTATTTCAGTAATATCGTGGCGTGAACAGATTATATACAAGACCCTTAGATATAGACCAAATAATTGGCAAACTATTAAATTAAAGTTTTCATGATAATAAAAGTTTGAAGATACTAAAGGGGTAATCACGTTCATGTTTTATTTTTCTTGTTATTAAACTTGAATCATAAACATTAGTGAATGAGATGATTAATGTAAACTAAAGCTACACACATCAAACTTTCTAAAAATAAATCTAAATAACGGCAGGAAAACATGCTTTCCAAAAAATAGAAACAAATGAAATTTGAAAACTAAAGCAATATGTAGTATGCAGTGCAAATTTATTCATTTTTTTTTAGGAATAAAAAGATTACATTTGTGGTAAATTTGAAAGGAGAAAAAATAATAAAAATAAATGTTAATAAAATCAAGATATAATTGTGCCTCCTAATATTAAGTACCAATATATATTGGTACAGATAATTACATGCTTATAAAGTAATCTATTATTTTATTCTATACTGAGAGAATTGAAACAAATGTGTGTAGCTATAATTAGACAAACCTGTGAAAAGAAATAATGATGTGGCGAGTGCCGTGGGGAATGTCCAGCTACCTGAGATCGTGGCGTCAGGGACTCTGATGGACTTTCATTGTCACTAGATGCTACTGATTGGTTCAATAAATGAGCCATTCTCCCTGGTAGATACAGAAAATTATTATAAGATCAAAATAACATTTATATTAAAATGAAGATTTTTATATTACATAATAAAGTTAAAATATAAGAATCATTACATTCAAATAATATCACTGTATTGTCCAGATACCATAACAGGTTGTGTAATGTACATATTGATATATAATATGAACCTCTTCAATGGCCCTTTCAATAACTGATTACAATTCAAGTTTTAACCATTTTTACTCCTTGTGTACTCAACTCACGTAGGTTGGTTTAATTAAATACCTGAGCAAACTAGTTGCCATGTTGTCACAAGAGCCCCATCTTATTTATAATGAGCAATCTAAATGCCCTGTTGTCACAAAGGTCCCAGATTGCACAATAAAAGTGACCACTATACACAACCTATTATGGTTAATGGTTCCCAGAAAACAATAATAAATTCCAACTATTTTATATTTGATTAAAAACATCAGACAAAGAGATCATCACAGATGATAAGAATTGGATCTCTAGTTCATCATTTGTTAATTTGAGGCCTTGTTTGTTCTGATCATGTTAAATTGAGGCCTTGCTTGTTCTGATCATGTTAATTTGAGGCCTTATTTGTTCTGATCATGTTAAATTGAGGCCTTGCTTGTTCTGATCATGTTAATTTGAGGCCTTGCTTGTTCTGATCATGTTAATTTGAGGCCTTGTTTGTTCTGATCATGTTAAATTGAGGCCTTGCTTGTTCTGATCATGTTAATTTGAGACCTTGCTTGTTCTGATCATGTTAAATTGAGGCCTTGCTTGTTCTGATCATGTTAAATTGAGGCCTTGCTTGTTCTGATCATGTTAATTTGAGGTCTTGCTTGTTCTGATCATGTTAAATTGAGGCCTTGCTTGTTCTGATCATGTTAAATTGAGGCCTTGCTTGTTCTGATCATGTTAATTTGAGGCCTTGCTTGTTTTGATCATGTTAATTTGAGGCCTTGCTTGATCTGATCATGTTAATTTGAGACCTTGCTTGTTCTGATCATGTTAAATTGAGGCCTTGCTTGTTCTGATCATGTTAATTTGAGGCCTTGCTTGTTCTGATCATGTTAAATTGAGGCCTTGCTTGTTCTGATCATGTTAAATTGAGGCCTTGCTTGTTCTGATCATGTTAAATTGAGGCCTTGCTTGTTCTGATCATGTTAATTTGAGACCTTGCTTGTTCTGATCATGTTAAATTGAGGCCTTGCTTGTTCTGATCATGTTAAATTGAGGCCTTGCTTGTTCTGATCATGTTAAATTGAGGCCTTGCTTGTTCTGATCATGTTAATTTGAGACCTTGCTTGTTCTGATCATGTTAATTTGAGGCCTTGCTTGTTCTGATCATGTTAAATTGAGGCCTTGCTTGTTCTGATCATGTTAATTTGAGGCCTTGCTTGTTCTGATCATGTTAATTTGAGACCTTGCTGGTTCTGATCATGTTAATTTGAAACCTTGCTTCATCTGACCATATCTTTTCAAATCATTCTAAGATAAACATGGAAAAAACATATTATCAGTTTCATTGTCATAGCTACTATTGTTGAAGCCGTCATGATTTTTATGAGCATGTAACCTAACTAAATTGTTCTTTGAATTGTAAATTGACAATTGATCGAGAATTAAATAAGATAATAGGCTAAAATAAGTGTAAACAAATAAGAGTTAATACCTGGTTATTCTGATTAGTCTACATAGTTAACTCATACCTTTTCTTAATCCTTTCGTACATATATAAAACTAGAAAAATCTTGAATTGTTTTTATTCATTAAACTGACTTACCCTCCATGTTTTTATTCATTAAACTGACCTACCCTCCATGTTTTTATTCATTAAACTGACTTATCCTCCATGTTTTTATTCATTAAACTGACTTATCCTCCATGTTTTTATTCATTAAACTGACTTATCCTCCATGTTTTTATTCATTAAACTGACTTATCCTCCATGTTTTTATTCATTAAACTGACTTACCCTCCATGTTTTTATTCATTAAACTGACTTACCCTCCATGTTTTTATTCATTAAACTGACTTACCCTCCATGTTTTTATTCATTAAACTGACTTACCCTCCATGTTTTTATTCATTAAACTGACTTACCCGCCATGTTTTTATTCATTAAACTGACTTACCCTCCATGTTTTTATTCATTAAACTGACTTACCCTCCATGTTTTTATTCATTAAACTGACTTATCCTCCATGTTTTTATTAATTAAACTGACTTACCCTCCATCTTCTGTTCCTTACGTTTGTGGAATGTCATTTTTAGACCGTCTCCCTAAAATATAAACATATGTAATTATATAAATGTGCAAATTCTACATACTTCTTTTAAGACAATCTTACATTATCTATTACATATTTACATATAATTTTTATATACAAAACTAAATATTCAATTTTTAATAAAAGAAAACTCTTACATTTTTTTCAGATTGCTAAAAAATGTATTAAAATTGTTGTCATTACTTTGCTGTCTATTGCTTAAATTTAGTGACAAAATGTTTTTTTCCCAGAAGAATTATCACAGTGTTAAATTGTCAGTTTGATTTTGCATATATAATAAAGTCTTGTCAAATTTATACAAGTAAATATACAAGTAAACCTGAACACCACCATAGTGTGCCAAATAAAAGGTCATTACCTTTACCTCACAAATTGTCCCATTTTAATAAATCAGGTGCTTTCACATTTGCTTGTGATTGGTGTTTAACATCACCTTCAACAATACTTGTCATAACATGATGGTCAATTTTATAGATGGATTTAACTCAAGAACCACTAGACAAACAAGATGTTGCACGCTATGTCGTGCTAAGAATATCCCCACTCGTTCATTTGTAAGTCGCACGGTAAACAGGAAGTAGATGTGCGGTAAATCTGGAAAGGGGAGACATGGTACAAGTCACCATGCCAAAGCCATATATCAAATATAAAATCATTTCTTCCAGCAGAAGCTGAGATAACTGTTACGAAAGTTTTCATTACGGCAAACATGAACAATTCTAAGTCGCACTGTAAACAGGAAGTAGATGTGCGGTAAACCTGGAAAGGGGAGACACGGTACAAGTCACCATGCCAAAGCCATATATCAAATATAAAATCATTTCTTCCAGTAGAAGCCGAGATATCTGTTACGAAAGTGTGAACGGAAGGACAAGGTGATTGCAATATAGCCCCCTCTCTACGAGTGGGGGTATAATATCAACCTTTCTTAATGAATTATTATTTTACCAGAAGTACATAAAATGGTAAAAAGGACTGATTTATTTTCCTGAATTTTACATGTCTGTTCTATCTATATCACAGACCGTTATCATTTTAAATTAGTTTATGTCAGACCTGATGAAATTCCTGGGCATGTGTGACAATTTTTCCTCAATAGAACTTAACAACAATATACTACTACAAACCATTTGTTAGTGTGATGAAGTATACTAAAATAGACAAATAAAAACCACATCACCCTGCTGAAAACTAGAAAAGCTGCTGTGCTGGAGAACCACACCCTTAATGACCCTACCTCAGTAAATTGAACTTCAAAGTCCTTATCAATATCATTTATCCCCCTGTTCACCTTGATGCCATCGTAGACAGAATCCCCTGCATCTGATTGGCTGAGATCCTGATCATCTCGAGGAGTGGTTGATCCGAGGGGTGTGGCACTACGAGAGTCATAACTCATTGGAATGCATGACATCCTCTTAGGGAACGGCCATTCTCCCGTCTCCACACAGTAACATATGTGCTCTAATCTATGGAAAATTACTCTGTCCTATAAATAAAATAACAACTGATTTAAATAAAATATCAACTGATTATCATTTGTAATACGCATACATTATTTCACAAGCAAAGTTTGTCCTATAAAATATTAGTTGAAATTTAAACATAAAAGCCTGCACAAAAACTTACAGATTAACGATGTAATTTTCTGCAGAGATTAAAGCATTGTTTAAAAGCAACCAGAACGGTTAATATTTAGTAGATTTTGTGGAGGTAGGCACTGATTACATAGGTAGATGTAAACCTAACTACAATACAATCATGGCCACTACTGCCCTTTCACACACAGAAATAACATAATAAATATATAGTACAGTGAATCCTGTCTAAACCGATATCCTGTATAAACTGAAATCCTGTATAAACTGAAATCCTGTATAAACTGAAATCCTGTATAAACCGAAATCCTGTATAAACTGGCCTTTAGATAGAGTTCTAATTTAAGAAATTGTTTGTTAATTTAACCTGTATAAACCAAACCCTGTCTATTCTGAACACAAAAGTTGGTCCCCTTGAGGTTTAGACAGATTTCACTGTATTACATTTAGGTAGAAATAGTGATGAGTAAAATGATAGTGTCAATTCATATTTTATTATCCATACAAATACAATGTTATATAAGCTATATAAAATACTTTTATGTTTAACTTCAATGTGTCACAAATAAACAAAAGTACTGGTATTTGAGGAAACCATTAAAATTGAAGTGAACTCTTACCTTGGGCCACTGTAGAAAATCACTGGGAATGTTAGAGGATTTATCTTCTAGATTATCCTCAGCATTTATCAACTTCTGCAACTCCTAGAAAAATAATGTAAATACATATGTAGATATAACGTACAACAGGTATATGCTCAAGGTATACTTCATCTACTTTGCATTTTATTTTTTACATATTTTTTCTTCTTCTTCAAATGCATCAAACTTTAAACAAATACATGACATTTATAAGACATAATTCAGCTTTAGTAATAATTACCACATCCTCTCTGGAAAACTTTTCCTCTTCTTCTGCTTTCACTTTATCAACTTCCTTTTTGACATCATCAGTTTCTTTTTTCATATCATCAGAACTTTCCACTTTAACTTCTATCTCCTCTTCTTCTAATTTTATCTTCTTTGGAGATATTTCTGACTCCTCTTGATTTTCTACCTTCACTTCTGTTTCTTTAGAAACTTCTTCGGTTTCTTTAGACATTTCATTATCGGACACGTCATGTTCAATGTCTGTGGCCTCCTCATCATCGTCAACAAGACTCTCATTAATTTCTTTCTTCACTTGATCAATTAATTCTGATTTTACTTCCTCTTTTATGTTACTTTCACTTTCTACTTTCACTTCAAATTCAGTTTCCATAGAAATATCTTTTTTACTGTCTGGACTCCCTTCTTTATTTTCCTTTTTAACTTCCTTTATACTCTCATCAGATTGTTTATTTGGAGATTCTTGTTCTTTTTTAACATCTTTACTACACACTTCAGATTTGTCTTTTTGTGACTCCCTTTTGATTTTCTCTATCATCGCCTTAATTTCCAATTCTGTTTCTTCTTCTTTGTCTAAAAAAAATCAATTACAACAAATGATAAATGAAGAAAAGCAATTATATCCCTGCTAAAATTATTTTCTTTTCAGATGTAATCATCTCTTGTATTTAAATCTATTTTATATACTCCTTGTTAAAAATAATTTAACAAATGCAAATTTTTATTTTTTTATTCCACAATCAGCTTTTATGTATAGTGTGTGTACAATGAATGGATAATAAATTAATTTTAGAGTCACATGTCATTTTATATGTGTTTTGAGTTAGTTTAAAAAGTTGAGGTTATTTGTCAATGTACGGAATCTAAAAATAAACGTCGTTCTCAAGGCGTCCCGTGCAGTTGTCATCGGGTGATTTTCTTTAAATGAGACACCTTTGGGGTTATTTAAATTTATTTCCGATTATTTGCCATATTTTGAAAAAATAAATATATTTTTCAATATCATAACAAACAAAGTTTGAATTAATTTATAAAGATTGATCGAAATTATTTGTTCGGTTCATTAAAAAATAACCTCAATCAGGTTGTACACACCCTTGCGTAACTCGCTACATGGGTTACACTGTGTACAACCTGTTTGAGGTTATTTCTTCATGAACCGAACAAAAATTGCGATCAATCCTTAAATGTAAAAATGAATGACACCTGTGAATTGCAACAGGAGTAATAAAAAAAAAAGAAAACAAAAATTACTTTTAAATTTACTTGGAGTTTGACTTGCATCAGGTGACTGCATAAAATGTGGTGAATTTACAAATGGACGTTTATTTCTGAACACATCTTTGAAAGACAATGCTGGGTCATTTAGGATAAATTCATCAGTCCGTACAACACCATGCCTGAAATAAAATAACATAATCAATGAAATATTAGTCACTGGAATACATTACCTGATATACTGAAGTAAAAAAAACATACCGAATTACTGGTGCATAATGTCCCCCTCTTTGTCTTGAAAATCTCTAGAAAAAAACTAGTTCGTGTCTATAATGCACATGGACTTTTGAAAAAAAAATCGTCATCAGAAATGTAAGAATTAAATGTCAATTGTATATATATTTTTCAGTCCTTTGAACATGTTTCATTTGCTGGGAGAAATTAAGAACCATTTATCTCTTTTCATCTTCAATAAAGTTGAAAAATATTAAATGTGTTGGGTTTTATTTGCATTTTCATATGATGTTTTTATTATCCGATTGGATTGTGTGTAATGGATTCAAAATCTAGTACAGCATCAGTAAATATAAGATTAAATTCCGAATCTTATCGTAAGTTGACACAGTTGACAGTTGAAGATGACAGAACATATTGACATAGAATAAAGAAAAGCAAACAATTGTCACTTATAATTACATTGTTGAACATTGCTAAGCTTGTGAGGAGTTGTAGAAAATACGGTTGTTACATACATCAAAGAGCACCGACAATCCGTTATTTTTTGTATCTTTAAAATTGGCCAAATAATTAATGATCATGAATGACTACAAACAATGCCTTGTTATTTTAGTGATGAAAAAGCATCCAAGCCATACAATCATATAACTGCAATAATATATTGTTAATCAGATATACTTCACAGCTGGGAGTAATCAAACTTCCAGACTTGACATAAAAATTGACAAATACATTTTATTGTTTCTTTTCTTTGTATTTTCAATCATTAAAACCTTGTGTAAACACAGCCTGACAGTCTAATTATACACTAACTAATTATGACACCTTTATATATGCACACACTGAAATCTTATCAGCAAGATTATTGATTATTCTAAGCATGGCTAGATATAGTTGGACGTTTATATTTAGTTTATTTTCGTATCAAAGGTAAACATTTACCAGTACAAAACACAACTGCACTAGACAGTCTTAATTCTTCAATAATTAAAACGTATTAGATGCATTTAATTATTCTGTTGAATAGTATCCAAACAATTTGAAAAATATTTAACTTTGCAGGTTGACAATAGTAAACAACAAAAATGGCAGACATGTGATTTCCCGGTCTGAAAAAAAAAAAGAGTGAAACAATTTGTTCTTGTATATAATGCGCAACCCTACTGCAAAATAAAGAATTTATGTAAAATCCAGCGCATTATGCACCAGTAATTACAGTAATGTACAAAATGAACTTTATATTTTTTTTTAACTACTATTAAGGAAGATGGGATTTAATTATCATATTTCACTGAAGCAAAAGAAAAATGTTAAGAGAAAACAATAATATCTGAACAAATATATCTTAAGATTTCAATGGAGTCATTACAAAATCATCTAAAGGATCTGATAATGAGTTCTGTAATACATTGTTTATGCAAAGGTCACTTTAAAATTTCCCACAGGGGTGTTATTGACATTACACTTCACAGCATAAGAAAACTAACCGACATAAATACTACGCTACAACTTCATCAGAAGATTTCTCGGTTTTTCACCACATTGATTCTTTACGACGTTTCTTACCTGGCAGCACCCCTGAGTAAATCTTTATCATGCTTCCCACAAATCCACCAAGATGGTAGATCATAAGACGTCTGACATAATTTGACACGCTCGTCAAACTTAGGATGTGCCAATGTTTCTGTTCGTATTTTGTTCAAGATATCAATTCTGGCAAGACTTCGACTAGCTCTCTCTTCAGAGATTGGTTCTACATAAATGTTATTTGGAGGCAGTGCTGGAATTAAAATAAATTGAGTTAAATGTAGAGAAGTATTTTGTCTTTTAAGCTGAAAAATAATAAACAAACAGCATTTGCTATGCACATGAATGCTACATTATAACTTAAAGATTTTAATTTTTATCTAATTTAGTAATAAATATTTTAAACTTAGAGATTTTAATTTGCATTTAATTTCTAATTTTTGTTTGTTTGTTTGTAAATGATAAATTTCTGTAAATATTTAGTTAGTTCAGATAATAACTAATAAACAATTCAGACTTGAATTTAAATTAATACAAAATAAATAAATATTTATTACCATCATCATCATTTTTAAACTTCTTGCAGACTCTCATACACATGTGATAGAAGGCCTGGAAATATTCTGTTAGTGTGTCGTCATGTTTCTTTTCTAATCTAGCCAGTGTACGGAATCTGTCCCACTTGTACCTCCCAGTGTAGAGATCAAATTCTACACCAAATGTTGATATGATTCTATAGAAATCAGATTCTTCTCTCCTTGTCCAATGGCTACAAGGAATGAATATCAAATTATTACATGTCAAGCAATATTTTCAAAATAATAGAGTTTGAAGAGATAGTAATAATATATAATTTGCTATTCTTAGATTTCTATCCAGGAAAAATGTAATAAAACAAAGTAAAGGAACTAAACATTCATGGCTTTTAATATCTCTGGATACATCAGCAGGAAGCACATACCAATATCCTGTAATGTGATGCTTCTTCATGGTATTTTTGTAGTTTTTATTATTTGATGTATTGATTTTATTCTCCTAGATGTGAATTATAACCAAGGTCAGCTATTTCATTTCTCTTTGATTCTAAAGTTGTAAAACATTTACTATTCAGAAGCTTTATATGTCTACCTCATTGATTCCAAAGTTTGAAATGTCCACTATGATAGTCAACCATTCATTCACATAAATACCCAATGTTTCTGATGGTCAATCATCGGTATCAATACCCCCTGTTCCAATTAAATTTTGCATGTTATGAAATCATTTATTGCAATACTCTTTGTAATTTACATGCAAATTCCATTAAATTTTAAAAATAAATAAGCCTGCATTATAAAAATTCATGCAAAATACATACATGTAAAGCAAAACTCAGCAAAAAATGTAACAAACAAACACATCTGGTCATTTATTAGGTCTTAAGTATTAGCATGGCAAATCATCATCATCATCAAAACAAGACACTGTTGTTAAAAGTCTGAATCAAGAATCATTACAAAACATATCCCACTTCAATTAGAGCTGTCATATTAACAAGACTGTGATAGATTTTTACTTCATGCATTTTTGGTCCATCATCGGCTTTGTGTCCATTAAACAGTCAGAAAAGAAATCATCTTGATTATGAATGAATTATTGAACTCCCTTCCAGAAACACTATTGACTTTTAGTAACAGAATATACCCAGTGAAAGAAACCACCACTCGCCAACTCGCCAAAAGCGAGAAGAGAACAAATTTGGCAAGTACGTTTGTGTAAGAACTCGACAATCCGGCGACCGAACATCGTGAGGCGAGTTCCAATTATTTTGCACTCGCCCCTGTCAACCAACTTGACGAAGTAGTTTCTCAGTCAATGATTCCGTAAAGTTTTTGATTCGACAATAAAAGATGTGAAGAAATCCTTCAAAATCGTTGATAAAACTAGCAGTGCAATGTTTCACGTCCGCCATATTGATAGAAAACGCTAAAAAATGGCGTCCTATTCCGAACCGGGATCAAATAAAATTAATATATACCTCCCAAAGTTCAATGCAAACGATTCAGATTATCTTAAATACAGATTCGGTAGAGTAAAACTTGATGATATCAAATAAAATTGGGTTTGGGTGGACTTTATATATGGTAAAAAGGTAAATGTTAAAAAATCGTAATTTTCGAGTCAGGGTCAGATTTTGCAGCAATTACCGTATTTAGGGTTGTATAATGCGCACCCACTCTTGGCCTTGAAAATCTCCAGAAAAAAACTAGTTCGTGTCTATAATGCGCATGGACTTTTTAAAAAAACGCTGTCGGAAATGAAAGAATTAATATCAATCGTATATATTTTTCAGTTCTTTGAACACGTTTCATTTGCTGGGAGAATTTAAGAACCATTTATCTCTTTTCATCTTCAATAAAGTTGCAAAATATTAAATGTGTTGGGTCTTATTGGCGGACATGTGATTTCCCGATCTGGGAAAGAGTGAAACACATTGTTCCTGTTTATAATGCGCACCCCTCCTACAAATTAAAGAATCTGGGCAAAATCCTGCGTATTATACAACCCTAAATACGTTAATTTTGATGTGTAAAATATTTACATTAGATCATTGGCGAGTAGAAATATCTACCCACTGGCCAAACTTGGCAAGTGCAATTCTAATTTGGCGAGTACAATTTTGAAGCAACTAGCCAAAATGGCGAGATAAGAGAAAAAACGTTTCCCACACTGTATACCTCATTATATTTGTATACATGTATATCCTAATACAACAACTGTATGTCAGAATACTTTGATTGTGAAAATGGAGTAAGACAAGGGGGAAACTTGTTCCCTTTTCTCTTTTCATTATCTTTAAATGACTTAAGACACATTTTTAGAAAACAAAAACATTACAGGACTACAAACTATTTCAGATGACACAGAAATGTAGAGATCTAATTCAACACCCTATGATGTGTTCGATCAGATAAATTGCGAAATTCTGAACTCATAAAACCTAACAAACCAGCACATCTGGTCAATAATAGGCCTTCAGTATTAGCATGGCAAATCATCATGAACACAAGGTAATATTTAAAAGAAGATGTGCTATAAAAAGAGTAATTTAATCTCAAAAGTTAGTCTACCCATGAATTTTAAATTTTCACTTCACAATTAGCAGAAAGTTTGAAGTATTTTTTGAAAACCTTTCTAAATATAAACAAGTTTCTGTATAATTTTTCTAAAAACCACACAAAAAAAGTAACAGCCATTTGCGGTTAACCTGAAAATGTTCAGTGGAAAGAAATATCTACCCACTGGCCAAACTTGGCAAGTGCAATTCTAATTTGGCGAGTACAATTTTGAAGCAACTAGCCAAAATGGCGAGATAAGAGAAAAGAACGTTTCCCACACTGTATACCTCATCATATTTGTATACATGTATATCCTAATACAACAACTGTATGTCAGAATACTTTGATTGTGAAAATGGAGCAAGACAAGAGGGAAACTTGTTCCCTTTTCTCTTTTCATTATTTTTAAATGACTTAAGACACATTTTTAGAAAACAAAAACATTACAGGACTACAAACTATTTCAGATGACACAGAAATGTAGAGATCTAATTCAACACCCTATGATGTGTTCGATCAGATAAATTGCGAAATTCTGAACTCATAAAACCTAACAAACCAGCACATCTGGTCAATAATAGGCCTTCAGTATTAGCATGGCAAATCATCATGAACACAAGGTAATATTTAAAAGAAGATGTGCTATAAAAAGAGTAATTTAATCTCAAAAGTTAGTCTAGCCATGAATTTTACATTTTCACTTCACAATTAGCAGAAAGTTTGAAGTATTTTTTGAAAACCTTTCAAAATATAAACAAGTTTCTGTATAATTTTTTCTAAAAACCACACAAAAAAAGTAACAGCCGTTTTCGGTTAACCTGAAAACGTTCAGTGGAAATAGTCTCCTGTTATATTAATACTATGTACAAATCACCTCAGATAACTTAACTTACTCTTCTATTTTTCATGACAACTTAACATTCATAACTTATACCCTTTTGTCTTATGAAGAGTTTGAAGATACCAAAGGGGCAATCAGAATCCGTATATCGAAGAAGAAGACAACACATCGACCAAAAGCACAAAAGGACAAACAACGATCAACAAAACACACATAAAACCAAACATCGACCAACATGAACCCCACTAAAAACCAGGGGTAAACTCAGGTGCTTATAAATGTTTATACATTTTTTGTACGTCATTGTTTTCACGAAAGACCAAAACTGTATTCAAATTACCAAACATACAACTCCTATGAGTACATTAAAAGCTAAGGCCTAAATTAAAAAATTGTTTGTTTGCCATTCTCCGACTCAGATTTTTTTGTGTGGCTAAGTAGGTAGGTATATTATTTAATTTTTCTGAACCAGACATATATTTTTTGTATGTTTAAAATATTAAGCATACAGTATGAATATACATGTACTGAGCATGCATGAAGCTAAATAGACATCCGTGCAATGTTTCTGTTTTAGATTTAGATACATGAACCTTGCAATCATTGGGCTATATTGCATGTGTTATCGACACGAACTATGGAAAGACTACGAGAATTCCGAATATATCGGAAACCGGAACTTGACTAAAACACGGAACGGAACGAAAATTTTGGAAATAAAAAAAAATAAATTTAAACAGCAATTAAATCTTTCGAGTCGCGCAGATTTTTTTGGGTCGGTCGGCTGACGGTAAACAAACAATATTTTAATTTAGGCCTAATAGACCAATATATACATGTATCTAGGTTGTAACATAACATTCCTGGTCAATATTGTTTGTTAAATTTATGTTCAATCCACCATGGTCAATTAATGGCATCAGTATAAAATATTTGTATTTCCTTGTTCATTACAAAATATATTCATAATTTCTCTATGACAAAAATATACCACAGCTTAAGCATAAAAGGAAAAAAGCTGATACAGGATAATGGATAAATAATAACTGCCACACACCCTAGACTAAACTGAAATTAAAATGTTTTATAAATCATGCAATGTCAAGGCTCATACCTGTCCCAACATCCGAAAAAACTGTCAAAATAAAGTGGAAATTTACAAAATACTCTCCTTTAGATTTTTTTTAACACAAAAGTGCTAAGGGATAAAACTTTCATAAAAATTATCTTTACATGAAGCCAGCTTGCTATACAACAAAATGATTTTGTTTCAGACTAAACTGTTGAAAAAAATATCCCTAAGAAATATCTATACTTCTAATTATGATAAACAAAAACATAAATTAGACCAAGAAACAATTGCTTTGATCTTAGTCAATCAAACACTTTACTATTATAGCTGTACTATGGTGGAGATCTTTATTCACACTTCTAAAATACCAGAGGCTCTCAGGAGCCTGTAATCGCTCACCTGGATCAAAGCTGCTTTCAATAACAACGCAACTACACTGTGGCGGCCATCTTGGCGGGAGAGCGCAACTGCCGGACACAATTTTGGAAGAGGACCATCCAATGACTATTCCATCAAAGTTTGGTTCTAATTGTGCTACTGGTTCCAGACAAGATGGTTTTTATGTGAATTTCCCATAGGGTTCTATGTTAAACTAAGTACAGCTGTGCAGCCATCTTGGTCAGAGGGCGGGACCACCAGACACAATTTTGGAAGAGGACCATCCAATGACTATTTTATCAAAGTTTGGTTCCAACTGAGCAACTGGTTCCAGACAAGAAGATTTTTATGTGAATTTCCCATAGGTTCCTATATTAAACTAAGTTCGGCTGTGGGGGCCATCTTGGTCGAAGGATCGAACTGCCCGACATATTTTTGGAAGAGAACCATCCAATGACTATTTCATCAACATTTAGTTCTATTGAGCAAATGGTTTCAAACAAGAAGATTTTTATGGGAATTTCCCATAGGGTCCTATGTTAAATTAAGTTCGGCTGTGGCGGCCATCTTGGTCTGAGGTCTGAAATGTCAGACATAAATTTGGAAGGGAACCCACCCAAGGATCATTTCAGCAAAGTTTGGTTGAGATTGGCTCAGTAGTTTCAGAGGAGAACATTTTTTTTTAATTTCATCCCCCCTTTTTTCTAATTTACATAATCGGTCAAAATTGACAAAAGTTCAAAGTTCATAAAAAATCCTGTAATACATGTTAAAAAGCTCATCATTATGCTTATACAGTTCAAATTTGGGCACATTCTGGCTTAAAATAGAGAAATTTTGGCCATTTGAAGATATTTCTATTTTTAGTAACAGCGGCCAGCTTGAATGGAGGGCGGGGCTGTCGGACACAATTTTGAAAGGGACCCACCTAGGGACCATCCCTGCCAGGTTTGGTTTAATTTGGTTCAGTGGTTTCAGAGGAGAAGATTTAAATGTGATCTTTTATCAAAATATGCCTAATTTGCATAATCGGTATATATCGGCTGAAAGAAAAATTTCACAGAAAAACCCGGAATATATGTTAAACTATTCCTTGCCATGTAGCTGCAGTTAAAATTTCAGCTCATTTTGACTTACACTGAAACAGCAATGGACAATTAAAATTTCATCCCCCCTTTTTTCTATTTTGAGCTTGGCGGCCATCTTGGTTGGAAGTCGGGATCACCGGACACAATTTTGGAAGGGGGCCATCCAAGAATCATTTCAGCAAAGTTTGGTTGAGATTGGCTCAGTAGTTTCAGAGGAGAAGATTTTTTTTTAATTTCCTCCCCCCTTTTTTCTAATTTGCATAATCGGTCAAAAGTTCAAAGTTCATAAAAAAATCCTGTAATACATGTTAAAAAGCTCATCATTATGCTTATACAGTTCAAATTTGGGCACATTCTGGCTTAAAATAGAGCAATTTTGGCCATTTGAAGATATTTCTATTTTTAGTAACAGCGGCCATCTTGAATGGAGGGCGGGGCTGTCGGACACAATTTTGAAAGGACCCACCCAGGGACCATCCCTGCCAGGTTTGGTTTAATTTGGTTCAGTGGTTTCAGAGGAGAAGATTTAAATGTGATCTTTTATCAAAATATGCCTAATTTGCATAATCGGTATATATCGGCTGAAAGAAAAATTTCACAGAAAAACCCGGAATATATGTTAAACTATTCCTTGCCATGTAGCTGCAGTTAAAATTTCAGCTCATTTTGACTTACACTGAAACAGCAATGGACAATTAAAATTTCATCCCCCCTTTTTTCTATTTTGAGCTTGGCGGCCATCTTGGTTGGAAGTCGGGATCACCGGACACAATTTTGGAAGGGGGCCATCCAAGAATCATTTCAGCAAAGTTTGGTTGAGATTGGCTCAGTAGTTTCAGAGGAGAAGATTTTTTTTTAATTTCCTCCCCCCTTTTTTCTAATTTGCATAATCGGTCAAAAGTTCAAAGTTCATAAAAAAATCCTGTAATACATGTTAAAAAGCTCATCATTATGCTTATACAGTTCAAATTTGGGCACATTCTGGCTTAAAATAGAGAAATTTTGGCCATTTGAAGATATTTCTATTTTTAGTAACAGCGGCCATCTTGAATGGAGGGCGGGGCTGTCGGACACAATTTTGAAAGGACCCACCCAGGGACCATCCCTGCCAGGTTTGGTTTAATTTGGTTCAGCGGTTTCAGAGGAGAAGATTTAAATGCGATCTTTTATCAAAATATGCCTAATTTGCATAATCGGTATATATCGGCTGAAAGAAAAATTTCACAGAAAAACAAGGAATATATGTTAAACTATTCCTTGCCATGTAGCTGCAGTTAAAATTTCAGCTCATTTTGACTTACACTGAAACAGCAATGGACAATTAAAATTTCATCCCCCCTTTTTTCTATTTTGAGCTTGGCGGCCATCTTGGTTGGAAGTCGGGATCAACGGACACAATTTTGGAAGGGGGCCATCCAAGAATCATTTCAGCAAAGTTTGGTTGAGATCGGCTCAGTAGTTTCAGAGGAGAAGATTTTTTTAAAATTTCATCCCCCCTTTTTTCTAATTTGCATAATCGGTCAAAATCGGCAAAAGTTCAAAGTTCATAAAAAATCCTGTAATAAATGTTAAAAAGCTCATCATTATGCTTATACAGTTCAAATTTGGGCACATTCTGGCTTAAAATAGAGCAATTTTGGCCATTTGAAGATATTTCTATTTTTAGTAACAGCGGCCATCTTGAATGGAGGGTGGGGCTGTCGGACACAATTTTGAAAGGACCCACCCAGGGACCATCCCTGCCAGGTTTGGTTTAATTTGGTTCAGCGGTTTCAGAGGAGAAGATTTAAATGTGATCTTTTATCAAAATATGCCTAATTTGCATAATCGGTATATATCGGTTGAAAGAAAAATTTCACAGAAAAACCTGGAATATATGTTAAACTACTTCTTGCCATGTAGCTGCAGTTAAAATTTGAGCTAATTTTGACTTACACTAAAGCAGCAATGGACAATTAAAATGTCACCCTCCCCTTTTTTCTATTTTTAGCTTGGCGGCCATCTTGGTTGGAAGTCGGGATCACCGGACACAATTTTGAAAGGGGGCCATCCCACCAAAGTTTGGTTGCAATTGGTCCAGTGGTTTCTGAGGAGAAGATTAAAATGCGAAATGTTGACGGACGGACGACAGACGACGGACGAAAAGTGATGACAATAGCTCACATGGCCTAAAGGCCAGGTGAGCTAAAAAAACAGCAGCACCAGCATTTCTTGTTTACTTTTATATTCAGTTGTTGTAGTATTTTTATTATGTTCATTTTCACAATTTACAGTTAATTGTTTAGTAAGAAATGGGTTAGGATTAGAAATGATATGGGTGTAAAAGAACATGAGAGACTATCCAACTTTACACTTAGATACAAATTAAAGTAAAGGAATAACACTTTGACAATTTCAATACCTCCTTTCATTTGTAAATTATAATATCATGTTAAATTAGGGATTTTAAACTTGCAATAAGCTCGGTTAAAAGTGAGCGGTCATGTCGGTCAAAAGCTCACCAGAGCTTGTGTTGTATTTGTTGTTTTAACATGCCGACTTCAAATAAAACTTATCTTATCTTAACAAAATCTGTTGTTATGAAGGTTTTAAATAAATTAGTCACATGTTTCAAATTTCTACTTTCTTACTGAACCCTTAACAGAAATGTAACAGCCTTAACATCCAGATAGGCCTAAATATTGACCTTTAATAAGATATACAAACCTCTGTTGGTACTGAATCTTCTCATCTTCCTTGTATCTACTCATCATGTCATACCTCTCTCTTTTTTCCATCCTCTATTAATAACAAAGTAAAAATATGTTCAACAGTTGTATAATACAGTGTCTCATTCTTAAAACACCACCTTTCATCCTTTAACTAAAGTTGTCAGTTCAAATCCTGCTCATGGCGAGATGTACGTGATAAAGTTTGTCAGTCACTTGCGACAGAATGGTGGTTTTATCCGGATACTCTGGTTTCCTCCACCAATAAAACTGACCACCATGATATAACCGAAATATTGTTGCATTAAACATCATAAACCATTAATACTTTTGATTTTAGTGTAACAAAGAATTAAGAAAGACTTCAAATACAATATGAAAAGAAACTGGGTGAAATAAATGTTAATATTTGAAAGTTGGAAAAATGACTGACATTATAACAATAGTATATGGTAACCCAAAAGACCAATGTGATTTCTGCCAAAGGGAGATAATTACAACTATATTTTCTAAAATGAAACATCAGACAAAGAGATCATCATAGAGTTGATAAGAATTGGATCTCTTGTTCATCATGTGTTTTTGCACCTACATATTTTTACAAAGAATTAAAATAATTTAATGCACCTTAGAAGAACGTATTTGTCATCTGTGTAATGTTGGTTTAGGTACTGAATTTCATTTTTATTTGAATGTAACTCTGCTGATGTAGAAAAGGCTTAGATGTAAATTTATTCTATTTTATTATATTAAATATGCAAACATATAGAAAATGAAAGGCCTGTTATCTTTGTGTAATGTTTAGGTTTTGAAAAAATTGTCATTTATTTATATCTAAATTGCAAAACGTTTTGTAATTATATTCTGAAGTTGTATCATTTTAAGCTAAGTTATATCCGTCATTATGCAAAATATTTTGTATAATATTTCTCTTGTTACACTGTATATGTGTCTGAGTGAATAAAGAACTTGATCTTGAATATTTGAAGTGGAAAAATAACGAACGTTATAACAATGGTCAATGGTATCCTAAAAGACCAATGCCATTTCTGTCAAAGGGAGATAATTACAACTTTATGGTACAAAATGAAACATCAGACAAAGAGATCATCATAGAGTTGATAAGAATTGGATCTCTAGTTCATCATGTGTTTTTGCATCTACATATATTTACAAAAGATTTAAAATAATTTAATGCTCCTTAAATTACTTCAAACATAATATTTCATTTGAAAGACAATAAATTACTCAATTTAAAACAAGGTCGGTATTTTGCCAATATTTTTTGGACTGTGTTTACATGTAACCAAACTTAAACAGAACCAGACTGTTCTATGTCTCTTTCATAATTTACTATAACAATACATTGATTTCAGAAAATTGACCACTTAATACATTTAACATGTGACAATTAATTTTCAATTCTAAATAATTGTTTCTTTAATGGTAACACTACAACAATGTTATAATTTTGCTTGATAATATACTGATTTACCTATGAAAAAACCCAGACAATTTGATTTTCAGTTACTCTCAATTGTCTATTATTACTAGGATGACAAAAAAAGTTCACACGACACATATCCAACACAAAACTATACAAATTAAAAAATCCTCCCTGACCTTTGCCCTCTGAGCATCCTTCAACATTTGTCGTTTGTGATTGCGTTGGAAACTAGTTATTATTCTTCTTAATCTAGTGTTGAGATCTGACATTGTAGGCCAAGGTAACTTTTCTTCATCATCTCCTTCTGTTGCCATGGGAACAGGAGTCTCTTTAGCTGCTGTACTGTCTTGACTTGAGATGACAGAAGTACATGTATCTTCATCCATATCATCTTTCAAAATACTTGCATTAGGTTTTGGATCATCCATGTCTTCACTGAAACATATCAAATAAACAAGTGAGAGAGTGATTGTTGTTTAACGCCTATTCAGCAATTTTTTTTTAAAGCTATATCATGGCGAGAACAAGTTAATTTTCAATGAAATGATGAAGAGGTCCGCTTTGTACTAGACCAACACGCTTAGCTGGATTTCTATAGTGCTAGCTCACTGAAACAACAGTCCCTGGATAGACATGTCACCCCACTTGGATACATTATCCTGATTTCGAGCCAACCAGTCTTTACTCTTTTTCCTTAATGCCCAGTGCTTAGCGGAGAAGCAACACATACCAATTTCATAGACTTTGGTTTGACCCGATCAGGGCTCAAACCCATGATTTACCACACTTTAGGCAAGCACGCTAACCATTACACCACCGATGCGGTAAAAATAAACAATGAAATGTTATGATGGGACAAGTTTTCAGTGGAGACCATCCACTTTCATTAATTGAACAATTGGAATGGTATAAAATAATGCATTGCATTATTATATTAATATCCTAAACATTTTTCTTAAACAGGAAAACTTACTCGTCATCATCATTTTGTTCAGCAGCCAAGGCAGCTCCATCTGGTGGTCCACAACGAGACAGAAAACATAACAAAGGATCTGATCTCATCAGGTTGTACTTCTCATATCCTGAAATAAATATATATAAGGTAATACATTAATCATTTCCAAAAATAGAGTGCAACATCCTCTCAATATCAGCCACTGTCCAAATCCCAATCCTATACTATTTCCAAATATAATGTACGAGTATTCTGCAAATAGAATAAATAAGCTTTGCTCCTAAAATGATTTTAAATCTTACGCCATTGGTTACAGACTGTAAGAGATTTTAAATCTTACACCATTGGTTACAGACTGTAAGTGATTTTAAATCTTATGCCATTGGTTACAGACTGTAAGTGATTTTAAATCTTACGCCATTGGTTACAGACTGTAAGTGATTTTAAATCTTATGCCATTGGTTACAGACTGTAAGTGATTTTAAATCTTATGCCATTGGTTACAGACTGTCATATTTTCATTTCCCATTGTGAAACTAGATAAAATGATATTATTTTTAAAACAAATGTCTGAATTTCATATCGGATATTAAAAGTGACAGGAATACTCACCATGTTTAAAGACACCAATTAACAGTGATCTGTCTGACAGTTCATCCCACCATAACGTGGGTGGCTCACCTTCTACATTAGCTCTTGGCAGTTCTATTTCACTGTAAAACAACAGATTCATATCAATCATTGTCCATGCTGCTGTACAAAAATTACATGACTTTATTTTGAAATAAGTTATAAAACATCAGACAAAGAGATCATCATAGAGTTGATAAGAATTGGATCTCTAGTTCATCATGTGTTTTTACACTAATATTTATAAAGATTTAAAATAAATTTACATCACTTCTGTTATCATAAACATAAAAAAAATTTCATCTGGAAGAAAATATGTATATAACTGAAAATTAGATCAAAATTCCATATATTAGTAGCACCAATACCGACGACTTCAGCAAAAATTATAGTCTACAACTTTTTTTTGCAAGTTTTTTTTACATTTTAAACAATTTTTTAAGGTTTTATAGCATAGTTATTAATAACAGTGAAGTGAGAACAAAAAGATCATACAACACCCTTCTGGTACCTCTTATTGACTCCTATATAACTTATTCTCATATAACATTCATTTTTACACATGTAATTATGCCACATCTTAGGTAAACAGTAATTGCAAATAAACAAATACTAAATGTTTACTAAAATATAAGTCATCTTTAAATATCAGATGTCTTTTATAAATATGACATTTTTAACCACTTAAATTCAATCAATAGTTGATTTTATACATGCCAGTATGCTATTCTTAACTGATAAAATTACCTCACATCCAACCCTTTGTTTATTTTATCAGCTGCATTTCCTATGATTTCTTCTCGTAGATAGTACAACAATCTAACTCTCAGTAATACTCTGAAATAATATAATGTATCCATGATTTGTACATTTTCCATTTGATCTTCAAATGCGATGATATCTATTATCAAGTAACCAGCGTGATATTAATTTTAATTTTAATAGCGCTGTTATCTAATATAATTAGACATCACATTACCAAATCCTGGATATACATACTATCATTTAGGTTTTGCTCGAAATGGACTTCAAATCGCATCTCACATCTCTTGCTTTGTCTTTGATGCAAGATTGCCCTGAAAAATCCATTCCCGCAAAACAAATCAACGATAGTATATATACTATCATTATTGTCCGTTGATATAATATGATAAATTTAATGGAGAAGACAAACATCTAAAACAATAATAGCTAAAGAACATCAGACAAAGAATTCATCATTAGATGATAAGAATTGGATCTCTTGTTCATCATTTGTTCTTTCTGTCAATATTTCACCAGAGAGATTCCCACTAAAATAATGCCTTGTCAACAGTATCACATGATCCTGATTAGAAAATAAAACAAGGGCAACACAAAGCGTGGCGTATGACCTGGTGACCTTTGACCTTGAAAATCAATAGGGTTCCAGATTCTCTTAAGGACTATGTATGTACCAAGTTTGGTCAAAATCCATTGAAGGATGTTGATTCTAGAGTGTTCACAAGGATGTTACAGAAGGACGGACGGTAGCGTTACTATATCCCTTCGCAACTTCGCTGACGAGGGGATAATAACTGATATCAATGAAAAATAGCTGAGACCAATTCTGACCGTGTCCAGCAACTTTCGGAAAACAATTTTCCGAGGAAAATAGCTGAAATCAGTTAAATAACTGAAAAGAATCATCCCTGAATGATTTTTTTTAAAGCTACATGATAAAGAGATACATTATAGACTCATACTTGTTGGCATGGCGATGAAGATGTCTTCTATAACCTTGATCTTTCAGTATAGTTTCAGGATCTATGTCAAACTTTGCCATGACCATCTCATGTTCAGATTCTTTCTGTTCTTTTTTGTTCATCTTATTTTTTCCCTTCCTTCCTCGTGGAACAGGAGCAGATAATCCTACAATTGATAAACAAATGATCATAATACAATAGTGTCACACTTTTCTGCATGTTTATCTTCCATAATAAATCAAATACAAATACCATAAAACCCATTCTAATGATTTGTTCATTGTATGTTTGTTTGCTGAGAGCTTAAGCTTGATGGCGGAGGAAGCAGTAGTACTCTAGCATCATCGAGTACCTGGTTATTTATCTTACTTTAGGGAAAAAGAGAGGGGGTCTGTGGCTGCCATCATAGAGCAGGGCTCACCAAACCAGGCAAAGTGGGCGACTTCTTCGCCTTGGTTTCAATGAAGTCGCCCAATTTCTGTCAAAAAGCGAAGTTTTAGTCAGTCTTTTCAAGTCAGTATTTTTTTTAACCAATAATCATGCTTTTCCTTCAATATTCACATACAATGAGCTCTCATGTTCTTGAAATCTGACCCATACAGGGTTTGATGTTCAATATTTTATTACAAACTCGTTAATTGCATTCTTTTAAGATCATTGTGCAGCACGTTCGTTTTGTGAAAGGTAGGGGAACTTGCGGTAGTGGGGAAAGAAACGTTAAAATTTGGATCGATTTTCGGAAGTCTCCCAGATTTCCCCTCACTTCGCCCCTTAGTCAACCGAGAGAGAAGTCAAGTCGTCCTGTTTTTACTGTGTGGTGAGCCCTGATAGAGGTTGGAAATTCATCAAACAATGCAATCAATGATTATCACTAATAAGATTTGTGAATTCAACTGCCTCCCATATGGAGGTGTACCGGATACAACCATTTGTGTTTTGGACTTTAGTTGCTGGTTTGGTCAAGTCTCCGTCACCAGTAAAACATGATATAACAGAAATATTGTAGATAGATGACATTAAACATCCATAATTCAGATAAATCTAACCACCTTTGTTAGCTACATTATAATTGCATTTGGTGACCATGGTTTTTGCCCCGACGAGGACAAAATAAGGACTTTTAGCAGAGGGCCTCATAAACTTCATTCCTAAAAAGCTTGGTACCAACTGATTCAATAGTTTCAGGAGATGTTTAAATGTGAAGGTTGGACAGATGATGGATGCCAACTGATGGCAAAAGGTCACATGAACCTTTGGGTCAGGTGAGCTAATTATATAATGTAACAGATTTCTTTTATCACATTAACATAATATACATGTATAATAAATCATTCAATTTTTTTAATAACTCACCAGAATGATTCCTAAGAGATCCATCATTTGAGGAGGAAATTAAATCCCAAATAAACTCTTTAATCTTTTCATCACCTTTATAAACTTTTAATGAGTACATCAGCTGAAAATAAAATTGAAACCTGTAAATGGCTGTACCAATTAGAACATGATACAGATTAATTATTAGTATCTTTTTTCACAAGACAAGGATTATCAGGTCCATATCAGATGAGCTCGAAGATGAGCTAATAAGTCTTGTCGAGCGAAAAAAAAATACTAATAATTTTTTTATCTGTAATTTCAAAATTTTAACACAGCTTTGTGTTTTTTGTTGTTATGCTTTGACCTTTTTTTTAATAAAAGGTTTAGTGACGTCACGTTAGACCGCGCATGACAAATGACCAACAGCTGATAATTTCTAGTATCACGAGTCGGTGGTCAACTGAACGTTGTTACTAAATTTATCGGGTAGTAAAGATCAAAGGAAACTGTAACAAATTACCGATAAACAACTATCATTACAGGACTGGTACACAATACAACATCAATAAATAAGGTTTAAAAATTGTAGACAGAAGTACTGTGGTTTTCTTGCTCCCAGAGACTATTAAAATATTCTGGTTTCCAATCTTTTGACCTGATATAAGGTTATTCCAGAAATGTGTCATTGGCATAAATTCGATATCTACGTTTTTATTGCTACTATGTATGTGAATTCTGTGAATTTATTTCGACTTCTATTTAAACCACAAAAATAACAAGTCCCCTTTCATTACATAAAACAAGTAATGATATATCATATTTTCTTCGTTTTAAAGGCATACAGGCTGTCAGAATTGATTTTTTTTTTAATATTAAAAGTTGCCAATATTCGATGTTTCATACTAATTGCAGTTGAAATTTTTCATATCATACATAAATAGCCTAGAACGAAGGAAATACGTCGCCGTTTGATTCTCTTGCATCCAGTAAAGCATTCAATGTTTACCCGCACTATATTCATACATTCATACGACCTACACAGTGAACTCATTCGGTAAAGTGTTTGCGCATGTGCAAAATTGTTTGTTGAAGGAAAAGCCCATGGCACAAACAAAAATATTGACAGATTCTACACAAAAAAACGACAGAAAAAGGAGGATTCAGCAAGCTTTGTGCAAAAATAAAAAAAAAGATGTTATACCGACCTACTCCATTTTTCAACACGTAAGCATAATTTAGTATCTTTTTTCGGCCGAATCGTATTTTGACAGTAGAATTGCATCGTAGTTTTTTATATATTCTTTTTTTCAAGAGAAAACGCTAGGTGATATCTCTATTAAATTAGACTAAAATAATGAACTTCATGTCTGTTTTTTTTCAAAAAAAAAAATACAATCAAGTCAACTCAAGTGTTGTCAATAATATGCAATACAATTTGTTTACAATTTTCCCTTTATCGGGCCCCTTTGCAGAGTTTCGGTTTGTTTTTATTGATTTCATCACGTATTTCCGATTTTAAGTGGCATTCTTACAAAATACCATTATATAATATTAACCGATTACCCCAGGATCCAATTTCATAGATAATTTCTTAAATTATATTAATTCTAACGAATTTACATGCAACATACAGAAGAACATGCTTTCTGGTTATTTATAGCAGTTATCAGTATTCCACAAACTTCGGAAAAGAAACCGACTTATAATTAGGTGTGTTAATGGCGATTCCACCGATAGACATTCAAATTTTTTTCACTAATTACGACATTATAACATATTTTTTAAACCTGGCGTCTTGTTCAGAACATTTTATTAGTAAAAAACACTGAATATTGACAACTTTTAATAAAAAAAAAAAAAAAAAAAAATCAATTCTGACAGCCTGTATGCCTTTAAACAAAAGGTTAAATTTTTCCTTTTTGCTAAGTTTGGTAAGTTTTTTTATACCCTGTATTATTACATGACTGTCATGGAAAAACAAAACCAACTTTCTAAATAGAACATTAAGAACTGAAATTCTACTAACAGATTTCTACAATCAAAACCAAATCGGTAACACAAACTGCAAGTGGCATATTTCAAAAAGATTTTCTCCATGTTTTTAACTCTGCAAAGATATTAAATTATACTTTTCTTTGAACAGAGGTACCTGGACATATTCAAACCTTTTCCCCTAAATCATGACTGATATTTGAAACTTTTACTGAAATTTAGACTGGTATGCATGCATCACAGATAAGTTTTAACAATGCTTTGTGTGTTCTTACCAGTGCCCTTGATATTGTCTCAACATCTTTTATTATTAATGTTCTCTTGAAGCGACCATGGCTGATGATATCTGACCACCGTCCCCAGCTGAAATAAAAATAAGTATGTTGTTAATTAGACAAAACTACTCATACTCATAAAATATAAATTTAGTTTACATTAAAGTAAACTATGGATATTGATTGTTCTGTGAGCAATAGTACAAGAATTCATAGTTTTTATACAACACTCATAATATTAAATATCATTACATAAAGAAAATGTATTATTTTGAAATTTACTGTGGTTGATTATATCAGTTTTATTTTCATTTTAAAGGTAAAGAAGAATAATCATATCATGTTAATGGATAAGCAGAAAAAATATATTTCATATTCTACACTATTAAGAATCCGTCAAGATAAAATAATAAAAATTAACTTGCCCAAAAACCAGAAGATTTTTCTCCACTTTGAAGCACTCAGATCTTGAATAAAGTTCACCAATAGCACCATGTGCATCAAAATCATCATCAGAGCCTCGACCTTTCCTCCTGCCTTTCTTTCCCTTCCTTCCTCTGCCACGCCCTCTTCCACTACCTTCTTCATCCTCTTCACCCCCTTCCTCATCAGTGGAGGATTCTAACTCAGACATGTCCATTACACCATCATCATTGCCATAACGAGCTGTCTGTTTCCTCATTCTTGGCATTTCAACAATCAACTGATTCTAAATAGCAGAAATAATACGATCTAAACTCATTTTTTCAAAGTTTTTTCCATGGATAATTGAAAATAAATTTGTGTCCCTTCTTAGAAGTAAATTCTCCAGCCACTTGTTTTACTTTACAATCTAACCCACTTGATGATAAAACCAACCAATAAATTAAATTAAAATATTCCAACATTTATCTAACCAGCCTTTTACCAGAGAGAAATAATTCCTGCTAGTGATTTTTTCACTAGTCAAAACTATAAATATATCATGCCCATGTTACAAATTCTGGTCCATGTATAAAATGGTGATAAAGTATTTTACCTTATCTTGGTCTGTATCTACATCAGCTTTCTTTGCCCATTTCTGCCAGAAATTAGGATCGTTGATATCAATGTCACTTCTATTCTCACTCATGGTAAAACTGGCCTGTAATTTATATTATAATTTCTATTAGCAATACAATGTGGATTACCAATACAATGTGGATTACATACATTTGTAGCTGAAATAATGCTATAAGAAATTAATTTGTCTTCCTCTTTTTGTCATACACGAGTTATATATAATTTAACGAATGGTGTCTATTTGTTGTCCATTAAAATTAAGAAGCGTCTTGCAATATCAGACCAGCGGCTGCAATGCATGTGAATTCACACAAAACATAGACTAATACCCTTCCTTGAATGCTTACAAGTTTAATTTTGTCAGCACTAACAAAGATACATTTACATATGCAATAAACCCTATTTAAATGAAAACAAGGACAATGCAAAGCGTGGCATATCCCCTCGCCTAAAAATTTCACCCGGTGACCTTGACCTTGAAAATCAATAGGGTTCCAGATTCTCTTAAGGACTAAGTATGTACCAAGTTTGATCAAAATCCATTGAAGGATGTTGATTCTAGAGTGTTCACGAGGTAAAAATTAGACCCTGTGACCTATGACTTTGAAAATCAATAGGGTTGTAGACTCTCCTAAGGACAGGGCTCACCAAATCATGCGAAGTGGGCGACTTCTTCGCCTTGGTTTCAATGAAATCGCCCAATTTCTGTCAAAAAGAGAAGTTTTAGTCGCCCTGTCAGTCTTTTCAAGTCCATATTTTTTCCACCAATAATCATACTTTTTCATCAATATTCACATAAAAAGAGCTCCCATGTTCCTGAAATTTGACCCATACAGGGTTTGATGTTCAATATTTCATTCCAAACTCGTTAATTGCATCCTTTTTAAGATCATTGTGTAACACGTTCGTTTTGTGAAAGGTAGGGGAACATGTTAAAATTTGGATCGATTTTCGGAAGTCTCCCAGATTTTCCCTCACTTCGCCCTTAAGTCAAGAGAGAGAGAGAAGTTAAGTCGTCCTGTTTTTACTATGTGTGGTGAGCCCTGCTAAGGACTAAGTATGTACCAAGTTTGGTCAAAATCCATTGAAGGATGTTGATTCTAGAGTGTTCACAAGGATGTTATGCAGTAAAACATTTGACACAGTGACCTTAACCTTGAAAATCAATAAGGTTCCAGATTCTCTTAAGGATTAAGTATGTACCAAGTTTGGTCAAAATCCATTGAAGCATGTTGATTCTAGAGTGTTCACAAGGTAAAAATTAGACCCTGTGACTTTGACCTTGAAAATCAATAGGGTTCCAGATTCTCCTAAGGACTAAGTATGTATCAAGTTTGGTCAAAATCCATTGAAGGATGTTGATTCTACAGTGTTCACAAGGATGTTATGTGATAAAAAATTTGACCCGGTGACCTTGACCTTTGACCTTGAAAATCAATAGGGGTCCAAATTCTCTTAAGGACTAAGTATGTACCCAGTTTGGTCAAAATCCATTGAAGGATGTTGATACTAGAGTGTTCACAAGGATGTTACATGGTAAAAAAATTTGACTCTGTAACCTTGACCTTTGATATATAACCTTGAAAATCAATAGGGTTCCAGATTCTCTTAAGGACTAAGTATGTACCAAGTTCGGTCAAAATCCATTGAAGGATGTTGATTCTAGAGTGTTCACAAGGATGATACGGACGGACGGACGGAAGCGTTACTATATCCCATCGCAACTTCGTTGGCAAGGGGATAATAAACCAGTGGTTACCTTAGCAAAAGTAGAGCCTTTGCCTTCAGATTCTATTTGAATGACTTGTGTTCTTCTCTGTAAGATCTGATCAATGTCTTCCTCACAGAAATCATCACCAGCTTTATCATCCTCCATTAAAGCACCATAAGCTCCTTTCCTTAACAATTCTTCTATCTCTTTCTTTGTCATTTGTTGTTGCTATAAAAATACAAACGTACAGCTTAAAGTGGGTCATCCAAGTCTTCTAATTTAATAATTATGATACACATTTAAAGATTTCTTCACCAATGTTAAACCAGACAATAACTGTCTTTGCTGTTTCAAAATTAATCTTTATGTTGTAAAAGTTCTATATTATTTCTTCATAAAAATCTAAATTCATTTAATAGTTTCAAAAGGAAATTAAACCGTTTTATTTGTTGTTAAGCTAAAAAATAAGTTTTGTTATTTCTTAAATTTTGAAATACAGTGGAACATGTATAAACCTTTAAATAAAGTCTGAATGTAGTCAATCTTTGTTCATTTAACTGTATAAACCAAACAACTGTATATTCCAAATACAAAAGCTGGTCACAACTTACAAGGAGATTTGATTTAGACAGATTAATTGTAAATTCTATGTAAGTGTTAAAAGCTGGCATGTCTGTACCATTCCTTGAACCAGTAACAAATCGTGATATGTACTTAAACTAAGATAACTTACTGGATTAACATTTTTTTCTCCACCCATTGACTGTAGTACAGCTTTGTCTAGACCTAACTTCATGGATGCTCTGTCAAACATTTCTCTCTCGTATGAGTTTCTGGTAATCAGTCTGTACACCTTGACAGCTTTACTTTGTCCTATTCTATGACATCTAGCCTGAGCCTGTAAATCATTCTGAGGATTCCAGTCAGAATCATAGATGATAACAGTATCAGCAGCTGTTAAGTTGATACCTAATCCACCAGCTCTAGTACAGAGTAAGAAGACAAATCTGTCAGAATCAGGCTTAGAGAACCTGTCTATAGCTTCCTGTCTCATTATACCAGTAATTCTGCCATCTAATCTCTCATACAAATACCTTCTATGAATAAGATAATCCTCTAAAATATCAAGAACTTTGATCATCTGTGAAAACACTAGCACTTTATGTCCATTTTGTTTTAATTTAGGTAAGAGTTTATCTAACAATACAAGTTTTCCTGAAGATTGAACCATCAGCTTGTGTATATCAAAGATATCTAAATCAGATTTCTGTTCCTTTTCTTTGGTTTCCCTGATAATCATATCCTCAGCACCTTTGACTAGATAAGGATGATTACAACATTTTCTCAGCTCCATCATGGTGTTCAGAAGGTTTGGCACGTTAGCTGATGTTGTAGAGCCTTTAGATAAGAAGGCAAAGTTTCTCTCTAGAATAGCACGATAATACTTCTTTTGTATGTTTGTTAATTCTACTTCAATGATTGTCTCCTCCTTGGCAGCTAAGTTTTTCTCCACATCTTCCTTCAGTCGTCTAAGCATCATAGGTTTAAGTAATGCCTTAAGTTTGTCCACTTGTTCATCAGTCTTTAAATTACCAAATTCAGCTAAGAACGCTTGAGAAGAATTAAATTGTTCAGGTTCTAAGAAGTTAAGTAAACTAAAAAGTTCTTCTACATTGTTCTGTAAAGGAGTACCTGTCAGTAATACACGATGCTCCTGCAAGAAAAAAATTCAAAGTATAAATTCACGATTCAAAGATTCCTTGAATAGTAAATCTACATGGGAAGGGGTTGGGTTAGGGTTATTAAAGTTTTTTTAGTTTACTGTGACACATTTACAGCAAGAAACTGTTATTCAAAGCAAACAATAATTTAAACCTCTACTGTTTCTGGGATGACCTCGCTCCAAGACACGTTATCTTATACCTTGGATAAATCGTTTATAAATACACAAATTAAACACAAGCAAGAATAAGTATTTACAAAGGTGACATTTAAAATCATGTCATCTTCATCCCATCAATTTTATTTCCTCAATAAAAACATTGCATAAATCTTATGGATAAAATTATAAGAAAATCATTGTGGCTGAAATGTTTGAATGAAGACAAGGATATCCAAATAACACTCATCCTATGAACTTACAGTCAACAAATCTAAGACTTTCCATGAGTCTACAAATCTTAGATCACCTTCCATGAGTTTACAATTTACTTAACAGTCAACAAATCTAAGACTTTCCATGAGTCTACAAATCTTAGATCACCTTCCATGAGTTTACAATTTACTTAAACAGTCAACAAATCTAAGACTTTCCATGAGTCTACAAATCTTAGATCACCTTCCATGAGTTTACAATTTACTTAACAGTCAACAAATCTAAGACTTTCCATGAGTCTACAAATCTTAGATCACCTTCCATGAGTTTAAAATTTACTTAACAGTCAACAAATCTAAGACTTTCCATGAGTCTACAAATCTTAGATCACCTTCCATGAGTTTACAATTTACTTAAACAGTCAACAAATCTAAGACTTTCCATAAGTCTACAAATCTTAGATCACCTTCCATGAGTTTACAATTTACTTAACAGTCAACAAATCTAAGACTTTCCATGAGTCTACAAATCTTAGATCACCTTCCATGAGTTTACAATTTACTTAAACAGTCAACAAATCTAAGACTTTCCATGAGTCTACAAATCTTAGATCACCTTCCATGAGTTTACAATTTACTTACATAGTCTACAAATCTAAGACCTTCCATGAGTCTACAAATCTCAGACCTTCCATAAGTTTACAATTTACTTAAACAGTCAACAAATCTAAGACTTTCCACGAGTCTACAAATCTTATATCACCTTCCATGAGTTTACAATTTACTTACATAGTCTACAAATCTAAGACCTTCCATGAGTCTACAAATCTCACGACCTTCCATGAGTTTACAATTTACTTAAACAGTCAACAAATCTAAGACTTTCCACGAGTCTACAAATCTTATATCACCTTCCATGAGTTTACAATTTACTTACATAGTCTACAAATCTAAGACCTTCCATGAGTCTACAAATCTCAGACCTTCCACGAGTTTACAATTTACTTAAACAGCCAACAAACCTAAGACTTTCCATGAGTCTACAAATCTTAGATCACCTTCCATGAGTTTACAATTTACTTACATAGTCTACAAATCTAAGACCTTCCACGAGTCTACAAATCTCAGACCTTCCATGAGTTTACAATTTACTTAAACAGTCAACAAATCTAAGACTTTCCATGAGTCTACAAATCTTAGATCACTTTCCATGAGTTTACAATTTACTTAGTCTACAAATCTCAGACCTTCCATGAGTTTACAATTTACTTACACAGTCCACAAATCTAAGACCTTCCATGAGTTTACAATTTACAATAGTCTACAAATCTCAGATCTTCCATGAATTTACAATTTACTTACAGTCTACAAATCTCAGACCTTCCATGAGTTTACAATTTACTTAGTCTACAAATCTAAGACCTTCCATGAGTTTACAATTTACTTACAGTCCACAAATCTAAGACCTTCCATGAGTTTACAATTTACTTACACAGTCCACAAATCTAAGACCTTCCAAGAGTTTACAATTTACAATAGTCTACAAATCTAAGACCTTCCATGAGTTTACAATTTACTTAAGTCTACAAATCTAAAACCTTCCATGAGTTTACAATTTACTTACAGTCTACAAATCTAAGACCTTCCATGAGTTTACAATTTACTTACACAGTCCACAAATCTAAGACCTTCCATGAGTTTACAATTTACTTACACAGTCCACAAATCTAAGACCTTCCATGAGTTTACAATTTACAATAGTCTACAAACCTAAGACCTTCCATGAGCTTACAATTTACTTAAGTCTACAAATCTAAAACCTTCCATGAGTTTACAATTTACTTACAGTCTACAAATCTAAGACCTTCCATGAGTTTACAATTTACTTACAGTCTACAAATCTCAGACCTTCCATGAGTTTACAATTTACTTACACAGTCTACAAATCTCAGACCTTCCATGAGCTTACAATTTACTTGTACAGTCCACAAATCTAAGACCTTCCATGAGTTTACAATTTACTTAGTCTACAAATCTAAGACCTTCCATGAGTTTACAATTTACTTACAGTCTACAAATCTGAGACCTTCCATGAGTTTACAATTTACTTAGTCTACAAATCTAAGACCTTCCATGAGTTTACAATTTACTTACACAGTCAACAAATCTGAGACCTTCCATGAGTTTACAGTTTTTGTTCTTCAATCTATGTGCCTCGTCTATAATTAAACATCTCCAGTCTACAGAACTCAACAATTCACAGTCTGATATAATAATCTCAAATGTTGTCACTAATACACGGAATTTGTAAACATCAGCAATCCTTCGTCCTGACTCGTCCTTATAAAACATTTCATATTCTTGTAACATGAATTTACTGGCATTACTGAAATAGAAGAATAAAAACAGATTTATAATTGTGTTTTGTTTTATTAACAGAAAATCATTTCTTTCCATCTTTTATATCAAATTTAAGGCCATTTCAAAATGAACATTTTGTAACTAACGGTTCATTAAATACATGCTTCTTCGTTTGTTTTGTTGATATTGACAGAATTGTTTATCATCACCATTTTAGATTTCTTTTAAATAATTCTTACTTTACATTAAAATCTCTATAGATTATTAATACAGTTTTTGTATATATTTGAAGTTTTGTCAGTACGAAGGTAATTCAAATATGTTCATATCAGTGTCAATACATTACATACACATGCCATTGTATTTTCGTCTACAAAGTAATATCATTATGACAGTATAAATCCTATCGCTTTTAGGAAATAAAAATCAATCTAATTCTTAAATTATGATAAATATGAATTCACCTTCCATGGTATACAATAGTGTTGATATCAGTCCATGTCTCAAACTCCCTCTGCCAGTTACCCAAGGTAGACAGCGGTACAACTACTAGAAATGGCCCCACTATTCCATACTGTACAATCTCGTGTAGGAATGCTATACTCTGAATGGTCTTTCCCAGACCCATCTCATCAGCTAATATACAATTTTGACTGAAATAAAAATAGATTAACATATTGATAGGTACTTTACAAAAGCACTTCTATCAAAGATGTATGTTTGTTTGCTTGGTGGTGTTTAATGCCACTTTCAACAATATTTCAGCTATATCGTGGTGGAAACCCCCCCCCCCCCCCCCCCCCCGAGGACAAGGAGAAAACCACCGACCTGCTGCAAGTCACTGAAAAACTTTATCACATAATGTTATACCTGTCCTGATCGAGATACTTTTAACCCCTCTCAAATTATAGTGTAATCCTAACAAAAATACGAAATTAATCATAATGTTAAATCTGAGTCCAATTTACTAAATATATTAATTATGCCTTAAATTTCCCACCTTTATATGACTTTAAACTCACTGAACTGGGATAACACCCAGGGATAGTTGTAACCTATTTTTACTCATAACATCCAAATTGATTTTTAGATATAACAGAAATTGATGCACATAAAACTTAAAGAAAAAGTTTCATGTTGAACATTTTTAAACAAGATAAAATTAACAACTGTAAATTAGAAACTTACTGTTTGTACCAGTTAAATGTCAACCAATTAACACCTTCCAGCTGATAATCTCTGAGATTGTTACCACCTTTATACACTTTAGATTCTGATATCTTCTTCCAGTCATCTCTGCTAGGTCTGGATACAACCTGAACAATGATATCATACAATTTATCTTCACAAAAACTACATTTTACAACTGTCATCAATTTTCAGGGTTAATAACTTTAGGAATACCTAGGAACTTACAGACATACCTTGAAAATGTTGTGATGATTTATAAGAAGAATACTACAGTGAAACCTTTTAACTAAACCTTCTTCAGACTAACCTTAGTGTATGGAATGGACAGGTATTCAGTTTATACAGGTTAAATTAACAAAGATTTCCTATAAGCAAACTTTATTTAAAATTCAATTTAGACTGGTTTCACCTTACAAAAAAATAAAACTCAAGATCTTGTCATTTTAAATATTTCTGTTTTTGGTTAAAGGGGAACAACTCATAAATGCTTTTACAGAATATAAAGATATTCCCTCATTTTTCAACTAAAACGAATTTAAAAAAGTAATTTGATAAAAACAAAAATTACTGGATGACATGGAGACAGCCATTTTATTACAGAACCAGTTATTACCTGTCTTTCATTCTCTGGGGGAGGTTCTTTATATTTATAGAACAATTTGACTTTCTCAGGATCAACATCTTGTTGTAATTCCCATGTACTGTCTTCATATGGTAGACCACGCCATTTAACCAGGAAGTGAGTAACATCTTCACTTGTTACTGGGTCAGTTGTTACTGACAATTCTAAAACACGGTCAACTTCTACATAGTCAGGATTAAACAGTTCATCCTCGTCAAGCTGTAAAATTATAACAAAATTTTTATGAAATCGCTAAATGAACTTCCAATAAATAAAATACAGTCAAACCCGTCTTATGTGAACTTCTAAGGAAACATTAAAAAACCGTCACACAAGAACCACCTGGGGACTGTTTTTCAACTTGTCTTAAATCTAACAGGATTAGGTACAACGAATAATTATAGTATTAACAAGTCTTTAACTAAATTGTGTTGCTGAACTTGATACAACAACTGCATTAATTCTTAATCATGATTAGCAATTAACAATTCCCACAATGCATATGTAAACATCCTGGTCTGTATCCAAAATGCCGGATAGTGAGGGTTATATCTGCTTATAATTGAAGTTAGTATAAATAAAATACCAAGACTTACTCTGCCTCAAGGGTACCATCATTGGTAAATAAAAGATTTGCATTCGTATTTACTAAAATCCCAGGATGAAATCAAAGCCATGGCCAGTGGAAACCCAGTCACAAATACAGTAAGTGATCCTACTGTCATAGCAAATACAATCTTTTTATTGGGGGGGGGGGGGGGGGGTCAAACTCACAACCTGCATCACTTGAGACAAGCAGGTTAACCATTATACCATTAAGGTGGTTACAAACATATGAACTGTAAACATACTGTTGTCATGATAAGATTCATTAAAAAAAATACTTAAAAAGAGTCAAATCTGCTCAAACTGCACATAAAAACATTAGAATCATTTCTGTTTTGCTCGATAAAACCTCTTCTTATAATCATATCCTTAATCATTTTTTTTCTTTTTAACAACTTACAGTATCAAAACAAATGGCATGGTCACGTTTCTGCCTAAATCTTTTGATTTTCATATGAATTCTTTTATCTTTCTCTAACTCTGCTATTGTTTTCCATTCACAATGTAGATAAGAGCTGTAAAAGAAGAATGCTTTATAGACTTTTTTATTCTTAAAAACATGGGCGCGGCCATTATCGACTTCCGAGTGTGTCCGCCATTAGTAAAGTGACAAAATCTTATGTTCTCGGGGTTTATCGATACGATAATGTATGGTTTCTCTAGTACAGGTGTCACAATTTACTGTTATTTCGGTTTGAAATTCAATGATAACACCTGCTGTGAAGTGATTTTTAAATGGAGATATAATGACAATGATATAATGACAACAAATAAATTACCTGGTATGTAGTTTTTTTTTAATTACCGTTATATTCCCCATACAAAATCAGTATAAATCCTACTTGATTGAAAACTGCATGCACTTTTTTTCCTTTTTTGTTTTTTTGTTGCTTTTCAAGCATAAGAAAAAAGGGGTAATCAAATTAATATTTTGTATGAAATTAAAAAGTAAATATAAATTATAATATACGCTTTTTGAAATTATTACTATACGATTTAAAGTGAAGTAATAATGATAAAAAGTGTGCCTAACTTATAAGAAAGAACTTAACTTTGAATGTGACATCTTAAGGTGCATTTTTCAATTCTGTTTTATTTTATTTATTTTTTGTTTGTTAAATTGTAAAACAAATTAAAACTTTTTGTCGGTCAATTTCTTTATAGGGATCTGTAGTGAAGACCAGAGGCTCTCAAGAGCCTGTATCGTTCACCTGGTAATAAAAAAAAACAATTGGTCCTATGTAAAAACTATGTCCTGCAGTGGTAGTCATCTTGGAATTACGATCAACATAAAAAACACAAAGTTTGTAAAGGACCTTCCAATGATTGATGCACAGTTTAGGTTCAATCAGTGCAATAGCTTCAGAGAAGAATATATTTCTGTATTTTCCCCATATGGTTCTGTGTTAATACTATGACCTGTGGTGGCAGCCATCTTGGATTTCCGATCGGCATAAAAAACAGAGGACCTTCCAATGATCATTCCTGGGCAGTTTGGTTTCAACTGTCCAAGTGGTTTCAGAGAAGAAGCATTTTGAAAAAAAATTCCCATAGGGTCCAATGTTAAACTAAGTCCTGCCATAGCCGCCATTTTGAATTTCATATCAGAACAAAAAACGTACAGTTTGTAGAGGACCATCCAATGAACATTCATGTACAGTTTGGCTTTAATCATATTTGTAGTTTCTGAGAAGAAGGCATTTGAACATTTTCCCATAGGGTCCAATGTTAATCTATGTCCTGCGGTGGTGGCCATCTTGAATTTTCTATCCTCATAAAAAAACAGAAACTTTGTAGAGGACCTTCCAATGATCATTCCTGGGCAGTTTGGTTTCAATTGTCCAAGTGGTTTCAGAGAAGAAGCATTTTGAAACATTTTTCCCATAGGGTCCAATGTTAAACTAAGTCCTGCCGTAGCCACCATTTTGAATTTCATACCGGAACAAAAAACCTTAAGATTGTAGAGGACCATCCAATGAACATTCATGTACAGTTTGGCTTTAATCATATTTGTAGTTTCTGAGAAGAAGGCATTTGAACATTTTCCTATAGGGTCCAATGTTAATCTATGTCCTGCGGTGGCGGCCATCTTGGATTTCCGATCAGCATAAAAAACAAAAACTTTGTAGAGGACCTTCCAATGATCATTCCTGGGCAGTTTGGTTTCAACTGTCCATGTGGTTTCAGAGAAGAAGCATTTTGAAACATTTTCCCCATAAGGTTCAATGTTAAACTAAGTCCTGCTGTAGCCGCCATTTTGAATTTCATATCGGAACAAAAAACCTTAAGATTGTAGAGGACCATCCAATGAACATTCATGTACAGTTTGGCTTTAATCATATTTGTAGTTTCTGAGAAGAAGGCATTTGAACATTTTCCCATAGGGTCCATTGTTAATCTATGTCCTGCGATGGCGGCCATCTTGGATTTCCGATCGGCATAAAAAACAGTAACTTGGTAAAGGACATTTCAATGATCATTCATTTACAGTTTGGGTTCAGTCAGTTCATTAGTTTCAGAGAAGAAGATCTTTGAAATTTCAGCCAATCAAAGCACATTATTGGCCCTGGCAGCCATATTGAATATCCAACTAGAACGAAAAACAGTAATTTTGTAGAGGACCATCCAAGGAACATTCCTGCTAAGTTTGGTTCCAATCGGCCCAGTGGTTTCAGAGAAGAAGCTTGAAATGTGAAAAGTTTACAGACGACGGACGCCAAGTGATGGCAATAGTTCACCTGGACCTTTGATCCAGGTGAACTAAAAATGTATTCATAAAACCTGATTTCAATTCAATTAGCAGCTTTGTTCCAGGTGAGATAAATGTGACGTCTTGATTTATCTATGACATATTAATTCATCCCCTTTTAATAGAGGGATATTAAAGCTTGTTTTAACATATATTTTTTCAACTCGTGACGAAGGTTGTTTCTTTTCAATTTAATTGTAAAAACAATCCAAAAATACTTTGCATGCCCATATAATCCCTAATATCGTTAAAATATCACTTAATAGGGTCGAAATGAATTTTTGCCCAGGAAGCAAAAATTCAATTATTGGAAAAACCGCAAGATATGACAGAATCATCAACGAATTATATCACTTTTACAAAGTTTCATTGATAAAAACTGGGTTAATATCATTTATTGAACCAATTGCAAGTTTCCATGAGAGACAAAAAATTACCAAAATGAGCTTTAATATCCCTTTAAAACATGAAGTTTGCATATACTACTTGGTTTAAAAACTGGGACAAAGGCAAATTCCACAGAATACACATAAGCTTTTTATTCTAAAACTCAGCATTAATGTTGTTTGTCCTACAGAAAAAAATCACATTATTCAATGGAAGGGGATACTCTTAATTAAACTAGAACTGTGAATGACCTCACTGAGTGATACCCTCCGCTTGCAATACTATGATGTTCAAACTTTGGAATACAGGTATATTAGCAAGTTACCTATGAAAAATGAACGGATATGGAGTTATGTCAAGGAGACAACATTCCATCTCCAAAATAAACTAACCAAGAACATACATCTAGGGGTCGCCACAAGTACACGACCCCCCTTTTCGTGAAAGTATAAGTTGAATTATCTCCCCTTCTAAATTTTAGACAGCAACAGTATTCCTTCATGCACATCTGCAGGTTGTGTACTACAACTGTGTAAAGTTTCATAAAAATTCAATAAGCAGCTTAGTAGGAGTTGTGCTTACAAGGTACATCCTCCCTTTTCGTGAAAGTATAAGTTGAATTATCTCCCCTTTTAAATTTTAGACAGCAACAGTATTCCTTCATGCACATCTGCAGGTTATGTACTACAACTGTGTAAAGTTTCATAAAAATTCAATATTATGTACTACAACTGTGTAAAGTTTCATAAAAATTCAATAAACAGTTTAGTAGGAGTTGTGCTTACAAGGTACATGCACCCCCTTTTCGTGAAAGTATAAGTTGAATTATCTCCCCTTTTAAATTTTGGACAGCAACCATATTCCTTCATGCACATCTGCAGGTAGTGTACTACAAATGTGTAAAGTTTCATAAAAATCCAATAAGCGGTTTAGGAGGAGTTGCGCTTACAAGCTACACGACCCCTCTTTTCGTGAAAGTATGAGTTGAATTATCTCCCCTTTTAAATTTTAGACAGCAACGGTATTCCTTCATGCACATCTGCAGGTTGTGTACTACAACTGTGTAAAGTTTCATAAAAATTCAATAAGCAGTTTAGTAGGAGTTGTGCTTACAAGGTACATGCACACCCCCCCCCCTTTTCGTGAAAGTATAAGTTGAATTATCTCCCCTTTTAAATTTTGCACAGCAACCATATTCCTTCATGCACATCTGCAGGTAGTGTACTACAAATGTGTAAAGTTTCATAAAAATCCAATAAGCGGTTTAGGAGAAGTTGCGCTTACAAGCTACACGACCCCTCTTTTCGTGAAAGTATGAGTTGAATTATCTCCCCTTTTAAATTTTAGACAGCAACGGTATTCCTTCATGCACATCTGCAGGTTGTGTACTACAACTGTGTAAAGTTTCATAAATATTCAACAAGCAGTTTAGTAGGAGTTGCGTTTACAAGGTACATGCCCCCCATTTTCGTGAAAGTATAAGTTGAATTATCTCCCCTTTTAAATTTTGGACAGCAACCATATTCTTTCATGCACATCTGCAGGTAGTGTACTACAAATGTGTAAAGTTTCATAAAAATCCAATAAGCAGTTTAGGAGGAGTTGCGCTTACAAGGTACATGGACGGACAGACAGGGTGATTCCTATATACCCCTCCAAACTTTGTTTGCAGGGGGTATAATAATAAAACTATACAATTATCTCTCTGTTGTGCCTTTTGATATTTTCAGTCAACAGGAAGTAAACCAGTTTCACACAACTCCACGGGTAAAACATGAAAGGGGTAATAGAAAAGCTATATTCCGCTTGGTGACAGTGTATAACAAAAAATTATCCAACCTACACAATTTGACTGTTCAAACAGAACAAGTGCAGGATAATATTTAACATTAAGATCTTTTGATAAATTTACCCTAATAAATCTTAGTTCATTTAAAAAGCTTGACAGAGCTTGTGTTATAATTGTTTTAATCTGTATCATTTTAATTTATTTATTTTATAATTAAATTCAACATGTACATATTGCTGTAAATATTTACTCACTAGTTTTTGAATTTAACAAAGAATTCCTCCACTTCCTCCTCAGGCTGTGCCTCCTCCTCCTCCTCATTAACAACGTCAATCTAGTAAACAAAGTTACATGATAAAAAAATAAATGAACAAATGTTGTCCATTAACAGAGTTCATGAAATTCGTCAGCAGATATGACCAGCAGACTTTGGGCAAATTTTGCGAAGGACTGACACAAGATTGGTATTTTGCTATAAAAAATTAATGAAGTCTGACATTTTTTTCACTAGGATCACCAAACCCTGCATTAAATTAAAATATTTGTTCATCTATGTATCCAAAGATTATGCTTTGAAACCTACTTCTTAAATCAACAATATATCAAATAATGGCCTTAGATCAAATATTCATTCCTATCTGTCTACAATAATTGTAGAGCAGTTGGTCGGGTCTATGCTAACAATTTTTTTTGCTTATTCTGTTACAGAACACTTACGTCTTTATCAAGTTTTCTCATTCTAACACCAAGAATCTTCTCCACGACAACAGTTTCCTCTTCTGGAGGTGGTGCTGATGTATTGTCCTATAAACAAAGAACTGATTTGATTTATTGTGTTTAATGCCACTTTCAGCAATATTTCAGTTATATCATGGCGACCAGTTTTAGTGGTGGAAGAAGCCGGAGTACCAGAAGAGAACCACCAATCATGGGCAAGCAACTGGTAAACTTTACCACTTGCGGCTGCGAGTCGAGTTCACCTTTTGTTTGTAATTTACAAAGCCGGGAGCGAACCCACGCCGTATTGGTGATAGGCTTGTATGAGTTGTTAGGCAATCCAACTACCTAACTCATTGAGCCACCCAGGCCCTTATAAACAAAGAAAGATTACCATGTCTGACTTAAATGTATAACAAACTAAACAAGATGAACTGTGAGCTAATGCTCACTTATGATACCCCCGCTCTTCGACAAACAGGAAGTAGGAATCTGATGGATCCAAAAACGCTTCCCACGATATGAGGTACCTATATGAAGCTTGTGACCAAATATCAGATCTCTGTCATCAATAGTTGCTGAGAAAAATGTGCATATATGTTCAATGTGTATAAAAACCAACTAAGTCGGCAAACAGGAAGTAGGAATCTGACGGGTCCAAAAACGCTTCCCACAATATGGCATACATATATGAAGCTTGTGACCAAATATCAGATTTCTGCCATCAATAATTGCTGAGAAAAATGTGCATATATGTTCAATGTGTATAAAAACCAACTAAGTCGGCAAACAGGAAGTAGGAATCTGATGGGTCCAAAAACGCTACCCACAATATGGTATACCTATATGATGCTTGTGACCAAATATCAGATTTCTGCCATCAACAGTTACTGAGAGAAGTGTGACGAAAAATATCTTGGACGGACGGAGGTAAAACAGTATACCCCCTCCCCCTTCGGGGAGCGGGGGTATAATTATTTCAGAAATTTGTGGTTACCGTGAAGTTGTTGAAATGAAGATCATTAACAACAATATCTGAATCTGGAGAAATGGTCATCACTTTAACATGTTTTAAATCAAATTTCTTCTTTTCTTTTAATAAAATTCCATGACAGATTGATCATTTGAATGTTGTTTTATGGCAACAAGGTTAAGTAGTTGGAGAAGTAAAGTCCTGCAGAAAACCATACAGCATACATGTAAGTAATCGTCACCTGGTAAGCGTTCTTAAGATACATGTTGACCACACCTAATGGCGAGTTGGGCATGCAATTATACTTCATTCATAAAACGACAGCTGTCTTCTTTAAAATCACTACCATTAATGAACTTTCAATGATTTTCTTGTAAGTTTGCACATATTTTTTTAGCATGGACAAAAAACCCAATCCAGTACCATCCAAACCCAATTTATGCTCAAGTAAATTCAGAGTTAAAATTACATTACTTTCAAAATAAATAAAAGTAAAAACACCCTTCTATCATATGAAAATGGTGAAAGGAAACTTTCATGACGCTACCAGCATCAACACATCAAAATGTCTGACTTGCACACATTAAAACAACAATTGGTAATATTGACAACAATAAATAGACACAATACTATTTCATTAGTTCTACACTTCTATTTTTAGCTACATATTATACAATCATGACTAATGTATGTTAGACAGTAACCAGGAAGTATATTAGTTATCTAAACACTTAATAATATATAACAACACTATCAGATCTAATTTCAATAAAGGAAGTGCAGTGAGAATACTGTGATAAATTGTGTTTAATGTGGTATCTTCATGCTGTTTTCATGGAAAAGGGTACAGAACAACATATTTCAATTTTATGGAAATTTGGGGTTAGCAAAAACTGAAAAGCATTCTATCACTCTATGAACACAGGGCCATCCTATCATCATCCAGTTTTCTCAACTCAGTTTTCAATATTTAATTTCATGGTTTGTCATAATATTCCAGAGATTATATAAATTTCAAGTTTGGACCAATATAAGGCCAAATAAAACAAAGTTTTGGTTCTCAGACAACGCCGCCCCCTCAAAATTTCGGCTGATGTGACGTTAAAAAATCACTGCCGCGCCATATTTTTGAAAAAAAATAAATAAAAATCAAATTTACCGCCAAATTTAAGTTTTCAAGCGTGCCGGTGATGCGGACGAGTTTTGACAAATGTTTGAATGACTGATCAATCGGAAACGAAAGTAAAGATTCAGCATTGCTAAAAGTGAAAACACTGTCCTCGTCAGTTTTAATGTACAGTTACGTGGACTATCCTGCCTGTTGACAGAGTAAACACTATTGTGTTGTTTGTTTGACAAAATAGTAGAATTGAACTGGTTTACGTTATGTTTTTAAACCGCTGAAAATAAAAACAAAATATAAAAACCCTTCCCATGGTGGATTGGAAATAAAAACAAAAAATAAAAACCCTACCTACCTTGCCTTTTTTTTTTTTTAAATCCATTGTCTGAGAACCAGAACATTTTTTTTAGATGGCCTAATGTCCACTGTTTTAGCAAATTTTACAATTATCTCAAACATTGAGTCAATTTATTCCAACTGAATTTACAAAATAAAAATATTTAAATCAGTTTCATTTCAAAACATTAATAAAAACATGTTCTAATATTTTATGAAAATCTGACACATTTTTCATAAAAAAAAAATATAATAAAAAAGATACAATGAAGTTAATTGGAATTATCGTTCAATTAAATCTTGCAAGCTGTTAAGATACACAACAAACATGCAGCATGCACATACCACAGATATGTATTGTACCGGTTTTAATACAGCTCCTCCAGTAGACGCAGCAGCCACAGCAGCTATATCAGCGTCCACATCGGCATCTTCTTCAGACAGATTCAGATCAACCTCGTCATGATATTTCTTTCTCTTTGTATTTCTGGCAGATCTTCTTTTCTGTTTACACAATAAACAATAATCAAAAATTTGCAGAATTTTTTTTTACCTTCACAATTTATCCATGATACTAACAAATTTCCTTAAGAATTGAAATAAGCATTGGTCATTTCCATAAACTTTCTGTGTACCATGCTATATATAGAAAATCCAGTTAAATATTCAACAAGTTCATTGAAACATTCTTGAATTGTATATAAGGCCAAAAAAAAATATGTGTGTTTACGGTCACCTGACCCACCCTATTTTTCAGCCGCCGACCCTAACCTTTTTTATCGGCAATTATTCCACCCTAATTTTTGCTAACGACCCTATCAATTTTTACACAGAATTCAGATAACCATTTTTGTTGTCTAATCAGCAGCAATGTTTTATTTATTCAACCGCTAGCTTTTTGTTGAAATTGAGAGCAAAGAAGGTAGAAAAACTGTGTAACTCGTCATAAAACAAATGACGGCTTACCAGAAATTTCGAAAATGAAAAACCGGAATCGGATTCCGGAACCGGGCACGAATATTTCTGATTTTGCCGATAAAAAAAAAAATTAATGCTGACCGACCGACCCTAGATTTTTTTGACATGTGACAGTAAACACACATATATTTTTTTTGGCCTAAGTTTTTTTTTAATAAAAAAAAAAAAAAAAAAAATAAAATGACGATATAATAGAAATAATTTTATCTTCAAATTTATGTAAAAGTTTAAGAACGCTTTCATCTGTATCAGTAGAGCATATTTTATCTCAGAAAAATGCAATCTCCCCAATGGGATTCGATCCTGGGCATTTCACATTGTAACCCAACTGAGCTAAAGGAGATCACAAACAGTTAGCAGAAGTGGTTATGAACCTACTACAGTTCCAATAGTATAACCTTAGGCAGAGGAGTGCTTTAGCAGAATATTTTTTTACAACAAAAACCTACCTGTATACCATCCTCATCATTTTCAGGTGACGGTGGGGGAGTAATTTTGATTTCCACGTCTGAACCATCAGAAGACCCATTTCGTTTCCTCTTCTTACTTTTAAGGAATGTTGCAGGAGGTCTGAAACAATTCATAATTTGTAATATAATTTTCAGACTTTCAATATCACATGTGCAACTCCAAGGAAAACTGGAGGTAAGACTGAATGCCTCATAAAACTTCCATTTCTTACCAATAAATATGTAGCTAATTTTATCAACTAAATTTTCAAGTTTGTAAGCAAAAATAATGAAGAAGCTTTACTAATTCTTAGAAATTAAATTATCTAATGCACGTGGTGAAAATTGTTTTAACATGGCCCATAGGGAAAAATGTGGCTTTACTGACTCTGTATGTGTGTTTTATCCCCATTTTCTATATATAGTAATGGTGGCCATTTTGATCGGTTGGCTGGGTCATCAGACATAACTTGAAAGTAGACACCCCAAGAATGATTCAGGCTAACAGAATAAATGTTGGATGTTTGAAAGTTTATGACAGATGACAGATGCCCAAACGAGTTAAAAATCAGTTCATAGTAAAACAAGTATTAGTTCTGACAACACAAATAGACATTTCTCATTTTATTTTCCACATAAGTCCAATGCCCTTAAAATTATGAAAATTAGTAAAATAAGTATTTTGACCTGTTAAAAAGTGTCAAGATCTGTATGTAAAAGAAACCTTGCCAATAAATGTGATTAGATTGTCATGATAAAAATATAACCTAGTTATCATCCTCAGTATATATACTGAACCGCAAAAGAAACGTCGCAACAAATTACAGAATCGCAGACATTTATTTTGAAATATAATGCTTTAATTCCACTTCTGTTAATAACGAGTATGTCCACCACCAGCGTTAATCACAGCAGCACATCTTCGATACATAGAGTTGACCAGGTGATTGATGAATGTGATAGGAATACGTGCCCAAACTCTCTAAAACGCTAACGAAAGTTCAGCTGCAGTTGTCGGGCTTGGCTGCTCTTCATTCAACCGTCTCTGAATTTCGTCCCACAGATGTTCAATAGGGTTCAAATCTGGACTTAGAGCTGGCTAGTTCATAGCATTGTCGTTATTCTGCTGCAAGAAGTTTCTTGTTGCCCTGGCTGTATGCACACGTGCATTATCGTCCTGGAACGTCTTGATTGGATGACGTGCGAAATGCGGCACAACATGCGGTCTCAGAACTTGATCGATGTAACGGGCAGCTGTTACTCCGTTGCCTCTCCCCGAGCCAAGATTCTGGAAGATAACTGGACCAAGTTTCACGTTGAGTCCGATGCCACCCCATACCATGATGCTTGGACCGCACCAAGCATTCCTTTCCATCATGCAGTTGTCATCATATCGTTCTCCTCGCCTTCTCCACAATCTTGTTCTGCCATCTGCGGTTGAGATGCAGCAATGGCTTTCATCAGAGAAGATGACGTTACGCCAATCTTGTCGCTGCAATGCCCATTGAAGACGCTCTTGTCGGTGACAGGTCCCCTTAGCAGGACGATAACATCTTAGATTGCTGGCAACTAATTGACGGTGAACCGTATCTGCATTTATTGGTCGCTGATGTGTTCCAACAGTCTGTCGTGCAGTTTCAATAGCTCTGGTGAACCAATTCCGCAAATGTTGACGGACCATTAACCTGTGGTCTACTGCAGAGTGGTCGGTCATTCGTGCTGTTTGTGGCATTGTAACGTACCCACAGACGTCCAATTGTCCGGACATTACAGTTGAAGTCATTGGCAATCACTCTAGCAGCTTGCCCAGCATGCAGTCTACATATGGCTTGTTCTCTCTGTTGTGGATTCAAATGTGGCAAACCTTCGGTGTCAAAACTGATACTGACAATCATTGAAATTTTCAAGCCTTTTATACCCATAATGAAGTACGAAAATCATGAGCATTTAACCATTCAAAATTTTTACCGCAAAGTGTGTCCCACGAAGGGCGGGAGATTCGAGTGTTCTACAACATCAGATAAAAATCACCCAGGCGGGAAATTCCCTTTAGATGTGGCCGACGTTTACCTTGTGTGTTAATCAATGGTTATTTCGATATTAAAAATAATTTTTGTAAATGCAACGTTTCTTTTGCAGTTCAGTGTATTATACTTGTGTAATCACTCAGGTGTGAATAATTAGAACACTAGGTTTATCAAGTATACATTTTATGCATGTACATGTACCTACTATCCATGACAAAATGTGCTACCTTTTTATCTATAAAACATCTAATTATGGAATGTAGGTTAAAAAAAACAACATCAAGGAAATGTATGTTATACAGACAGGGCTTTCAATATTTTTCAAGTATACCAGTACTTCACTATTCACAGGTGGTACTTTTTTTTTTTTTTTTTTTTAATTAAAATTGGAACAATTTTCATGAATATCTTATACAACACTCTTTAAAATCAATGACCATTTTAGGCAGGTAAAAGTACCTGATGCTGCCCCTTATTGAAAGGTCTGTAAAGAGATAGTGTCTGCACAGTTAGTAATTTTCTTCTTTATTTCCACCTAGGAAATGGTAAGAACTAGAACTAATCTGACTGAATACTCCAGACAGGAATTTTACAAAGGAATTAAACGAAAAAAATGCATACAAATTGAACTTAATATATAATATGATAAAGACAAACTCATACCAGAACATGATCGCAAAAAATTGGCTGTGGTATAAAGAGTTGAAAGTACTTTATTATATAAATATATTAGTGTGGCCATTGGTAATAAATGAAATCTTCATTATCCAAATATATCACAGGATGGCTTCAAAAACATGAGCCATTAGTCCTAAATGAAATAACTTGGTATTGATTGGCTGTTTGTAGACTAACAATTTTATCAATTGGTAGGTAGTGTGGAAATTTATTAAATTATTCAACACTTCTGAATGTAAAAAAAATATATATATTTTTAGAAATAAATGAAATATACACGATAGGTAGGGCATGGAAAATTATTTAATTTTTTTTATCATCCACTAAAAAACTTTTGAATGTATATAAAAAAAATTAAAAAAAATATAATAATAATGTAAATAATTAAACAACAAACAATATTTTATGTAAGGCCTTTACAATCATATACATTATTTATTAATACACTTCCATCTGGTAATATTGGCAGGTGCTACAGATCAATTTAATATAAACAAACACAGAAATACTTAACATATTTCTTCATATTCTACTTTAATAAGTTAGCATGCATTAATTATTCTTCTGCCATCACTTTCTTTTTTTTAATAAAAGCTCCTAAGAAATAATTTACACTAAATTTACTCACTTGATAGAGCAAGTGTTTCAGTGTTTTAGTGACTAACAGGTAATAATACCTACCAGTATGTTATAGTGAAGATTTGACACCAATTTTTACATTTGTAAAACAATTAGAATTTACAGATGTGCACTGCTCTTTTTGTTGGTAAGAATTAGAACAAACTGTAGTTTCTGATAAGATATAATATTTTCCCATGCATGAGACAAGGCCAGACATGCCCTTTGTAAAACTAGATCCTGTGGTAATAAAATAATTGTTGGAGAGCTGTCCACCCCTAATAGTTTGCAGAGGCAGACATTTTGATATTCAAATCAAAAGTTGTAGAGGACCATCCAAGTTTATTCATGTACAGTTTGTATTCAAACAAATTGTAGATTCTCAGAAATCTTCCCTTTGCTCGGGTTCTGTTCAAAATCTACCCTGTGGTGGCAGTTATCCTGAATTTCTGATCAAGGGGCAGTTTTTATAAGTAGTTATGTAAATAGCAGACAAATAATATTCATTTGAGATGCACAAGACCAAGGTGCAGGGGTTCAAACTTTTTTTGAAATAAAAAGTCCTGGATCTTTTAGATTTAAATCTTGAAGGTCTGCCTTATTGTTAGCAAGGAAGGTCCTATTTTCCCTTTGGAGCAATTATCAATTAACATCTTGTACCTTTTCATTTTTCAGTTGACATTTTTGTTAGGAGCTATCACCTAAATCTGTATCAGATGCAGAAGACTACATTAGACTATACTAGATTATCCATGTTCATGTCTGCAAAAATATTTTTGTCAAGTGGAAATGTGTTGCTAAATGTTCATGATGATTACCAGTCAACCAGTATAAACAGAAAACTTTATATTTCCTGCTTTTTGCTTGTGTGTTTTCCGGAAGTGAATAACAACAATGGTGGTTCCATTTGCCCGTGACAGCTGTTAGTGACTGAAGCTGTTAAATTTCATTTCTAATTAAGATTGTTCTTGTATACAAAATAAGCAGTTCTACGATTTAATGCACTAAATGTTGAATCAGTTTAATCTAGTTATTATGAGATAGTAACACCTCAAACAAAATCAAAAGGTTTGTGGGCACAGCCAATACCCAATGTAAAAGTCCCAAGTTAATAGTTAAAGATCACAGACCTCAGACCTTCATATTTTTTAAACCCCGGCGGTGCCTTGTTGTATCACAATTCCCTATCAAATGCAGGGCATTCCACAGCAAATTGCCTGTCAAATTGCATTCCCCCCCCCCCCCTGGCTACTTCGTTGTCAAAAATGAAAACGTCAAAGTGAAAGTGAAATACGGCTTTGTTTTGCATACTGGTTTAGCGTGATCGCCTCTCTCATATGGTTTAGCGTGGTTTATGATACCCCCGCTCTTCGGCAAACAGGAAGTAGGAATCTGACGGATCAAAAAACGCTTCCCACAATATGGGGTACCTATATGAAACTTGTGACCAAACATCAGATTTCTGCCATCAATAGTTGCTGAGAAAAATGCGATGAAAAATGAGCATATATGTTCAATGTGTATAAAAATCAACAAAGTCGGCAAACAGGAAGTAGGAATCCGATGGGTTCAAAAATGCTTCCCACGATATGGGGTACCTATATGAAGCTTGTGACCAAATATCAGATCTCTGCCATCAATAGTTGCTGAGAAAAATGTGACGAAAAATGTGCATATATGTTCAATGTGTATAAAAACCAACTAAGTCGGCAAACAGGAAGTTGAATCTGTTGGGTCCAAAAACGCTACCCACAATATGGTATACCTATATGACACTTGTGACGAAATATCAGATTTCTGCCATCAACAGTTACTGAGAAAAATGCGACGAAAAATATCTTGGACGGACGGACAAAGGTAAAACAGTATAATAAAAGTAATATTCAAAACCGAACATCAAGACAGGTCTCTTTAGTCATTTCCGGAAAATTATTTACGTTAAAAATATTTCAGTTCCAGATACAAAAATCCATTTCCGATAGCGATTTTCTTTTTACTTTTAATGTTTATCACATGGACGACAAGGACGAATCTGACCTTGTTATGGTCTAGAATAAATCAGAGACAGATTCTAATCCTAGAAAATGGCAAGGGACACTTTTGTTATTTTTTTACAAATCCCATAGTTAAGAAAAGTAATGCTGATACCAAAGGTAAAAAAAACATATGCTTCAGTTGGACAATGGCCCAGCTAGTGACTGTTCTACTTCAAAATCATGTGAATCTGATGAGAAACTTTTGAAATGCAAAGTAAATAAATACTTTACAATTAAGTGCATATTATTTTTATTTATAATTTTACTATTATGTTTTGTGGCATTAATAAAATGACTGTATTGTAAGTAAACTTATTTATTTGTTCATTTGTTGATATTTGTTGGTTCTAAGTTGAATAAAGTGTTACATAATTTCAAATGAGTTTTTGTTCATTTGTGTTGATTTCAGATGTGTTGCTAATCACATGGAAATGTGGCTAGGAAAAATACTAGTGATTAGCCACTTTGGCTATTGACATTTTTTGTCTACCGCTAACACAGGATGGCACCAGTTTAAAAAAAGACATTTGGCCATTTGAGCTAAACTGTGTCATAGACTGATCCTGCCTTTCAAAATTTAGGATTCTAATCTCACTAAGGATAGGAAAAAAAGACAATTTGTACTCACTTTCTCTTCTTTTTGACAGATTTTGGTTTCTCAACTTTTTGCTTCTTTTCAGAGCTTTCTCCATCATCCTCATCAATGACTTTCTTTTCCTTGGGTGTCTTTGGCACTCTTTTCTTTGTTCTTTTTTTAGCTGATTTTTTCTTTCCTTCTTCCTCACTCCCAGGAACATCAGCATCACCCACTGTAGAAGGTATTGGTGGGGGAGTGACAACTTTTGGAATCTGTAGGTTTCCTGCAGCTTGTGCTTTTGCGACAGCTTCTGCTACAATCTGATTGGCCTTCTCTTGGGCTTTGACCTTTTGAACAGATTTGTCCTCTCCATCACTATCTATTTTAGGTAACAGAGTTTGTTGGACTGTCTCAGTTTTCTGTGGTAGTTGTATCTGAACTACAGACATAGGTACACTAGCATTATTGACAGCCATGGATGAGGGTGGTAACTGTGTTGGTATCTGCTGAGGCTGTCCTTGAGTTACCAATCTAATCTGTTGGCCTGGTTGTGTTTGTTGTTGCTGTAAAACAAACAAAATGTTACAGTAAAATAAGTCCTGGTGTGAAATTTGTCCATGGCTCATATCTACTGGGAAGAAATATCCTGTGGACTTTTTCAACTAGGTCAGATTATTCCAATGTCCTTTTAAACTAGGAAAATGTGTAACCTTGGATTCATTGTACTAGAAATATTGGTCCACGACTCCATGTGGACTTACTAGGACTAATTTATCACTTGCACAATAACACATTTGTACTATGTGAACCCTTAGTTTAATGAAGCAGATGCCTCATTGCCTAAACTGGACCAATTATGTTAATTTTAAAAGTAACCAGTTTGCAGGGCAAGTCAAAGTTATCAGCTTTTGACATATGCAGAAATTTTTGTTAATGTTATAAGTAGCAAGGTCGCAGGGCAAGTAAAAGTGATCAATAAAAAAAATTAATAGTGAATTTCATTTGATTACATTGCCTATAATACACATAAAGTTACACAAAAAGTGATGTTAATGGTTTATCTAAACTACCTAATAAATATTCAAACTATGATTGAGAATTTCTTATTCTACAACTTCCTCCTTCTTCAGGAGTCGAGGTGATGTTCCTTAACAATATGTATGTCAGTTGTACATGATTGTGTGATTTGCTATGCTATTTACTGAAGAAACCAATGTAAGCATCGTCATGGTCAGGCTAGAGTACTGGAGTAGTTAATCTTAATATTAATTGTCATTGGATTTATCTTCATACAGCACTTTCAAATAGTGTGGAAGTTTTCTTAACGGTATATACATTTTTACACAACAGCACTTTTTATCTCCATGAATTAGTGTTTGTCAATTTGATTTGGTCATGAATATAGCTGGAATAGAGCTCACAACAATAAATCACTCCAACAGAATCATAATCTAAATAAAAAATCTAAAAATTTATAATATTATTTTTGAATCTGATTAAAACTATACTCACTTGAATCAATAAAACTTTCTGCTGCTGTGGTTGTTGACCAAACTGTTGGCCCTGTGACTGGGTTACTGTCTGGAAGAATCTTTGTGGCTGTCCAGGCATAGAATTTGACAAGAGTAATATTTTTTGTCCTTGTTGGTTGGGCTGTTGAATTTGTTGATTTGGAAATGATTGCTGTATTTGAACAATCTGTTGCCTTGGTTGCATTGTCTGTTGTTGAACCTGTATTATAGCAGGTCGCTGAGGGGTTTGTTGTTGTATTTGTTGGTGGTTCACTTGATATGGGGGAAACTGCTGAGTCTGTTGTACTTTTTGACGCTGATTGTTTAATTCTTGTTGTGCTCTTAACGTTCGGACACGTTCTTGTAAGTCCAACATTTGTTGTTGAGTTTGTTGCGTCTGGGGTTGATTATGTAGCAACTGAATTTGTTGTTGTAGCTGATAAATCTCTACATTAACATTCTTTACTTGTCCAACATTTGGACTCATCTGTCCGATGTTATTGATATTAGGCTGGCTCACACTGACAGTTATCTGCTGATTTGGTACAATATTGCTCTGGTTATTATTTATAGACACATTATTACTATTGTTCACATTTACAAATGAATTGACAGGAATCTGTGGCTGACTCGCTGGAACATTTGCATCACTTCTACCAGCCTGATGGTACGGACTTGAAGCTGGCGGTACATTATTTCTTGAAACCAGCGTAGGCGAGACAAGCTGATTATTTCCCTGAGAATTAGGAGAAGTGTGAGCATTCTGATCAGGAGTACCAGCTGGAGATGGTATGGGTCTGGGGGAAGCAGAAGGGGTTATGGTCCTTTGAGGGGTACCAGCAGTATACCCTGGTCTAAACTGTACATTCTGGTTGGGACTAGTATTTTGGAATGGAATAATATTTGAGGATTTATCATTCACATTTTGAGACATTTGAATCCCACTTCCCATGGAATTTTGATTTGGTAACTGCTGTTGATATGTAAATGCTGGAAACGAACTATTTGGAACACTGACACCACTATTGTTCATTTGTCCTACATTTTGAACATTTGGTATACTAAAATTGTTTTGGAAAGTTTGTTGTTGACTAGCATTAAAGGTAGGCATATTCACAGTATTTATATTTTGAGGTGGTTGAAATGGTCCATTTCTATTTATAATCATCTGCTGTTGAGGTCGAGGACTCGGACCTATATTGCTCACATTACTGCCCAAATTACTGTTTGGACTAGACAGGGTTGGCACATTTGGTCTCATGTTGCTTGGTGGGGACTTCATTCCTTGCATAAATGCATTTGCATTCGGTGTTGAGGTCATATTGTCTTGGTAGCAATTCTGTGGGACATTGTTATCTTTTGGTAAGGCATAATCATGATGTGTGAGGTAGGTTGCTTGCAAGCCATTTCCCGACTGCATCTGCTGTTGTGGCATATTTTGTACCGGTAAGTGAGACTGCTGATTTGGTATTTGTTGTTGAACAAACGATGACTGATTAGGTCCATTTTGGTTCCATATTCTCGGCATATTTTGCTGCATACCAATTTGCTGATGGGGATTTGGCAGACGTGGGCCTTGTGTAGTGGTTATACCACCATAATTTTTAAATCCTGAAGATGGTTGCATGTTCCCTCCAACTACTTGTATTTGTGGCTGTTGTTGGGGTCTAGGCTGAGAATTTTGTTGTAGAACCATAATGTGAGTCCCATTCCCTGGCTGCTGTGGTTGTTGTTGGACTGCACCACCAAAATGATGTAGTTTTGTTGTATTAAATTGATTCTGACCAAAAGTATTCGACATAAATTGATTCTGCTGCGGCATATTGGGAGGCTGCATTGGTATATTGCCGAATTGATTGGGTGGTATTCCACCCACTTGTTGATTAAACATCTGTGGCTGTGTATTCATAATAGGATTCATCTGTATATTGGTATTCTGTCCTAGCAACCCTCCAGCATCCATTAAGTTCCCAGAACTTGCCATCCCATTATCAGTGGCTAAATCATCCAGAAATCCTCCATCTGTGTCAAAAATACTTAGCATTGCATTATCTGCCATATTGAATACCCACTTCTCAAACAGCCTAAATGGCTGTTACAGCTATGAATGCAGCTGTATTTTAAAATTTATATAATTTATCCATGCTTGGAGTTCGTCGTTAAATGGTGCAGTTGATCCTCCCAACAGCACCTGAAAAACAAACAGACCAATAATGAAAAACGAATAAAAATACAAGAATTAAATATCAGAGCTCCAGATAAATTTAAAAGGAAAGAGGGTGTATTTACTGCTCATTTTTCTAAGTGAAGAGTAAAGCTTGTTTTCCGTTGTCTTTGTAATCCGTCTCCGAAGTGTTTGTGTTCACGTTACTTTTAACATTTTTACAGGAGTATTAATTTGTAATAAATCTTCACGGCACACATCTGTTTACAGGCTATCCAACTTAATGTCGCAATTTCATTAGATACATGTAGGTTTATAGTGTTTAACGCCATTTTCAACAGTATTTCAGTTATAGTGGCGGTCAATTTCATTGGTGGAGGAAACCCAGAGTACACGGAGAAAACCACCGACCTGTCACAAGTCACTGACAAACTTTATCACATAATGTTGTATCGAGTACACTTCTCACCATCAACAACATTAGCGGTGATAGGCACTGATTGCACAGGTAGTTGTAAATCCAACTACCACACAATCACGATAAAAAAAAAATGGTATGGCCTGTAGCTGTACTTAATGGTCAGGAGGGTAATGATAATAATATTAATCTTAATGATTTTATAGGTATCTATTATTCCTAGAGGTAAAGGTCTGGGATATGCACAATATCTTCCAAGGGAACAGTACCTATACAGAGCTCCAGATAAGATGCGTATTTGCGTTTTTTACGCTATGAAAACGAGTAAAAACGCATGTATTATCAGATCAGAGTGTACATTTACGCATACATATTGCTGTGTAAGCAAAGTTTCCAAATTCGGAGCGTACTTGTATGCTGTTGACGATAATACATCGTGTACATAAACAATACATTTTTGACTTTGAGAAATTCCCCGTAATTACTTCTCTTTATACTTTTCGAAAGAGAAAGTGCATACATCCGAGGGGTACCAAATGTTTGCCTTTCTAAGCATCGATGTCAAAAGAGATCTGATTGGATGTTTAGGATAAATCATCCAATCGCGGTCAATATTACAAATAAATGCGGTTTAGTTAAGAACTAAAACGAAAGTGAATTTGGAACACGTTATTCGTTGAAAATGAGCAAGAACATGAATAAGCGCTCTACGGAAAATTATATACTTTTTTAAAAGTTCCTGACAGTTTCATCTGTGTCTAGTGACAGTATAGTTAAAGGAATCATTGATGACATTATCAACACGGCTGTGAAAACTGCCGAAGTCGACGTGCAAAAAACAAAATATTTACAACATTTTATTAATAAACATGACACAATCGTGTCAAATTAAACAGAGATATACATTTCACTTGCATCCTGTGTTTATTGAATAACACTTGTGTCCAACATAATTTTAAAAGTGTACATGTAAGCAATCTTTTCTGAAGTAGAGAGTACAACAGTGCAAAGGAAATATGCAAATACGCATTATTTTCAAAAGTAGGGGGTAATTACCCTTGAAAATTATCTGGAGCTCTGCCTATATACTACAGAACAGGTTTGTATCACATAATGTTGTATCAAGTACACCTCGCCATGAATGGGGTTCGAACTCACAACTTTATTGGTGATAGGCACTGATTGCACAGGTTGTTGTAAATCCAACAACCATACAATCAAGACCACGACGGCCCCCATTTCATTAGAATACAATAAATATGATATGAACTATTATGTGTTTATTTTATTACAATTCACACCAAAATGAGGACAGGAAGACGATTTTAAAACCAAACTAACCTTGCAGTGACCTCCATATGTTCTTTTATAATTTAAATAAATTATGTGGTTTGAATAAGGGTTATAATGTTTAACGCCACTTTCAACAATATTTCAGTTATATCATGTACATATGCCCAAATTCTTTCATTATCTGGTACAGATTCTTACACCCTCTTCGACATGACTTTTTGACAATAGTAATCTTATTTACGGCTGATTTAGCTTCAAGTCAATATCTACAATCTAATCGTAATTCATATTAACTTGAATCTTTATCTTTTTTAGTACGTTTGCTGAAATTTTATTATACTCTTATTTACAAAAAAATTGGTCGTTGGAAACTTCACAGCCGCTGTAGTTAACTTTAACGATGATCAGATTTTGCTAGTAATGTATATTTAATATTATACTCTCGTACTTGTACACTTTGAGTTTTTACAACTGATGTGATTTTATCAAATTTGATATGCAGGTCCAGCGAATATACATTAACCCAATGTGCATAGTAAGTAACCAATGGTTTATCAGATTATAATATTGTCCACTCATTATCCGTGGGTCAACTGACAAAGAAATCCTTGTAGTCATGAATAATTTACAAGTCATTTTAAAACATTCTGATTAGTCCCGACTCACTATTTTCCAGCTAATCAAAGTTTTTTTTTGTTTTTTTTTTAAGAAAATAATTTCCTTGCAAAATAAAATTACAAGAGGAGATGAACCTATCACAACTGTTCATCGCTAATGAATGCTATACCTATTAACAATACGATATCTTTCATAATCTGTTCAATTAGACTATTAAGAAAATTCAAGTGATGTTATGTTGTTATGGAAACTCCCAGAACAATTATTTCACGACTGTTTTTCACATTCAAATCATCCAAGGAGAAGTGAAGTCATGAATAACATAAATCATACTTCCAACAGCATCATAAAGACTTGCTTCTGCATAATTTAAAAAAAAAAGTATCTTCTGTGATATGCAAATAAATATGTACATTCAAAGCGAACCAAATACTGTGGTATTTAAGTTGCACAAAAATTAATCTCTCAGATGCACTTTTGTTTGATGCAATGCCTTAAGTATTTTTAATTTTCATTGCTTCAACAGATTACTGAACTCACTGACACAGAGCATGGTCAAATTTACTTTTTCGGGGAAGTGCACGATCATTATGATTACCATTTGAAATTTCAATGTAAATAAATATTTGCCTGTGGACTTTACTACACAAACTATTGACAGAAAGAATGCATTTGAAGTGTAGTTTACAGGTCTAATTTATCACCCCATGTTTGATGACAGATATCTTTCTACCAGAAATTTACCATGTTAATATTTTAACATCTATTATCTTAATTGAAGGTATCTGGTTTCTCTTTTACATTAAACATTTAAAGGGGCATTATCTGCCAAAATCGTAAATTTTTGTTACCCATAAAAACTATTAGATATGATTGATGCCTTAATAAAACGTGTTTCTGTAACTTATAAATGTTATGAAATGTACGCGCATCGTGGGGAAAAGGTGCAACTGCTTGTGTTTTGAGATCGGTCAAGAAATGGACACCATCTTATTAATTATCGGCATTGTTTACGGGGTTTGCCGTATTGTCATTAAATCAGTACAACAATGCACTTATTTCTTATTTTCTGTGAACCTGCTTTTAGTCGGCGTTAATTACGGACAAAGAACCATGCAAGTTTGCAGTTATCGTCACGGTATGTGTTTTCGTGCGTCATCTGTTTTCGTTTTATCCATTTTATTTTGATTTCCACAGCGCACGCATTATTTTTGACGTGTCTTCCGGTTTCTATTTATGGAACATAAACAAGACTACAGCATGACATCTGTAAAAGATGTTAAAGTTTGCTTTTAAAGACATAAGTACCAAGAACAGTGAACCTACCTACTGAACCATACTTTTTGTAATGCTAAAAATTTACTTCTCTATAAAGTAGCTGGAAAAAAATCCAGATGGACTATATAAAATTTAACTATGTCATCTGCCTCTCAGACACCGGCTCTTCCTGTCATGTAACTGTCATGGGGTCACTGATCGTACTTGTAAACAAAAGAGCTGACTGAAATGTGCCTGTTTCTTATATAAAATACATGTCACTTTGCAGTGCATTGTGGTTTCAGCACTAAAAAAAACATCAAAAGTAAACACAATTTTGAAAGTGGTAATTTTCAAACATTCTGTTATTTTATTTAGATATAGTATGATTTGGTAGATGGCCAGAACCATGAAATTCTAAAACCAGCCATTTCCGGATTATATATTCGTTTCCATCCCGTATATCGGCCTTGTTTTTACTTCACACGAAAACAGATGACGCCATTTTACTGACAACAAAAGTTGCCAGATAATCGAGAGTATATTAAAATACAAGAATGGCTTTAAAAACAATCTTATGTACAAAGAAATATTTAACTAGCCATTCTTTGAAAATTCCAATCGTCATATGAATGAAGGGTTAACACTGTTAATCGCTATATCTGAAAATCGATAACACGATGCTAATAAGCGACAAAAAGTGGTACGATAAGCTGTTTAATGTGAAATATTTACCTTTATTTCATCATTTTAAAGCTATTTACCAATTTCCAAAACATATAATTTTTTGGGTCAAAATCTTAGCTAATGCCTCTTTAAATAAGAGTTTAGAACTATATTCCCCCCATAAGAGCCCCTTGAAGCATCCCAAAAAGAAATTGTTATATGAAATTTGTTGCATTCATATGTTAAATAATTAAACAGCTTCAAAACAAAATTGCTCACAATTTCACATTATTTGTAGTGGCTACATTTTACCTAAAGCTGCTTTTGTAACCTCCTTTGTTGTTTCGAAGGTGGGCCCCACAATGGGAAAATCCTAGTTTTCTGTTCACAAACACGTGCATGAAAGAAACGAAAACAAACCGAGAAAGATGTTTATAATTGTACCTAAAAGTCTTCTAAACAAAGTATACATTACCAATTACACATACAAACATATCATTTGGTGACACAAAGAAAAGTTGTCTTTGAACGCCATTTCTATTTGTAGTTTTTAAGAAATTATTGAACAGAAGCCAACTGAATGGGACCCTTCCCGGGGGTGTTGGAAAAAATCGATCAGAAAATTGTCAACAGACATAAACTCAGACAAATGAAGGACAAATTTAACATAAAACATACATCCTACCTGTCATATAATGTCAAAATATCAAATTTATATACAAGTTAATTTTGTTGATTTAGACCGCTTATAACCTCAACATCATGCAGTCGTGTGAAAGCATTCTTATTTTGAATCGAACGTTTTGATTGGATATCAAATAAACGATATCAAATCATTTTTTACAATTTATTTTCATTTTTTCATAAAAATTAACAGTCTTATGTTGCTATCGATGTCGGTACTGAGACAGTTCAGGCCCTACATTTCTAAAAAATATATTTCAACGATTTATAAACTGAAACAATGGCATTCATTAAAATATTGCCTTTGATATAATTATCCAATCAAAATGGCTGTCTGAAGGATGCGTTGACCAGGTGCTTTATAACAATAGCCAATCACAATAGGATATTTATGAAAAAGTGCCCGGATTTTGTTACGAAATAGGTGCATAATTACTATTTTACCAGATTAATCATTACACATAAATTAATATTAATATAGAAATTAAATTAGATTAGTTGTGGTTATTAAAATCGATTTCATGTTAACAGAAAAGACACGTTTACACAGATATTATAGTACGGTCTGTTGCGGTGATAGGTTGATAGTTGTTTAACAACATTTTTTTATGGGGGAGGGGGGTATGAGAGACCGTCAGCTTTTTATCTGTGTTGTAATTCGTTTGACATATTTCAAATTTGTCCTTGTCCCTTACAGTTTGGTCAGAGCATTTTTTCTGTCTCGTCTTATTTTTCAAAATGTAGTCTGTCACTTGCGTACCTGTAGATGAAGATGTTAATTATATTGACAAATAAGTAGATTTTTGTTCCGAAGCTTTGAACCATTGTTTCTTACGACGGCCTTGTACAGTACTATCTAGTATTTAAATGATGGGTCTTTTTAATAGAACTAATACTATGCAAACATTTATACATGACACATAAGACCTCACTTGTCCAGTAAACTAAGGATTTTAGACCAGAATTTACAAGATCAAAATACTCAAATATTAATTTTCAGAATGTTTATTTTATGGGTAAACGTGCAACTTATCCTAATATATTATAAATCCATGTGGTAGCAGGGGCGAATCCAGGATTTCAAGTTATGGGAGGGGGGGGGGGGGGGGACACTTAAAACAATTGCGCCGAGCGGAGGGAGGCGCGGAAATATTTGGGGTATTTCGTGTGAAAAATCACGATTTTACGCCAGAAAATCATATTTTTTCCAATTGCCGAGGGAGGCGCGAAAATTTTGGGGTATTTCATGTGAAAAATCCGCCCCTGGGTAGATCAGCATTGAAAATTCGCATAAGTTCACACCTACTTGTCATGGAAATTAAGGGTAATAACAAAATTACCGAACCCCGAACAATGTGACAGTCGAATGACACATGATTTGAGCGAATTGACGGGACAAAATAGCTAAAGATATTTTGAGCGAAAATTAATCATGTATTTCACAAAACACCAGTATATTCAATAGTTGAATTTAAAGATTGTACCAAAAACCAAAAACAATACAAAGAAATCAACATACAAACAAACCAAACAACACCCAACAAAAACAACAACAACAAAACGCCAAACACAATCTTCCAAGCATAATGACATTTTAGAAAACAGTATCCCATTTCCCTCCTATGTTAAATATTTTGTTCTAAATAGAAAATATCTACCATTGCTCCAGTGTTTTGCTTTAAAAAATCATTTAACATAGGAGGATAATGGATAATTTTATTGCACTCTTAAAAGCGCAAGTAATATGACTGGTCAATTCTATGTAGCACACAAGAGGAAATACCTACAGTACAGAAATGTAATAGTTTATCGTATTTTTAATTAGTAGTGATTAATTGGTGGTTTCATAGATGTCAAACTAACCATTATGAAAAGGTATCCAGAAACCGTAAATCGAAGAGGGACAGACAATACAATGACCAAAGGAAAGAGGAGTAAAGGACAAACAATGATATACAAAACATTACACAGAAACTGAAGATTGAGCAACACGAATCCCACTCAAAACCTGGGAGGAACTTATGTGCCCCGAAAGGGTAAGCAGTTCCTGCTCCGTTATAATATGCAGCAAAATGCAACTATATAATTTCTGTGAAAACGTCAAAAATTATCAGTGGAACTTTCTTTCACACTATCCTGTGTGGAACAAGAGACAACACAAAACAAACATGGTTCGACATGCAAAATGGATAAGACACAAGTAATTCATTCTTAAATATGAAGTCTTCTCCGGTGTTCAATGAATATACATGTATAACAATTGAGCATGCAAATCATGTCAATGTAAAAGTGTATATTATAATAGATAAAATTATGACAAGAGAGAGAGAGAGAGTTTTACAGCAACAAGAGGAATCAGCAGTAATGTTTACTCTAAACAAGCAATATAATATTCAGATTTCCAGGCCCATAAGAGTAATATTGAGGAGTGCCAATTTCACAAGTACAAGTAGTAGTATTTTTCTGTTCAGATTTTAATTTTGAGATGGACTCAATTTTCCTGATTGAACCATCTAAACTATTCTATTCTCTAATCGTAAGATGGATAAAGGAGTTTCGATTAAAGGATGATCTATACAAAAAGGTGCCATTTTATCATCTCCATTACTAGGAGGATGAATTGTTGTAGTTTGAACACTTGGTGGTATTAAATTAGATAGGTAATCTGGTGTTGAATTCTGCTGCAGAGCCGTAACCGTAATTACCATTGAGGCAGACGAGGCAAACTGCCTCTCTGATTTTCTGAAAATGGAAAATGAAATAAAGGGGGAAAAACAGAGAGAGAGAGAGAGAGAGAGAGAGAGAGAGAGAGAGAGAGAGAGAGGGGGGTGGGGGGGGGGGGGGGGTGGGGGTGGGGGGGAGGGGGGATGAGAAGAAGGACGGAAAGTCTTGGCTCATTGTAAGTCTCTGTTAAGTGATCTCGAAACTGTCCAGTCAAAAGGCAAATATCAGGCCACAGTCAATGTTTCATCATATATCAAGCTGTGTTACTCAAATTCCATTCTATCGTGGTTGCAGTTATGCTAGAGTACGTATTAGGGTACATACGACCTTTGTCGATCCTTCTCCAGTCCCGAGTCTTGTGACTAAAGCCCATCAAGAAGCTGGAGATTTTGCTTTGCTTTTTCAGGTCATATAAGTGCAGATTCCGATGCAAAGATTCATGATCTGTATGAGCCTGTCCGTCGTAAATAAAAATAACGTTTTGTCGTGTTAACTACTTTCTTTTATTTATTGATCATATCATATCACATCTAAATTCGCGATTTCCCCAAGAACTGAAAGCCATTTTCTACGCCTGTGTGGGTTGGAGATGCTTAACGTACATCGTAATGATACTGTCAGGCAGGTAAATCCAGAAGTTGTTCTCAAAAGGTGCGATTCGAGTGGCAATAGGAAAATCCATCTTGCATTCACCGACCAAGTACTGTCATTTGAAATAATTCATTAAGATATTATTTTAAAAATCAATCAGTTGTATTATGCTTAATTTACCATAGAAAACTTCTCGACGGCGTGGTAGCTATTGGCGATAGTAACTGGTATATAAAGCGTCTCAATAATATAGAAAACGATAAACAAAAATTCGTTATGTTGGGCCGTTTAGTCACAGTTTTCCACTGCCTCTCCTGTTTCAAACTCCTAGTTATGGCCGTGTGTTGAATGTTATAGCACATTTAAATTTTGTGCGTTTCTCTTTTGTCTCCGATCTTACAGTTTCTCTCACCTAATACCATGCTAAGCAAGTTCGGGTTTAATAAAAGTAGATAATCTAGTTATGATCCTTCCAGCTTCTAGATGATAACGCTCCAGTTTATTTGAATTTACAATACCACAATTGTCCCATACTTTGAATGCATTTTGAAACATGGTCTTATGTGACTTTCTCCTGGTACTCCGGTTTCCTCCACCATAAAACTGACTGCCACGATATAACTGCAATATTGTTAAAAGTGGCGTTAAACACCATAAACCGAAACCTTAACTATAAATAAGAAATAGTTTTAATTTTATTTTCTCAACATAATCAATACTATAATTTACGCAGAACATTTAAATATTTAGATGCACTGGACAGAATGTTGTCAATGTGAATATTCTATTTAGCATCGCTATTAAATGTAACTCCACGATGCTTACGGAGATGTAGTTATCGGATGGTGTTGTACAGCACCACATTAAAGTTGTTCTACTGTACAGATCTTGTAGTTTACACCAAAATATACAAGATCTGTACAGTAGAACAACTTTAAAGTCTGATGGTTCTCCGATCTGGTTTCAAATTTTCCCACAAGTGAAGCATGATCTGCTAAGCCTTCTGGAGCACTTGAGTTTACTTTCGAAATTTAGTGGGGTTGTGTTGTTGTCAAATACTAGTTGCAGACATGATGTACTTGATTTAATAATCTGTTAAACGTCACCAAACTAATCATTGACTATAAAAACTTTATTGACATATTCTCCAAAAATAAAGTGATCCTCATTATAGATGATCTCACAAAAGAAACAGGAGTAGATTCATTTCATAAAAAAAGAGGGGAGGTTTGGGTATATTAAATTAGTTTAAACCTGCCAGTTTTGTTGTTGAAATTTTCGCACAAATCCAAAAGAGTGTGGTCATGTGTATGTACTTTATGGATATCATTTTTCATTATAGAACAATTTCGGTACTGACATGTTTTATATTAGATACATTTATTATTTAAATCTCCAGTTCCTAAATAATGTAATTACTTAGGTTCCCCTCCCTCAGTCATAGGTGACATCAGCTGACTGTGTCTACCTTGTTTAGGCCCTTTGGTTTTCTTGCTCTGAAATACTTTTAGCTTTGGTTGTCCTTTTGGGTTTTCCAGTACCCGAGGATTTATTGTTATTACAGAAACAGTGGGGTCCTGCACACTAAACTTGATGTGTACCTTTTTATTTGATATCTACATTTTTATTGACATATGGTCTATGCCTATATTGACTTGATATATATAATCCATGTGCGTTAGATAGGATTTCTTACATGTAGTTGAACAAAGTCTCAGTCATTTTTGTGTGTTTGTAATCTATATGTCAATGTATTTTTCATCTAGAATGCCAGAAAACAATCTTTATAAAATTCGACATAATGGCAAGACATTATCCAGTTGGGGTTGTGGTGTTTAAGACCATTTTTAACAATATTTCAGCTATAGTGTGGCAGTCAGTTTTCTTGGTGGAGGAAACCTGAGCACCCAGAGAAAACCATTGAACTGTTGCAAGTCACTGACAAACTTTATCACATAATGTTGTATCAAGTACACCTCGCCTGAGTGGGATTCAAACTCACAATGTTAGTGGTGATATGCACCGATTTCATATATAGCTGTAAATCCAACTGCCATACGATCATAACCACGACGGCCCCAGACATCATAGGTAAATGCATGGTGTCAAAAAAGCGATGAATATCAAAACAATCAAATGAATTACTCATACTATCTTTATTGACATATATAAACAATGATATTATTTGCACATACAAGTAAACAGCACTTAAACCCAATAATATGTTGTAAAATGTGTAAGTTGAAGAAAAGTTTGCTTTATATCATTTGTAATGAAAGAGAATTTATTAGTATTTGTATATAAAAGTACTTCATAAATTTCAATTGGATTTCTAAATCATAAATTAATACATAAATAATAAAAAGTGAGAAAAATGCTGAAAATATAAATAATTATATAACAGGGTCAGTATGCCATTTTTGATAAATACTTGGTGTTCATGATTTGACCTTTTGACCTCAGTGCATCCAACGAATTATTATATTAGAAGACTAATCTGATATGTGCTGATTGTGAAATTTGATGTTAAGATCAGAAACAATCATTTTCCATGCTTTTTTTCTTTTCATAAAGTTTCAAGAACAGAAACATATGATAACTCTTCCGTATAAAATAATATGGAATTCAAATAATTTAGCAACAACAAAAAAAGAGAAAAGAGGCAAGCATGTTTTTTAATATCAGAAATTTATTTTCACAATTCAGACAGATATAGTTATATTTATATATTGGGGGATTACACATGAAGAGTTGTGTCCCTTTAAGATGTGTATATAATTTTTTTTACTAGTCATCAATCTGTCAATCATTCATACTCATCATCCATGAATGTAGATAAATTTACACATACAATGGTCAGATGTACCATCAAGTACCAAATTAAACAAAAATCACCAAAAAAAAACCCCAATAATTCATTCAAATTTTCAATAGGTATGTTATCCCTAACAAAATAAAATTACAATATCAATTGTTAACAACACAAAATAGAAAATTGAACAAGAGTAATGGATAAACCATGCAGTTTTACATTCACAGAAATGAAGATATCTTATTTAACCAAAGTCCAGATCATTTTAATATATTTAAACATTTATTATATTTCCTATTTCAGATCTGACATTTTAGATTCACCACCATGGTCCAGTGGGGCTGATGTTCCATACAATTATGAATTATTTGTTTGACAAAAACTGACTAACAGATACTTCACAAAGGTTAATCCTTCATATATTCAAGGTGATATTTGCACTGTAAGAATTATCATCTTGGCCAACATAATTTTTGTATCACTTCAATACTGACCTTTAAAATATGATTGGGTTTAATTACAAAATAAACACTGCAGCATACAATTTAAAATTCAAAAGCGAGATATTAATTTTCCTGAATATACATCTGCCATTTTTCATGGGTTGCCAATTGTTCCAGTTAGTAAGAAATATTGTGAGAAATCTCTTTATATTTTTTTTTACCTTGAATCTAAAGAATAAAACCTGAAGATTATTTCAAAAAAATATATTTTAAGAAATGTAATTCCATCAGAATAATCTCCTGTATGGCAGTACACGACAGAGATAAATAAATACTTTATATACAAGTACAAGAATTAACAACATAAATGTCTATAAACAAAACATTATAGTTTCTTAATCAACAAAATGAAACATATTGCATTTCATTGTATTATAATATATCAATATGAGAAATTTTCTACTGTGCAATAAACTTTCAGAACCTTATAATTAGAGAAACACTAAATTTCAGTTTCTACTGAGAAAAATAAAAACAAACAACAAAACAAACACAACATGTTAACTAGGAGATAACAACCACTAATTGATCTATTGCACAAAAAACAGAGATGAAAGTGTTCACTGATAAAAAAAGAAAGGAAAAAAAAAGAGGACCCCCCATAGAGTTCTCTTAAACCATCATTTTCTAGCTGTTTTGATCAAGTTTGGCACATTTTATTGCCAAATATTTTCCTCAATAAAGAGGAAATCTGTTGATCAGAGGAAAACTTTCATCTCTGACAAAACAATGATAATAAACAGTTAATTTTCACATATAATTTATTATTTTGAACTTCTTTTAGATGAACAAAATCAAAGCAGAAAATGAAGTTTAATGTCCTCCCATGTGAAAATTTGAATCTGCGTACTAGTTGAGGTATCAAAATAAAAAACACTCATTTGGCATCCTAAGCTATAAAGAATATAGTACATGTAATGATATTTATTGTACACAAAAATGACTTTAACAAACTCTGTGAAATATACACCTTAAATTTCTTATTACACTCAATTCTTAAATCATTCTGAAATTGATTTAAAAATTATAACCTGTGTATGTTTTTCTATCTTTCAAATGAAATTTCAAATTCTACCAATGACATTAAAAAGTTGTGCATGTTTGAAACTCTTTGGAATGTTAAACATATGATATTAAATCTCCTTTATAAAACAACAAAAAACGCCAATTTCTCAGACCATTTTCTTCTAAAGTTATACTGATTTTATAAAATAAAAAATCCCCGAATATATTATAATTGTTTGAATGTCCTTATAAAGCACCAACTGCTGTATAGACAGTGTTACAGTTCTACTGTCAAAAAGGGTTTGTATTACGTGCTGAAAATATATAATTATCATAAGAATTAGTCAAATACTTTGTCATCAACTGGTACCATTAGTAAAATACATTGTCATTAACTGGTACCAGTAGCCAAATACATTATCATTAACTGGTACCAGTAGCCAAAAAACTTACCTTTAACTGGTAACATTTTTTTTTTAAAATATGGAAATAGACAAATCCTAGATATTCATATTTTTCAGACATTTCAATATATCCTAATTTTTTATGTTATCACTCCCTATTCAAAACAAGAAACATTTAAGGTCTTTATGAAAATGAAATAGATGTTGACTAAAAGTATTTATAATACATATCATGACAAAATGTATATAGAAGCTGAACTGTGTGATGCTGTCTTACAATAAAAATCAATCACTTTCACCTGACATTCTCTTCTTCTGATTCAGATCAACATAATAAAACTACTTGTACATTACAACTTAAGAAAAAACCTACATGTTAAATAATAGATACAGTCAAACCTGCCCATGTGGTCACCTCTATTAAGCAGTCACCTGTATTAAAAGGTCACATTTTTATTGTCCTACCATAGAAAATATCATATGAATTGAACCTTAATATCACCTGTTGAGTGACCTGTAAATACAGTTAGACTATCCATTGAGTGATCTATGGAGATCTATATATAATAAAAGCCAGTAAACCAAAAGGCCTAACACTTTAAACTCATAATTGTTAGTAATATTCACATTTCAGAGCAAATTCTACACTGCTTTATCTTCACAATGTGAAATTCTTAGATTATTTAAGATTGAAAACTAATGACAATAATTTAACATAGAATTCACTTTTTTTTTTCAAAATGTATCTGTGATCAATCTATACATTAGAATTTGTTCATACTAATAATATTTATATGAAATACAATATTTTTATTAAAATAAGAAGCCTTAATATTACAAGTAGTTTTATAATACACATTCTGTATATAAAGACATATTTAAGTCTTACACAAACATCCCATACATTACTTTCACTTTCTTAATCATCACAACAATATCAGTCACATGACTTTATAGTTATTGTATATCTTAACAACATCCACCTCCTTGGTTAGCTCCGCCCCCTCCTGATGGCATGCCAGGATTGTTGGGCGAGTGTTGTGGTCCTATCTTAATACCATTAGCCTACAAACGAAGAAACAATATCAACATCATATCATGAAAGACAAAATTTAAAAAATAATAATAATTACTTAATTATCATTAGATACAAATTTTGTGGATATTTTTTCTTTCAATTCTTAAACAATTGCAACACATTTTTTTCAGCCATTAAATAAAACATTTTGATAGATTGGTTTCGATATTAAAGAACAAATCTCATCTTATTTTACTGTTATGTTTCCACTTCATGGTCAATTACCTAACAGTTTCTAGACACCTACCCAAGACCAGGGTTTCACAGAGCAGTTTATCAAACTATCTAAGCTTCTCTGGCCCCTTCCCCACACCCCCAAAAATTCTAGTGGTAACAATCTAGCCAAATAATGCTGAACATGACGATTACTACCAATACTCAATCCAGTTTAGACCTGTTTTACTTGAGTATCAAGTTAATTTATCATTTATGGTCTTGTTTGATCAACTGACAGTTCTGGTTACTATGTAATATATTGTTTGTACATACCTCATTATTTATATCAAATACACCATCTTGTATTTTTTGGTATATCTCTTTAGCAGTGTTTATAAAAGCCTAATAAATAGAAATATATATTAGTATAGTGCACTGGAATTTGTCATTTAAAAAATGATGCATTCTGGGAATTCTGTACATCAAAATAATGATTGAAAATACTGTAAATAAATTTCATTTATATGCAGCCAAGCATGTCAATTTAAATAATTTTAAGTCACAGTGAAGGGGTCTCAAAATTAATCAATGTGTTTTAGATGCTGATCATGTTTCTTAGAAAGGATTCAAAATAACCTACAGTTTAGGACAATAGGAACAATGACAAATGTTCACCATTCTCCTCTTTAACATAAATGTGTTGTCCCACCTTAAAGTGGAGAAGATGTGGTAACAATATTATAGATCATATGTAGAACATATATACATTGTATCTCCAAAAACATGACTTGTGTAGGTAAAAACAAATCAAGTTTCTGACAATATTACTTCCTCCTCACAAATTGAAAATAAGAAGATGAATAGAAATGACCAACCTATCAATAAAAGGGTTGATAAATGTTAATTTTTACAAGATATCAATAGATTTAATCTGTTACCAGAAACAATTTCTGCTCATGTACCAATATTTCCTACTTCTCTACATAAATGGGTCGTCATGGTTGTATGGTAGTTAAATTTACAACTACCTATGCCATCAGTGCCTATCACCACTGAAGTTGTGAGTTCGAACCCCGTTTGGTTGAGGTGTACTTGATACAACATTATGTAATAGTTTGTCAGTGACTTGCGACAGGTAGGTTGTTTTCTCTGGGCATTTCGATTTCTTCCACCAATAAAACTGACTGCCACGATACAACTGAAATATTGCTGAAAGTGGCGATAAACATTATAACCCTACATAAATGTCTTACCTCCTCTACATTAGCAGCTGTTTTAGCTGAAGTTTCCATAAATATTAAACCATGTTCTCTGGCAAAGGCTTCTCCCTCCTCTTTCTTCACATCTCGTCTGGCCTCTAAATCACTGGAGTTAAAAGAAATTTTTTTTTCACAAAAATATTTTTTTAATATATTTCTAATTTCTTGTTTTTTCTTCTCAAAAAGTGATGTTCTATTTTGAATAGATGGAAAAAAAATATTTATTTTCATTTGTCTTCATCTATAACAATTACATGAAATTAAATATTACATGTAATTTTAACATGTACTACTGTATGGTATTTATATATAAAAAAAAATTCTTTAATAATTCTGAACTGTAAACTTTTTTACCTTTTATTTCCAATTAACATTATAACCATATTAGAATTGGAATGTTGTCTAGCATCTTCTAACCATGTGGTTAAATGATTAAATGTGTCTCTCCTGCAAGATAAAAAAACCCAACTTATTAAGTTAACAAAATAAAATTAGATGACTCCCTGTCTTGTTGTTGTTTTTTGTTTGTTTCTAATGGAAAATCATTTTATATCAATATCAATAGATATGCATTATCCATGGAAACCATGTAAATGTGTTGATAATGATTTATAACAAACTTAAATATACGTCTTTGTTAGGATACACATATATTTGACTGAGTCTGATTTTTCAGTGATGTTTTATAATAAAAACGAGCACCCACCGAGAGGACAAATGCATATTAATGAACCAATAAAGTGACATGAAACGGTACTGATTACATGCAAATGTATAAAAATCAAAAACTAGTATTTTTAAATTAATTTAATAAGTTTATTTTTTAATTTCCCGAAGTTTTTCGTCGTATCACAACCGGTTTAGAAATTATTCAACAGAATTAAGTTTACAGTTAATGATTTATAACAAACTTAAATATACGTCTTTGTTAGGATACACATATAATATAAAGTACTTTAGATATTTCCACAAGCTTTATTGATATAGTACAACACTAAAAATGCCAAAAACTCAAAATCTGATTTTCCTCATCTAAACCCTTTTCTGAACCATGGTCACATATGTGTATATAACCATGATAATGATCAGTCCTCAAGATGAGTACTGGTTGTCTGCCCAAGACCAGTAAAACTTTGTTCAGACCAGTAAATTTTTCAGTTTTTATTTAGAACTATGTAAAAATAAATTCAAGAATTTGATTCGGGCCAGTAAATTCAAATTTTCATTTTGAGGACTGATAATGACGTTCTACCTCTAAAATGTAAGAATAAGGAAAGTAATTAATAATTAACAAGCAATATTTCCTTGAGCAAATAAAATTACAATTAATATTTTTTCTGATACTACATATGCATCATTATCAGTCAATACTAATATACACCTATATATAATTTCTGAACCGCATTGGTAGTGTAACGGTTAACGTGATCGCCTTGAGAGTGGTAGATCGTGGGTTTGAATCCCGGTCAGGTCAAACTAATGACTATAAAATTAGTATTTGTTGCTTCTCTGATATTAAAGCACGCAGCATTAAGGAGAAAGAGCAGATGGGTCGGAATCAGAATAAAGTGTGTGAGTAGAGCAACATATCTACCTGCGGACTATTGTTTCAGTGAGCTAACACAATAAAAATCCAACTCAGCGTGTTGGTCTAGTACAAAGCAGATCTCATCATCATCTCATTGAAAATTAACTTGTTCTCGCCATGATAAAGATGAGAAATTGCTGAACTGGTATTAAACAACAATCACTCAATCACTATATAATTTCTGTATCAATACACACACATCTTCTGAATTTGATATTAAAAACCAATCCAAATTCTGTGTTTATAACATTCATGTTAAGTTGTGCAGTATACTTTCCCTTTTATATAACATTTGTGACATAAAAAAGTTTTTGACATTCACTTCACTGAGTTTGGTACTGTTTTGACAACTGTTTTACCTGTATTGTTATAAATACTGTTATAGTGACAGCCGTAATGAAAGGGGGAGGTTTGGCGCTTTAAAATCTGATTCAACCCACCATTTCTTTAGAAATGCCTGTACCAAGTCAGGGTCATTACGGTTTTCACAGTTTTCCAGTTGTTGACTGATTTTGTCTGTTTATATATTTATGAGTTTTGACTTTCCCTTTGTAAGATTGCTCGGAGTTCGGTAATTTTGTTATTACCCTTATTAGGTTAAAATATTAATATATATGTTCTCATCTTTTAATTTGTACACATAACTAATAGAACTACAATATTTATTTATTTTGTTTTACAGAGTTATTTCCATTTTCAAGACAAAAGTAAAATTCATACCAAAATTTCCTCTTTTTCATCTATTTATTTGTTGAATATCACTATTTTACTTGTCAAATGTTGTTGTGTCTCAATTTTTTAAAACAAATACCTACATCAATAATTAAGACTATACCTTGTAATATCATAGACTAGCAGTGCTCCAGCAGCTCCTCTGTAGTAAGATCTGGTTATAGATCTAAAAGATTCTTGACCTGCCTAAAAAATCAGAAATGACATGTACTATTTCTGAATCAGTGTTTAAATTAGACAAATGAAGTCATACAAAGCTTTTATGCCACATAGGAGAACATTACGTAAACAGAGTGTCAACTGTGGGTTATTTTTTTTAAATGGCGTCCGCATAATGTTTGTAATGTCTGTATATATAGTATTGATTATTTCTCTCAAATTTCTTTAAAAAAAAAAAGTTTAAAACTAGGGGTCAAATAGAACCCTTACCACGTCTATATGTTGGAAAGTTATTTATATACAGTGAAAAAAGAATAAAAATCAATAGAAAATAAATTGACCAATAATACTTTATCTGCTTTAACTGGTATGGTACTTCTATGGTTAAACTAATAATTTTGAAAGATATGACTTTCCATACTCAAAATATTCTTACATAATAATTTTTGTGTACAATCCCCAAATTTGTTTTGAAATCATGATCTTAAAATATTTAATTCTAGATTTTTTTCTTGTACATACATAATGTAACTTATCTATGCACAGGCGTGGGTGGCATAATGGCTGAGATTGTTTCCTGATGTTCCCTTCTAGACAGGTGTTTATACAGGTCGTAATAACCTTTAGATAAGCAACTCAAATATTGAAATAAATTCTTTGGATGCAAGTTACTCTGTATGCCTTTAGGTTACAAACATCACAGATTTATAAGTTACACTGTATGCCTGTTACAAACATCACAGATTTGTTACTCTGTATGCCTGTTACAAACATCACAGATTTATAAGTTACACTGTATGCCTTTAGGTTACAAACATCACAGATTTATAAGTTACACTGTATGCCTGTTACAAACATCACAGATTTGTTACTCTGTATGCCTGTTACAAACATCACAGATTTATAAGTTACACTGTATGCCTGTTACAAACATCACAGATTTATAAGTTACACTGTATGCCTGTTACAAACATCACAGATTTGTTACTCTGTATGCCTGTTACAAACATCACAGATTTATAAGTTACACTGTATGCCTGTTACAAACATCACAGATTTATAAGTTACACTGTATGCCTGTTACAAACATCACAGATTTATAAGTTACACTGTATGCCTGTTACAAACATCACAGATTTATAAGTTACACTGTATGCCTGTTACAAACATCACAGATTTGTTACTCTGTATGCCTGTTACAAACATCACAGATTTATAAGTTACACTGTATGCCTGTTACAAACATCACAGATTTATAAGTTACACTGTATGCCTGTTACAAACATCACAGATTTATAAGTTACACTGTATGCCTGTTACAAACATCACAGATTTATAAGTTACACTGTATGCCTTTAGGTTACAAACATCACAGATTTATAAGTTACACTGTATGCCTTTAGGTTACAAACATCACAGATTTATAAGTTACACTGTATGCCTGTTACAAACATCACAGATTTATAAGTTACACTGTATGCCTGTTACAAACATCACAGATTTATAAGTTACACTGTATGCCTGTTACAAACATCACAGATTTATAAGTTACACTGTATGCCTGTTACAAACATCACAGATTTATAAGTTACACTGTATGCCTTTAGGTTACAAACATCACAGATTTATAAGTTACACTGTATGCCTTTAGGTTACAAACATCACAGATTTATAAGTTACACTGTATGCCTGTTACAAACATCACAGATTTATAAGTTACACTGTATGCCTGTTACAAACATCACAGATTTGTTACTCTGTATGCCTGTTACAAACATCACAGATTTATAAGTTACACTGTATGCCTTTAGGTTACAAACATCACAGATTTATAAGTTACACTGTATGCCTGTTACAAACATCACAGATTTATAAGTTACACTGTATGCCTGTTACAAACATCACAGATTTATAAGTTACACTGTATGCCTGTTACAAACATCACAGATTTATAAGTTACACTGTATGCCTGTTACAAACATCACAGATTTGTTACTCTGTATGCCTGTTACAAACATCACAGATTTATAAGTTACACTGTATGCCTTTAGGTTACAAACATCACAGATTTATAAGTTACACTGTATGCCTGTTACAAACATCACAGATTTATAAGTTACACTGTATGCCTGTTACAAACATCACAGATTTATAAGTTACTCTGTATGCCTTTAGGTTACAAACATCACAGATTTATAAGTTACACTGTATGCCTGTTACAAACATCACAGATTTATAAGTTACACTGTATGCCTGTTACAAACATCACAGATTTATAAGTTACACTGTATGCCTGTTACAAACATCACAGATTTGTTACTCTGTATGCCTGTTACAAACATCACAGATTTATAAGTTACACTGTATGCCTGTTACAAACATCACAGATTTATAAGTTACACTGTATGCCTGTTACAAACATCACAGATTTATAAGTTACACTGTATGCCTGTTACAAACATCACAGATTTGTTACACTGTATGCCTGTTACAAACATCACAGATTTATAAGTTACACTGTATGCCTTTAGGTTACAAACATCACAGATTTATAAGTTACACTGTATGCCTTTAGGTTACAAACATCACAGATTTATAAGTTACTCTGTATGCCTTTAGGTTACAAACATCACAGATTTATAAGTTACACTGTATGCCTGTTACAAACATCACAGATTTATAAGTTACACTGTATGCCTGTTACAAACATCACAGATTTATAAGTTACACTGTATGCCTGTTACAAACATCACAGATTTATAAGTTACACTGTATGCCTGTTACAAACATCACAGATTTATAAGTTACACTGTATGCCTGTTACAAACATCACAGATTTATAAGTTACACTGTATGCCTGTTACAAACATCACAGATTTATAAGTTACACTGTATGCCTGTTACAAACATCACAGATTTGTTACTCTGTATGCCTGTTACAAACATCACAGATTTATAAGTTACACTGTATGCCTGTTACAAACATCACAGATTTATAAGTTACACTGTATGCCTGTTACAAACATCACAGATTTGTTACTCTGTATGCCTTTAGGTTCCAAACATCACAGATTTGTTACTCTGTATGCCTTTAGGTTACAAACATCACAGATGTGTTACTCTGTATGCCTTTAGGTTACAAACATCACAGATTTGTTACTCTGTATGCCTTTAGGTTACAAACATCACATACTCTGTATATTCTTTAGATGTATGTTACTTTGTATATTCTTTAGATGTATGTTACTGTGTATATTCTTTGGATGTATGTTACTCTGTATATTCTTTGGATGTATGTTACTCTGTATATTCTTTAGATGTATGTTACTCTGTATATTCTTTAGATGTATGTTACTGTGTATATTCTTTGGATGTATGTTACTGTGTATATTCTTTAGATGTATGTTACTGTGTATATTCTTTGGATGTATGTTACTCTGTATATTCTTTAAATGTATGTTACTCTGTATATTCTTTAGATGTATGTTACTGTGTATATTCTTTGGATGTATGTTACTCTGTATATTCTTTAGATGTATGTTACTGTGTATATTCTTTGGATGTATGTTACTCTGTATATTCTTTAGATGTATGTTACTGTGTATATTCTTTAGATGTATGTTACTGTGTATATTCTTTGGATGTATGTTACTGTGTATATTCTTTAGATGTATGTTACTGTGTATATTCTTTAGATGTATGTTACTGTGTATATTCTTTAGATGTATGTTACTGTGTATATTCTTTAGATGTATGTTACTGTGTATATTCTTTAGATGTATGTTACTGTGTATATTCTTTAGATGTATGTTACTGTGTATATTCTTTAGATGTATGTTACTCTGTATATTCTTTAGATGTATGTTACTGTGTATATTCTTTAGATGTATGTTACTGTGTATATTCTTTAGATGTATGTTACTGTGTATATTCTTTAGATGTATGTTACTGTGTATATTCTTTAGATGTATGTTACTGTGTATATTCTTTAGATGTATGTTACTGTGTATATTCTTTAGATGTATGTTACTGTGTATATTCTTTAGATGTATGTTACTCTGTATATTCTTTGGATGTATGTTACTCTGTATATTCTTTAGATGTATGTTACTGTGTATATTCTTTGGATGTATGTTACTCTGTATATTCTTTAGATGTATGTTACTGTGTATATTCTTTAGATGTATGTTACTGTGTATATTCTTTAGATGTATGTTACTGTGTATATTCTTTAGATGTATGTTACTGTGTATATTCTTTAGATGTATGTTACTCTGTATATTCTTTGGATGTATGTTACTCTGTATATTCTTTGGATGTATGTTACTCTGTATATTCTTTAGATGTATGTTACTGTGTATATTCTTTAGATGTATGTTACTGTGTATATTCTTTGGATGTATGTTACTGTGTATATTCTTTAGATGTATGTTACTGTGTATATTCTTTAGATGTATGTTACTGTGTATATTCTTTAGATGTATGTTACTGTGTATATTCTTTAGATGTATGTTACTGTGTATATTCTTTAGATGTATGTTACTGTGTATATTCTTTAGATGTATGTTACTGTGTATATTCTTTAGATGTATGTTACTGTGTATATTCTTTAGATGTATGTTACTGTGTATATTCTTTAGATGTATGTTACTGTGTATATTCTTTAGATGTATGTTACTCTGTATATTCTTTAGATGTATGTTACTGTGTATATTCTTTAGATGTATGTTACTGTGTATATTCTTTAGATGTATGTTACTGTGTATATTCTTTGGATGTATGTCACTCTGTATATTCTTTGGATGTATGTTACTCAGTATATTCTTTAGATGTATGTTACTGTGTATATTCTTTAGATGTATGTTACTGTGTATATTCTTTAGATGTATGTTACTCTGTATATTCTTTGGATGTATGTTACTGTGTATATTCTTTAGATGTATGTTACTCTGTATATTCTTTAGATGTATGTTACTGTGTATATTCTTTAGATGTATGTTACTGTGTATATTCTTTAGATGTATGTTACTGTGTATATTCTTTAGATGTATGTTACTCTGTATATTCTTTGGATGTATGTTACTGTGTATATTCTTTAGATGTATGTTACTCTGTATATTCTTTAGATGTATGTTACTGTGTATATTCTTTAGATGTATGTTACTGTGTATATTCTTTAGATGTATGTTACTGTGTATATTCTTTAGATGTATGTTACTCTGTATATTCTTTGGATGTATGTTACTGTGTATATTCTTTAGATGTATGTTACTGTGTATATTCTTTAGATGTATGTTACTGTGTATATTCTTTAGATGTATGTTACTGTGTATATTCTTTAGATGTATGTTACTGTGTATATTCTTTAGATGTATGTTACTCTGTATATTCTTTAGATGTATGTTACTGTGTATATTCTTTGGATGTATGTTACTGTGTATATTCTTTGGATGTATGTCACTCTGTATATTCTTTGGATGTATGTTACTCAGTATATTCTTTAGATGTATGTTACTGTGTATATTCTTTAGATGTATGTTACTGTGTATATTCTTTAGATGTATGTTACTGTGTATATTCTTTAGATGTATGTTACTCTGTATATTCTTTGGATGTATGTTACTGTGTATATTCTTTGGATGTATGTTACTCAGTATATTCTTTAGATGTATGTTACTGTGTATATTCTCTGGATGTATGTTACTGTGTATATTCTTTGGATGTATGTTACTCTGTATATTCTTTAGATGTATGTTACTGTGTATATTCTTTAGATGTATGTTACTGTGTATATTCTTTGGATGTATGTTACTCTGTATATTCTTTGGATGTATGTTACTCTGTATATTCTTTGGATGTATGTTACTCTGTACATTCTTTGGATGTATGTTACTCTGTATATTCTTTGGATGTATGTTACTCTGTATGCCTTTAGGTTACAAACATTACAGATTTGTAAGTTTCCTGTACTTACTGTGTCCCAAATCTGTAATTTGATCTGTTTACCATCAATAGTTATCATACGAGCACCAAATTCAACACCTGAAGAAGAAAAAACAGTGGATACAATAGAATATGCAATGCTTTAAGTAAGACCAAAAAAAAAAAGTGTGTGTTTCCAATCGACCGACCGACCCTAAAATTTTACCGCCGACCCTAACATTTTTTATGCCAAAAAAAAAAAAAAAAATAGATCAGCAAAATCCGGAAATTCCGTGTTTGTTTCCAAATTCAACAATAGACGCTTGACTGTTGCGATATTGACGGAATGTTCTTCATTTTCTTGTACATTTGATCGATGTTTGGAACCAAAAACATTGTACTGCATGTCAAATAATTAATAAGCTGTAGTAAGAAAGAAAGAAACAAATTTGTGTGATTTTAGAGGAAGGAGCATACTTGTAGGTTTATATTACAAAAAAAACAAAAAAAAACAAAAAAAAAACAACCTACCGACCCTAATTTTGAAGACCGTGCAATCGGAAACACACATATTTTTTTTTTGCCTAATGGTCGTCACACGATATTTGACTTAATTCTACGACATCTATAAACTGCAATCATATAACCAACAGAGATAATTTAATAATAATACAAATTAATTGTCTTGCAGATGATTAAAACATATAGAGAATAAGCAATATGTGTTTGAAACACAGCCACCATTGTGAAGAAGAATAAAAAAAAAGTTTTTCCTACAAGAAGGTACAGATAACTATTGTAGGTCAATGTAAAGTAATTTCATCGTTACCTTTTCCTGTTTCAGCCAGACGTAAATATGTTACAATAACATACCATTACAATGACGTATAACAGTTACTGTATTTATTCTCAACAAGTCTGTTTCCTGTTGATAAACTATTTTTAAATTTTCATATGTGAGCATTAGGTGCTATGGATAAGCTTCTCTACCTAAGGTTATAGGAACTGTAGTAGGTTCATAACCATCCTGTAGGTGTCCTTTAGTTCAGTTGGTAGAGCATTGGCTTACAATGTGAGAGGTCCCGGGATTGAATCTTATCTTGCATTTTTTGGAGATAAAACATGCTCTACTGTTACAGAGGTATAGATTTACTCTCAGATCATGTGACACTCCATCAGTTTTCTAATTGGGTCATGTCATCATAGTTTAAATGCTTCAAATGTTATATCCGGCTTGTGTAGCTAGTTCAACTTACCTATAGTTAAATCATGAACAGGTTGGAATCTTTTATCTGTAAACTGTAATAACAGACAGGACTTTCCAACACCTGTTGTATAATGTAAAAGTTATAGCAATGTACAGTATTAGATTTTAGATCTGCATAGTAATTTCAGTAAGTATATCTATTTATTTTCGGTACATCCAAAATGATGTGAAAATATCAATATATTGGAATGAATATTAACCTGTTATTCAGCTCAGGTGGTGCACGCTTCGTCTGAAGATGATCTATTTCCATATTCAAGCTTAATTAGCCAGTAATTGTTTTGAATATTTGACTGGCTCAGACTGTTATATGTAGAAATGATACTTCAATTTCAAAATTTCCTGTCATAGCATGTACATGTAGCATCACAAATCTAGTTTGTGGTGCTCAGAATCATTCACCTCTTTAAAATTACAAATCACCAGATCAAATAAAATTTATTGAATACCCTGCATAAATGCTTGTGCATATGATCAGGAAACTTGTTATACAAACCTACAGGTAAGAAAACTAATTTTGCAGGTATATGTTTTGACCTACATATAGCTAATACAATTACTCAAGCCAAACTCAAGGTAAGCATTTTTGAGGTTCTTTTAATTATTATTTTCAACTCTGGTACATTTTTTGTACCTTCAGTCATGTATACCATGGCATAACATATGACCAGCAATATTGTAGCTAAGAACAGTTTAATGATTTTTGTTATAAATAATAAATAGTTTTAATTTCCATAACAAATATTTGAAATATGCAAATTTCACATAAAAACAGGAAGATATCTAAAATGTTTTATTCAATCATTGCACTTTTCAAAATTTACAAATAAAAAGATGGTGACATTCACCTACAAAAGATGCACAATATATTCCACTTGGTGTGTGTTTAGGATAAATAGTTCACACAATACAACCAAACACATTCTATAATTATATATGTAGACAGATGTGACATTTCTTTGTTAGTTCTGTCAATGGATACCTTATGTAACTGACCAGTGACCAGTGTTAATTCTTTTGTCAATAAAATCAATGAAATTTTAACTCATTTATGGATGTCCAACATTGTCATTTGTAATGAAAAAAGAAACAAAAAAATCACGAAAATCTAAAATTCCATTACCACAGATTATATATGACTACATATAACACAAAGATTTTATTTTGTGTAAATTGTCACTGTAACAGCTGAAATGGTAAAATTCACAATTAAAGTAATATGAAAGGCAAATATCATGGAATTTTTGGATTAAATATTTTCACTTAATTTTAACTAAAATCAACTGCATAACATTAAAAATCCACTCAAAAGCAGATTTTATGAGCAAATTGCAAAATATTTGACAGCAGATAATTCTGTTTTCCCGTACAGTAATGCAAATGATATGCACGTGACCCAAGATTTGAACTCTTTCTGGGAGATTATCGCTCATGTGCACTGTTCAGTTGATGAAAAAAATGCCGGATGCAAGTAAAAATATATTCTGTGTGTACCACATAAGAATAATTGCACCAAAAATGGTTCACACGACATGAAACAGACAGATTCCTCAATAATCTTTGTCAGGAATGTGTGCGTGCTTACCACAGCATCCATGATTGTTTATCTTTTCTTCACGAAGTCATGATCGGAAATCATCGAAACAAAACAACCGAAAGTTAATCAGTCTCCACAACAATAGCGAGGACGATAAACATGCACACGGATTTGCAGATTTCTAGTTGTTGGGAACATATTTCGACTTGAAACATGCATGAATGGCTTAGTAAAGGTACTGCCGTATTCCAAATTGAATTTTCAGGGAAAAATTTTCTTCACTCAAAACTGGTGTAATATTACTTTAAGCGTAACACACACACACTGGATTTCTATTAATCTCGTTGAGATTAGGATTCTGAAGAAATTTTCTGTCTGTATCTTCATCCTAATCTCGTTTCAAGTCCTATCAAGGGTAATCTGGAAATTTAAAATTTTACCCCCCAGTGCATTCCGATGGATATTTTGGCATGGATGAATTGTGTCAGATCAAGTACAGGTAAGATTTCATATATAGACATATTTGCTAGTTCAAATCTGTAAAAATATTGATATTTCCTTACCTTTTACAGCATATATCCGATAAAATAATCCAAAATCCACTTCGAACTGTCTGCCATTTTAGTGAACTCATGGAACTACACCACATGATAAAAATCGTCACGGATTTTGCTACAGCCTATTTCTAAATTAAAGGTCGATGTCAAATATTTATTGTGTACATGCAGTCAAGGAAATTAGGAATTTGAATCCACAGGACATTCGGTCCTGTGAACTGTGAGGAATTACAGGACCGAAATAGATTTTACAGGACCGACAATAAAATAATTTTTTTTTTTTTAAATAATAAATTCATTTTATTTAAGTGTCACATATTGATTGCATTAAACTTACAATCGCAAACAGCAATATCTACATTTAGACAGCAGCGTAAAAGTTAGCGTGCGAGTGCTCATGGGTTCGTGCCAGGGTTGGCTAGGAAATACCAGTGGCAGGAATTCCCAGTGGTAATTACTGGGAAATATTCTAAATTTTAGCTCAAGTGGGAAATACTGGGAAATATGATTTTTAGATGTAATTAATTTCTTCAAAGTTGCTAAAAACTTAACATTTTAACAAACTGTTGAAAATTACATCAGTTTAATAAATATGGGTATACAGCCATTAAGAAGGACTTCAGGCAACTTTTGAAATTGTAATCTTCATATAAACATAATATTTATACAAAAGACTTTTAATAAAAACATGTTAAAACTGTCACCACAATTTTATATCTACACTTTTCAGTTCAATCATACAGTTTCAGAGTTCACCAATCTATTTCATCTTTCCCCCTTAACATTCTGTAGCAAAAAAACAAGCTTTCCTGCTTTAACAAGACCAAGTCTATTTCTTAATTTTAACTTAATCATGACAAAGTTTGGGAAGATTCTCTCAATAGCAGCCAAACTTGATGGCATTTCTAACAATAGCTGATTGTTTTGCCAGGTTGTATACATGTAATCTAATATCCTAAGGGAATTTCCTTTATGCTATAATAATGACTAACTTTTTTAATTTGTTTTTACAAACTAATTAACACATCTTCAATAACCTTTAGATATCAATAAGTCCAGTTTGTAAAGATAAACAATAAACATGTCAAAAGCAGGTCAGAATATGGTTTTAATCACTAAACAAAGGAGGTACAAAGTGAGGATTACAAGTAAAGAATAATCTTTTTAATATTTCTATCAAAATCAATATATTTTTTTAACAAATATCAATTTTATATATCTGTACATTAATAACACTATCCATTATTTTTTTCTGTAAGTCCAATATATTTATATTTGTATCCATTAAAGATTTTTTATATGCAATTTTAGCCATACATGTAAAACATAAATATCAATTTAGAAGTTTCCTGTACCTTTATATTTGCAAATTAAGAATCAATCTTATTTCCCGGTAAATACCGGTATTTCCTGTCGTCCTGGGAAATATGAGTCTTTCCCGCTTTTTTGCCAACCCTGGTTCGTGCTCCGGTCGGGTCAAACCAAAGACTATAAAATTGGTATTTTTTGCTTCTCTGTTAAGTACCCAGCATTAAGGAGAAAGAGCAAAGATTGGTTGGCTCTGAATCAGGATGACAATTTGACACTATGTCCATAAATATATTATTGTATACAGCATGATCACATTCATTAAAGTATATTTCCACTCTAAAATTACAAAACTATTTGTGACATTAAAAATTACTAAATGAAATATTCATTCTATCTAAACAAATGAATCCTTATATGTAAAAAAAAAAATAGAATAAAATAATAGCTCTATGCTACCAGAAAAAGTATAATTAGAAACCAGAATTTAGAATTACAAAAGAATATATATAGCTCTTTTGGTCCATTGGCTTCGATGCACCAGTTGCAGACCATAATGTTTTGTTCAACGCTGTGATGAGGACAGGGTCGGTCCTGCTTCCAAGAATCAATAAATTTACGTTTTCGGTCTTTTTCATACTGTTTCTTCCGTTCTCTCGTCTCCTCTGGGGTTACTTTTCTCTTTAATGGCTTTACTGGTATGGCTCCTGTCTTATACTTCAAGAAAGACATGACCACCGTGTTTTGAAGTGATAAAATGTTCCGAATTAACGACGATTGTTAATGAAGAAAACTATAGAGAATTAAATTTTTCCGAAATACCACGATCACACGAAATATTTTACAACATCAAAATTTTACGACAATGACTGTCGTAAATAGTTAGTGTCTTTGCCAAAACTCGTATTATTTATTTTAGATTTTTCTTGATCTAAAAATAACAAATAAAAGAGAATTGTAAATATTTTTAAGTTGAATTTACAGAGAACCTCGATTTATCTATTCTTAAAGGCAGCGGCTGACAAAACAATTTACTGGACAGTCGGTCCGGTGAGCTAACGAAAACTACCGGACTGCTGGGAAATTTATCGGATGTGGTCCATCGGTCTGATGCCAATTTCCTTGACTGTATATGCAAGGATAACCTTTATGGGCTGTCGATTGGTTTTAATCAAATATTTATAACAAAATTTAAAAAGTTCAAGCCGTGTATATGGGATTTTTAAATTATAATAAAATATTTGACATCGACATCTTGAATCTATAAACAGGCTGTAACAAAATCTGTGACGATTTTGATCACATGGTGTGTAGTTCAGGAGTTCACTAAAATGGCGGACAGTTCGAAGTGTATTTTGGATTGTTTTATCGGATATATGCTGTAAAAGGTAAGGAAATATCAATATTTTTGCAGATTTGAACTAGAAAATATGTCTATACATGAAATCTTACCTGCACTTGATCCGACACAATCAGTCCATGTCAGAATATCCATCGGAATGCACAGGCAGGGACAAAGCTGTCAATCGCCAATGTTGCAATTTGCGATTTTTTTTCTTGACTGGCAACTGAAATCGGCTTATGGCGATTTTTTTTGGCACCTAGATTTCCTTGTGTAAATTTATAGATAATCACTGTGTACCGTAACAAAAATCAATAATCCATAAAATACAGGTGCGTGTCGGTTTTTAACTGTCAAAGGAAAACAGGTAAACAATTTATCGAGGTGTGAAATCTTGATCACCAATTATGATTTATGATCGTTTTATTGTTGTTAATTGAAGTGTAATTAGATGATCATATTTTGAAAAAAGTTGTTTTACATGAATTATAGAGGAAAATCGGAGATGACAGACACTTATTTCCAGTTATGGTATATTCAAACTAGTAGCCGAAATGCAGTCAATAAAAAGTTATTTTTAACTTCCTTGCTATTTTTAGCACGTAGTTACCGTGATGTACAACATACAAATTTTCGAATGTCATTAAAAATGAAAATTGTACGTCAATGACATAAACAAATGTACCATATTTCAGCTGTGCTAAACAACGTTTCTGTGAAGGCATGTTTGAAACTGATGAAATATACTTTATTTTTACGGATATTTATAACAACGAGCGGCTGTGACACTAATCCTGAGTAGCTTGGAAATGAGCAATCTAATTAAAATTAAATCTCAGAACTTGCTCCCTATTTTCATTTTGTTGTTACAAAATGAAAATAGGGAGCAAGTTCTGAGATCTAATTTTAATTAGATTGGGAAATGAGTAGTGTACCAAGCTGAACACAACAAGCCGCTATTAATTTCTTTCACCAAAATGAATGATTGCTAATTAAGGTTAATTGCCTTTGAATTTGATCACCTGTAATTAACTACTCGGACCATACAACAGGTGTCAAATTTTGCAATGTAATCTGTTGATTGACAGATCATACACATCGATCGATATTTTTAACAAGAGAAGGCAGTTTTAGTATAATTTTTCTTTAAACTTTCGAAAAAGGCACGAGGACATTTTAGTGACAGTTCTGAATGTATGTTTGTATCATATTGTATGCTAAATGTTGTTATATGATGATGTCTATGTTGTTATCTATTGATTATTTATTCAATTATTGCAATAAATTATATAAATCTTTTTGTTTTTGATGATTTTTCTGGCTCCTACTTTTTGGAAGCCAGAGCAGCCCCTGACCGGGGTGTCAAATTTCAAATTTCCAGAATACCCTTGATAGGGTTTGAAAGGTATTCTTCGTGTCATAGGCTTGAAACGAGATTAGGATGAAGATACAGACAGAAAATTTCTTCGGAATCCTAATCTCAATGAAAACATGAATAACGAAGCTAAGGGGGGAACGATTCACTGTATGTACCGAAATCGTGATTATTTTGGGGACGATTCGGTTCACGATACGTGGAGGCCGCTTACGATACAATGCTCATTCTTTTAAAAAAAGTAGTGTTGAACTTCCGTTTTCTTCTTTTGGTGATCATTTAATTAATATTTTGAGAAAAGTGAATCGATTAATTTACGCTTTTAAAATTAATTAATCAAATATTCATAATTTCCGCAAGTATGTAAGCGACCTCGTATTAAAAAAAACCCATGGCATTCCTTGAAGTCCATGTCGACCTATAAAACGTATCGTAATACATATCAAATATCGCGATATGTATCACTTGTGGAAAAAGTGTATTGTTACACCCCTAAACGAAGCACAGAATGCAATAGGTGATGCCATAAAAGTACTGTATTTCATGGTTCAGAATAATCTCCCTTTAGATTTATTTTCAAGTTTAGTAAATTTAATAGTAGAACTTGGTGGTGACAATTTGAAAAAACTCATTTTTTAATAAAATTGTCTGTCTTTGTTCATACATATTGCCCTTTTATTCACAGGTCGCAGCATAAAATTGACCTTTTTAGTTTTGCACCCTGTCCTTCTTAAATCCTAGCTAGAACACTGTCGAGATTAGATTTCTACACCACAAAATGCAAACTAATTTCATGAAAAATGCAAAAACGTTTTCGATTTCCGTAATTTTTTAACTAAGACATTTTATGCCAAATCATCGACCAAAATAAGTCATAAATAATGCTACTTTGTTTGGTCAGCCATTTTGAATCGATATGCATTTTCTCAGACGCAGATAATTTCGATTATATATTTAACTGTGTCGTTTAAAATGTCACCCAACCTTGTAGTCAATAGTGTAATGTGTATCTTACCTGTATCTCCTATAATAATGTATTTAAATAAATAAGCATAGGACATTTTGATCGCTTTTTTTTTTCAGTGAATGATGATGATGACAATTTGTTGACGTCAATATTTAACCCGGAAGTGATATTAAGGTTTAAATCTAATTCATAATCTGAGTCGGGTGTAACTTAAAATATCCGTGTTTTGTATAATATAATAATAAATTCCTTTAAAATTTTATAAAAAAAAATTAAACCCATGTTTCCTTGTTGATTATATTTTAATTAAAAGATAATCTTACAGCTTCTTTCGAAAATGTCTATAAACTATATTTTTAGATTCTTTCAAAGATTTCGAGAGGGAGTTCGGCAGAATTGTTCCCGGCGAACTAGTGAAAAGTCTGCATTCCAAAATTTGAATTGGGTAGAACATGTCATTTGTTAAAGTAGACGTGAATCAGGGTTTCGGTAAAGTGAGAAACGGAATTGAAACGAAACAAAACATGGCAAAATCGACCATGTCTGGTGGAAAGTTAGATGATCACTCAGTCTGACGATGCAAACTAAAATGTTGTACAGATTCTATTTTCCCACAAATACAATATTTTAAGGAAAAGATATTCATTAAAAGAAGAACTATTCATCCTAAAATCTTGTGTTCATAGAACATCACTCCTCACTTCAAAGATATTAGTTGTATATCTCCAGTGGCAAAACATATACTCGACAAATGGAAGTAAATTTACTACGATTTGACTTAAAAGTCAAAGTTCAGCCCAAAAATTTAAACATGCTCGGATGTAAAGATCATTACAAACTTGATGTTTATGTTAATTGGATACGATCATTCCAATATATAAACCGCTTAAAGAAAACATACCAGCACAAACTTGGTTGGGGTAAAAACACTAATTAATTTCTGTACATTTTGTATCAAATTTGTGTTTTTCGACACTACCTGGCCATTTCGTCTTAAGGTTAACCTTTCCAACGTCATATATTTCCTGACACGTTCAGGATTCCTCTACGTTCTGTCAGAATATCACGCATGAAATCCTGCAGTGAAATGCCAGGCTGTGTGACAACCCCGATTCTACAAATAGCACTGTAAACCCCAGAAATGCAGTACTTATTGGTCATGGAACAATATGAAAACACCATATTTAGACCTGTGGGTCTCTTTTTTTCTGCACATGGATTTCCGTACAGAGGAAAACATAACCTTCGTAGAGTACCATCCAATAATCATGTCCACTAAGTTTGGTTCCAATTGGCACTGTGGTTTTAGAGAAGAATATTACATGTACAATGTAAAAGTTGACGGACAATGACACGACGACAACAGACACCAAGTGATTGCGATAGTCGCTAGGACCCTTTGACCTTTTGTCACTTGAACAATGATACAATGGAAGAAAAAATAAATATTTTAGCATTTGAAAAATGTAGATCCCTTTAAAATATATTTTCCACTAAGCAAATTTCTTTTGTTTGTTCATATATTGATGAAATTTATATCAATGTCAATTTTTATCAAGTGCAAAATGGCGCAAGTAATTTATGATTTCGAAGAAAAAAATTGCAAGAGTGTGAGTGTATCAAAATATAAATACAATGAAATCAACAAATTCTTATCTTGAAAATTCGTCATACCTTAGTCTTGTGGTGATGCATGGGAATTGTAAAATACTGACAATTTGAAAAAAGGCACATGAAAGTAAAATAAATTCAATTGTTAGGAGGCATCGAAACATTGCATGGTTAAATGAAAAAAAAATGTATTTAAGCCCAAATTTCTATACTAATCAACATTCCATCGCTCTTTTTGTAGATTTATCATTTATAGAGATGTTCAAAAAGGTGATAGTAGACACCAAATCGTTGCTAGACTCCCTCCAGGATTCTGGCATTTAAAAAATCAATAGATGGAAGCAGCTATGTACCGCCAATGCCTACAGTGCCAGGAAAGATAGAATATTTCAGGGGTACCTGGATACACCTGCCAATCTGGACACAGACATAATAATAAATGTAAAAACCAGTTCAACCAATGCCAATACTATCTTTCGTCATATGTGCACAACTGACAGAATACTTTTCAACAAGGTGTTGATTTCTTTCGAAAAGCGTTTTGAAAGATAAGATGAGACGATTCCGTAAAAATCCTTGCTTGAATAGTTTAGTACTCTGAATGCGGCGACGGAGTACAAACTGTAAGCTCGAACGTAGCGTATGAGTTGTGAGATATACAAACTCCACACGCAGGAGCGGTTGGTACATTACTATCAAGGTGTGGACAATTTAAATCATATTATCACACATTTTGTTGCAATATGTTCGTTTTTGCATGTCCAATAATAGCTAGACGTCAGTGTTGGTTATTTGCTCTCAGGGCAATATCCGTATTTGCCCTCAAAATATCCGTATTTGCCCTCAAATAGCCGTATTTGCCCCATCATTCAATTTCCGGTATTTGTGCAATAGTCTCAAAGTACAAGGAAAGATGCATTCTCTATCGAGAGTTGTCGTTCAAATCTTGTAAAATGGGCGTTGACAGAGACGGAGTGTAGCGTAGCAGGAACGACAACTCTGGATAGAGAATGGGAAAGATGATGCATAAAGATATGCATCAAATCGTATTTCAATCAAATTAACATATTTCAAAATATTGGAATCAAGTTTTAATAACTTGAAACAGAATAATTAGCTAAAATGTATACGTCGTGTTGAATAGGGGTTTCCATTCAAATGTCAACGTCTTGGGTAGATTTTACAAACACTTTCTAACCTCATTGTACAAATCGACATTGCTTGATATCTTTTTGAAACCAGATTCGAAGCAAAAATATTTGCAAGTTTAGCAAAGGCAACTCTCTTATGGATTTATTTTCGCAATTTGTGAGTTCAAATATCTTTTCTGCAATATAAGTCAACGCTTGAAAAAAGTCAATGTTAAATATGTGATAAAAAGATTATGACATTAAATTTTCCATATCGTCCCTGGTATCAGCCCTCGACCCATATCAGCACTCCAGCTTCACTGTCGGGCGTGATATGGGAGTCTCGGGCTGATACCAGGGCCGATATGGAAAATGTCATGTAATAATCTCTTATTTATACAACGGCTTGATTTGATATACTATTAATTTATGCAACAACAGAGCTGAACTGTTTTCAAAGAGATTGTTTAAACAGACCAGTGGAACCTTGCAATATAATATCATAGGAATTTTAAATATGCGGAAATATTTAGATATACGACATAATAAATGTGAAATATTATTTTATCATATTTAATGGTATGGTTATATTGGAATGTTGATCGTAATTGAAAACAAAAGTCACTCGTATGTAATTTCTTTATTAATACTACACGTGACAGTTGTCATTTTCTAATTGACGGTTCTGACGGTTCTATGTATCGGTCAGAATAGTCAGTTTGTTTTAATGTCATTCACCTGGTAATTGTTTTAACCGTTTATGGTGAGAATAACAGGTCATTTTGTCGAATCATGGCCTTTGACTTGGAAAGATGCATACTTATGTATTATGTCATGAGAAGAGTTTAAAGATACCAAAGGGATAATCAGAATCCGTATATCGAAGAAGAACAGACAACACAATGGTCAAAAGAAAAAGTACAAAAGGACAAACAACGATCTACGTAACATACATATAAACTAAAGGTCGAGTATCACGAACCCCACTAAAAACCGGGGGTGAACCCAGGTGCTCTGGAAGGGTAAGCAGTTCCTGCTTTACTAGTGGCACCCGTCGTGTTAATCCAGTTACAAACCCGGTGGTAAGTCATGAATGAGGAAAGGACCGGGAAGTGTTTACGACAAGTGAAACATATCCGTGGTAATTTGTGATACAGATATTCCATAGCGGTCAACCAAGTCATGGTGGCGATCGTAAAATTTTCGAAGTGATGGCTTCAACTTAACCAAGAGGAACCCTGGGTTCAGTAGCTTCCTTGTTAGCAGCAACCCTCTATCAAGGAAATCCTGATAGGAACCACAAGCTCTGGAATATCGTATCAACTGAGAGATATACAATGTATACTCCATATGCAGGTGCTGCTGGAATGTTGCTACATATGAATGGAAAGTTCACAATGGGAAAATTGAAATCATCTGTTTTGTCGTAAAGTTTCGTTCTTAACTGTCCCTCACAGTCAATTTCGAGGTGTACGTCAAGGTATGAAGCAGACCTATCTGTATCTGTGGTATCCTTTATTTCAAGCTCAATGGGATAGATGCGAGCAACGAAATCGCCAAACCTAGAATTATTTTCTGAAAGGACATGGGATATTTGTGTCACAAATGACCACGGATATGTTCCACTTGTCGTAAACATTTCCCGGTTCTTTCCTCATTCATGACTTATCACCGGGTTTGTAACTAGATTAACACGACGGATGTCACTAGTGGAGCAGGAACTGCCTACCTTTCCGGAGCACCTGCGTTCACCACCGAGTTTTAGTGGGATTCGTGTTACTTTTTAATAACTGCATATATAGTCTACAGTTCACAATTCATACGTTATTCTAGGGCTGTACTCAGTACCGTGACTTTCTGAACAGAGCTTAGCGGCTGACACAAAAGCTACCCAAGCAAGGCTATGTTGCTGCTCGGTTGAAGTTATCGTTACAAAGATTCCACGGTCGTCTTCACGAACTGGTTGATCGTTGCGAACTATTCAGTGTTCAAATGGCAATGAATTTTTGTCTCACTTTTTCGTATTTTATTTAATACAGACAAGGCAATTACCAGACTTGACTAGATGAGGCGCGAGTACCTGGGTTCACCCCCGGAATTTTAGTAGGGTCCTGGCGACCGTTTCACTAAAGGTCGTAAGTCGTAAACGTAGACGTAAGTGTACTCGTAAGAGTTACGACCGTTTCATTAATAGTTAGGATTTACGACTTACGACAAAAAGTGATCGCAAAGTTAGGAGTGGTGGAAGGTACTCGCAAGTCGTAAATCGTAAACTAATTTTGAAGAGAAGAATTGCTATCTGTATTTTTTTTAATATGAACATTAATCAAATGAAGCGAGCAATACACGCTATATTTTTTATATTTCGAGAGTCATAAAAAAAATCATTAAAACAGCTACACGTTATTGTTTGTTTCAGTTCTGCATTTACAATTTATCAACATATTTTATTAATGAATGTGTACATAGAAGAAATTTCTAGAAAAGAACTATATCGGGTACATGTACAAACAATGGTTCAAAAATAAAATTAAGCATACACAGAGGGCGCATTACATTTGCGTTTAGTCTAAACATATTCTATTTGCATAAAAGTTGCAAATGGGATTGGACACAAGTTATGACAACATTTGCGTGGATTTGGAGATTAACAGGTATTACTTTTGCACGGAGAAAGAGCATTACAATTGCCCGTAAAATGTACCTGATACTTTTTTTTTGCATTTGCGCGATTACCTGTTATTTAGAATATATTTAATTTACTCGTAACATTTTCTGCATTTTGCAGCATGACTGACGATGCAATATGGATTATTCACCTCTTTCGTCATCCTTTAAAATGAAAACAAAAATATCAGAATAACATAGAAAACATATATGATTATATATGAAATATAAATTAAAACAAAAATTTGTAACATACATGTATAAAAAAACCCAATAATTTTGAAGGCAACAGATATTCTAGCAGTCCAAATGTTAATATTCATTGGTAGTTTTTATTGATTATATAAAGGGTTAAAACACTCGCTATGAATATAAATCAACAGTACATGTACATATTAAGGTATTACATAATATTGTAAGATGTGTATTTTTGTTGTTTAATGTAGTGATGCAATACAACTACCCAAATCCTAACACCCCCACCCGTAGTGGGCAGTGGTTACAGATTAAGTAATTTCTGGATGGCTAAAGGAGTAAATAAAGAGGTAAAAAAGAAGTTGTACATCAGTACTTATAAAAACCATAAAATATTATGAAAATGCGAAATATACTTTAAAGAAAGGTAAAAAAAAATCCTCACAATTATCATGTGTTTATGTTCTTCACGTAAATGTAGGATTTGTTCCGCGCAATTGAAATGCACCGCAAACGGTATATCGGTGCAGAATGTGAATGTATTGCCAAATCTGTGGTCACATTTTGGAAATTTCTCCTTACATATGGCAGTAACTTGAAGTTTCAAAAATAAGGGGAAAAAATAAGAAAAACTTCGAAAAATTCCCCTTATTTATTATAGATAACCAACATGTTTCGAAGTTTTTCTTATTTTTTCCCCTTATTTTTGAAACTTCAAGTGACTGCATATAGCATGAAATTTGTTAAAATATATTCCATAAAATAAATTTTTTCTCAAATTTCGGTAAAATTTTACACTTAACAATTTTTTTCTGATAGCTTTGGTTTATTCATTTAAAAAATCACTTTAGAGTTTTATAATTAGTTGAATATTAAAAATGTATTTAAACACATTTAAAATGTGATTATTAATGTAATCAGCTTCCGATCTGTTGGGTTTATAAATAAAATATAGGGCCCGGGTGGCTCAATGAGTTAGGTAGTTGGATTACCTAACAACTCATACAAGCCTATCACCAATACGGGGTGGGTTCGCGTCCAGTTTTGTATATTAAAATAAAGGTGCACTCGACTCGCAGTCGCAAGTGATAACGTTTACCAGTTACTTGCCCATGGTCGGTGGTTCTCTCCGGGTACTCCGGCTTCTTCCACCACAATGATATAGCTGAAATACTGCTTAAAGTGGCGTTAAACACCAAAAATCAATCATATTATATATGATACAATGTATCTTTTTACCTCCATTATAGGAGATGTTACTTGTCGCCAATCGTAACTACTCGGCCATTCTCGTTACCCTGCAAATATTTGCAGGGTAGCGAGAATGACCGAGTAGTTACGATTGACTTGTCGCAAGTCGCAAGTCGTAACTCTTACGATTAGGACTAGTTTAGTGAAACGCACGTATACGTGCACGTAAGGAAATCTTAAGAGTGATCTTAGACTTACGATTTACGATCACTTTAGTGAAACGGTCGCCTGGTTGCTCACATTTGTAGTCTACCGTGTATTGATTGTCTTCTTTTTGTGCCTTGTGTACCCAACGTTGGCGATGGTTCTTAGATTGTCTATTCTTGATTGCCCCTTCGGCTTTCTCTAGCGTTTTCTTGGATATCTTTGAAGATGAAAGCCTCATGAAAATGAATTATCATTTATATGTTTTCTCTCAAAGTTATATTACTGACAGACGTAAATGAATATACACACGATTATGCAACCAGTGTCTATGTATACGTTTATTGTAGACGTGTCTTAATTGCTTAACATAAGTTTGCAGTAGATGTGTCTTCATGTCACATGTTTGTTTGTAGTAGATGAGTCTTAATAGTTCGTTCATAAAGAAGTATTTCATGTTTCTTACATAAAAAATGAACACAAATTAACTAATGGAGTACCTGCTCATATAATTTGAATTATCTCTCTTTGTATGCTTTGTGTTTGAAATAGATAAAGATTTTTAGTCTTGATCAGGAATGAACACTAAAGTAGTAAAGAATATTAATATGTCAAACACTACTAAACTACACAGATCCACAATCCATAATAGAAATATTTTAGGATTGTAATGAGAACCTCATATTTTGCAAACACAATGGTATAGAGGGTTAAAATTGATTAACGAAAGAAAACCAGAAATGTTTTAAAGTACTTGACCATATATAGATATGTTGTATTGATAGAGTATCGTAAGTAGGTAGGATATAACCAACATGTTCAATTGGACGAAGAACCAACACCCCCTTGAGTACTTGAGTGTAGAAATATGAATTATCCTGCACTTGTTGTATTTGAACAGTCAAATAGCATTGACTACATAAATGTTTGCTATATACTGTCACTGACCGAAATAATAGCTTTTCTGGTACCCATGTCACATGCTACCTGTTGAGTTTTCGGAAACTAGTTGTAAATCCAGTTCACTTCCCATTGACAGAAAATATCAAAAGGGGCAATCAAGGGATAATTGCATAATTTTATTATTTAATTAAATTAAAACGTCGACGGATTAAAGCGATTGTTCTGCAGGATAAACACAATATCAATGCAATGTCTTTTTAAATATAAAGTTTATGTGTATTCGGTGTAAAACTTGGGAAAAACTCGGCGAACCTCGACTTTATCCCAGTTTTGGTATCTTGTGGCCATTGTATTGTCTGTCCATCAATTTATAGCTTCTGATTACATCCCTTTGGTATCTTGTGGCCATTGTATTGTCTGTCCTTCGATTTATAGCTTCTGATTACCTCCCTTTGGTATCTTGTGGCCATTGTATTGTCTGTTCTTCGATTTATAGCTTCTGATTACCTCCCTTTGGTATCTTGTGGCCATTGTATTGTCTGTCCTTCGATTTATAGCTTCTGATTACCTCCCTTTGGTATCTTGTGGCCATTGTATTGTCTGTCCTTCGATTTATAGCTTCTGATTACCTCCCTTTGGTATCTTGTGGCCATTGTATTGTCTGTCCCTCGATTTATAGCTTCTGATCACCTCCCTTTGGTATCTTGTGACCATTGTATTGTCTGTCCTTCGATTTATAGCTTCTGATTACCTCCCTTTGGTATCTTGTGGCCATTGTATTGTCTGTCCCTCGATTTATAGCTTCTGATTATCCCTTTGGTATCTTCAAACCTTTCTTAGATTGTGCCAGATCAAAGTCCTCAAGCCTGGCATGAAACTATCAATGCATTGATCCTCAGTTAAATTGTTCCAGATCAAACTCACAAAACCTGACACGAAACTAGCAATGTATTGCTCTACAGTTAGATTGTTCCAGACCAAACTCGCCATATGAGATATGCAATGAATTGCTTATAAGATTGATCCAGATCAAACGACACAAGCCTGTAATGAAATTAGCAATGCATTGCTCATAAGGCAGACTGATCCAGTACAAACCCCCAAACCTGGTATGGAAATAGCAATGGATTGCTCCTGAGATAGCATGTTCTTGATCAAACTCACCAAGGCATAATTAAACTATTGATTCTCAGTTAGATTGTTCCAGATCAAACTCTCCAAGCCTGTGATGAATCTAGCAATGCAATACTCTTAAGTTAGATTGTTCAAGATCAAACTCTCCAAGCCTGTGATGAATCTAGCAATGCAATACTCTGAAGTTAGATTGTTCAAGATCAAACTCTCCAAGCCTGTGATGAATCTAGCAATGCAATACTCTTAAGTTAGATTGTTCAAGATCAAACTCTCCAAGCCTGTGATGAATCTAGCAATGCAATACTCTGAAGTTAGATTGTTCAAGATCAAACTCTCCAAGCCTGTGATGAATCTAGCAATGCAATACTCTTAAGTTAGATTGTTCAAGATCAAACTCTCCAAGCCTGTGATGAATCTAGCAATGCAATACTCTGAAGTTAGATTGTTCTAGATCAAACTCTCCAAGCCTGTGATGAATCTAGCAATGAAATACTCTTAAGTTAGATTGTTCAAGATCAAACTCTCCAAGCCTGTGATGAATCTAGCAATGAAATACTCTGAAGTTAGATTGTTCAAGATCAAACCCACCAAGCCTGTGATGAATCTAGCAATGCAATACTCTTAAGTTAGATTGTTCCAGATCAAACTCTCCAAGCCTGTGATGAATCTAGCAATGCAATACTCTTAAGTTAGATTGTTCCAGATTAAACTCTCCAAGCCTGTGATGAATCTAGCAATGCAATACTCTTAAGTTAGATTGTTCAAGATCAAACTCTCCAAGCCTGTGATGAATCTAGCAATGCAATACTCTTAAGTTAGATTGTTCCAGATCAAACTCTCCAAGCCTGTGATGAATCTAGCAATGCAATACTCTTAAGTTAGATTGTTCAAGATCAAACTCTCCAAGCCTGTGATGAATCTAGCAATGAAATACTCTGAAGTTAGATTGTTCAAGATCAAACCCACCAAGAAAAGCATGAAACTAACAATGCAATGGTTCTCAGATTTTCCTAGATAAAATCCTCCAAGTGTAACATTATAACTGCAATGAATTGCTCCTCGGTGAGCTTGTTTGAGGTCAAACCACTAAGCCTGGCATTATACTAGCAATGCATTACTCATCAGTTAGATGGTAGAAAATCAAACCCCACAAGGCTGGCATGACTCTAGAAAGGTTCCAGATCAAACCTCAGAGTTTGCAATAAGCTAACAATAGCATATAATTACATAATTTATGATACAGAGCATACGTATTTCCACCAATAAAGTCTCGTCATCGAAAGCGAAGCTATTAAAAAGCAAAATTACCACGAAATATTATTAAAACGCGGAGTAATTATAGTTGTAGGTGTGACAGGCTAGACATTAGTGCTTAATTAATTTAAATAATTAATAAGTAAACATTTCAAGGTGTGATATTCAATTATTTTCATGACAGTAGAGAAGTTATTAGGAACTGTAACAATATTGTTGGTACAAAGTACATGACTTCATATAACACTTTTGCCATCAAACCGTTCTCATATTAACCTACGTCATTTTTTGTGCTTCTATTAAAAGCATTACATTAAAAAGAGAAAGAAAAATACATGTAAATGTATTTGCGATTCAATATTACGAAACAGTAGCGCGACATGTCTACATACGGACAGTTGTCCTCAGTGAGCTTGCACTGTAAAATCAGCCTGTCGACCAGATAAAAAGCAGGCATATCACACAAGTGAGCAATTTTGCATACATTTATATCATGACGAAAACAAGCGATATGTTGATGAGATGGTGTCTGCTTTGTACTAGACTAAAACACTTGTCGTGCTTCCTAAAGCAACAGTCATAGGTAGACGTCAAGTTCCACTCATATATGTAATTGGTATTGGAATTTCAGCTGTTTTTTCAGCAATCATGCCTGTCCTCTCGAACACATTATCCCGATTCCGAGCCAACTAGTCTTTGCTCTTTCTCCTTAACACTGCGTGCTTGGCAGAGAAGCAGAACTATGTTTTTTTTAATAATCTTTGGTTTGTCCCGATCTGAGCTCGAACCCACGATAAACATAGTAATCAAGTCATAAATGATATATTTATGTAAATACTTTATAAGCGAACATTTTAAGGCGCGATATTCCATTAATTTTAAGGAGATAGAGAATATATTTGGACTTGTAGCAATACTGTTGGTACAACATATATGGCTTGATACAGTAGTCTTGTCATCACACCATTCTCTTATTAATCTAAGCCATTTTGTGTGTTTCTAAGCAATACACTAAATAAAAAGGTAAATAATATCTGCGATTCATTTGACAAAAGAATGAATGTCTCCATACAGACAGTTGCCCTCAGTGAGCTTGGACTATGCAAATCCAACGTGTTGATCTAGTTTAAATCAGACATGTTCTCGCCATGAATGAGTGATTGTTCTTTAGTGCCAAGTGAACAATTTGTCATCTATATTATACTGTTTGATGATATCATGTCTGTTTTGTACAAGACAATCACGCTTAGTTGGCTTTATACTGGCTGATTCCCTGAAGCAATGGTTAGTCTTATTATACCTCAATAGAAATTTTCCTGTTAAAAAGACACGTTCATAAAAATGTTATTTACCGGTAAATTGTGTAATGAACTATTAATCAGTGAATAGACTAAAAGACTATTCACCTCTCCTGTGCTATTTACGGGAGACGCGATATATTTTCGCAGAATGTTTTATCCTCTTCATTCATTGGGGGAAACACAGTAATGTAAATTCAAAATTCTCGGGAGTTTTCCTAAAATCCTGAAACATACAGACGACAATAACAAACATGGCGAGCAGCTTCGTATCTTATGGCGTTCAGTGTAATAAAACAATTATTGACTGGATATTCGGGTAATAGCAAGTTTATTGTTCCCAGAGAGATCAACTATTTCCCAAGGCGTATAGCTCCACTCATAGGTGTAATTAAATTTTTGCAATTGGTATTAGAATTTCTCCCCAGTTAAATCATTCCAGAGCAAAACCTCAAGCCTGACATAAAGCTAGGAGTGAATTGTTCCTCAGTTAGATTGTTCCAGATGAAGCAGCCCAAAACAAGACAGAAAACTTACAATGAATTGCTCGATAGTTATTACATTGTTCTAGATCAAACACTAGTCATGCATTGCTAATCAACTGTTAGATTGTTCTGGATCAAACTCTCTCAGTCTGACACTAAACTAACAATGAATTGTCCCTGTTAGGTTGTTCTGGATCAAGCTCTCTCAGTCGGACACTAAACTAACAATGAATTGTCAACTGTTAGATTGTTCTGGATCAAACTCTCTCAGTCTGACACTAAACTAACAATGAATTGCCCCTGTTAGATTGTTCTGGATCAAACTCTCTCAGTCTGACACTAAACTAACAATGAATTGCCCCTGTTAGATTGTTCTGGATCAAACTCTCTCAGTCTGACACTAAACTAACAATGAATTGTCCCTGTTAGATTGTTCTGGATCAAACTCTCTCAGTCTGACACTAAACTAACAATGAATTGTCCCTGTTAGATTGCTCTGGATCAAACTCTCTCAGTCTGATACTAAACTAACAATGAATTGCCCCTGTTAGATTGTTCTGGATCAAACTCTCTCAGTCTGACACTAAACTAACAATGAATTGTCAACTGTTAGATTGTTCTGGATCAAACTCTCTCAGTCTGACACTAAACTAACAATGAATTGTCAACTGTTAGATTGTTCTGGATCAAACTCTCTCAGTCTGACACTAAACTAACAATGAATTGTCAACTGTTAGATTGTTCTGGATCAAACTCTCTCAGTCTGACACTAAACTAACAATGAATTGTCCCTGTTAGATTGCTCTGGATCAAACTCTCTCAGTCTGATACTAAACTAACAATGAATTGTCAACTGTTAGATTGTTCTGGATCAAACTCTCTCAGTCTGACACTAAACTAACAATGAATTGTCAACTGTTAGATTGTTCTGGATCAAACTCTCTCAGTCTGACACTAAACTAACAATGAATTGTCAACTGTTAGATTGTTCTGGATCAAACTCTCTCAGTCTGACACTAAACTAACAATGAATTGTCAACTGTTAGATTGTTCTGGATCAAACTCTCTCAGTCTGACACTAAACTAACAATGAATTGTCAACTGTTAGATTGTTTTGGATCAAACTCTCTCAGTCTGACACTAAACTAACAATGAATTGTCAACTGTTAGATTGTTCTGGATCAAACTCTCTCAGTCTGACACTAAACTAACAATGAATTGTCCCTGTTAGATTGTTCTGGATCAAACTCTCTCAGTCTGACACTAAACTAACAATGAATTGTTCCTGTTAGATTGATCTGGATCAAACTCTCTCAGTCTGACACTAAACTAACAATGAATTGCCCCTGTTAGATTGTTCTGGATCAAACTCTCTCAGTCTGACACTAAACTAACAATGAATTGTCAACTGTTAGATTGTTCTGGATCAAACTCTCTAAGTCTGACACTAAACTAACAATGAATTGTCAACTGTTAGATTGTTCTGGATCAAACTCTCTCAGTCTGACACTAAACAAACAATGAATTGTCAACTGTTAGATTGTTCTGGATCAAACTCTCTCAGTCTGACACTAAACTAACAATGAATTGTCTCTGTTAGATTTTTCTGGATCAAACTCTCTCAGTCTGACACTAAACTAACAATGAATTGTCAACTGTTAGATTGTTCTGGATCAAACTCTCTCAGTCTGACACTAAACTAACAATGAACTGTCAACGGTTAGATTGTTCTGGATCAAACTCTCTCAGTCTGACACTAAACTAATAATGAATTGTCAACTGTTAGATTGTTCTGGATCAAACTCTCTCAGTCTGACACTAAACTAACAATGAATTGTCAACTGTTAGATTGTTCTGGATCAAACTCTCTCAGTCTGACACTAAACTAATAATGAATTGTCAACTGTTAGATTGTTCTGGATCAAACTCTCTCAGTCTGACACTAAACTAACAATGAATTGTCAACTGTTAGATTGTTCTGGATCAAACTCTCTCAGTCTGACACTAAACTAACAATGAATTGCCCCTGTTAGATTGTTCTGGATCAAACTCTCTCAGTCTGACACTAAACTAACAATGAACTGTCAACGGTTAGATTGTTCTGGATCAAACTCTCTCAGTCTGACACTAAACTAATAATGAATTGTCAACTGTTAGATTGTTCTGGATCAAACTCTCTCAGTCTGACACTAAACTAACAATGAATTGTCAACTGTTAGATTGTTCTGGATCAAACTCTCTCAGTCTGACACTAAACTAATAATGAATTGTCAACTGTTAGATTGTTCTGGATCAAACTCTCTCAGTCTGACACTAAACTAATAATGAATTGTCAACTGTTAGATTGTTCTGGATCAAACTCTCTCAGTCTGACACTAAACTAACAATGAATTGTCAACTGTTAGATTGTTCTGGATCAAACTCTCTCAGTCTGACACTAAGCTAATAATGAATTGTCAACTGTTAGATTGTTCTGGATCAAACTCTCTCAGTCTGACACTAAACTAACAATGAATTGTCCCTGTTAGATTGTTCTGGATCAAACTCTCTCAGTCTGACACTAAACTAACAATGAATTGCCAACTGTTAGATTGTTCTGGATCAAACTCTCTCAGTCTGACACTAAGCTAACAATGAATTGTCAACTGTTAGATTGTTCTGGATCAAACTCTCTCAGTCGGACACTAAACTAACAATGAATTGTCAACTGTTAGATTGTTCTGGATCAAACTCTCTCAGTCTGACACTAAACTAATAATGAATTGTCCCTGTTAGATTGTTCTGGATCAAACTCTCTCAGTCTGACACTAAACTAACAATGAATTGCCCCTGTTAGATTGTTCTGGATCAAACTCTCTCAGTCTGACATTAAACTAACAATGAACTGTCAACGGTTAGATTGTTCTGGATCAAACTCTCTCAGTCTGACACTAAACTAACAATGAATTGTCCCTGTTAGATTGTTCTGGATCAAACTCTCTCAGTCTGACACTAAACTAACAATGAATTGTCCCTGTTAGATTTTTCTGGATCAAACTCTCTCAGTCTGACACTAAACTAACAATGAATTGTCAACTGTTAGATTGTTCTGGATCAAACTCTCTGAGTCTGACACTAAACTAACAATGAATTGCCCCTGTTAGATTGTTCTGGATCAAACTCTCTCAGTCTGACACTAAACTAACAATGAATTGTCAACTGTTAGATTGTTCTGGATCAAACTCTCTCAGTCTGACACTAAGCTAACAATGAATTGTCAACTGTTAGATTGTTCTGGATCAAACTCTCTCAGTCTGATACTAAACTAACAATGAATTGTCCCTGTTAGATTTTTCTGGATCAAACTCTCTCAGTCTGACACTAAACTAACAATGAATTGTCAACTGTTAGATTGTTCTGGATCAAACTCTCTCAGTCTGACACTAAGCTAACAATGAATTGTCAACTGTTAGATTGTTCTGGATCAAACTCTCTCAGTCTGACACTAAACTAACAATGAATTGTCCCTGTTAGATTTTTCTGGATCAAACTCTCTCAGTCTGACACTAAACTAACAATGAATTGTCCCTGTTAGATTGTTCTGGATCAAACTCTCTCAGTCTGACACTAAACTAATAATGAATTGTCAACTGTTAGATTGTTCTGGATCAAACTCTCTCAGTCTGACACTAAACTAACAATGAATTGCCCCTGTTAGATTTTTCTGGATCAAACTCTCTCAGTCTGACACTAAACTAACAATGAATTGTCCCTGTTTGATTGTTCTGGATCAAACTCTCTCAGTCTGACACTAAACTAATAATGAATTGTCAACTGTTAGATTGTTCTGGATCAAACTCTCTCAGTCTGATACTAAACTAACAATGAATTGTCAACTGTTAGATTGTTCTGGATCAAACTCTCTCAGTCTGACACTAAACTAACAATGAATTGTTCCTGTTAGATTGTTCTGGATCAAACTCTCTCAGTCTGACACTAAACTAACAATGAATTGTCAACTGTTAGATTGTTCTGGATCAAACTCTCTCAGTCTGACACTAAACTAACAATGAATTGTCAACTGTTAGATTGTTCTGGATCAAACTCTCTCAGTCTGACACTAAACTAACAATGAATTGCCCCTGTTAGAATGTTCAGGATCAAATTCTCTCAGTCTGACACTAAGCTAACAATGAATTGTAAACTGTTAGATTGTTCTGGATCAAACTCTCTCAGTCTGACACTAAACTAACAATGAATTGTCAACTGTTAGATTGTTCTGGATCAAACTCTCTCAGTCTGACACTAAACTAACAATGAATTGTCAACTGTTAGATTGTTCTGGATCAAACTCTCTCAGTCTGACACTAAACAAACAATGAATTGTCACCTGTTAGATTGTTCTGGATCAAACTCTCTCAGTCTTGACAAAGGAGGCGTAGATCCTTTTTCTCCTAAGTACAGATTGTCTAGTATTATATGTGACGTGGCGTCCTTTCGTCTTTTTAAACCAGTTCGATCTGAACCTCTTCATGATAACAACAGAAAATTCCTCCATATTCCGTTTGCTAACAAAGGAATCGATGCTATTAACATCAACAACATTCTTAATAGAAAAGAGGTCGTAAAAGAAATTCCACCATATTTCAAAAATCAATCTGTTCCCATTGTCTCCTATAGCTACACTAACAGCATTGGCCGTAAAATTTTCAACTACAAAGAAGCATTGCAAGATATTAACATAGAAGAGTATCTTAAGAACCCTCTGACTTGTGACTGCTCCCACTCTCCTTTTCAATACAACCCATCTGGACATGTAATCACTGGTGATCTGAATATCATTCAACATGAGAGTCTCCGAAAGGTGATTTCGCATGGTCCTAAATTCAGAGAACCTCAACACATCAATTGGAAACATAATTTCAAGATAATTATGGATGCTGTTGAAGATTATGCCAGAAGGTGGATAAAGAAAGAAGTAGACCAAGATCCTGAGTTAGAGTCCTTGTCAGACTGGGTTAGAACAATTAGGTCTCTAGTACAAGGTCGGATTCACAAACTCAAAAATTGTGTTAATAGTCGACCTAAGTCTGTATTTAAAGACCAAGAAGCTGTTAAGTGTCTTTCCTCTCTTCATGACAAATATGTTATCGTTCCTGCGGACAAGGCTTCCAACAATATCGTGTTTGTATGTAAATCATATTACTTCGAATGCCTAATCAAGGAATTAGGCATAAATAGCAACACCTCTAGTAATACCACATACAAACCAACTTCGTTCGACAAAGATAAAATCCTAGCTAACCACAGATCATTCATGACCTCTTTAAACATTCTCTCTGGTAAAGAGTCTGAGGATTTACCCTATTTATATTGGATACCTAAACTCCATAAGACACCATACAAAGAAAGGTACATAGCGGGATCATCAACTTGTTCGACGAAAGAATTGTCTATTCACCTGACAAAGATTCTGTCTGCAGTAAAAGAGGGACAACAGAAATATTGTGAAACTGTTTACTCGCGTAGTGGCATAAATCACATGTGGATTTTGAAAAACTCTAAAGATCTTTTGGATAACCTGAAATCAAGATCTTTCTCTCACGTATCCTCCATCAAAACTTTTGATTTTTCAACTCTATATACCACCCTACCGCATGACAAATTAAAAACCCGCTTAAAAGAAACAATTCATAAAGCTTTTAGTCATAGAAACTATGGCTCAAAATTTGTTGTGTTAGGCTACAATTCCACATATTTTTCAAACAAAATTCATAAAGGTAAAACATGCTACTCCGAGGAACAAGTGATCAGTATGCTGGAGTTCCTCATCGATAACATATTTGTCTCCTTTGGAGGGACACTGTTTCAGCAGGTCGTCGGCATACCAATGGGTACGAATTGTGCCCCTCTTCTAGCCGATTTATTTTTATACTCGTATGAGTCGGAGTTTCTTCAAAAGCTTGTAAAAGATAAGAAGATTCATGAGGCTAGAGCCTTTAATTTCACATACAGGTATATTGATGACGTTTTATCTATCAATAATTCTAGATTTGCAGAATTTCTTCCATTGATATATCCTCCAGAGCTGGAAGTTAAAGAGACCACCGATACAGCTTCGTCCGCATCATTTTTGGACTTATACCTCGAATTTGACGACAGTGGTCAACTCAGTACTAAAATTTATGATAAGCGGGACGACTTCAATTTTAAAATCATAAATTTTCCAAACATGTGCAGCAATATACCAGCTTCTCCTGTATATGGTGTTTACATCTCGCAATTGATTCGCTATACAAGGGCCAGTAGCAATTATTCTGATTTCCTGAAACGTCATCTTCATCTGAGAAACAGGCTACTGGATCAGGGCTATACAAAGATTCGCCTTATTCGATCTCTTAAAAAGTTTATATTCCGATACCAATATCTTGTCGAAATATATTCCGTCTCTGCAGAAAAAATTATAAGCGATGCATTTTCATATAGTGAAAATGTATAAAGATAAAGAAGTAAAAAATGTCAAGAATTTTTTTGTCAATGTGTGACGTAAAATTATTTTTGACATTTACGTCACCGAATATGGTACTGTTTTGACAACTATTTTACCTATTTGGTTCCTGTATTTAAATACTGTTACAGTGACAGCCGAAACCTTTGAACCGTAATGAGAGCGGGAGGTTTGGCGCCTTAAAATCTAATTCAACCCACCATTTCTTTAGAAATGCCTGTACCAAGTCAGGGTCATTACGGTTTTCACAGTTTTCCGGTTGTTGACTGATTTTGTCTGTTTATATAATTATGAGGTTTGACTTTCCCTTTGTAAGATTGTTCGGAGTTCGGTAATTTTGTTATTACCTTTATCTGACACTAAACTAACAATGAATTGTCAACTGTTAGATTGTTCTGGATCAAACTCTCTCAGTCTGACACTAAACTAACAATGAATTGTCAACTGTTATATTGTTCTGGATCAAACTCTCTCAGTCTGACACTAAACTAACAATGAATTGCCCCTGTTAGATTGTTCTGGATCAAACTCTCTCAGTCTGATACTAAATTAACAATGAATTGTCCCTGTTAGATTGTTCAGGATCAAACTCTCTCAGTCTGACACTAAACTAACAATGAATTGCCCCTGTTAGATTGTTCTGGATCAAACTCTCTCAGTCTGATACTAAACTAACAATGAATTGTCAACTGTTAGATTGTTCTGGATCAAACTCTCTCAGTCTGACACTAAACTAACAATGAATTGTCCCTGTTAGATTGTTCTGGATCAAACTCTCTCAGTCTGACACTAAACTAACAATGAATTGTCAACTGTTAGATTGTTCTGGATCAAACTCTCTCAGTCTGACACTAAACTAACAATGAATTATCAACTGTTAGATTGTTCTGGATCAAACTCTCTCAGTTTGACACTAAACTAACAATGAATTGTCAACTGTTTGATTGTTCTGGATCAAACTCTCTCAGTCTGACACTAAACTAACAATGAATTGCCCCTGTTAGATTGTTCTGGATCAAACTCTCTCAGTCTGATACTAAATTAACAATGAATTGTCCCTGTTAGATTGTTCAGGATCAAACTCTCTCAGTCTGACACTAAACTTACAATGAATTGTCAACTGTTAGATTGTTCTGGATCAAACTCTCTCAGTCTGACACTAAACTAACAATGAATTGTCCCTGTTAGATTGTTCTGGATCAAACTCTCTCAGTCTGACACTAAGCTAACAATGAATTGTCAACTGTTAGATTGTTCTGGATCAAACTCTCTCAGTCTGACACTAAACTAACAATGAATTGCCCCTGTTAGATTGTTCTGGATCAAACTCTCTCAGTCTGACATTAAACTAACAATGAATTGTCAACTGTTAGATTGTTCTGGATCAAACTCTCTCAGTCTGACACTAAACTAACAATGAATTGTCAACTGTTAGATTGTTCTGGATCAAACTCTCTCAATCTGACACTAAACTAACAATGAATTGTCCCTGTTAGATTGTTCTGGATCAAACTCTCTCAGTCTGACACTAAACTAACAATGAATTGTCAACTGTTAGATTGTTCTGGATCAAACTCTCTCAGTCTGACACTAAACTAACAATGAATTGTCAACTGTTAGATTGTTCTGGATCAAACTCTCTCAGTCTGACACTAAACTAACAATGAATTGTCAACTGTTAGATTGTTCTGGATCAAACTCTCTCAGTCTGACACTAAACTAACAATGAATTGCCCCTGTTAGATTATTTCAGATCAAACTCTTTCAAACCAGAAAAAAACATGCAATGAAGTGCTCGCCAGTTGTTAAATTGATCTAAATCAAACCCACCAAACCTGACGTAAAAATAGCAGTCAATTGCTCCTCAGTTAGAGTGTTCCAGATCAAACTCCCCAAGCGTGACGCAAATCTGACAATGAATCGATCTTTAGTTAACTTCCAAACCCTGGCATTACATACTAGATACTAACTATTATCTCTGAATTGCTATAATCACACATACATACACAATTTATAATGAATCACATACGTTTAACAAACAAAGTTTCACCATCGACGCCAAAAATATTAAAAGGCAAAATAATAAACAATAAATCATGGGGGCGTATAATAAAACTCGAATGCTCTTACTACTTAATGTCACGTGCTTAGTGGGAAGGCATCAAATACCAATTTTACAGTCTTTTATTTGATCCGACACCGGGACTCGGAATCCACAATCTACCACGCTTGAGAAGAGCACGTTAACAATTACACCACCAATACAATCAAACGTGAAGTAATTATGCTATAAGTGTGATAGTCTAATATGTAGTGCTAAATTAATTTGAATAATTAATCAGCGAACATTACAATGCGTGATATTCAATTAGTTTTATGCAAGCAGAGAAATTATAAGGAATTGAAGAGATTCTGTTCGTAGAATGTTGATGTACTGTTATAAAAGTCTTGTCATCACACCTTTCTGATTTCAATCTAAGTATTCATTTGTGTGATACTATTCAAAGTACAGCACTAGGTAAAGGAAAATAAAAATAAATAGTGCATCGTCGGGACAGCTCCTTAACCCAATCAACAAATCATAGCAACAGAGACAAAATCGATATCTATAAATTACCGGTTCAGACTTGGTACATATTTTAATATATTTAGTGTTGTAGAACTGATGTCTGTATAGGTAGCACAGTAGTACTATTTTTGCTAACATTGAAAAACACATTTTTTTATGGAGACACTTCGAGTCGCGTTTCCATGAATTATTGTCAAACATACTGGTAATCAAGTGCATAATTAATCATTTCTAATATCAGGTCAATCTCCCCAAGACATATGTTTTTGCTATTTTGCTTAAGGCCTTTGGTCCAAAGACAAATTATGACGAAGTGTCGGGTGACAACGATCTATCCATTTATTTTAAGTGATGAAATTCACGATTAAAAGAATATATAAACATGTAGTTATTTCCAGAAGTTTTTAAATTTGATAACTTCATGCTATTTTGGCTCTCATGTTTAAGACCTTTGGTTTTCTTGGTTCTAAGTACTTTAAATTGTCTAGTTTTCCCATCTTTTGACATCGAAGAAGAGTTTGATGATACCAAAGGGTTAATTATAATCTCTATATCGAAGAAGAACAGACTACAAAATAGCTTAAGAAAAGGGGAAAAAACAAAGAAAGGATTTAAGATACCAAAGGGTTAATTATAATCCGTATATCGAAGAAGAACAGACTACAAAATGGCTTAAGAAAAGGGGAAAAAACAAAGAAAGGATTTAAGATACCAAAGGGGTAATCAGAATCAGTAAATCAAAGAAGAACAGACTACAAAATGGCTTAAGAAAAGGGGAAAAAACAAAGAAAGGATTTAAGATACCAAAGGGGTAATCAGAATCAGTAAATCGAAGAAAGACAGACAACACAATGGCAAAAAAAAAAAAGAACAAAGGGACAAACAACGATCTACAAAACATACACATAAAACTAAAGATCGAGTAACACGAACCCCACTAAAAACCAGGGATGAAATAGGTGCTCCGGAAGGGTGGGCTCTGAATTAGATATTTACGCTTTGTTTTATTTCTATTACTGTATGATTTATGTGTGAATATAAAATGAGCATGGTTAATGGTGTTAGATAATATAGAATGAGCATGGTTAATGGTGTTAGATAATATAGAATGAGCATGGTTAATGGTGTTAGATAACATAGAATGAGCATGGTTAATGGTCTTAGATAACATAGAATGAGCATGGTTAATGATGTTAGATAACATAGAATGAGCATGGTTAATGGTGTTAGATAATATAGAATGAGCATGGTTAATGATGTTAGATAATATAGAATGAGCATGGTTAATGGTGTTAGATAATATAGAATGAGCATGGTTAATGGTGTTAGATAACATAGAATGAGCATGGTTAATGGTGTTAGATAACATAGAATGAGCATGGTTAATGGTGTTAGATAATATAGAATGAGCATGGTTAATGGTGTTAGATAATATAGAATGAGCATGGTTAATGGTGTTAGATAACATAGAATGAGCATGGTTAATGGTGTTAGATAATATAGAATGAGCATGGTTAATGGTGTTAGATAACATAGAATGAGCATGGTTAATGGTGTTAGATAATATAGAATGAGCATGGTTAATGGTGTTAGATAACATAGAATGAGCATGGTTAATGGTGTTAGATAACATAGAATGAGCATGGTTAATGATGTTAGATAACATAGAATGAGCATGGTTAATGGTGTTAGATAACATAGAATGAGCATGGTTAATGATGTTAGATAATATAGAATGAGCATGGTTAATGGTGTTAGATAACATAGAATGAGCATGGTTAATAGTGTTAGATAACATAGAATGAGCATGGTTAATGATGTTAGATAACATAGAATGAGCATGGTTAATGGTGTTAGATAACATAGAATGAGCATGGTTAATAGTGTTAGATAACATAGAATGAGCATGGTTAATAGTGTTAGATAACATAGAATGAGCATGGTTAATGGTGTTAGATAACATAGAATGAGCATGGTTAATGATGTTAGATAACATAGAATGAGCATGGTTAATGATGTTAGATAACATAGAATGAGCATGGTTAATGGTGTTAGATAACATAGAATGAGCATGGTTAATGGTGTTAGATAACATAGAATGAGCATGGTTAATGGTGTTAGATAACATAGAATGAGCATGGTTAATGATGTTAGATAATATAGAATGAGCATGGTTAATGGTGTTAGATAACATAGAATGAGCATGGTTAATGGTGTTAGATAACATAGAATGAGCATGGTTAATGGTGTTAGATAATATAGAATGAGCATGGTTAATGGTGTTAGATAATATAGAATGAGCATGGTTAATGATGTTAGATAATATAGAATGAGCATGGTTAATGGTGTTAGATAATATAGAATGAGCATGGTTAATGGTGTTAGATAACATAGAATGAGCATGGTTAATGGTGTTAGATAACATAGAATGAGCATGGTTAATGGTGTTAGATAACATAGAATGAGCATGGTTAATGGTGTTAGATAACATAGAATGAGCATGGTTAATGATGTTAGATAATATAGAATGAGCATGGTTAATGGTGTTAGATAACATAGAATGAGCATGGTTAATGGTGTTAGATAACATAGAATGAGCATGGTTAATGGTGTTAAATAATATAGAATGAGCATGGTTAATGGTGTTAGATAACATAGAATGAGCATGGTTAATGGTGTTAGATAACATAGAATGAGCATGGTTAATGGTGTTAGATAATATAGAATGAGCATGGTTAATGGTGTTAGATAACATAGAATGAGCATGGTTAATGATGTTAGATAACATAGAATGAGCATGGTTAATGGTGTTAGATAACATAGAATGAGCATGGTTAATGGTGTTAGATAACATAGAATGAGCATGGTTAATGGTGTTAGATAACATAGAATGAGCATGGTTAATGGTGTTAGATAATATAGAATGAGCATGGTTAATGGTGTTAGATAACATAGAATGAGCATGGTTAATGATGTTAGATAACATAGAATGAGCATGGTTAATGGTGTTAGATAACATAGAATGAGCATGGTTAATGGTGTTAGATAACATAGAATGAGCATGGTTAATGGTGTTAGATAATATAGAATGAGCATGGTTAATGGTGTTAGATAACATAGAATGAGCATGGTTAATGGTGTTAGATAATATAGAATGAGCATGGTTAATGGTGTTAGATAACATAGAATGAGCATGGTTAATGGTGTTAGATAACATAGAATGAGCATGGTTAATGGTGTTAGATAACATAGAATGAGCATGGTTAATGGTGTTAGATAATATAGAATGAGCATGGTTAATGGTGTTAGATAACATAGAATGAGCATGGTTAATGGTGTTAGATAATATAGAATGAGCATGGTTAATGGTGTTAGATAACATAGAATGAGCATGGTTAATGGTGTTAGATAACATAGAATGAGCATGGTTAATGATGTTAGATAACATAGAATGAGCATGGTCAATGGTGTTAGATAATATAGAATGAGCATGGTTAATGGTGTTAGATAACATAGAATGAGCATGGTTAATGGTGTTAGATAATATAGAATGAGCATGGTTAATGGTGTTAGATAATATAGAATGAGCATGGTTAATGGTGTTAGATAACATAGAATGAGCATGGTTAATGGTGTTAGATAATATAGAATGAGCATGGTTAATGGTGTTAGATAACATAGAATGAGCATGGTTAATGGTGTTAGATAACATAGAATGAGCATGGTTAATGATGTTAGATAACATAGAATGAGCATGGTTAATGATGTTAGATAATATAGAATGAGCATGGTTAATGGTGTTAGATAACATAGAATGAGCATGGTTAATGGTGTTAGATAATATAGAATGAGCATGGTTAATGGTGTTAGATAACATAGAATGAGCATGGTTAATGGTGTTAGATAACATAGAATGAGCATGGTTAATGGTGTTAGATAACATAGAATGAGCATGGTTAATGGTGTTAGATAACATAGAATGAGCATGGTTAATGGTGTTAGATAACATAGAATGAGCATGGTTAATGGTGTTAGATAACATAGAATGAGCATGGTTAATGATGTTAGATAACATAGAATGAGCATGGTTAATGATGTTAGATAATATAGAATGAGCATGGTTAATGGTGTTAGATAACATAGAATGAGCATGGTTAATGGTGTTAGATAATATAGAATGAGCATGGTTAATGGTGTTAGATAACATAGAATGAGCATGGTTAATGGTGTTAGATAATATAGAATGAGCATGGTTAATGGTGTTAGATAACATAGAATGAGCATGGTTAATGGTGTTAGATAACATAGAATGAGCATGGTTAATGGTGTTAGATAACATAGAATGAGCATGGTTAATGATGTTAGATAACATAGAATGAGCATGGTTAATGGTGTTAGATAACATAGAATGAGCATGGTTAATGGTGTTAGATAACATAGAATGAGCATGATTAATGGTGTTAGATAACATAGAATGAGCATGGTTAATGATGTTAGATAACATAGAATGAGCATGGTTAATGGTGTTAGATAACATAGAATGAGCATGGTTAATGGTGTTAGATAACATAGAATGAGCATGGTTAATGGTGTTAGATAACATAGAATGAGCATGGTTAATGGTGTTAGATAATATAGAATGAGCATGGTTAATGGTGTTAGATAACATAGAATGAGCATGGTTAATGGTGTTAGATAATATAGAATGAGCATGGTTAATGATGTTAGATAACATAGAATGAGCATGGTTAATGGTGTTAGATAACATAGAATGAGCATGGTTAATGGTGTTAGATAATATAGAATGAGCATGGTTAATGGTGTTAGATAATATAGAATGAGCATGGTTAATGGTGTTAGATAATATAGAATGAGCATGGTTAATGGTGTTAGATAACATAGAATGAGCATGGTTAATGGTGTTAGATAACATAGAATGAGCATGGTTAATGATGTTAGATAACATAGAATGAGCATGGTTAATGGTGTTAGATAACATAGAATGAGCATGGTTAATGGTGTTAGATAATATAGAATGAGCATGGTTAATGATGTTAGATAACATAGAATGAGCATGGTTAATGGTGTTAGATAACATAGAATGAGCATGGTTAATGGTGTTAGATAACATAGAATGAGCATGGTTAATGATGTTAGATAACATAGAATGAGCATGGTTAATGGTGTTAGATAACATAGAATGAGCATGGTTAATGGTGTTAGATAACATAGAATGAGCATGGTTAATGGTGTTAGATAACATAGAATGAGCATGGTTAATGGTGTTAGATAACATAGAATGAGCATGGTTAATGGTGTTAGATAACATAGAATGAGCATGGTTAATGGTGTTAGATAATATAGAATGAGCATGGTTAATGATGTTAGATAACATAGAATGAGCATGGTTAATGGTGTTAGATAACATAGAATGAGCATGGTTAATGGTGTTAGATAATATAGAATGAGCATGGTTAATGGTGTTAGATAATATAGAATGAGCATGGTTAATGGTGTTAGATAACATAGAATGAGCATGGTTAATGGTGTTAGATAACATAGAATGAGCATGGTTAATGGTGTTAGATAACATAGAATGAGCATGGTTAATGGAGTTAGATAACATAGAATGAGCATGGTTAATGGTGTTAGATAATATAGAATGAGCATGGTTAATGGTGTTAGATAACATAGAATGAGCATGGTTAATGGTGTTAGATAACATAGAATGAGCATGGTTAATGGTGTTAGATAACATAGAATGAGCATGGTTAATGGTGTTAGATAACATAGAATGGTATGCTGTTGTATATGAATTTATGTAGCTGAATAACAAGCTGAAATGTCGAAGACAAAATACCAATACCTCTGATTAAATTCCGACCACATTAGACTGTGTAACCATACAAAATATATGTCTGTGATGGAAATAGATCTCACAATCAAATATAGAAACCACTAGACTAATTACATACAAATTAATTTACTCAAAAACTAATCGTATAATGTAAGACGTTAATGGGAGTTAAACAATTGATTTTCTTTCTATAATTGTAATCCCATGAAATTACTATAGTTTTTCAGATGACAGAGAAGCTGCTGGCCCAGGGTTCCTAGTGGTTGGGATGAGGTCATCACTTCGAAGAGTTTGAGGTCGCCGCCATAACTTAGTTTACCGTTGATGAATATTTGTGTCGCAGTTGACCTATGATGTTCTGTTTGTCGTAATCACAATCCGGCTCTTTCCTCATTCATGACTTATCATCGAGTTTAGCTTAAGCATATTTTATTTGTTCAAATGTGCAAAAAGGATAAGACACAAGTTAAACAAACTTATGAAATCTTCTCTTATATACAATAAGTTACAACATTATTTTTTTAGAGCATGCATGCATATGAATATTTCTTACATTAACATGTGTAACTGAACATATACAGAGAATGAATGAGAGAGAGAGAGAGAGAGAGAGAGAGAGAGAGAGAGAGAGAGAGAGAGAGAGAGAGAGAGAGAGAGAGAGGTTGGTGGTGATGATTGTGTATGTGATTGTTCTTCTCTTAGTGAACTACTTGACAACAAGAAACCTTTCAGACCTCTTTATATATCCAAACACGTGCTTAACAATAAATATCATCTGGTTTGTAACACACTGTGGATGTCTCTATAGTAACACACTATGGATGTCTCTATAGGAACACACTATGGATGTCTCTATAGCAACACACTATGGATGTCTTTATAGTAACACACTATGGATGTCTCTATAGCAACACACTATGGATGTCTCTATAGTAACACACTATGGATGTCTCTATAGCAACACACTGTGGATGTCTCTATAGCAACACACTGTGGATGTCTCTATAGTAACACACTATGAATGTCTCTATAGTAACACACTATGGATGTCTCTATAGTAACACACTATGAATGTCTCTATAGCAACACACTATGGATGTCTCTATAGCAACACACTATGGATGTCTCTATAGTAACATACTATGGATGTCTCTATAGTAACACACTATGGATGTCTCTAGTGGGGCAGTAAATACATACAAGTTCAAAATACCTGACTTTTTTAGTGGGATTCGTGTTGTACACATTGTCTTTATGTTTTTAGTTTCGTGTTGTAATGTCTGCTATGATGTTCGGTTCGTGTTAGCTTTTCATGTGTTCATGCTTTATGATATGTTTTTATTTGTATTTATTTACACATGCTGATGTTTTTATATGAGATTATGTTCGTGTCGTTTAACAGTAACACGCCGGGTGTCACTGGCGGAACAGGAACTGCCTACCCTTCCAGAACAACTGAGTGCACCCCCAGTTTTTAGTGGGGTTCGCTTTGCTCGATCGCTAATTATTGCGTAGTATTTTGTATATCTTTGTATTGTCTGTCCTTCGATTTACGGCTTTTGATTACCCCTTTGGTATCTTCAAACTTGTATATGATTTATTGTCTGTCCTTCGATTTACGGCTTCTAATTACCCCTTTGGTATCTTCCAACTTTTCTCACGGAAAACAAAGAACAAAAAAACGACTAACTAATCTATTTTAATGCTTTTTTATTGCTTTCAACATTGATTTATGTCTATCAATATTAGACACAAAGCAATTGGTTCGGTCATTGATTGGATTATTAACGTCATGTGATCATTATTTACGCTACCTACGTGTAAGTACAAAATTACAAATACAAAATCATGTAGAGAAGATACTAGAGTGGCCAAGAACTGGTTGTCTTAAATGTCACATATAAACAGAGATCATGGAATAGACAAAAGACCATTCAAACATAACCGTTGTTTATTAGCATGATTTAAGCGGCCTTTAACTGGCAAGAAGTTTCGCACTTTGTTGGGGTATATTTTCTAAACAAGAGGATCAGTTGTGTATTGATGCTTCCGTCACAACAAACGAACGCACACAAATGGAGAAATTAGATACTATTTCTATTCCCGGGATTCACATGAGAGATTTGGATTTTCGGACATTCGAAACTGTTGGCTATATGGTACATATTTAGCATACGTATCTATCGATCTGAATAAAATGTCAACGTTTAAAATGTCTTTATCTTCTAAAGATAACGGTTAAATACAGATTAGAGATTACTGTACAATCAAAAACTGACAATCCGGAGAGATAAAACAAGAAAAACAGAATAATACGAACTACAAATACGTACAAAAAAGGAACATATATATAGTATCATCTTTATCATATCAATGTTTCCGTTAAATGAATTATTTTTAGCAGTATAATATATAAATAAACGTTAGAGAATACCGAAAGGGCAATCAAAAATGGACAATCCAAAGAAACTGGTAACACAGGATACACAAGACGAAGAAAAATAAAACAAAAACACAACACTATATGTGTTTGATACCACTATAGGCAAACAAACACAACGTAAATAAGACATGACCCCTCCTCCAAACAACAGGAGGTAAAGACGAACCAAACATCGTCATTCTAACAAGACCAAACTATAGCCATTAACTGGGTCTTGTTTATGTACTCTCAGTCTAACGTCTTCTGAGAGATAAATATAAGAACATTTTCACGGTTATTAAAGTTCCCGATGCCAGCTCTTATTCCTTTTTAATTGGTTTTTATTTGGTGATGTCATTCCATTGGGATTGTCTAGCCGTTTTACCATCTGTGCCTGACGTTATGTATTTCATTCCTTATATTTTGCATACTTGCAAATTTATTTCACTAAGAGCAAAGGTTTGGGACTATAAACCTAATTTAACCCCGTCACCTGTATTTGAAGTATTGAAGTGCCTGTTCAAAGCCAGGAAAGTGAGCAGTCGTGTATATGTGTGTTAAGGGTATCAAATGTGAGTGCCTCTGATCTTATAATTATTTTGATTGGAATTTTGGAATTGTTCCTACAGTGTGGTATTTTGTGTTTTTCAATTTATTAATATTATCACACACTCACACCATTATCTAACACAATTACATAACGTGGCTTCATTGTAGAGGAGTGAAATAATTATATTATTTACACATGTGGTATTTGATAGGTATACATTCCAGATACAAGATGTTTACAAAAACAATATGTTTTAATTGTCATATAATGGCTAACATGAAAATCATTTCTATATCAAACTGTTATCGTTACACATACACCTCCGACCTTAATTAAAGGTATATGGTCTCTAGTATGTAAAACTGCTCATATATGATAAGATAAACAGTAATATTAGTAGAAAATAATTAACAATATCGACAAACATCACATAGGGTAAGTACAGATTTTATATCAATATTTCTAAATTTTATATCTAAAATGTTAATACTACGAATTCCCTATTGGATTTCTAATCTTTTTAACGGTGAGGTATTTTTGGTTTTTCATTTTTATTACGGAGCTTCTGAAAAGTATTATCAAAATGAATACAATGTATATGCATTGTTTTAACAAGTTTCATTTCACTCGTCGTTTGTTTTTGATACATTAATCTTAAGCTAATATACATTATATTTATCCCTAGAGTAAGATATTAAAACAAGTAAAATCTACCATCATAGCTTATAGTCAGTTGAGTAAGAACCCCCGCTGACCATGATTTTGTATTACAATTAATGGATGCTGGGAGAGCGAGCACTTGATTCCATGTCGTTTCCATGGGAATTATCTTCACACTTGGTAGACACTGCGTTCGTTCGATGTTTATGTTGTCTTCATTTTTATAATGAAAAGCTTGAAGATAATCAGAAGCCGTAAATAGAAGGACAGAAGATACCAAAGGGGTAATCAGAAGCCGTAAATAGAAGGAGAGACAATACAATGGCCAGAAGATACCAAAGGAGTAATCAGAAGCCGTAAATAGAAGGAGAGACAATACAATGGCCAGAAGATACCAAAGGGGTAATCAGAAGTCGCAAATAGAAGGAGAGACAATACAATGACCAGAAGATACCAAAGGGGTAATCAGAAGCCGTAAATCGAAGGAGAGACAATACAATGGCCAGAAGATACCAAAGGGGTAATCAGAAGCCGTAAATAGAAGGAGAGACAATACAATGGCCATAAGATACCAAAGGGGTAATGAGAAGCCGTAAATCGAAGGAGAGACAATACAATGGCCAGAAGATACCAAAGGTGTAATCAGAAGCCGTAAATAGAAGGAGAGACAATACAATGGCCAGAAGATACCAAAGGGGTAATCAGAAGCCGTAAATCGAAGGAGAGACAATACAATGGCCAGAAGATACCAAAGGGGTAATCAGAAGCCGTAAATCGAAGGAGAGACAATACAATGGCCAGAAAATACCAAAGGGGTAATCAGATGCCGTAAATCGAAGGAGAGACAATACAATGGCCAGAAGATACCAAAGGGGTAATCAGAAGCCGTAAATAAAAGGAGAGACAATACAATGGCCAGAAGATACCAAATGGGTAATCAGAAGCCGTAAATAGAAGGACAGACAATACAATGGCCAGAAGATATCAAGGGGGTAACCAGAAGCCGTAAATAGAAGGAGAGACAATACAATGGCCAGAAGATACCAAAGGGGTAATCAGAAGCCGTAAATAGAAGGAGAGACAATACAATGGCCAGAAGATATCAAAGGGGTAATCAGAGGCCGTAAATAGAAGGAGAGACAATACAATGGCCAGCAGATACCAAAGGGGTAATCAGAAGCCATAAATCGAAGGAGAGACAATACAATGGCCAGAAGATACCAAAGGGGTAATCAGAAGCCGTAAATAGAAGGAGAGACAATACAATGGCCAGAAGATACCAAAGGGGTAATCAGAAGCCGTAAATAGAAGGAGAGACAATACAATGGCCAGAAGATACCAAAGGGGTAATGAGAAGCCGTAAATAGAAGGACAGACAATACAATGGCCAGAAGATATCAAGGGGGTAATCAGAAGCCGTAAATAGCAGGAGAGACAATACAATGGCCAGAATATACCAAAGGGGTAATCAGAAGCTGTAAATAGAAGGAGAGACAATACAATGGCCAGAAGATACCAAAGGGGTAATCAGAAGTCGCAAATAGAAGGAGAGACAATACAATGGCCAGAAGATACCAAAGGGGTAATCAGAAGCCGTAAATCGAAGGAGAGACAATGCAATGGCCAGAAGATACCAAAGGGGGTAATCAGAAGTCGCAAATCGAAGGAGAGACAATACAATGGCCAGAAGATACCAACGGGTTAATCAGAAGTCGCAAATAGAAGGAGAGACAATGCAATGGCCAGAAGATACCAAAGGGGTAATCAGAAGCGTAAATAGAAGGAGAGACAATACAATGGCCAGAAGATACCAAAGGGGTAATCAGAAGCGCAAATCGAAGGAGAGACAATACAATGGCCAGAAGATACCAAAGGGGTAATCAGAAGCCGTAAATCGAAGGAAAGACAATACAATGGCCAGAAAATACCAAAGGGGTAATGAGAAGCCGTAAATCGAAGGAGAGACAATACAATGGCCAGAAGATACCAAAGGGGTAATCAGAAGCCGTAAATAGAAGGAGAGACAATACAATGGCCAGAAGATACCAAAGGGGTAATCAGAAGTCGCAAATCGAAGGAGAGACAATACAATGGCCAGAAGATACCAAAGGGGTAATGAGAAGCCGTAAATCGAAGGAGAGACAATACAATGGCCAACAGATAAAGGACAAACAATGATGAGCAAAACAATATAAAGGAAGTTTAGAATTGAGCAACACGAACCCCAGGAAAACCAGTTGCTCCGGAAGGGGTAAAGTTAGTACTTGCTACACTTGTGGCACCAGTCGTATTATTTTTGTTTAAAAATGAAAATTTGGATTGATGTATTAAATAAAAAAAAAATTCAGTCTTCAGTATTATGTTAAAATAGGGGTATAAAATAAGGACTAAAAGAATTGAAAGGTTTTAAAGTGTCACAGTATATTTGATTAGCACTGGTATTAATAATCTATCTCCATTATAATAACACCCACACCGAAGCCGACGTTAGAACAACACAATTAAAATCTGCTTCAATTAAAATAATATAATTGATTTCCATTTCAATGTAAACAAACTTGATGTAATCCATTTTTCATCATATCAACACCAAATATATAATTGTAAAACAATGAACAATACACCGGATGCTAAGCACATTATGAATCCGAGTGCTGTGGTACCAGAGGATCACTCATTAGTATTGATCAGTTGGTAAATTGAAAATGACAAATGAAAAAATATATGACGCAAATGCTTTCCTTTACTGTAGACTTAAATTACAATGGCAAAATATTCAAATTAGCATTGGTTTTTTTAATCATACACAAAATGATTGCAGAAAATCATGTACAATTTCATTACCATTAAAGGCATATGAAAGCATTGCAATTATACGACTTTGGACTGAGGTCATATCTAAAGTAACTAACTTTGGTCTTGAATAATTATATCCTTGAAATCATATCTACTTAGGTATGTCCATCATAAATTATACATACGCATTAAGTTGTGAATATTTACTAATAAATAAAATGAAAAAAAGCACAAAAAAAAATCCTCCCCACCATCAGAGAGTTCTAAAATTTTATATAATCTACTTGACATTCATAATTCTTGGTTTGTATTATATATATTATCTCGTTACTTAAGTTTTTTCCTTTTCAGTTGGCCAAGTCTTAAAATTTACCTGTCAATAATTGTTACCACAAACACCTTCTCTTATTATTAATAGAATGCCTCTTGTCACTGCACATTAAATGTTTTAAACCTGGTCAACGAAATATCAGTCCCCAACAGTCTAATGCAATAAACATATTCGATTCGTAGCTTTGTTTGTCTGTTTGCTATGATTGTGTGAGCTTTGAAATTGTAAGAAAAGCTTGAAAATACCAAAGGGGGAATCAGAATCCGTTAATCGAAGGACAGACAAAGTAATGGCCAAAAGATACCAAAGGGGGAATCAGAATCCGTTAATCGAAGGACAGACAAAGTAATGGCCAAAAGATACTAAAGGGGGAATGAGAATCCGTTAATCGAAGGACAGACAAAGCAATGGCCAACAGATACCAAAGGGGAATCATAATCTGTTAATGGAAGGACAGACAAAGCAATGGCCAAAAGTTACCAAAGGGGAATGAGAATCCGTTAATGGAAGGACAGACAAAGCAATGGCCAAAGGATACCAAAGGGGGAATCAGAATCCGTTAATCGGAGGACAGACAAAGTAATGGCCAAAAGATACCAAAGAGGGAATGAGAATCCGTTAATCGAAGGACAGACAAAGCAATGGCCAAAAGTGTGGAGATACCAAAGGGCGAATCCGAATCCGTTAATCGAAGGACAGACAAAGTAACGGCCACAAGATACCAAAGGGGGAATCAGAACCGGTTAATCGAAGGACAGACAAAGCAATAGCCAAAAGATGCCAAAGGGGAATCAGAATCCGTTAATCGAAGGACAGAAAAAGTAATGGCCAAAAGATACTAAAGGGGGAATGAGAATCCGTTAATCGAAGGACAGACAAAGTAATGGCCAAAAGTGTGAAGATACCAAAGGGGGAATGAGAATTCGTTAATGGAAGGACAGACAAAGCAATGGCCAAAGGATACCAAAGGGGGAATCAGAATCCGTTAATCGGAGGAGAGACAAAGTAATGGCCAAAAGATACCAAAGAGGGAATGAGAATCCGTTAATCGAAGGACAGACAAAGCAATGGCCAAAAGTGTGGAGATACCAAAGGGCGAATCCGAATCCGTTAATCGAGGGACAGACAAAGCAATGGCCACAAGATACCAAAGGGGGAATCCGAATCCGTTAATCGAGGGACAGACAAAGCAATGGCCACAAGATACCAAAGGGGGAATCCGAATCCGTTAATCGAAGGACAGACAAAGTAACGGCCACAAGATACCAAAGGGGGAATCAGAACCCGTTAATCGAAGGACAGACAAAGCAATAGCCAAAAGATGCCAAAGGGGAATCAGAATCCGTTAATCGAAGGACAGAAAAAGTAATGGCCAAAAGATACCAAAGAGGGAATGAGAATCCGTTAATCGAAAGACAGACAAAGCAATGGCCAAAAGTGTGGAGATACCAAAGGGCGAATCCGAATCCGTTAATCGAAGGACAGACAAAGCAATGGCCAAAATATACCAAAGGGGAATCAGAATCCGTTAATCGAAGGACAGACAAAGCAATGGCCAAAAGTGTGAAGAAACTAAAGGGCGAATCAGAATCCGTTAATCGAAGGACAGACAAAGCAATGGCCAAAAGTGTAAAGATACCAAAGGGGGAATCAGAACCCGTTAATCGAAGGACAGAAAAAGTAATGGCCAAAAGATACTAAAGAGGGAATGAGAATCCGTTAATCGAAGGACAGACAAAACAATGGCCAACAGATACCAAAGGGGGAATCATAATCTGTTAATGGAAGGACAGACAAAGCAATGGCCAAAAGTTACCAAAGGGGAATGAGAATTCGTTAATGGAAGGACAGACAAAGCAATGGCCAAAGGATACCAAAGGGGGAATCAGAATCCGTTAATCGGAGGACAGACAAAGTAATGGCCAAAAGATACCAAAGAGGGAATGAGAATCCGTTAATCGAAAGACAGACAAAGCATTGGCCAAAAGTGTGGAGATACCAAAGGGCGAATCCGAATCCGTTAATCGAAGGACAGACAAAGCAATGGCCAAAAGATACCAAAGGGGAATCAGAATCCGTTAATCGAAGGACAGACAAAGCAATGGCCAAAAGTGTGAAGAAACTAAAGGGCGAATCAGAATCCGTTAATCGAAAGACAGACAAAGCAATGGCCAAAAGTGTGAAGATACCATAGGGGGAATCAGAATCCGTTAATCAAAGGACAGACAAAGCAATGGCCAAAAGTGTGAAGAAACTAAAGGGCGAATCAGAATCCGTTAATCGAAAGACAGACAAAGCAATGGCCAAAAGTGTGAAGATACCATAGGGGGAATCAGAATCCGTTAATCGAAGGACAGACAAAGCAATTGCCAAAAGTGTAAAGATACCAAAGGGGGAATCAGAACCCGTTAATCGAAGGACAGACAAAGCAATGGCCAAAAGATGCCAAAGGGGGAATCAGAATCCGTTAATCGAAGGACAGACAAAACAATGGCCAAAAGTGTAAAGATACCAAAGGGGGAATCAGAACCCGTTAATCGAAGGACAGACAAAGCAATGGCCAAAAGATGCCAAAGGGGGAATCAGAATCCGTTAATCGAAGGACAGACAAAGCAATGGCCAAAAGTGTAAAGATACCAAAGGGGGAATCAGAACCCGTTAATCGAAGGACAGACAAAGCAATGGCCAAAAGATGCCAAAGGGGGAATCAGAATCCGTTAATCGAAGGACAAAGCAATGGCCAAAAGTGTAAAGATACCAAAGGGGGAATCAGAACCCGTTAATCGAAGGACAGACAAAGCAATGGCCAAAAGATGCCAAAGGGCGAATCAGAATCCGTTAATCGAAGGACAGACAAAACAATGGCCAAAAGTGTGAAAATACCAAAGGAGAATCAGAATCCGTTAATCGAAGGACAGACAAAGCAATGGCCAAAAGTTTAAAGATACCAAAGGGGGAATCAAAACCCGTTAATCGAAGGACAGACAAAGCAATGGCCAAAAGATGCCAAAGGGGGAATCAGAATCCGTTAATCGAAGGACAGACAAAACAATGGCCAAAAGTGTGAAAATACCAAAGGAGAATCAGAATCCGTTAATCGAAGGACAGACAAAGCAATGGCCAAAAGATACCAAAGGGGGAATCAGAATCCGTTAATCGAAGGACAGACAAAACAATGGCCAAAAGTGTGAAAATACCAAAGGAGAATCAGAATCCGTTAATCGAAGGACAGACAAAGCAATGGCCAAAAGATACCATAGGGGGAATCAGAATCCGTTAATCGAAGGACAGACAAAGCAATGGCCAAATGTGTGAAGATACCAAAAGGGAATCAGAATCCGTTAATCGAAGGACAGACAAAGCAATGGCCAAAAGTGTGAAGATACCAAAAGGGAATCAGAATCCGTTAATCGAAGGACAGACAAAGCAAACTGGGGGTGAACTCAGATGTAGTTGTCACGACACCGTTTTGTTAAACGATACTTGCCTTCATATGTTTGATACTCCTGTACACATGAATACAGCACATGATTCCTAACAAACAAGTCATCGTCTTCGTCCAACAATAACGTACGTCATTATTTTTGTCATATGACATGATATCGTGGTTTGAATTTCAGTTAAAAAGTCTTTGCTTCCAATGTTTCATGTTATATTTTTCTTTAACGTGGAAATGCCATCAAGTGTTTAATATGTACGTCACGTTTACGTCAAATCGTCACAATATAGAAGATTTAAATACATTAATTTGTTATTAACAGTCCAAGGTTAATATCTAATGGTAGAATGTGTCAATCATTGTGGAATTTATCACCATTTTCTCAATTATACAGACTTATTACATGGGAAACTATAATAATTATATGATAAATTGACAGGATTTTTGATATAAATAGAAATTAGTTTCCATTTTAATAAAATGGCTTCGGACAATTAGACATATAAATGGTATATACAACCAAGTTAGAGATATAAATAAGAATGCACTTGTTTAATTCTAAATAAAAAGCCATATGAATGCCCACAATGCTATATTAATATATAGCTGCATTGTTCATACTTTACGAGCATGGCGGAGGATGTAATGGTTACGCGAGTTCCTTGGAGGTATTATGCTTGCTCGTCTCGGTGTTGTAATGATAAGACATGCTCTCATCGGTGTTGTACTAATTAGGCGTGCTCGCCTCGAATACAGATGATCGACCCGGATCGGGTAAAGCAAAAATACATTTAAAATCGGTATGTAATGCCTGTCAATTGACTGCTGCACTAGGGAATAAGAGAAAATATTAATTTGTTCGGAGCCCAGATGATATGATCACTGGAAATTCAGTCTATCACCTCGAGAAACCGGATCCCTAAATAATATATACACGATACGCGATATATAGCATTTTCTTCTTGTGAAGTTTTCGTCGCAAAGCATGTAGAAAATACTATCCCAGTTAGAAAGTCAGCGTTTTGGTATCAAGGTGCTGAACTGGATATAGTTTTATCCTGCGAGATACTTTTTATTTTGTAGATACTGTCTTTCACCAAAAGATATCATATTCTACCTTCATTTCTAGTTGTGTGTTAAGTTCGTTTTTTGTACTGTCCAACTAGATTTTGTGAAAGGATAATGGTCTTTTGAAAGATAGATTATATGATTGAAGTCAGATTCTAGATTTCTATAAATACATGTAAATGGATGTTCATGATGTCTTCATAACATGATGGTATTGATTCGTTGCGACTACACGATAGTAGTATACGTCCAAGTTGTGTATTTTGAAAATAAAGTCTATGCCACACTTGTTCTATTTTAGCAGGCAAATTGCATTGACTGGATAAATGTTTGCTCTATACTGTCACTGACAGAAATATAGGTTTTTCTGGTACCCCTGACACATGTTACCTGTTAAGCTTTGGGAACCTAGCTATTGACAGAAAATATCAAGGGATACTTGTATAGTTTTATTATTTAATTCAAAATATAAACGTCGATGGATTAATGTGATTTTTCTGCAGGATAAACGCAATATTAATATTTATACAGTGTCTTAAGATATAAAGCTTATGTGTATTCGAACAATATGAGTACCACGGTTCACTTCCTGTTTTTTGGTAGTATTCGTGCTGCTCGTCTTTTAAGTTTTCAGTGTTGTGTTTTTTCTTTTTCTTTTGTTTGTCGTCATCCTGTGTGTTGTGTGCCCAATGTAACCAGTGTCTCTAGATTGTACATTATTGATTGGCCCAATGTAACCAGTGTCTCTAGATTGTACATTCTTGATTGGCCCAACTTAGACAGTGTCTCTGGATTGTATATTCTTGAATGGCCCAATGTAACCAGTGTCTCTAGATTGTACATTCTTGATTGGCCGAATGTAACCAGTGTCTCTAGATTGTACATTCTTGATTGGCCCAACTTAGACAGTGTCTCTGGATTGTATATTCTTGAATGGCCCAATGTAACCAGTGTCTCTAGATTGTACATTCTTGATTGGCCCAATGTAACCAGTGTCTCTGGATTGTACATTCTTGATTGGCCCAATGTAACCAGTGTCTCTGGATTGTACATTCTTGATTGGCCCAATATAACCAGTGTCTCTAGATTGTACATTCTTGATTGGCCCAATGTAACCAGTGTCTCTAGATTGTACATTATTGATTGGCCCAATGTAACCAGTGTCTCTGGATTGTAAATTCTTGATTGGTCCAATGTAACCAGTGTCTCTGGATTGTACATTTTTGATTGGCCCAATGTAACCAGTGTCTCTAGATTGTACATTATTGATTGGCCCAATGTAACCAGTGTCTCTAGATTGTACATTCTTGATTAGCCCAATGTAACCAGTGTTTCTGGATTGTATATTCTTGATTGGCCCAATGTAATCAGTGTCTCTGGATTGTACATTCTTGATTGGCCTAATGTAACCAGTGTCTCTGGATTGTACATTATTGATTGGCCCAATGTAACCAGTGTTTCTGGATTGTACATTCTTGATTGGCCCAATGTAATCAGTGTCTCTAGATTGTACATTTTTGATTGGCCCAATATAATCAGTGTCTCTGGATTGTACATTCTTGATTGGCCCAATATAACCAGTGTCTCTGGATTGTAAATTCTTGATTGGTCCAATGTAACCAGTGTCTCTGGATTGTACATTTTTGATTGGCCCAATGTAACCAGTGTCTCTAGATTGTACATTATTGATTTACCCAATGTAACCAGTGTCTCTAGATTGTACATTCTTGATTGGCCCAATGTAACCAGTGTTTCTGGATTGTACATTCTTGATTGGCCCAATGTAACCAGTGTCTCTAGATTGTACATTATTGATTGGCCCAATGTAACCAGTGTCTCTGGATTGTAAATTCTTGATTGGTCCAATGTAACCAGTGTCTCTGGATTGTACATTTTTGATTGGCCCAATGTAACCAGTGTCTCTAGATTGTACATTATTGATTGGCCCAATGTAACCAGTGTCTCTAGATTGTACATTCTTGATTAGCCCAATGTAACCAGTGTTTCTGGATTGTATATTCTTGATTGGCCCAATGTAATCAGTGTCTCTGGATTGTACATTCTTGATTGGCCTAATGTAACCAGTGTCTCTGGATTGTACATTATTGATTGGCCCAATGTAACCAGTGTTTCTGGATTGTACATTCTTGATTGGCCCAATGTAATCAGTGTCTCTAGATTGTACATTTTTGATTGGCCCAATATAATCAGTGTCTCTGGATTGTACATTCTTGATTGGCCCAATATAACCAGTGTCTCTGGATTGTAAATTCTTGATTGGTCCAATGTAACCAGTATTTCTGGATTGTACATTCTTAATTGGCCCAATGTAATCAGTGTCTCTAGATTGTACATTATTGATTGGTCCAATGTAAGCAGTGTCTCTGGATTGTAAATTCTTGATTGGTCCAATGTAACCAGTGTCTCTGGATTGTACATTTTTGATTGGCCCAATGTAACCAGTGTCTCTAGATTGTATATTATTGATTGGCCCAATGTAACCAGTGTCTCTAGATTGTACAATCTTGATTGGCCCAATGTAACCAGTGTTTCTGGATTGTACATTCTTGATTGGCCCAATGTAATCAGTGTCTCTGGATTGTACATTTTTGATTGGCCCAATGTAACCAGTGTTTCTGGATTGTACATTCTTGATTGGCCCAATGTAATCAGTGTCTCTGGATTGTACATTCTTGATTGGCCTAATGTAACCAGTGTCTCTGGATTGTACATTATTGATTGGCCCAATGTAACCAGTGTTTCTGGATTGTACATTCTTGATTGACCCAATGTAATCAGTGTCTCTGGATTGTACATTTTTGATTGGCCCAATGTAACCAGTGTTTCTGGATTGTACATTCTTGATTGGCCCAATGTAATCAGTGTCTCTGGATTGTACATTCTTGATTGGCCTAATGTAACCAGTGTCTCTGGATTGTACATTATTGATTGGCCCAATGTAACCAGTGTTTCTGGATTGTACATTCTTGATTGGCCCAATGTAATCAGTGTCTCTAGATTGTACATTTTTTATTGGCCCAATGTAATCAGTGTCTCTGGATTATACATTCTTGATTGGCCCAATATAACCAGTGTCTCTGGATTGTACATTCTTGATTGGCCCAATGTAATCAGTGTCTTTGGATTGTACATTCTTGATTGGCCTAATGTAACCAGTATCTCTGGATTGTACATTCTTGATTGACCCAATGTAATCAGTGTCTCTGGATTGTACATTCTTGATTGGCCCAATGTAATCAGTGTCTCTAGATTGTACATTCTTGATTGGCTCAATGTAACCAGTGTCTCTAGATTGTACATTCTTGATTGGCCCAAATGCAACCAGTGTCTCTAGATTGTACATTCTTGATTGCCCGGTTTTCTGTAACGTCTAAATATAGTTAACAGTGGAGTGACACATCCGTAATGCTAACCATATAAATCTGTCAAGATCACACAGAATATAGATCTATAAATAAAGTTAATGAACGTTAAAAAGTGATGCATCATAATGTTAATGCGACATTCAAGTTTTATTTGTCATTTTCCTGTCAATTAAACAGGATTATGATTCTGAAGTTGAGCGACCTAATTCAAAACAAAAACATCAATGTTTTATGCAATGGTAATACAAGGTTGTATTAAAAATTTGAAACTTAGCGCTGAAAATTCAACCCAGCGCGGCAAGAGTTAGATTTCTTTAATAGTAAGTTAATTTTCTGGGGGTAATTTTGTTTTTCCTACAGTGGAATTTAAGACCTCACCGCTGGTACATTGCTGTGCCAATTCGAAGCACAATGACGATGCATGTAGCCACATCTGCCAAATACATTATATCAAAATCTAGTTTCATTAATCGAGGTCATACATTGTGATTTACGAAAACAATAACTACAAACATGAACACATAAATATATAAGAAGAGTTTGAAGATATCAAAGGGGTAATCAGAATCCATAAATTGAAGGATAGAAAACACAATGGCTAAAAGAGAAGCAAAAACAATGATCTACAAAACACTACACAGAAAACAAACGATCAAGAACCATGAACCCCACAACAACCTGGGTTGAGCTCAAATGCTCTGGAAGGGTAAGAAGAGTTTGAATCCGTAAATTGAAAGACAGAAACCACAATGGGCAAAAGAAAAAAGGTCAAAAGGATAAATAGTTATATACAAAACACTACACAAAAACTAAACACGAACCCCACTAAAAAATCGGGCCTGAAATCAGGTGCTCCGGATGGGTAGACAGTTCCTACTCCACAAGTGGAAACCGTGGTTCTACTCTAGTCACAAACCCGGTGATAAGTCATGAATCAGTGCTTACAACAAGTGGAACATATCCTTGGTCATGTGTGACACATATATTCCGTAACGGTTAACCAAGTGATGGTGGCGATTGTAAAACTTTCGAAGTGATGAGTTCAAATTTACAAATTGAAACCCTTGGTTCAGTAGCTTCCAGCATAAAAATAGTACCAAATATTTCTTTTTAAAGGTCGAGATGAATTTACTATAATATAATCGAAATATCAACAATTTTTATCAATATTTACATTTCATACGAATTTACCATGTACGCCAAGAACAAACCAGTTGTAATTAAACTTTTGTACTGATTATGTTGACGTGTGTTCTATCGTGAAGTTCTAACAATAATGAAGTGGAAAACAAAACATATCACAATGTCGGAACAGTTCCAAAATAAAATACCAAACTCGTAGAAAGAGGGAAAATCTATACCACTAACACACAAATACATGACCGATTACTCTCCTGTGTAGGTGCAGGCATTTCAATAAAACAATGGCGGGTATATGGGTCCAAAGCCCAAAACTCCCCTTTTAGTGAAATGATGCGGTCGGTGTTTCCCACTTGTGAGTAAAATTCAAACCCTCTCATATAACCAGACGAATAGCACTACAATATATGTCAAACCAGTCAAAAATATAATAACGATCTTAATAACCCATAACAAGATGATTCATGAGTGTCTTCCTTATTTTTATTTTACATATCAACTGCATTTGTTTATAAAGTAAATGACAAATGCGTTTTTGCATCATCAAGCTAAGTGAAGAGCGTGTTAAACTGTAATAAACCATGTTCGACTTTTATTCCAATTTCCTGTAAATGAAAATTTGATGTATATAGTTGAGAGCAAAGACCAAAATGATGGCGTTTATCTTTGATATTTATGTCATAGTTAATAAACCAGTTTAATTAGTCTCACAAAAGAATAATATATAGACACTTGTTAGTATAATGTTTAGTATAAAATCAAAGGGAGCAATCAATGAGAGGCGTTTTATAATAATACAAAACAAAATGCTTCATTTACAGTGTTCTATAGTGAATTATAAAGACCCACACTATTTATCTATAAAATATTTGAAAAACAGGAGATAAAGATGTCAATTTTGCAAAACTTGAGTGTTTGATAATTGTTAACCTTAATATCATTCTTAAATAAAAATAGAGATATATAATAGCACATTATACTTTTCAGTATAAAAAAGGTCGGATGTGCTGTTCATGGTTAGGGCAATCGGAACCGTTTTATTGACCTTTCTATACTGATGACACTTTTATATGTATATTCTAATATTAATGTGTATGTCCCAATTAAGAAAAATTAAAAAGAGCGAAATATGCTGATATAAATATCGTGTAAAGGAGAGAGAGGGATGTTGATTATCAACTTCACAAATATCGTGTAAAGGAGAGAGGGATGTTGATTATCGTGTAAAGGAGAGAGGGATGTTGATTATCGTGTAAAGGAGAGAGGGATGTTGATTATCAACTTCACAAATATGGTTGACCACACTTTCCATTGTGTATTCGTAAATTATATTTTGGCTTCTGTAATGGGAGCTAAATGCAATTATTTGACGTTGAAGCGGACAGTAGAATCTCGATTGGGTAACAGTCGCATTTAAGCAAAATTTTGAATCGAGAAAATAAGACTTATTAGCTTACAGTCAAAGAATTACGTATTATTTCATTATATGAGACCCTTCTTTTGCCAAATCTATAACGATCGACTGTCTCAACAAAAACAGCAGACGACGACGACATTTCCCTTTTTTACATATTTCACAATCAAAATCGCTAAGATCGTACTTTGTATTTAGGTCAATTACGAATTGTACATACTCCTGTTGTACTTATACTTAGGACACGTGTTTTAATGTTTTAATGTTTTAATGTTACAACTTTCAGATACAACTATTATCAATGTAAAAGTGTTGAGATTGTTGAATGGTTTGGATTGTGCCACTGGCTTAGCAAAGCGCGATATCCGACGACCAATCTAGACTGATAACAATTAATGTCGTCGTCTGCTGTTTTTGAAACATGACGTAATTATATGAGTGCAAGCCAGTCAAAATGCTACTTTCCTCATCCATTGATTGTTCAAAGACGACGGTTGGTTAATCAACATTTTACTTTCAGCGAGAATAAATGAACAACAGCATTAAGTTATTGAAATAGTCTATGTTCTTTTCATCATTACCTCCAGTTGTTTGTAGGATGGTTCATGCCTTATTTACGTCATTTGTGTTTTTTATTTTGTTTGTGTCTTGTGTGCCCCCTGTTTCCGGTTTCTCTGGATTGTCCATTATTGATTGCCCCTTCGGTATTCTCTGGCGATTATTTTCTGACGTTCCCGCGTAAGGATAAATGTTGATTGACCAATATTTAGACTACAATAGAACTAATGTTCCTCAAGTATAGGAAACCTTTGACAATTTTAGCGGCGATCCTGTTTTGGTTTTCTTGTTTCCAAAGACTGTTAAATTCTTTGGCTTTCCAATCTTTTGACGAATGTTATTCAGGAAACGCACACTAAATTATATATATACGTTTTTATTAAATGGCTTATTTATCAAATAGTGCTGGTAAAATATACATGCATACAATGGTACGTGTATTTACCATAATAAAGTTCATGTTTCTACATATTCAAAATGAAATGGTTTCCTCCTATTGTTTCTTATCAAGCTTGACACTGGTAACACTAATTATACAGTATCTGTGCTGTCTTATTGTTCGTTTTAAGTACTGCGGAAAGTCAATCGAGTTTCTTTGTCCGTTTAATAATTCATCATTTGGTACTTTCTAGATATTGTCTAATGACTATAGAATTTCTAAGGAAAGACCTGATTAATTTGTTAGATCTGTCTCATCTAGTCTTGTTAAGGATTATTCTTTTTTACCAACCGAAAAGAAATCAATTGATGAATATTTTTTCATAGTCTTGTTTTTATTTTTCTAGTAAACAAGCCAAATAGTATATACTGTGATTTAACAACACTTACTGTAGAATTTTGAACAGGTAAGACTTTTAGTATTTTTAATTTTAATTTCAAACAAATATCGAAATTATGATTTTAAATTTTAATTTGTTGAACGACTGTCATGTTGATTGTAGTACATTGATGCATGTATTCAGAAAAGTTTGAAGAGATACCAAAGAGGTAATCAGAGGCCATGCATCGCAGAAGAACATACTATGCAATGACCAAAATAAAATGGACAAAAAGACAGACAATGGTCTGCAAAACACTACACAGAAAACTAAAGATCGACCAATACGAACCACACTAAAATCTGATGGTGAACTCAGGTGCTCCGGGTGGGAGTAAGCAGTTCCTGCTCCACTAGTGACACCCGTTGTGTTAATCTAGTTACAAACCCGGTGATAAGTCATGAATGAGTGAAGGACAGGGAAGTCCTTACGACAAGTGGAACATATCGGTGGTCATTTGTGACACGTATATTCCATAGCGTCAACCAAGTCATGGCGGTGACCGTAACACTTTCGAAGTGATGACTTCAGCTTAATCAAGAGGAACCCTTGGTTCAGTAGCTTCCTTGTTAGCAGCAACCCTCTATCATGGAAATCTTGATAGGAACCACAAACTCTGGAATATCGTATCAACTGAGAAATATATACTCCATATGCAGGTGCTGCTGGAATGTTGTTACATATAAATGGAAAGTTCACAATGAGAAAATTGAAATCATCTCTTTTGTCGTAAAGTTTCGTTCTTAATCGACCCTCACTATCAATTTCGAGGTGTACGTCAAGGTATAAAGCAGACCTATCTGTATCTGTGGTATCCTTTATTTCAAGTTCAATGGGATAGATGCGATCAACGAAATCATCAAACCAAGAATTATTTAGTGAAAGGACATCATCTATATAGAGGAACGTGAAATTAAAGGATCGGGCCTCATACGAATAAAGGAACAAGTCGGCGAGAAAGGAGCACAGTGTGTACCCGTAGGTATGCCGACAGTCTGTTGAAAAACACATCCACCAAAGATAACAAATATGTTGTCAATCAAAAACTCGAGCATGTAGATGATATCAGTTTCAGAGAACGTTTTGGAAGAATCAGAGTGTTTTTTAAAAACTAAATATCGACCAATATGAACCACACTAAAAACCGGGGGTAAACTCATGTGCTCCGGAAGGGTGAGGAGTCCCTGCTCCACTAGTGACACCCGCCGTGTTACTCTTGTTGCAAACCAGGTGATTAGTCATGAATGCGGAAATGACCGGATTGTGATTACGACAATTAAGAAAAGTTCCGTGCTGTGATGTTCGTTACGATGTTCGTTACGATGTTCAGTTCGTCTTTACTTCCGGTTATTTGTAGGAGGGTTCATGTCTTGTTTACGTTATTTGTGTTTGCTTGGTTCGTCTTTACCTCCGGTTATTTGTAGGAGGGCTCATGTCTTGTTTCGTTATTTGTATTTGTTTGGTTCGTCTTTACCTCCGGTTATTTGTAGGAGGGCTCATGTCTTGCTTACGTTATTTGTGTTTGTTTGGTTCGTCTTTACCTCCGGTTATTTGTAGGAGGGCTCATGTCTAGTTTACGTTATTTGTGTTTGTTTGGTTCGTCTTTACCTCCGGTTATTTGTAGGAGGGCTCAAGTCTTGTTTACGTTATTTGTGCTTGTTCGGTTTGTCTTTACCTCCGGTTATTTGTAGGAGGGCTCATGTCTTGTTTACGTTATTTGTATTTGTTTGGTTCGTCTTTACCTCCGGTTATTTGTAGGAGGGCTCATGCCTTGTTTACGTTATTTGTGTTTGCTCGGTTCGTCTTTACCTCCGGTTATTTGTAGGAGAGCTCATGTCTTGTTTACGTTATTTGTGTTTGTTTGGTTCGTCTTTACCTCCGGTTATTTGTAGGAGGGCTCAAGTCTTGCTTACGTTATTTGTGTTTGTTCGGTTTGTCTTTACCTCCGGTTATTTGTAGGAGGGCTCAAGTCTTGTTTACGTTATTTGTGTTTGTTCGGTTCGTCTTTACCTCCGGTTATTTGTAGCAGGGCTCATGTCTTGTTTACGTTATTTGTATTTGTTTGGTTCGTCTTTACCTCCGGTTATTTGTAGGAGGGCTCATGTCTTGTTTACGTTATTTGTGTTTGTTCGGTTCGTCTTTACCTCCGGTTATTTGTAGGAGGGCTCATGTCTTGTTTACGTTATTTGTGTTTGTTTGGTTCGTCTTTACCTCCGGTTATTTGTAGGAGGGCTCAAGTCTTGTTTACGTTATTTGTGTTTGTTCGGTTTGTCTTTACCTCCGGTTATTTGTAGGAGGGCTCATGTCTTGTTTACGTTATTTGTATTTGTTTGGTTCGTCTTTACCTCCGGTTATTTGTAGGAGGGCTCATGCCTTGTTTACGTTATTTGTGTTTGTTCGGTTCGTCTTTACCTCCGGTTATTTGTAGGAGAGCTCATGTCTTGTTTACGTTATTTGTGTTTGTTTGGTTCGTCTTTACCTCCGGTTATTTGTAGGAGGGCTCAAGTCTTGCTTACGTTATTTGTGTTTGTTCGGTTTGTCTTTACCTCCGGTTATTTGTAGGAGGGCTCAAGTCTTGTTTACGTTATTTGTGTTTGTTTGGTTTGTCTTTACCTCCGGTTATTTGTAGGAGGGCTCATGTCTTGTTTACGTTATTTGTGTTTGCTTGGTTTGTCTTTACCTCCGGTTATTTGTAGGAGGGCTCATGTCTTGTTTACGTTATTTGTGTTTGCTTGGTTTGTCTTTACCTCCGGTTATTTGTAGGAGGGCTCAAGTCTTGTTTACGTTATTTGTGTTTGTTTGGTTTGTCTTTACCTCCGGTTATTTGTAGGAGGGCTCATGTCTTGTTTACGTTATTTGTGTTTGTTTGGTTTGTCTTTACCTCCGGTTATTTGTAGGAGGGCTCATGTCTTGTTTACGTTATTTGTGTTTGTTTGGTTCGTCTTTACCTCCGGTTATTTGTAGGAGGGCTCAAGTCTTGTTTACGTTATTTGTGTTTGTTTGGTTTGTCTTTACCTCCGGTTATTTGTAGGAGGGCTCATGTCTTGTTTACGTTATTTGTGTTTGTTTGGTTTGTCTTTACCTCCGGTTATTTGTAGGAGGGCTCATGTCTTGTTTACGTTATTTGTGTTTGTTCGGTTCGTCTTTACCTCCGGTTATTTGTAGGAGGGCTCATGTCTTGTTTACGTTATTTGTGTTTGTTTGGTTCGTCTTTACCTCCGGTTATTTGTAGGAGGGCTCATATCTTGTTTACGTTATTTGTGTTTGCTTTAGCATAGTAGTGTTCAATACATGTTATGTTGTCTTTTTGTTTAATTTTTCGTCATCTTGTGTGCTCTATGTTGCCGGTTTCTCTGGATTATCCATTTTTGATTTTTGGTGTTCTCTAACGGTTATTTACTAGCAATCTGAGCTTTCAACATTGTCAGATAATCTTCGTGAATTATAAATGGTGTATTTTAGGTGTAATAACAAAACCATCGACAATAGTTAACGAAATGATGCTTGATTTATTTAATCCCATAAGTTGTATCAAATTCACATCGCCTTAGACACCTGCTGGTAGATCATTACCCAATGAGTATAATCCGCCATGTAGTTAGTTCTTAGGCGCTGACATTGTTGATGTACACAATGATTGAAAATTACAATCCTACATGTAAGTCATATCATTATTAAAACTAAGATAAATCTTTCTCGGGAATACGTAACTTTACACAATTTTGTATATACTTTTTATGCCTTTTAGTGTATTTGTTCCCTGAGATTTTTATATTGTTTTCTTGTGTTTTGGTTGTATTTTGGTTGTGTTTTGGTTGTATTTTGGTTGTATTTTGGTCTTGAGCTTATCTGATGTAGATTATTCCAGAAACACATCGTGGGCACTAAATTACATATCTACGTGTTTGTTAAAAGAAAATCAGTAATAAAAACCCTTCAGTTCTCATTTTGTGCTTTATTTTCATATATCGAATACGACTGGAAGCAAAACTAAAAGACAAACATTTAACAAGAAAACTATAGATGACATCCGTGACGATTACAACATAAAAACGATGTTCGATTCGTCTTTACCTCCGGTAATTTGTAGGAGGGTTCTTGACAATATGATTAACATTGCGGTTCTCTTATAAGAAGCAGGAACTGTTTACCCTTCATGAGTACCTGGTGGGGTCAGTGTTCATGAGCACCTGGTGGGGTCAGTGTTCATGAGCATCTGGTGTGGTCAGTGTTCATGAGCATCTGGTGGGGTCAGTGTTCATGATCATCTGGTGGGGTCAGTGTTCATGAGCACCTGGTGGGGTCAGTGCTCATGAGCATCTGGTGGGGTCAGCGTTCATGAGCATCTGGTGGGGTCAGTGTTGCTCATCTTTAGGTTTTTATGTGTTGTGCTTAATTGTTTTGTTTGTTTTCGTTCGATATCTGTTGCCTGTGTCTATGTATTGTCTATTCCTGATTGTGACTTCGGGTTTCCCAACAAATAGTATGCAGGGCATAACTTATATGATGTGAAATGAGCGTAAAAAGATTAACTTATTGTTGGTCTCCACCCTCAGTAGAAAACTATAATTGCTATATGTCTTTTCAATTCTTGATTTGACTGGGTCAATCCTGTTGTGGTGGTCATTGAGTTGACTGAATACGAAGGTCTTCATCAAAACAATCCTTTCCACATTCATGACTTATCACTGGGTGTGTAACTAGAGTAAAACAACGGGTGACACTAGTGGATCAGGAGCTGCTTACCCTTCCATTGCAACTGACTTCACTCCCGATTTTAGTGGGGTTCGTGTTACTCGATCTTTAGTTTTCTGTGTAGTGTTTTGTAGATCGTTGTTCGTACATTTGTCCTTTTCCTTTGGTCATTGTGTTGTCTGTCCTTCTGTGATTTACAGCTTCTGATTACCCCTTGGGTATTCTAAAACTCTTCTTACCAGCATTGTCCTTCCAACAAAGAGAGAGTTTGGGGTCGGAAATGTATCATGACATTATATAACTAGTGGGTAGAGATAAGAGAGGCCTTGAAATAAAAGAATTGTTGACATGCATTTACACTTAGCTTATTTTGTCTGATAATTGTAAAATTCATATACATCATATTTATATGGTGATTCGATGTCCATATTTTATTTGTTTAAAACATGATCTTAAATGGTATTTTATGTACCAAATATTCATCACATGGAAACAACAAAGCGTTTTATTTACTTTTTATTTTATGAAATAGAAGCAATACACGGTACCATCTGTTGTTCAATTACAAAGCCGTTCTGTTTAATCTGGTTCGTTATTAAAATTCATTTCTTGACAAATTACAATAGTGATATAAAAGACCATTGATTTCTATTGTCATAGATACCATTGTTAAAGACGATTGTAGAGGTACCGAATGCTTGACGTTTTTAAGTGCGGTTGATACAGTTGTATAACATTGATTTTAAAAGGAATAAATCAATATAATACAACTGTATCCAACTTAAAGCATTTACTTCTAATATATTACATCACTATTTCAGCTAACTACTGTTTAACGAGTATCATTGACAATTATAGTTTATAATATTAAAAACAAAAAATATCACATTGTAGGGAACAGTTCCAAAATTCAATGGCAAAATTCGTAGAAAGAAGCAAAATCGATAACTCTAACACACAAATACATGACCGCTCACTTTCCTGGCTTGGTACCTCTAACACATAAATACATGACCGCTCACTTTCCTGGCTTGGTACCTCTAACACATAAATACATGACCACTCACTTTCCTGGCTTGGTACCTCTAACACATAAATACATGACCGCTCACTTTCCTGGCTTGGTACCTCTAACACACAAATACATGACCACTAACACACAAATACATGACCACTAACACACAAATACATGATCGCTCACTTTCCTGACTTAGTACCTCTAACACATAAATACATGACCGCTCACTTTCCTGGCTTGGTACCTCTAACACATAAATACATGACCGCTCACGTTCCTGGCTTGGTACCTCTAACACACAAATACATGACCGCTCACTTTCCTGGCTTGGTACCTCTAACACACAAATACATGACCGCTCACTTTCCTGGCTTGGTACCTCTAACACACAAATACATGACCACTCACGTTCCTGGCTTGGTACCTCTAACACATAAATACATGACCGCTCACTTTCCTGGCTTGGTACCTCTAACACACAAATACATGACCGCTCACTTTCCTGACTTGATACCTCTAACACACAAATACATGACCGCTCACTTTCCTGGCTTGGTACCTCTAACACATAAATACATGACCGCTCACTTTCCTGGCTTGGTACCTCTAACACATAAATACATGACCGCTCACTTTCCTGACTTGGTACCTCTAACACATAAATACATGACTGCTCACTTTCCTGGCTTGGTACCTCTAACACATAAATACATGACCGCTCACTTTCCTGACTTGGTACCTCTAACACACAAATACATGACCACTCACGTTCCTGGCTTGGTACCTCTAACACATAAATACATGACCGCTCACTTTCCTGGCTTGGTACCTCTAACACACAAATACATGACCGCTCACTTTCCTGACTTGGTACCTCTAACACACAAATACATGACCGCTCACTTTCCTGGCTTGGTACCTCTAACACATAAATACATGACCGCTCACTTTCCTGGCTTGCTACCTCTAACACATAAATACATGACCGCTCACTTTCCTGGCTTGGTACCTCTAACACATAAATACATGACCGCTCACTTTCCTGACTTGGTACCTCTAACACATAAATACATGACTGCTCACTTTCCTGACTTGGTACCTCTAACACATAAATACATGACCGCTCACTTTCCTGGCTTGCTACCTCTAACACACAAATACATGACCGCTCACTTTCCTGGCTTGCTACCTCTAACACACAAATACATGACCACTCACGTTCCTGGCTTGGTACCTCTAACACATAAATACATGACCGCTCACTTTCCTGACTTGGTACCTCTAACACATAAATACATGACCGCTCACTTTCCTGACTTGGTACCTCTAGCACATAAATACATGACCGCTCACTTTCCTGGCTTGCTACCTCTAACACACAAATACATGACCGCTCACTTTCCTGGCTTGGTACCTCTAACACATAAATACATGACTGCTCACTTTCCTGGCTTGGTACCTCTAACACATAAATACATGACTGCTCATTTTCCTGGCTTGGTACCTCTAACAAATAAATACATGACTGCTCACTTTCCTGACTTGGTACCTCTAACACATAAATACATGACCGCTCACTTTCCTGGCTTGGTACCTCCAACACATAAATACATGACCGCTCACTTTCCTGGCTTGGTACCTCTAACACATAAATACATGACTGCTCACTTTCCTGACTTGGTACCTCTAACACATAAATACATGACCGCTCACTTTCCTGGCTTGGTACCTCTAACACATAAATACATGACCGCTCACTTTCCTGGCTTGGTACCTCTAACACACAAATACATGACCGCTCACTTTCCTGGCTTGGTACCTCTAACACATAAATACATGACCACCCACTTTCCTGGCTTGGTACCTCTAACACATAAATACATGACCGCTCACTTTCCTGGCTTGGTACCTCTAACACATAAATACATGACCGCTCACTTTCCTGGCTTGCTACCTCTAACACACAAATACATGACCGCTCACTTTCCTGGCTTGGTACCTCTAACACATAAATACATGACCACTCACTTTCCTGGCTTGGTACCTCTAACACATAAATACATGACCGCTCACTTTCCTGGCTTGCTACCTCTAACACATAAATACATGACCACTCACTTTCCTGGCTTGGTACCTCTAACACATAAATACATGACCGCTCACTTTCCTGGCTTGGTACCTCTAACACATAAATACATGACCGCTCACTTTCCTGGCTTGCTACCTCTAACACACAACTACATGACCGCTCACTTTCCTGGCTTGGTACCTCTAACACATAAATACATGACCACTCACTTTCCTGGCTTGGTACCTCTAACACATAAATACATGACCGCTCACTTTCCTGGCTTGGTACCTCTAACACACAAATACATGACCGCTCACTTTCCTGGCTTGGTACCTCTAACACATAAATACATGACTGCTCACTTTCCTGGCTTGGTACCTCTAACACATAAATACATGACCGCTCACTTTCCTGGCTTGGTACCTCTAACACACAAATACATGACCACTCACTTTCCTGGCTTGGTACCTCTAACACATAAATACATGACCGCTCACTTTCCTGGCTTGATACCTCTAACACACAAATACATGACCGCTCACTTTCCTGGCTTGGTACCTCTAACACACAAATACATGACCACTCACGTTCCTGGCTTGGTACCTCTAACACATAAATACATGACCGCTCACTTTCCTGGCTTGGTACCTCTAACACACAAATACATGACCGCTCACTTTCCTGGCTTGGTACCTCTAACACACAAATACATGACCACTCACGTTCCTGGCTTGGTACCTCTAACACACAAATACATGACCACTCACGTTCCTGGCTTGGTACCTCTAACACATAAATACATGACCGCTCACTTTCCTGGCTTGGTACCTCTAACACACAAATACATGACCGCTCACTTTCCTGGCTTGGTACCTCTAACACACAAATACATGACCACTCACGTTCCTGGCTTGGTACCTCTAACACACAAATACATGACCACTCACGTTCCTGTAACACATAAATACATGACCGCTCACTTTCCTGGCTTGGTACCTCTAACACACAAATACATGACCGCTCACTTTCCTGGCTTGGTACCTCTAACACACAAATACATGACCACTCACGTTCCTGGCTTGGTACCTCTAACACATAAATACATGACCGCTCACTTTCCTGGCTTGATACCTCTAACACATAAATACATGACCGCTCACTTTCCTGGCTTGGTACCTCTAACACACAAATACATGACCACTCACTTTCCTGGCTTGGTACCTCTAACACATAAATACATGACCGCTCACTTTCCTGACTTAGTACCTCTAACACATAAATACATGACCGCTCACTTTCCTGGCTTGGTACCTCTAACACATAAATACATGACCGCTCACTTTCCTGACTTGGTACATGACCACTCACTTTCCTGGCTTGGTACCTCTAACACATAAATACATGACCACTCAATTTCCTGGCTTGGTACCTCTAACACATAAATACATGATCGCTCACTTTCCTGGCTTGGTACCTGTAACACACAAATACATGACCACTCACTTTCCTGGCTTGGTGCCTCTAACACATAAATACATGACCACTTACTTTCCTGGCTTGGTACCTCTAACACATAAATACATGATCGCTCACTTTCCTGGCTTGGTACCTGTAACACACAAATACATGACCACTCACTTTCCTGGCTTGGTGCCTCTAACACATAAATACATGACCACTTACGTTCCTGGCTTGGTACCTCTAACACATATATACATGATCGCTCACTTTCCTGGCTTGGTACCTCTAACACATAAATACATGACCACTCACTTTCCTGGCTTGGTACCTCTAACACTTAAATACATGACCACTCACTTTCCTGGCTTGGTACCTCTAACACACAAATACATGACCACTCACTTTCCTGACTTGGTACATGACCACTCACTTTCCTGGCTTGATACATGACCACTCACTTTCCTGGCTTGGTGCATGCACTTCAATAAAAAGTGACTAGTTTTATCGGCCCAAATATCCACTTTTAGTGAAATGATGTAGTCATGCAAATGCTTTCCACATGCGAGTCTAATACACTTGTGTTCCTTATTCAGCGTTTCGGCAATAACATTTGTAAGATATAGTTATTATTGAAATCTACAGTTCCTAATTAATTTACCTATCAAAACTAAGGTTCCCCTCCCCTAAAACATAAGTGACCTTAGCCGATGTTGGCTATCCCGTGTAGACCCCTTGATTTTCTTGCTCTCAAAGACATGTGAGAATTGGAATTTTTCTCATGTATCTTTGGGAGGTTTGGTCCCATAAAACTAGTTTAACCCTGCCACTTTTTATTGAAGTGTCTGTACCAAGTCAGGTAAGTGAGCATTTATTCACGTGTGTGTTAATTGTATCTATATTACTTCTTTCTACTATTTTTCTATTAGACTTCAGAACTGTTCTAACAAGTGGTACTGTTAGTTTTTTATTTTATTGGCTTTCCAATCTTTTAATTCTGAGTCTACCTGATGAAGGTTATTCCAGAAATGTGTCGTGTGCATTTAATTAGATATCTACCTTTTTAGTAGTGATTACCATGAGGAAAAAAACCTGTGATATAGCACATAAGATGGGGTCGTATTTGAAGCTTTACCTTCACTTTTAATATCTGAGTGTCACGAGTCCATATTTGGGTTTGTCATGATGGTACTACTACTAGCATACATAGCTACATAAAATGGTGTGTCGAGAGTCAAACTATGGTTTCTGTGCTATTAATAGTATTACCAGGATTTTAGGATTATCGCTGGGGACACTAATTGTGTATTGTCATATAAACCAAAGGAAAACAAAACAATCTTACGTGGGAAGGTATAACGAAGTAATGGATCAGTTGTCAAATAACACAACATCATTTAAAGTGGAATTAAACTGCAGTCAAATAATAATGTTATGCAAATCCCTTGATAAGTAACAACATTTCCTCACCAAGTCACAGTAAGAAGGAGCGAATTTAATGATCTCTCTTATTCCTTGAGGTACAGCGAAGTCTTTCATAATCTCACTTTCATAACTCGGTTAATTGGGATACTTTACTATGATTTCTACTCGAGTACACTTTAATGTCTCGAGTATAGCATGAAGCCAGATTCAATTTACCACAATACATCGTAAATATTTAACTGTTTTGAATTAAGTTATTATTGATAGGAATGGTTTGCACATACCATAGAGAAAATCAGAAGCCATACTTGACAGAAGGACAGACAATACAATAACGAAAAGAAAATGGACAAATAAATAATATTTCGACAAATGAAACATATCCATGGTCATTTATGACACAGTTAGCAAAGTCATGATGGTCATTGATTTGTAAGAAGGATTGATTATACAATAGCCACAAAAAAAAAAACAAAAAAAAAACAAAAAAAAAAAAAACAACAAAGAAACAAAAACAAATTGGTTCACAAAACATTTAACAGAAAACACGAACCTCACTAATAATGGGGTGACCTCGTGTACTCCGGGGAAGGGAAAGTAGTTCTTGCACTCCCAAGACACCAGCTATTTCTAGACTCGAAGCGTAGGATATATTAAATTTAGAGGGGGATAGTAAACTTATCCGAATATCCAGTAAATAAGTGTTTCATTGTACCAAAGGCAATCTTGCAAATCTCAAACAACATGTTACAATGAAAAGAAAAAATGAAACCCTGTCGGAACACTTCCAAAATCTAATAGAAAAGTCACAGAAAGAGCCAAAATGAATGCACGACTGGTGACTGTACTGACTTTAGTACAGACACTTTAATATAAGTGGTGGAGTTAAACTAGTTCTATATAAAAGACACAAATGGAACTTTCAAAATTAAAAACAATTGACGATTTCCGCTGCAAATAGCAGAAAAAAGCGTTCCAATCGTTTTAAATGTGCTCTCTGTCACGTCCGCGCTATTCTGTTACCGTTTCTTATCGCTTGATCTACACGAATCAGGTATCAATAGACTATTATTTGTATTTCAGAAGAATAAAGCAAATATTCATTTGTATACGTTTTTTGTACAGTAATTGTAATGAATGCAGGATAAAATCATGTATTGACGTCACCAATACGTCATAGTTGTATAATATTGATAGTATCGTTTACGTCCACCAGCGACTACACAAAACCACTTGAAACGTTTTATGTATACAGCCTTCTTATTTTGTGGTCTCATGTTTCCTTCCATGGCATTCATCATGAGAATCCAAGTCAGACATGGGAAAAATAAAACAAAAATACCACACTGTCGGAACAGTTCCAAAGTCCTATAGAAAAATCATTGATTTAGATCAATATCCCTAATATACATACATGACCGCTCGCTTTCCTGCCCTCTTAGATAAAATGTTCGATATACAAGTCAAAAGACCAAACGAGGCCATTCAGACAAAAGTATTTCCATTTTATTACCACGATGGGGTACATTTTACTAGCATTAAGCTGTATCATTTTAATATAGGTAATGCTTATATAGGTATTTGCAAACTGGACATTATTAAATATTAAACGTAGTGAAAATGATTGGCAAACTGCATACATATTGCCTTGAACAAAGCTAAAGATAGAATAAGACAATAAATGTACTATTGTCTTGTTTATAGACAAATACTTTATCAAAAGTGCATTGTCTCTTCCCAGTCATAATATAATAAAGAAATGGAAAATGGAAAATACAACTAGGATATTAATAATGGAAAATGGAAAGTACAACTCCTCGTATGTTAATATTTCTTTTATATATTTCCCATATAACCAGTCCATTATGATATTGAATAAATGCATGAATCATAATCGTGACGTAATAAGAATTAAAAAAAAAACATGGTAAAATATATCCGACCATTTATGCATTTTGTTACTTAAAGAGGCATTAGCTACGATTTTGACAAAAAAAATATATGTTTTGGAAATTGGTAAATAGCTTTAAAATGATGAAATAAACGTAAATATTTCACATTAAACAGCTTATCGTACCACTTTTCACCTTTTGAGAACAAAAATTACCATCGATTTATTATTTCCTGGCAAGCAAATAATTTGATCTCGCTTTCTCCGTATGCAACTGATATTACTAGTGACAGGTAAAAACGAATAATTTGTATTTTGTCGCTTATTAACTGCAAACTTGCATGGTTCTTTCTCCGTAATTAACGCCGACTAAAAGCAGATTCACAGAAAATAAGAAATAAGCGCATTGATGTACTGATTTAATGACGATTCGACAAACTCCGTAAACAATGTCGATAATTAATAAGATGGCGTCCATTTCTTGATCGATCTCAAAACACGAGCAGTTGCACATTTTTCCCCCGATGCGCGTACATTTCATAACATTTATAAGTTACAGAAACACGTTTTATTAAGGCATCAATCATATCTGATAGTTTTGATGGGTAACACAAATTTACGATTTTGGCAGATAATGCCCCTTTACATACAAAGACGAATATTATATATATATTTTATTCAACAAAAAAACTGATATATAGAGAAAATGATGTATTCATTATTTGAGTATTCGTTAACGTCCAGCGAGCAATATCTAAAGCTATATTTAGGACGATAACAAGTTAAGCAATATATTATACAATTATCACCTTTGTTGGAGTGTGACCCGACGGTTTGTCTCCCAGAAAAAAGTAAGGTCACCCGAAGGCTTGCCCGAGGCCTAGGTCACTGGGAGCATGAAAACTAAAGGGCATAAACAGGATAGCCAAAATAGGCCTAGGTCACTGGGAGCATGAAAACTAAAGGGCCTACATAGGATAGCCAAAATAAGCCTAGGTCACTGGGAGTATGAAAACTAAAGGGCCTAAACAGGATAGCCAAAATAGGCCTAGGTCACTGGGAGCATGAAAACTAAAGGGCCTACACAGGATAGCCAAAATAGGCCTAGGTCACTGGGAGCATGAAAACTAAAGGGCCTACATAGGATAGCCAAAATAGGCCTAGGTCACTGGGAGCATGAAAACTAAAGGGCCTACACAGGATAGCCAAAATAGGCCTAGGTCACTGGGAGCATGCAAACTAAAGGGCCTACACAGGATAGCCAAAATAGGCCTAGGTCACTGGGAGCATGAAAACTAAAGGGCATAAACAGTATAGCCAAAATAGGCCTAAGTCACTGGGAGCATGAAAACTAAAGGGCATAAACAGTATAGCCAAAATAGGCCTAGGTCACTGGGAGCATGAAAACTAAAGGGCATAAACAGGATAGCCAAAATAGGCCTATGTCACTGGGAGCATGAAAACTAAAGGGCATAAACAGGATAGCCAAAATAGGCCTATGTCACTGGGAGCATGAAAACAAAAGGGTCTAAACAGAATAGCCAAAATAGTCCTAGGTCACCTTTGCCTATAGAACATGATTTAATAAAATTCAGGAAATATATGAATATTTGAGAGCAAACTAATTTAAAAGTCTGTGGAAGGATGAAAACCAAAGGGCCTAAACAGGATAAGCAAAATAGGCCTAGGTCACTGGGAGCATGAACACTAAAGGGCCTAAGCAGAATAGCCAAAATAGGCCTAGGTCACTGGGAGCATGAAAACTAAAGGGCCTAAACAGGATAGCCAAAATAGGCCTAGGTCACTGGGAGCATGAAAACAAAAGGGTCTAAACAGGATAGGCAAAATAGGCCTAGGTCACTGGGAGCATGAAAACAAAAAGGCCTAAACAGGATAGGCAAAATAGGCCTAGGTCACTGGGAGCATGAAAACAAAAGGGTCTAAACAGGATAGCCAAAATAGGCCTAGGTCACTGGGAGCATGAAAACAAAAGGGCCTAAACAGGATAGGCAAAATAGGCCTAGGTCACTGGGAGCATGAAAACAAAAGGGTCTAAACAGGATAGGCAAAATAGGCCTAGGTCACTGGGAGCATGAAAACAAAAGGGTCTAAACAGGATAGCCAAAATAGTCCTAGGTCACCTTTGCCTATAGAACATGATTTAATAAAATTCAGGAAATATATGAATATTTGAGAGCAAACTAATTTAAAAGTCTGTGGAAGGATGAAAACCAAAGGGTCTAAACAGGATAAGCAAAATAGGCCTAGGTCACTGGGAGCATGAAAACAAAAGGGTCTAAACAGTATAGCCAAAATAGGCCTAGGTCACTGGGAGCATGAAAACTAAAGGGTCTAAACAGGATAGCCAAAATAGGCCTAGGTCACCTTTGCCTATAGAACATGATTTAATAAAATTCAGGAAATATATGAATAGAACCCTCATGATTCTGGGGTGTACTATGTGCTCAACTAACTGTTTGAGTACTTTATATTTTAATTTAAAATATATTGGTTTGATATTACACCTCTCTTTGATGCCACGATATAGCTGAAATACTGCTTAAGTTGGCGCTAAACACCAATTATTCAATATTCCTCTCTTATAAGCAATTGAATTGTACACCTGTAATATTTGAACTTCAGAGGTATTAAAAATGTATTATAAATATACACAAGACAGAGTTCCACATTCACCATATGATATATATTTAAAATAAACAGTGCTTATAATTCTCTACTACTAAACTGATATTGGAAAAAATGTAATCAGCTGAAACGTGAACAAACCAGATAAACATTACTAAAATGTACAGTTGATATGATTGCGCAGGTTTATTTAAGATATGATAGAGACGATAATATCATAGATCCTGTATCAAATTAACAAGCCGTATAAAAAATCTGACTCTTTTTTATGAAAAAAACAATATGATTATTGAATAGTTACTAATGGCAATTAATCTTGATATCATTTATTTGATTTCCCATCAGGTTTCGTACATATTAATTCTAGTTACTATAGAAAATATCAGTTCTATAATTGATGTGAAGGGTGTTGATCACACGCTATTATCTTTATTTCTAGGATTTCTAGAATTTCTAGGATTTTAGCAGTTTCTGTCAGTTGACCAAGTACTTCTTAGTTAGCGATTTATCGTCAGTGATATTGTTGAGATAACACGGATCGGAGTGGAATATTACGGATCTGCCTGGAGTAGTACAGGTAAATATGATATTATACTATTTTTGGTAAATATGATATTATACTACTTTAGGTAAATATGATATTATGCTGTTTTTGGTAAATATAATATTATACTACTTTAGGTAAATATGGTATTATATCGCCTCGGTCAATAGTCAGTGTCTCGGGGAAAACAAACATGCTATTCCCTCATACCCAGTCAATAAGTATACACTGTTTTTGGTAAATATGATATTATACTATTTTAGGTAAATATGATATTACGTTATTTGAGGTAAATATGATAATATGCTATTCTAGGTTATCTAGGATATTATTCTATTTTAGGTAAATATGATATTATGCTGTTTTAGGTAAATATGATAATATGCTATTTTAGCTAAATATGATATTATGCTACTTTAGGTAAATATGAAATCATACTATTTTATGTAAATATGATATTATGCTATTTTAGGTAAATATGATAATATGCTATTTTAGCTAAATATGAAGTCATACTATTTTATGTAAATATGATACTATGCTATTTTAGGTAAATATGACAATATGCTATTTTAGGTAAATATGATATTATGCTATTTTAGGTAAATATGATGTTATGCTTTTCTAAGTAAATATGATAATATGCTATTTTATGTAATCTACGATTTGCTCAAGATATAATCAAATCGGTTAACATCAGCAAAAAATAAACAAAGAATAGTAGTTATAACCAAATAACAAATTTTGGAAATACGATATCGGGAAATCATACTATGCATTGGAGTTTAAAGTACTCTATTGAAATAAGTGGGTATTTAAATTTCTAAATCCATCGAAATCATCTTTTAATAATGAAACAATTTAAGTTTCTTGTCCCTATTTGAATATAAAATGTCCGTAATTTCTGCATTTCATATACGTCTAGCAAGTCTTGCCCCTGGTAATATAAACGAATGAACTGAGATCTAGACTTTGAATAAACCCATCTTGTTACTGCTAAAACTTATGACTTTCCACTGCAATATTTGTCATTCATGATTTTTTCATTATTTGATTTTTGGTGTTTTAACGCCACTTTCAGTAATATTTCAGCTATATTATGACGACCAGTTTTAGTGGTGGAAGAAGCCGGAGTACCCGGAGAGAATCACCGACCATGGGAAAGGAACTGGTAAACTTTATCACTTGCGGCTGCGAGTCGAGTGCATCCTTTTTTGTAACTTACAAAGCCGGGCGCGAACCCACGCCGTATTGGTGATAGGCTTGTATGAGTTGTTAGGTAATTCAACTACCTAAGTCATTGAGCCACCCGGGCGCTCTATTTGTCATTCAACTCTGAGATGCAGTCCAGTAAGATGTCCATGGTCGGGATCACATGGCAGTTGAACTTTAATCTGAGTATGTAATCGGGCTTTTCATCATTAAAGGTGTGAGTTCGATTCCCGAACATGGCGGTATAACTTTATGTGATAAAATTTATCAGTCAATTGCTATGTAGGTCGGTGGTTTTCTGTGGTTTTCTCCGGTGATAGTCTCGATAGAGCTGAAATACGGTACTCGTAGTTTGAAGTCATCATTACCAAAATTATACGGTCGTCATGACGATCAAATGACTATGAATCTTTTCCGTTTTACGTATATTTGTTCTTTCCTCTATCACCGACCAGACTTTTGCCGGACTTAACTATGCGTAGCAGGAACAGCTTTCCCTTCGGAACCACCTGGGTTAACCCTAGGTTTTATGCTAGAGTACGTGTTGCTAATTTTTTTATTGTTGAGATGTTTCGTTTTCGTCCTGTGTCTTGTGTACCCAATGTTGCCTCTGGATTATCCACTCTTGATGACCGATTTTCTCTAACGTTTATTATTTATTGGTAATGTGGCTTTAAACACTCATAACTCAACTTTATATCATAATCCTTGATATTCTGTTAAAGGCATGGCGGTTTGAGTATGAACTAAAAATAAGGTGTTTCGTAGCGACTGCAATGCGCCTATTCTTTTTCGAATCTACAAAAAGGTATGTAGCGTGCAGGGAGCGTGGGCCTTTCAAACACGTAACACATCATGGTCCCCTGTCAGGCTTTCTGTATTTTAACCTGACAATCCCCATAGTAAGAGCTCTCCTTATCCACAATGCGGGGATGCAATGAACAGGTATGCGAGTTTGTACCATTGAAGCCTTCAGCAGCACACAGTCCAAGACTCTACGAGTAATTACTAGACCATACATGACATATTTGTCCATAGCATTATTACATACATACTACCGTATTACATACATCATGTACAATACATTTACCCCTACCATTATGATATATCTATGAACGTGTGTTTGAGTTATCATCTCTGGAATGATATTATTGGAATTGTATCAGTGTCGTTAATTAATAGCTAATGAATTCAGTTGTAGATATGACGTCGTTTTAATACAAACATACTATACAGTACAACTGTATATGTATAGTGATCTTTGATAGCTATGTCAAGTGTACTTTGGTCTTGACTCGAAAGGATTTTACTCATAACAAAAGTGATAAAGCTATGTAACAATGTTTAACAAAATGTTAGTCTTATATACAATGTAAATGTGGAAAATGAACGATATAAAATATATATGTAATACACAACGCATATGTAACTTTTATGTTCTAACGTTTTGATTTGGTAAATAGATATACCAAGAACAACATGATTACCATTAGTATATTATAGTCTGACCCTTCACAAGAGTTCATCTAAATGTAGTAAATAAAGCACATTGTATCGGAGATTTTAGCTAGTCACATAATTAACAATCATATAATTGATCAAAATTCCACACTTTAAATAATTTAGTTCCCTCCCACAAATCTAGTGTCTAGACGGGTAACATGTTATATCATTCACAAATTTCCCGCCTTGTTTTACATTTGTCTCGTGACGTGCATGGTAATTGAAATGTCATACAGAAAGTGCCATTCATTTATTTAACATTCACTTTAGGGTGTTCGAATTCAAAACTGGAAATCTAAATATATGAACACCTTCAGGAAATTCAGACTAAACCGTCACTTCGTCATCTCGTATCCAGTATGAACTATTTTTGGAACAAATATCTGTTGGCTTCCCATAAAATTCCTGTATTTATCTCTCACAAACTCGCTACAGTACTGGTATCATGTAATGCATAGTTTATCAAGAAAAGTTTCATTTCCTCCTTCGTAAAATTTAATGCAATCTTTTTTTGTCCAAAGAGCAAATTAAAAATCGCAAGGGAATATTTGATAAATTGCAACAGCAATGTAAAAAATCTCAGAGTAGTGTTAAATATTGAGGTATTGAAGATGACCAGTCAACACTAGTATTAAAAAGGTTATTCTTTTTGAGCTTTATGAATAGAAAAGAAAATTGTCTATCTGCTGAAACACTAAGAACTTAAAGTATGGCACTCATACAATGTCATTTTAATTATTTGTGTTCTTCCTGATATGCTGATATATCTATCCTACGGCATAAATAAGTTAACCGTAATACGATTTCAATGCATCATAAATTGCGATAATAGTGTTGTATTCATACAGAAACACGCCAAACCTATTACGTTAGTACCATTAGCCATTAATGTACTGGGGTTCGGCAGTGGCAAATCAAAATTGAATTGTTCTAGGACTGATAAAATTGTGAAAATACTTGTGTAATTTCAATCCAGGACTCGGGAATAATTACAGGTTTCCAGTGAAATTTGCAATGTACTTCATCAGAAATATAATTGCATTCCAAAGCTGCATGATGCATATATATAATTTACGAATTTCAAGGTGATATTTCACAATATTACGTCGGGATTCAGAATGTATATTGAATCCTTGGGAAATCGATAGTGTTGGTCAATCGAAAACAAATCAGAATATATTATCGGAAATGCTAAACCGATCATCTGTCAATTACATAATCGGTATATTACAAGTCAAATATCATCAACCATTTATCCATATAACGTGTTTATTAAACACAAGTTTTACAATGATAACAAGTAAGAAGTAAATACTACAAATTCTACACCACATTTTAAACTAATAGAGGTCATGTTTTTTTTTTTTTGGGGGGATTAATTTATTATAAACCTTTACTATCGATTATCGGACTAATTTATCCTAACCGATCACCTTCCGATTAAAATAGATCATCGGCCTAACAGTAGAAATCGGTATGAAATCCTTGACATCCTATTATGTGTCTTTGTCATTACGTTATAAGTTACGTGTTGTGGTGTCCGTTACGATTTCCACATAAAAAAACCATGTTCGGTTCGTCTTTACCTCCAGTTGTTTGTTGGAGGACTTATTTACCTTATTTGTGTTTATTTGCCATAGTTGTGTCCAACACATATTGCGTTGTGTTTTTTGTTTTGCTTGTCTTCGTCTTGTGTTTTGTGTACCCAATGTTGCCAGTGTCTCTGGATTGTCCATTCTTGATTGCCCCAACGATTTTCTCTAACGTTTAATCAAAGATTTAATGTGTAATAAAACCAGAGATATATGTGGATGAAAAACAGCCACAGATTAAAACGCACACGAGATCTGGCAAGAGGAATTACAAGAACGAGGAGCATGACCCGCCACTTGCACTAGGCCATATTATTTCTATTATATACTAATACCCCGTTTGAAGGGTATAGAAAATTCAAAACTGGTACCAGTAATGAACCGGTCGCTTTGGTGACAAAGCAAACCGAGCCTCGAAAAATTCCCCACCATGCAGTGGTACCACTGAATGGTAACAAATATGGCTTAGCGCAGAATTATAGGGTCATAGCTCCCGATTTTCATCTTGCCAGATCCCGCCATATGAGTAGGTCTATACCTACTCAGCGCCAAAAGAGCACCAAAAACTTAACTAGATTCTATAAAAGAGGAGTCCTTGGGAGAGCTGCACGTTCTACCCTGATTATTGAAAAAAATAATTCCCAACCAAAATATAAAATATTTCTGTTTCAAGGGAAACACCTATTTTCCGTCTGCCAAAATGACTCTAGAGCTGCCTGGACGTTGTTAAGAAAAACGTCATTCCCAACATCAGATAAATGAGTACCATCATTTCTATATGATGTTCTCTCCTTTTCTGTAATATTTGGATGGCTGATCACATAACCGTTAATTATTTCTTCTTTTACCACTTTTCTCACAGCTATATTTACTCTTTTTTCGAGTGCCTTCTATTGCGCCGTGGTTATCGCCATAATGCCAATAACGCCTTGGCAATATATCACTCCAGATAATGTTTTAATCTGGGTATAAAATGGCTAAATGCATAATGTCAGCCCTTATGTTTTCAATTAATTCCTTCCCTTTGACAACGCCCAGATCATTAGAGCCAGCTTGTATAATCAAATAATCAGGGCGAGGATATGATTTGACATATTTATCAAAAGTAGAAATGAACAGTTTGTCCTTGCCAATATCGGGATTAGGCAACCACCAAAACTTTGACATAATAATTTCTAAATGTAATACGGAGTGGAATTAAAATTCCGGAATCTGGGAATGTTCTAGATGTAAACTTTTATTAATACTGTGTTATCATTAAACGATAAACATATTTATTTGCAAGAGTTTATTAGTTTTTGTTGTTGTACTGTCGTTGCCTTATCTTTGATATTGGTTCTCTGTGTCTTGCGTGGCTTCAAGATATTATGACAATAGCTCTTTGTCTAAATATATATTAATATATGGAAGGAACGTACATGCATTTCTATGTATATCTTTGGAAATCTTTAGGTTTTACATGTAACCATTAGGTGTAAGTATTTTTCAATCTTAACATAAATAATTAGTGATATTTTTTACGTTTTACATGCTCTTTGATAATTGGATATTTACTTATTTTTCTTTGAACTGAGCTAGCAATGTTCATTGGAAATAACAGGTATCGATGAATTACATTCAAAGTGGCGGTCATGAAAAAAATATAGTACACTATAATACTTTGTATACAATGTAATTATCTGAAGTCATGATTATTTATATCAAGACCGTTAATATTCAAGTAAATGTATATTTGAACATGGGGACGTCGTGGCCATGATCGTATGGTGGTTGGATTTACAACTACATTTGTAATCAGTGCCTATCACCACTGATGTGATTCGAATCTCGATAAAGGCGACGTGTACAACATTATGTTATAAAGTTTGTCAGTGACTTGCGACAGATCGATGGCTTTATCCGGGTCCGTTGGTTTCCTCCACCAATAAAACTAACCGCCACGATATAACTGAAATATTGTTGAAAGTGGTGTTAAACACTATCAAACAAATAATATATTTGAGCATAATAAATTATACATATCTTATATACTATTGCACAACATTATATTTTTTAATGTAATTTGTTGTAATAACCATTACGGGAACCTCTTATTTCCTAATATGAAACTAAGGTTCTCCCCCATAAGACAGACAACACAATAGTTAAAAGAAAAAGAACAAACAAACAAACAATAATCCACAAAATACTACACAGAAAACAAAATACTACACAGAAAACAAAATACTACACAGAAAACAAAATATTTAGCAACACTAATCGTACTAAGAACTAAAGGCTCATGTGTCCTGGAAAGGTAAGTAATTACTGCTTCACAGTGGCACCCATCGTATTATTGTTCTACATTAGCTTGCTTTATATCAATATAAATCTAATAATGGCAGTCACATTTTCCCATTCACTCTTTTCTTTAATTCACACATCCCTACTTTAAACTTTTCATGAACTGTGCGTCCTAAATTGGATCTAATGGCCCTAATATATTAAGAACTATCTTAAAATGGTAAAATTTCATTTAAGAAAGATTTCAATATAGTTGATGGCAATGCTCTGATTGGTTAAAGCACTATATATTTCAGTACTTTGACGTTTTTATTGATCACCCATTGCTGTCTACTACAAAACGTTTAAATTTAATGGGTTTTTATTATCAAGTAAATTAGACATATCGTAGGAGGAATGATTCTTTTGGATAAATCTTCATATAATTGTATCCGGTAACCTATTCAATTACCATACAATATTTCCGTAATGGGAAGAACAAATTTTAAAACTATACCAACGTAATTTAAAAAAAATATAATATCTTTCTTTCTTTTTTTTTAATATGAACTAAAACTTAGCATTACAATTTTCTTTTATCAAAGCTCAACTAATACCTAAGAGGTACCAAAGGGGTAATCAGAAGTCGTAGTTTGAAGAACAGACAATACAATGGTCAAAGAAAAAGGACTAAAGAACAAACAAGGATCTAACAATACAGAGAAAACTATAATTGAGCAACACGAACCCCAATAAAAACTGGGAGTAAACTCAAGTTCTCCAGAATGGTAAGCAGTTCCTGTCTTACTAGTGACATCAGTCATGTTGTTCTTTCTACAACATACCTAGTGATAAGTCACGATGATGAAAGAACCGGATTATGATTACGACAAACGGATCATATCCTTGGTCATTTGTGACACAGATATTCCTTAACAGTTACACATGTCATAGTGACAACCGTAAAACATTTGAAGTGATGACTTCAACATAATCGATAGGAATCCTTGGTTCAGTAGCTTCCTTGCTAGCAGTAACCTCATATCATTTGATAGTTCGAAATAAACATTCAAATGTCATTTGTCTTTGATCCGGGTAACAATATCATCTGATACCAGTAGCAAAATCTGAATATAAAAAAAAGATTGCAGATAATATAATTTTATAAGGGTAATAACAAAATTACCGAACTCCGAACAATCTAACAAAGGGAAAGTCAAAACTCATAAGTATATAAACAGACAAAATCAGTCAACAACCGGAAAACTGTGAAAACCGTAATGACCCTGACTTGGTACAGGCATTTCTAAAGAAATGGTGGGTTGAATCAGATTTTAAAGCGCCAAGCCTCCCGCTTTATATGAGCGTGCTCCACGATGTAGAAAATGGGAGATTTCTCAATTGAAACCCTATCGTTTACCTGTTTATAAATGATCTTACTGAATTATTTGAAAGGGAAAATACTCGACTATGAACATTTATTTTCCATGCTCAATACAGGTAGCATTTCCATATGCTCGTGTGCTTGATTCAAAATGTACAACACATTTGAGATCATTCCTGTACAGCTTGGTCAGTTCTATAGTTTCTGAGGTCTACACAAAAAGTAAATTTGGATTTCAAGTAAGCGTGACAACCTAAAAATAATAAACCTCAACTTTTGTAGCTACAAAGAAAATATTTTAGCCTATATGAAATTCATGTTAAACTATGACATGGAATGACCAGGGTTTTGAATTACTACTGACCAAAGTATTATGAAGGACCATTCATTTTATTTAATATCAAAGAGTTGCCTTAGCATTTTATTTATTTTCAAGTGGTCTTATGTCCTTCCCTTAGTGACAGCAATCTTAAATTTGCAATAGGCGAAAATAAAAACACAAATATGATATTTCGAGTGACCACTCAATGAATCTTTTATTCGGTTTTAGGACATTTTTGGAATATTATTTTGCAGTTGCGGTCTTTTTGTGTGTCATACCAAGTGAGGAAAGTGAGCGGTCATGTATCGATGTTGTTTCTTTTTACTATTTTAGATTGGATTTTGGAATTGTTCCGACACACTGAGATTTTAGTTTTGTTTTTCATTGAGGTACCTACAAATGCTCTGTCGAGGAACCGTTAAGCTGTCAAAATTTGCAGTAATTTCAGAGAAGAAAAAAAACCATGTAAATGATTAAACGATGAATCAAACATAAACATAATCGGTTACATCAATCAAATGAAAAAGTTTGTAAATATTTTTGCATGGTTATTTTTACGATTTCACCAGAAGATTTTGACATTTCAGCAAAAACAAAGTGTTATTAGTCTATACACAATAGACATCAATCTGGTAACATATGAAAATAACTCACGTGGTCAGGATCTAAAAACCAGTCAGTTCTAAAATGTTAATAATGTCAATTAAGCAAGGGAGAATCTGTACTTCTCAACAATAAATAATGTCAATTAAGCAAGGAAGAATCTGTACTTCTCAACAATAATTAATGTCAATTAAACAAGGAAGAATCTGTACTTCTCAACAATAAATAATGTCAATTAAACAAGGAAGAATCTGTATTTCTCAACAATAATTAATGTCAATTAAGCAAGGAAGAATCTGTACTTCTCAACAATAAATAATGTCAATTAAGCAAGGAAGAATCTGTACTTCTCAACAATAATTAATGTCAATTAAGCCAGGAAGAATCTGTACTTCTCAACAATAAATAATGTCAATTAAGCAAGGAAGAATCTGTACTTCTCAACAATAATTAATGTCAATTAAGCAAGGAAGAATCTGTACTTCTCAACAATAAATAATGTCAATTAAGCAAGGGAGAATCTGTACTTCTCAACAATGATTAATGTCAATTAAGCAAGGGAGAATCTGTACTTCTCAACAATAAATAATGTCAATTAAGCAAGGAAGAATCTGTACTTCTCAACAATAAATAATGTCAATTAAGCAAGAAAGAATCTGTACTTCTCAACAATAAATAATGTCAATTAAACAAGGAAGAATCTGTACTTCTCAACAATAAATAATGTCAATTAAACAAGGAAGAATCTGTACTTCTCAACAATAAATAATGTCAATTAAACAAGGAATAATCTGTACTTCTCAACAATAAATAATGTCAATTAAGCAAGGAAGAATCTGTACTTCTCAACAATAAATAATGTCAATTAAGCAAGGGAGAATCTGTACTTCTCAACAATAATTAATGTCAATTAAGCAAGGAAGAATCTGTACTTCTCAACAATAATTAATGTCAATTAAGCAAGGAAGAATCTGTACTTCTCAACAATAATTATTTGTAAAGTATAAGCTAATCAAAATTCTAACACAACAGGGGATTAATTAAAGGAACTAACTTGTTTTATCTATGTCATAAATCATAAAAGGAACTAACTTGTTTTATCTATGTCATAAATCATAAAAGGAACTAACTTGTTTTATCTATGTCATAAATCATAAAAGGAACTAACTTGTTTTATCTATGTCATAAATCATTAAAGGAACTAACTTGTTTTATCTATGTCATAAATCATAAAAGGAACTAACTTGTTTTATCTATGTCATAAATCATAAAAGGAACTAACTTGTTTTATCTATGTCATAAATCATTAAAGGAACTAACTTGTTTTATCTATGTCATAAATCATTAAAGAAACTAACTTGTTTTATCTATGTCATAAATCATAAAAGGAACTAACTTGTTTTATCTATGTCATAAATCATAAAAGGAACTAACTTGTTTTATCTATGTCATAAATCATTAAAGGAACTAACTTGTTTTATCTATGTCATAAATCATAAAAGGAACTAACTTGTTTTATCTATGTCATAAATCATAAAAGGAACTAACTTGTTTTATCTATGTCATAAATCATTAAAGGAACTAACTTGTTTTATCTATGTCATAAATCATTAAAGGAACTAAATTGTTTTATCTATGTCATAAATCATAAAAGGAACTAACTTGTTTTTATCTATGTCATAAATCATAAAAGGAACTAACTTGTTTTATCTATGTCATAAATCATAAAAGCAACTAACTTGTTTTATCTATGTCATAAATCATTCAAGGAACTAACTTGTTTTATCTATGTCATAAATCATTAAAGGAACTAACTTGTTTTATCTATGTCATAAATCATAAAAGGAACTAACTTGCTTTATCTATGTCATAAATCATAAAAGGAACTAACTTGTTTTTATCTATGTCATAAATCATTAAAGGAACTAACTTGTTTTATCTATGTCATAAATCATAAAAGGAACTAACTTGTTTTATCTATGTCATAAATCATAAAAGGAACTAACTTGTTTTATCTATGTCATAAATCATTAAAGGAACTAACTTGTTTTATCTATGTCATAAATCATTAAAGGAACTAACTTGTTTTATCTATGTCATAAATCATAAAAGAAACTAACTTGTTTTATCTATGTCATAAATCATAAAAGGAACTAACTTGTTTTATCTATGTCATAAATCATTAAAGGAACTAACTTGTTTTATCTATGTCATAAATCATAAAAGGAACTAACTTGTTTTTATCTATGTCATAAATCATTAAAGGAACTAACTTGTTTTATCTATGTCATAAATCATAAAAGGAACTAACTTGTTTTATCTATGTCATAAATCATAAAAGGAACTAATTTGTTTTATCTATGTCATAAATCATAAAAGGAACTAACCTGTTTTATCTATGTCATAAATCATTAAAGGAACTAACTTGTTTTATCTATGTCATAAATCATTAAAGGAACTAACTTGTTTTATCTATGTCATAAATCATTAAAGGAACTAACTTGTTTTATCTATGTCATAAATCATTAAAGGAACTAACTTGTTTTATCTATGTCATAAATCATAAAAGGAACTAACTTGTTTTATCTATGTCATAAATCATTAAAGGAACTAAATTGTTTTATCTATGTCATAAATCATTAAAGGAACTAACTTGTTTTATCTATGTCATAAATCATAAAAGGAACTAACTTGTTTTATCTATGTCATAAATCATAAAAGGAACTAACTTGTTTTATCTATGTCATAAATCATTAAAGGAACTAACTTGTTTTATCTATGTCATAAATCATAAAAGGAACTAACTTGTTTTATCTATGTCATAAATCATTAAAGGAACTAACTTGTTTTATCTATGTCATAAATCATAAAAGGAACTAACTTGTTTTATCTATGTCATAAATCATAAAAGGAACTAACTTGTTTTATCTATGTCATAAATCATAAAAGGAACTAACTTGTTTTATCTATGTCATAAATCATTAAAGGAACTAACTTGCTTTATCTATGTCATAAATCATAAAAGGAACTAACTTGTTTTATCTATGTCATAAATCATTAAAGGAACTAACTTGTTTTATCTATGTCATAAATCATAAAAGGAACTAACTTGTTTTATCTATGTCATAAATCATAAAAGGAACTAACTTGTTTTATCTATGTCATAAATCATAAAAGGAACTAACTTGTTTTATCTATGTCATAAATCATAAAAGGAACTAAATTGTTTTATCTATGTCATAAATCATTAAAGGAACTAACTTGTTTTATCTATGTCATAAATCATAAAAGGAACTAACTTGTTTTTATCTATGTCATAAATCATTAAAGGAACTAACTTGTTTTATCTATGTCATAAATCATAAAAGGAACTAACTTGTTTTATCTATGTCATAAATCATAAAAGGAACTAACTTGTTTTATCTATGTCATAAATCATAAAAGGAACTAACTTGTTTTATCTATGTCATAAATCATAAAAGGAACTAACTTGTTTTATCTATGTCATAAATCATTAAAGGAACTAACTTGTTTTATCTATGTCATAAATCATAAAAGGAACTAACTTATTTTATCTATGTCATAAATCATAAAAGGAACTAACTTGTTTTATCTATGTCATAAATCATAAATGGAACTAACTTGTTTTATCTATGTCATAAATCATAAAAGGAACTAACTTGTTTTATCTATGTCATAAATCATAAAAGGAACTAACTTGTTTTATCTATGTCATAAATCATAAAAGGAACTAACTTGTTTTATCTATGTCATAAATCATAAAAGGAACTAACTTGTTTTATCTATGTCATAAATCATTAAAGGAACTAACTTGTTTTATCTATGTCATAAATCATAAAAGGAACTAACTTGTTTTATCTATGTCATAAATCATAAAAGGAACTAAATTGTTTTATCTATGTCATAAATCATTAAAGGAACTAACTTGTTTTATCTATGTCATAAATCATTAAAGGAACTAACTTGTTTTATCTATGTCATAAATCATAAAAGGAACTAACTTGTTTTTATCTATGTCATAAATCATAAAAGGAACTAACTTGTTTTATCTATGTCATAAATCATAAAAGGAACTAACTTGTTTTATCTATGTCATAAATCATAAAAGGAACTAACTTGTTTTATCTATGTCATAAATCATAAAAGGAACTAACTTGTTTTATCTATGTCATAAATCATAAAAGGAACTAACTTGTTTTATCTATGTCATAAATCATTAAAGGAACTAACTTGTTTTATCTATGTCATAAATCATAAAAGGAACTAACTTGTTTTATCTATGTCATAAATCATAAAAGGAACTAACTTGTTTTTATCTATGTCATAAATCATTAAAGGAGCTAACTTGTTTTATCTATGTCATAAATCATAAAAGGAACTAACTTGTTTTATCTATGTCATAAATCATAAAAGGAACTAACTTGTTTTATCTATGTCATAAATCATAAAAGGAACTAACTTGTTTTATCTATGTCATAAATCATAAAAGGAACTAACTTGCTTTATCTATGTCATAAATCATAAAAGGAACTAACTTGTTTTATCTATGTCATAAATCATAAATGGAACTAACTTGTTTTATCTATGTCATAAATCATAAAAGGAACTAACTTGTTTTATCTATGTCATAAATCATAAAAGGAACTAACTTGTTTTATCTATGTCATAAATCATAAAAGGAACTAACTTGTTTTATCTCTGTCATAAATCATAAAAGGAACTAACTTGTTTTATCTATGTCATAAATCATAAAAGGAACTAACTTGTTTTATCTATGTCATAAATCATAAAAGGAACTAACTTGTTTTATCTATGTCATAAATCATAAAAGGAACTAACTTGTTTTATCTATGTCATAAATCATAAAAGGAACTAACTTGTTTTATCTATGTCATAAATCATAAAAGGAACTAACTTGTTTTATCTATGTCATAAATCATAAAAGGAACTAACTTGTTTTATCTATGTCATAAATCATTAAAGGAACTAACTTGTTTTATCTATGTCATAAATCATAAAAGGAACTAACTTGTTTTATCTATGTCATAAATCATAAAAGGAACTAACTTGCTTTATCTATGTCATACATCATAAAAGGGACTAACTTGTTTTATCTATGTCATAAATCACGATTTATATGGTTTTATCTATATCATAAGCCACGAATTAACTGAAATCAATGTAATAATAATAAAAAAGTCAAGCATACTATGCTCAATAAATCTGATGTAATTAAGGTTATTCAAGAAAAGCGTCGTGCGCACCAAATTTGATATCTATGTTTTTATTTACACATATAAATATATTTTTACTACAACAATTGAACAATAAAACAAAATCTGTCACGTATGAATCCATCTGTTTTTATATATAAAGTTACAAATATGAAGCTGTAAGGATTATTTGTAGGATTGTACAACATGTAGAATTAAGATTAGAATAAGAATAGGTCATACAAATATTTCAATACGTTCAGATATATTGTGTTGATACCTTGTCTTATTGACAGGGGTAACTGCTTTATCTGGAGATAACCACGAACTGTAATACAATGACAAACATAAGACTGTATTACATAAACCTCGCCGTAGACAGAAGTTGAAACCATAAACCTTAGCATTTACCAATCACTACTTTCATCATGGATCTAAGAAAATGTGTTTTGTAGATTATTGCTTGTCCTTTTGTCCTTTATCTTTTAGCCATTGTCTGTCCTTCAACGGCTTCTCATTACCTCTTTGGTATCTCCAAACTCTTTGTCTCCATCGTTTAGAGTAAGTAAACTATATAAAAAACAAATAGAAAACATAGCTGAAAAACAATGTTTTGTGATATTTCACCTTCATCATAAGATTTCATTTTTTAGGTCATCATCCATTAGACTAAATATTGTTTTTCTACAGATATCATAAACATTTTTGTAATTACTAATGTATAAGCTGACATATCAGTCTACAAAGCCCTATAAGTTGTACATTTTTGAAGACCACTTTGTCTTTCAGATATATCATTTGAATTATACATACTGACTGGCATCGTGTAGTCTTCACTTCTGTATCGTATCGTAAAAATATTACTGTTCGGTTCGTCTTTATCCCCAGTTGTTTGTAAGAAGGCTTATGTCTTATATATATTATATGTGTTGATTTGCGTATAGTGGTGTTCAATATGTATTGACTATACGCGTAACCCGGCGGGTGTGTGTTATAAGAGACTGGAACCGCTCACCCTTCGCGAGCACCTGGGATCATCCACCGGGTTTGGTGGGGTCCGTGTTGCCTATCTTTTCAGTTGTCTGTGTTTTTTGTTATGCTTGTCTTCGTCTTGTGTCTTCTTTAATCAATGTTGCCAGTGTCTCTGGACTCTCCATGTTAAATTACACATTCGTTCACCTCATCATTGATTTGTACTCCAGTAGACGAGTTAACGTGTGTTGTTTTACTGAGATGAACCTTTTATTATGATATTAATAATAGTTCGTCAATAACGTGATTGATATCATCTTTCAGATATTGGTAATGAAATCCACAGGCCCCACCATTAATGAACTTTGTGCATTATTATATAACTTACACAAAGAAAGATCGATCTGTTTTAGAGCTTATCATGAAATTTAATGAATATTTAGACAGACTGTTTATAATATAAACAAAATTTGTGATTTAAATCAATCAAACGTGGTTACGTACTTTACCGATTACAATGACTTTTTGTATATTTGTTAAATAAAGGATAATATAAACGTTAGGTTTTATTGTGATAAATTCCAACACAGAGAATGTTGAATTCAACTTTTTGTTTAATGTGTTTGTTGTGTGATATCTCCACGTTTTCGTTAAACAGGTAAGGAAAGGAACTGTTCACAGTTTGCAAGCACCCAGACACAGCCCCTGTTTTTAGTGGGGATAGGGCTACTCGACTGGTTAGTTTCTGTATTGTGTCTTTGCTTTGTGTGTCATTGGTCGGTGTCTTTTACCGACTGTGGGGATAGGGCTACTCGACTGGTTAGTTTCTGTATTCTGTTTTTGCTTTGTGTGTCATTGGTTGGTGTCTTGTACCCACTGTGGGGATAGGGATACTCGACTGGTTAGTTTCTGTATTGTGTTTTTGCTTTGTGTGTCATTGGTCGGTGTCTTGTACCCACTGTGGAGATAGGGCTACTCGACTGGTTAGTTTCTGTATTGTGTTTATGCTTTGTGTGTCATTGGTCGGTGTCTTGTACCCACTCTGGGGATAGGGATACTCGACTGGTTAGTTTCTGTATTGTGTTTTTGTTTTGTGTGTCATTGGTCGGTGTCTTGTAGCCACTGTGGGGGATAGGGCTATTCGACTGGTTAGTTTCTGTATTGTGGTTTTGCTTTGTGTGTCATTGATCGGTGTGTTGGACCCACTGTGGGGATAGGGATACTCGATTGATTAGTTTCTGTATTGTGTTTATGTTTTGTGTGTCATTGGTCGGTGTCTTGTACCCACTGTGGGGATAGGGATACTCGATTGTATTGTGTTTATGTTTTGTGTGTCATTGGTCGGTGTCTTGTACCCACTGTTGGCTGTATCTCTTGATGGTTAATTCTTGATTGCCACTCCGGTTTTCTCTAACGTTGAAGTTTTGTGTCCATGATGCATGTATGGATCGGAACACAACTTAACTGTCAGATGACACTCCCTCACTCTCTGTGTTTTCGTGTTTCATGAGCATTGGTATTTAATTTTTGACCTTTTTGTTCTACTGTTGGTTTGTAACTATTATAGGTAATCTATGTTTATTGTAGCTGCAAGCTTTTATGACGAATATTTTAGGGCTAAGCATATGTTAAAATTATGAAAGGACATAAATAAAGTTTTACCCAGAAGAATGAACATTACATATATTGGTATATATGTGCATATCTTATGAATTCATTTCGTTTACTCGCCATGATATAGCTGAAAAATTGCTGAATTGGCGTTAAACAACAAATCACTTACTTGCTCATTTCGTTTAACATTACATTATAAGAAATCTGCAGCGCAGAATATATATTGATCTTTAATTAACTTAATACTTTATACTGAATACTTTGTTTTTGTTGTCATAATATTACGGTAAGTTTCTGCTGACAGCAGTTATACGATTTGATTGGTCATTTGTTCCTGACTTCAGTTGCACGATTTGATTGATCATATGTTCTTAACTGCAGTTGGACGATTTGATTGGTCACTTGTTTCCTGACTGCAGTTGTACGATTTGATTGGTCATTTGGTCGTAAGTGTAGTGTACGAGTTGATTGGTCATTTGCTCCTAACTGCCATTGTACGATTTGATTGGTCATTTGCTCCTAACTGCCATTGTACGATTTGATTGGTCATTTGCTCCTAACTGCCATTGTATGATTTGATTGGTCATTTGCTCCTAACTGCCATTGTACGATTTGATTGTTCATTTGCTCCTAACTGCCATTGTACGATTTGATTGGTCATTTGCTCCTAACTGCCATTGTATGATTTGATTGGTCATTTGCTCCTAACTGCCATTGTACGATTTGATTGTTCATTTGCTCCTAACTGCCATTGTACGATTTGATTGGTCATTTGCTCCTAACTGCTATTGTACGATTTGATTGGTCATTTGCTTCTAACTGCCATTGTACGATTTGATTGGTCATTTGGTCGTAAGTGTAGTGTACGATTTAATTGGTCATTTGCTCCTAACTGCCATTGTACGATTTGATTGGTCATTTGGTCGTAAGTGTAGTGTACGATTTGATTGGTTATTTGCTCCTAACTGCCATTGTACGATTTGATTGGTCATTTGGTCGTAAGTGTAGTGTACGATTTGATTGGTCATTTGGTCGTAAGTGTAGTGTACGATTTGATTGGTCATTTGGTCGTAAGTGTAATGTACGATTTGATTGGTCATTTGCTCCTAACTGCCATTGTACGATTTGATTGGTCATTTGCTCCTAACTGCCATTGGACGATTTGATTGGTCATTTGCTCCTAACTGCCATTGTGCGATTTGATTGTTCATTTGCTCCTAACTGCCATTGTAGGATTTGATTGGTCATTTGCTCCTAACTGCCATTGTGCGATTTGATTGTTCATTTGCTCCTAACTGCCATTGTACGATTTGATTGGTCATTTGCTCCTAACTGCCATTGTACGATTTGATTGTTCATTTGGTCGTGAGTGTAGTGTACGATTTGATTGTTCATTTGCTCCTAACTGCCATTGTACGATTTGATTGGTCATTTGCTCCTAACTGCCATTGTACGATTTGATTGGTCATTTGGTCGTAAGTGTAGTGTACGATTTGATTGGTCATTTGCTCCTAACTGCCATTGTACGATTTGATTGGTCATTTGGTCGTGAGTGTAGTGTACGATTTGATTGTTCATTTGCACCTAACTGCCATTGTACGATTTGATTGGTCATTTGCTCCTAACTGCCATTGTACGATTTGATTGGTCATTTGGTCGTAAGTGTAGTGTACGATTTGATTGGTCATTTGCTCCTAACTGCCATTGTACGATTTGATTGGTCATTTGGTCGTGAGTGTAGTGTACGATTTGATTGTTCATTTGCTCCTAACTGCCATTGTACGATTTGATTGATCATTTGCTCCTAACTGCCATTGTACGATTTGATTGGTCATTTGCTCCTAACTGCCATTGTACGATTTGATTGGTCATTTGCTCCTAACTGCCATTGTACGATTTGATTGGTCATTTGGTCGTAAGTGTAGTGTACGATTTGATTGTTCATTTGCTCCTAACTGCCATTGTACGATTTGATTGGTCATTTGGGCGTAAGTGTAGTGTACGATTTGATTGGTCATTTGCTCCTAACTGCCATTGTACGATTTGATTGGTCATTTGGTCGTGAGTGTAGTGTACGATTTGATTGGTCATTTGCTTCTAACTGCCATTGTACGATTTGATTGGTCATTTGGTCGTAAGTGTAGTGTACGATTTGATTGGTCATTTGCTCCTAACTGCCATTGTACGATTTGATTGGTCATTTGGTCGTAAGTGTAGTGTACGATTTGATTGGTCATTTGCTCCTAACTGCCATTGTACGATTTGATTGGTCATTTGGTCGTAAGTGTAGTGTACGATTTGATTGGTCATTTGCTTCTAACTGCCATTGTACGATTTGATTGGTCATTTGGTCGTAAGTGTAGTGTACGATTTGATTGGTCATTTGCTCCTAACTGCCATTGTACGATTTGATTGGTCATTTGGTCGTAAGTGTAGTGTACGATTTGATTGGTCATTTGCTCCTAACTGCCATTGTACGATTTGATTGGTCATTTGGTCGTAAGTGTAGTGTACGATTTGATTGGTCATTTGCTCCTAACTGCCATTGTACGATTTGATTGGTCATTTGCTCCTAACTGCCATTGTACGATTTGATTGGTCATTTGCTCCTAACTGCCATTGTACGATTTGATTGGTCATTTGCTCCTGCTTACAGTTGTATGATTTGATTTAAAGTGACACATTTGGTATCGGTCAGAGAGATATATAGAATAAGGGGAGGGGGGCAGTTGCCATAAACTGTGCAGCATGCATTTGCCGGTAAAATGCACGTGATGTTTTTTGTCTAGTAGAGCAAAAGCTGCTTACCCTTCCGGAGTACCTGATTTCATCCCCGTTTGTTTTAGGAGTCGTATTGCTCAATCATTAGTTTTATATGTAGTGTTTTGGGGATGAGATATCTTATTATTTGTATGCATGAGAGTATATTTTGGATGTTGCAAGTAGAATGAACGACACCATGACGTCATCAACATATAAATAAAAGCAAAAAAGAAAAACAAATACGTTGGGAAACAATAAAAAAGAGCCACAAAGATATAATAATTAACGTAAGCAAGCACAGAAAAAAGGTATAAACAGTTCCTATCCCATATGTGGCACCCATCGTGTGACTCATTGTAATGGTCAGAGTACAGTAAATGAGATAGGGAGGGGGGGGGAGACAGATTACGACAGATCCTGAGTCATTTGTGATAAAGATATTGTGTAATGACCAATCAATTCATGATGGCGATCGTAAAATATAATTTGTCTTATTAAAAAGAAATAATTCAGAGTTGTATTGACCGTATTACAGACCATACATTGTAGAACATCACAATGTGTTACTGAAGATATTTTATATCTCCTCCTGGGAAACTGACGGATATTTTACATATTCTACGTTCATACACGCACTATTATATGTTTCTTATAACATTCTGTTGTTGACTGTTTGAATAATATGTGATATGTTTTCCTGCACGGATGGGAATTAATCCAATAAAACAAACATTATTTCCCGAGGTTAATAGTTAGTAATGTTAATTCGTATAAACAGTAGTCAACAACCATCCTTACGTTGATGTTGGATCAACAAACGATACTGAATGCGAAATATTGATGTCATAAAAGTCTAAGAAGTGTACAACAACATCATGATAAATAAGGGTAATAACAAAATTACCGAACTCCGAACAATCTTACAAAGGGAAAGTCAAAACTCATAAGTATATAAACAGACAAAATGATAGTAAATATAAAAGTGTACTTAAAATATCCAATCGTTCCTATTATCTTCATTTATTTTTGAAATGTCTATCTTCATTCAGATTTTGTATTTTTGACGTGGGGAAAACAGATCAAGTATCTATTCCCTACGGCAATGAAGTAAGTAGCCATGATAAAAGCTATCATCTTCAATTTAAGTTATGATTTTGGTCGCGACCGAATGCAGTAATTAAAAAAAACCATATAATTAAACCATATGTGTTGATTAAATGTCATTTTCAGAAATTGATGATAAAAACTTACTAAGTTTACTTGAAAAGAAGACATTTCAACTTGCTGAATTAATATGAATAACCCAGCTATCGAATGTTTCTAAAGACTGATATATATAGTGCATATTTGTTATATATATTAAAAATGTTACCCCTTTCTAGTTAAGATGTCAACATCGACAAGAATCAATAAAGATTGTCTATTTGTAAAAAATACGACGGGAACAGCGTCATCAATCCTATGACAACAGCCACATTAACGACGTGAACAGCGTCATCAAGCCCATAGCAACAGCCACATTAACGACGTGAACAGGTCATCAAACCCATGACAGCAGCCACATTAACTAGGTGTGAAATAATGTCTATCGTTTTATCCTTTTCTTTGATGAAAAACAGTTCCGTGATTTTAAATTTATGATAATGTTGAAAAAAAAGTGAAGTTTAGTTCATCAATATATAATTTTCTTCTCAATCAATTACGTCATGAGTAAGTAAGTAAGTAATGACTTTATTTCAAGAGGGTAACACAGTTAGCAACAATAAGCTAATCTTCCCTGTGGCCCTCAAAACAATAATAATCAAATACAGCAAATACAATTTCAAACAATACATACATATTCACGACGAAATATCACAATCTGAGTATAATCAAGGATAAATCCTTGGTATAATGAATATAATCATTCGTTATTTTGTTTTGACATCAAATAATCTGTATATTTCTTTTTGAATAGATCTATGTCTTGAATTAATTTTAAATTAGGAGGTAAAGAATTCCATAAAATAGTTCCGGAGTAGTGAAAAGTTCGTTTCATAAAATTAGAATTTGGTCTTGGGACGAACAAATTTCCCTTTGCAGATGATCTTAATGAATAAATATTAGAATTTGTATTCATATCAAATAAATTACACAAATAATCAGGAGCAGAATTATTTATACATTTATACATTAAAACACTTTTATGACACTCTAATCTATTTTGAATAGACAGCCAACCAAGTTTTTTTTAAATAATTGAAGAGATGGTATATCATATTTTGCATTAAGAATAATTCTTGCTGCACGCTTTTGTAATTTACATAGTTTTTCAAGATTCAAATTTGTGGTTTCTCCCCATACAGTACAACAATAATCAAACAGTGGTAGAATATATCCATTATAGTACATGATTAAGCCTTCAGTAGGTAAGTATGTTCGCAAACGACACATCAATCCAAGCCTTGATGAAATCTTTGAAACAATATTATTAATTTGCTGACACCAAGACAAACAATTGTCAATAGTAATTCCAAGTAATTTTTCATATTTTACATCATTCAATAAAACATCGTCATAAAAAATATTAAAATTAGACTAAAGATATTATATCTTTCTAGATGAACCCATTATCATTGATTTTGATTTCATAGTATTTATAACCATATCATTACTAGTGCACCATCCCTGTACCTTTTCCATATCTTCATTCAACTTAATGTTAATGTCAGATATGGAATTGGACGAGAAGTGTATAGTGGTATCATCTGCATACAAATCTGACATACTATGGTCTACATAAAGGGGTAAATCATTTATATACAAAAGAAAAAGCAAGGGTCCAAGTATGCTTCATTGTGGTATTCCATATCTAATATTTTGTGCAGATGATTCATAATTATTGATAATTACTTTTTGAAATCTTTCAGACAAATATGATCTAAACCAATTTAAAGATAAATCATCAAGTTTATATACTTTTAACTTTGATAATAAAATAGTGTGATTAACCATGTCAAATGCCTTTTTAAAATCAAGAAACAAAACCCATGTGTAATTCCCTTGATCCATTTCTTTTAGAATATGATCAACAATTTTAGTTAAAGCTGTCACACAAGAATGCTTAGATCTGAAACCAGATTGATTCGGATGAATCAGTTTGTATTTGATTAAATATTCATAAATCTGTGCATAAACTATTTTTTCAAATAACTTAGATAAGCTAGGAAGTACTGATATGGGTCTATAATTGTTCATATCTGCAATATCTCCTGATTTATAAAGTGGGGTTACTCTAGCCAGCTTAAGTTTTGAAGGAAAGTTTCCAGTACAAAGACTTAAGTTGAAAATGTGGGCTAACGACTTGTAAATAACAGTAGCTGACATTTTCAAAATATTAGGACTTATATCATCCAAACCACTGGATTTGTGAATATTCAACTTCAAAAGTTCAGTAAGTACTTCTTCTGGTAGTATACAAGTATATGAAAATGTATTTTCGAGCCAAAGCTTGGAACTAACCCAATTATCTAATTTTTCAGTCGACGCATTCAAGTTGGAATTTTTGATGATGCGTTCAGCCACTGACGAAAAATGGTTATTAAAATTATTACAAATATCTTCAATATTATCACACTTTTTACCATCAATAGTTATACATTTTATATGACATTTTGATACTGAGTTTATGTCCTTTAAGTGTTTCCATAATTCACCTACATTATTACCAGATTTAATAGCCTCAGAAAAATAATTAGCTTTACTGGTTCTAATGGATGATGTCAATTTGTTTCTATATTTTTTGAAATTCTCGGTATCTTTTATACCATGATAATAATCCCTTTGCTGACGTAGGTCGGCAAATTCTTTTTTGTGCCATTTGGGCTGTTTATTTTTCCTCACTCTTTTAGAAATTAAAGGGGCATGCTTATTAAGGGTATAAATGAACTTGTCATACCACGAATCAAGAGCTAGATCTGGGTCGGTGATCTGTAATACTAAATTGAAATTCTGATTTTTCAAGTCCCGAAGAAATAATTTTTCATCGAAATTTAAAAAATTTCTGTATCTAATTACAGTATGCTTATTAACACGTGGTGTGCTCTTATTGCTTTTACCATATTTTACCGAACAACTGACCGGATAATGGTCACCTGGACAGTAAGCATAAACACGTACTTGCACGACTTCTTCTGGTCGACTTGTATAAATGTGATCTATTAAAGTTACACTCTTACTGGTAACTCGAGTTGGATCATGGACTAATTGATCAAGGCCATATGTTGATATAATAGTTTCCCAGTTACTTGGCAATGGTTTCAAATAGTCTATATTGATATCACCAGTAATAAGTACGTAATCATTCTTAGCAAAAGCATTAGTCAGTTCCTTGTCGAAATACGGATACCACGACACATTGCTGTTAGGAAGTCTATATATAAAACACAATAAAAAGGACTTTTGATGTTTTGGAAATATTTCAAACCACATAGATTCAGTATTTTCTGATTCTAATTCTACTCTCCTTTCATACTTTACATAATCATGAAAATACACAATCCATCCTCCCCCATTTTTGTTCGTTCTATCTTTTCTATTGTATGTAAAATTATCTAAATCCAATTCACGTGAATTCATTTTGCATTTTTCTTCATTTAAAAATGTTTCACACATACCTAATATATGTGGTTTAAACTCATCTTTCATATAACCAATATTATATTTGATTTCATCCAATTTTGGTAGAACATGTTGAATATTTTGACATGTTATTTTAAGACCTTTTGAATCTGTATAACCATAAATATTATGTTTATTTTGACTAAAAGTATCCGCATGGCCATGGCATTTCTCAGACATACTATGGGAACAATCTTTCTTATCAGTAAACCTAGGAGACTGGTTTTTACTTCTTAAGGTTGATTTTGATCTATTTAACCTGACCTCAGTGGAAGATTTACAATTAGTAATAGAATTAACAGAAATACAACAAATGCAATCAAAAGAATCATTTTCAAAATTTGAACACAAAGTATTTAAAAGTAAATTAAATGGATTGATAGAAGTCAAATCGGCTTGCTCTTCTTTGCCGTTTTCCTAGTACCAATGCGGAGGGTAATCATAATGTTCCCAATGATGCTCTTGACTGTATTGATTTGGGTTCATCCAATAAAGTTTAGCTTTGTGACCAAGACTGTGCATTGATAACATTCAAGTCTAACATTAAATCGACATTGATTTTGTGAATGATTGTTCTCTCCACAGTTAAAGCATGGACGACGACGAGGAGGACGAACATGTACATTCTTGTTTCTTTTTGGTGCACCATTCGATGGAGTTTCATTTTGGTCATTTTCATGTTTCAGGATTCCTACTTTGTCGTTTATATTGTTTATAAGAAGTGAGGTTCCATTCTTAGTTAAGTGTACTCCATCTGAATAAAGCAGTCCGTTGACAATTTTGCCATTCTTCAGCAGAAAGTTCTCTGAATGGTTAACAAAGTCTATGTTCTCTTGACGACATATACTGTTAAGTTCCTTGTTGTACTTTTCTGTGTTTTTCTTTGTTCGAGGTACTATACCACCGACAACAATATGCTTCACTTCATTACATTTCTGAATTTCTTGTATTATATTCAGATAGTTTCTGTTAAAATCGTGAATTTCGATATCTCGGTCAGCGTCATTTCCTCCAAACTGTAATATAACAGTGTTGAATGGTGTTAAGTCTAGATCTTCAATATGTTTCTTGAGAGACGTAGTTGTACCACCTCTATTTGTATTTACTGTAACGTTCTCTTTTAAAGTTGTTGTGTTGATGTCTTTGGTGATTGAGCTTCCAATGATGAGTACATTTCCTGTTTTCTTTTGGTTGTTTCTTATTTTAAGTTGATTTTTCTGTTTAGGTTTTAATTGTTCTACTGTACTTTTCCTAGATACCGGAGTTGAGGTTGACGAAATACCACTCGTAAACGAATTTGATGGATTTATTGATGTTGTAATAGTTTTTTGAGCGGGCTTCGTTGATAACTTGGTTACTGTTGTTTGAAGATTTTTTATTTCATCCTGCTGAATTTTGATTTTCTTATCTTTTATTAAAATTTCATCTTGCAGGGATTTGCAATTTTGTTGTTCTATTTTGAGACATGCCTTTAATTGAACAATCTGGTTTTCCAGTTCTGAGATTATTTCTTTAAATTGTTTTGATTCTGTAGAAATTTGGTCAAATCTGTCATTTATGTTTTTCATTTGTATTAAAATGTTGGCAATGTCTGTCGCTAATGGAGTCAAATTTGCATTTTCAATTGCTTCTCCTGTTTCCTGTTTCGAATTTTCTACAATGGGTGTAGTAGTTGTTAATTCTTTATTCAATGAAATAATTTGTTTTAAATCGGTTTCAGAAGAAATTAGCGCTATAATGTTTCTTTGACCAATTAATACTCTTAATTCTACGTAATGTTTGTTTTTCCAGTCTAAACATGTACCAAGTCCTTGGACTAACATTGTTCCCGTGTTATATATGGTAGCACTTACATATTTATTTCCATTTTTGTATAGCGCGAATTGATAACCATGTTGTACTGGCCTTTCTTCCAAGTCATAAATTTCTTGATTAGGATTCTGATGCAACATAAGGGAGAAGGACTGCCAGTATGGTGTATGTAGACTTATTTACGGTTATCGTGTAAAATCCGAATAGCTACCATATCCGTTCCGAATAATGATTTCCCTAAAGAATACAATAGGAACATCAATTTTCGTCAAAGATTGATAAATGATGTAGGAGATTTGAGGAAACCATATTGGAGAACTTTTTTTCAGGTATTTCACTACACATATGTAGACATTGCCGCTGTCAATGTGTCGTTAATACATAAATAGATATAATAATCGTGTTATCACTTGCCATGTTTTGTGCTAGTACTCTGACATTATGCTTATCCAGTAACATGTAAACGAAACCGGAACAGGAAGTTCAAAATAAAATAATAATAGTCTGAAAGAAAAACAAAAACAACTACCATTTGACCAAGTACATATATGTTCTTTATACTTACGCAATATACTTGGTCTTACTTTGTAAGAATAATAAGAGATACACATTTGTAGGAAAACAAATAATATAAAAACATTATTGTGAAAAGATTGAATTTTTTTTTTCTATATTTGTATTATAAAAACGTCGCTAAACCTACAATTTGTATATACCAAATTTAAGCAATCATCAATAAAAAAAGAACACCAATCTAAAGCGAAGACCATTATTCGTCTTTACTCTCAGTGGTTTGTAGGACATGTCTCATCTACGTTATGTGTATTTGTTTGGTTCGTCTTTACTCTCAGTGGTTTGTAGGAGGGCTCATGTCTCATCTACGTTATGTGTATTTGTTTGGTTCGTCTTTACTCTCAGTGGTTTGTAGGAGGGCTCATGTCTCATCTACGTTATGTGTATTTGTTTGGTTCGTCTTTACTCTCAGTGGTTTGTAGGAGGGCTCATGTCTCATCTACGTTATGTGTATTTGTTTGGTTCGTCTTTACTCTCAGTGGTTTGTAAGAGGGCTCATGTCTCATCTACGTTATGTGTATTTGTTTGGTTCGTCTTTACTCTCAGTGGTTTGTAGGAGGGCTCATGTCTCATCTACGTTATGTGTATTTGTTTGGTTCGTCTTTACTCTCAGTGGTTTGTAGGTCATGTCTCATCTACGTTATGTGTATTTGTTTGGTTCGTCTTTACTCTCAGTGGTTTGTAGGAGGGCTCATGTCTCATCTACGTTATGTGTATTTGTTTGGTTCGTCTTTACTCTCAGTGGTTTGTAGGAGGGCTCATGTCTCATCTACGTTATGTGTATTTGTTTGGTTCGTCTTTACTCTCAGTGGTTTGTAGGAGGGCTCATGTCTCATCTACGTTATGTGTATTTGTTTGGTTCGTCTTTACTCTCAGTGGTTTGTAGGAGGGCTCATGTCTCATCTACGTTATGTGTATTTGTTTGGTTCGTCTTTACTCTCAGTGGTTTGTAGGAGGGCTCATGTCTCATCTACGTTATGTGTATTTGTTTGGTTCGTCTTTACTCTCAGTGGTTTGTAAGAGGGCTCATGTCTCATCTACGTTATGTGTATTTGTTTGGTTCGTCTTTACTCTCAGTGGTTTGTAGGAGGGCTCATGTCTCATCTACGTTATGTGTATTTGTTTGGTTCGTCTTTACTCTCAGTGGTTTGTAGGTCATGTCTCATCTACGTTATGTGTATTTGTTTGGTTCGTCTTTACTCTCAGTGGTTTGTAGGAGGGCTCATGTCTCATCTACGTTATGTGTATTTGTTTGGTTCGTCTTTACTCTCAGTGGTTTGTAGGAGGGCTCATGTCTCATCTACGTTATGTGTATTTGTTTGGTTCGTCTTTACTCTCAGTGGTTTGTAGGAGGGCTCATGTCTCATCTACGTTATGTGTATTTGTTTGGTTCGTCTTTACTCTCAGTGGTTTGTAGGAGGGCTCATGTCTCATCTACGTTATGTGTATTTGTTTGGTTCGTCTTTACTCCCAGTGGTTTGTAGGAGGGCTCATGTCTCATCTACGTTATGTGTATTTGTTTGGTTCGTCTTTACAACTAGTGGTTTGTAGCAGGGCTCATGTCTCATCTACGTTATGTGTATTTGTTTGCGTATAGTGGTGTCCAACACATGTTGCGTTGTTTTTCTTCGTCTTGTGTACCCTTTGTTGCCAGTTTCTCTGGATTGTACATTTTTTGAGAGGTCCTTCTGTTTTTTCTCACGTTTATGAAAGAAATAACAGCCTGAAGCTGAAACAAATACAAGACGAACAATAATATTAAAGAAAATGAAATGATTAATTTTTCTTAAAATAACTGATTTTGACAAACTAAAATTGCAACAAACTGGAGTCGATACCACACACACAACAATATGTTCCCTATCATCTTTTATTTTCACATTTATTTACACAACACGAGCTTGTTTCTGCATATTATCGATTGGAAGTCTATTATTTTGTTTGTATGGCATTTTGTAATTACCACGGTGTAATTTAAAAAGAAAATATTCTATGAAACATGATCAAAGAAAATAAAAATACAAATTGATATTAGATGTAAATTCCGAATAATAAATTTATTGAAGAGATCAAGCGTTCATCAAACCACCACTACAAAAGATGGTTCGTATTACATAGATATTATGATATCACAAATAAAAACCATATTTCTTATTTGCATCAGATAAAGACTAATATTCGATGTCGGGTCCATTGTCATTCTTGATTATAGAGTGGGGATCGTGTTACTCGATTTTTAGTTTTATGTTGATGTTTTGTAGATTGTTGTTTATCCTTTGGTTTATTACAGAGTTGGGTTCGTGTTACTCGATCTTTAGTTTTATGTAGATGTTTTGTAGATCGTTGTTTGTCCTTTGGTATATTACAGGGTTGGGTTCGTGTTACAAAATATATTTCTTTGTGATATTTTAAACTTAGATATACCTATGTAATTATTAATTAACTAACATGTATTTGATATTAATATTAGTATAGAAAACTAAATAATTGTAAATAAGGGTAATAACAAAATTACCGAACAATCTTACAAAGGGAAAGTCAAAACTCATAAGTATATAAACAGACAAAATCAGTCAACAACCGGAAAACTGTGAAAACCGTAAATGAGATCATGTTCGTGTTACTCGATCTTTACTTTTCTGTGTAGTGTTTTGTAGATCGTTGTTTGTTCTTTTGTCCTTTTTCTTTTGACCATTGTGTTGTCTGTCCTTCTTCGATTTACGGATTCTGATTACCCCTTTGGTATATTCAAACTCTTCTTTTCACATAGGAAATTGAAATAAAATACATTTCTAATTATTTTTCGAACAATACTGTGGCTAATTTAATCTTTTTGATATTAGTAACATCTGACATCCAAAACTAAAACATACCTACCAAAACATTATGAAGTAACATCTGACATCCAAAACTAAAACATACCTACCAAAACATTATGAAGTAACATCTGACATCCAAAACTAAAACATACCTAACAAAACATTATGAAGTAACATCTGACATCCAAAACTAAAACATACCTAACAAAACATTATGAAGTAACATCTGACATCCAAAACTAAAACATACCTAACAAAACATTATGAAGTAACATCTGACATCCAAAACTAAAACATACCTACCAAAACATTATGAAGTAACATCTGACATCCAAAACTAAAACATACCTACCAAAACATTATGAAGTAACATCTGACATCCAAAATTAAAACATACCTACCAAAACATTATGAAGTAACATCTGACATCCAAAACTAAAACATACCTACCAAAACATTATGAAGTAACATCTGACATCCAAAACTAAAACATACCTATCAAAACATTATGAAGTAACATCTGACATCCAAAACTAAAACATACCTACCAAAACATTATGAAGTAACATCTGACATCCAAAACTAAAACATACCTAACAAAACATTATGAAGTAACATCTGACATCTGACATCCAAAGCTAAAACATACCTATCAAAACATTATGAAGTAACATCTGACATCCAAAACTAAAACATACCTACCAAAACATTATGAAGTAACATCTGACATCCAAAACTAAAACATACCTAACAAAACATTATGAAGTAACATCTGACATCCAAAACTAAAACATACCTAACAAAACATTATGAAGTAACATCTGACATCCAAAGCTAAAACATACCTAACAAAACATTATGAAGTAACATCTGACATCCAAAACTAAAACATACCTACCAAAACATTATGAAGTAACATCTGACATCCAAAACTAAAACATACCTAGCAAAACATTATGAAGTAACATCTGACATCCAAAACTAAAACATACCTTACAAAACATTATGAAGTAACATCTGACATCCAAAACTAAAACATACCTAACAAAACATTATGAAGTAACATCTGACATCCAAAACTAAAACATACCTACCAAAACATTATGAAGTAACATCTGACATCCAAAACTAAAACATACCTACCAAAACATTATGAAGTAACATCTGACATCCAAAACTAAAACATACCTACCAAAACATTATGAAGTAACATCTGACATCCAAAACTAAAACATACCTACCAAGACATTATGAAGTAACATCTGACATCCAAAACTAAAACATACCTACCAAAACATTATGAAGTAACATCTGACATCCAAAACTAAAACATACCTACCAAAACATTATGAAGCAACATCTGACATCCAAAACTAAAACATACCTACCAAGACATTATGAAGTAACATCTGACATTCAAAACTAAAACATACCTACCAAAACATTATGAAGTAACATCTGACATCCAAAACTAAAACATACCTACCAAAACATTATGAAGTAACATCTTACATCCAAAACTAAAACATACCTAACAACACATTATGAAGTAACATCTGACATCCAAAACTAAAACATACCTACCAAAACATTATGAAGTAACATCTGACATCCAAAACTAAAACATACCTACCAAGACATTATGAAGTAACATGTGACATCCGAATCTAAAACATACCTAACAAAACATTATGAAGTAACATCTGACATCCAAAACTAAAACATACCTAACAAAACATTATGAAGTAACATCTGACATCCAAAACTAAAACATACTTACCAAAACATTATGAAGTAACATCTGACATCCAAAACTAAAACATACCTACCAAGACATTATGAAGTAACATCTGACATTCAAAACTAAAACATACCTACCAAGACATTATGAAGTAACATCTGAAATCCACAACTAAAACATACCTAACAAAACATTATGAAGTAACATCTGACATCCAAAACTAAAACATACTTACCAAAACATTATGAAGTAACATCTGACATCCAAAGCTAAAACATACCTACCAAGACATTATGAAGTAACATCTGACATTCAAAACTAAAACATACCTACCAAGACATTATGAAGTAACATCTGACATCCAAAACTAAAACATACCTAACAAAACATTATGAAGTAACATCTGACATCCGAAACTAAAACATACCTAACAAAACATTATGAAGTAACATCTGACATCCAAAACTAAAACATACCTACCAAAACATTATGAAGTAACATCTGACATCCAAAACTAAAACATACCTACCAAGACATTATGAAGTAACATCTGACATCCGAATCTAAAACATACCTACCAAAACATTATGAAGTAACATCTGACATCCAAAACTAAAACATACCTAACAAAACATTATGAAGTAACATCTGACATCCGAAACTAAAACATACCTAACAAAACATTATGAAGTAACATCTGACATCCAAAACTAAAACATACTTACCAAAACATTATGAAGTAACATCTGACATCCAAAGCTAAAACATACCTACCAAGACATTATGAAGTAACATCTGACATTCAAAACTAAAACATACCTACCAAGACATTATGAAGTAACATCTGACATCCAAAACTACAACATACCTAACAAAACATTATGAAGTAACATCTGACATCCGAAACTAAAACATACCTACCAAAACATTATGAAGTAACATCTGACATCCAAAACTAAAACATACCTACCAAAACATTATGAAGTAACATCTGACATCCAAAACTAAAACATACCTACCAAAACATTATGAAGTAACATCTGACATCCAAAACTAAAACATACCTACCAAGACATTATGAAGTAACATCTGACATCCGAAACTAAAACATACCTACCAAAACATTATGAAGTAACATCTAACATCCAAAACTAAAACATACCTACCAAAACATTATGAAGTAACATCTGACATCCAAAACTAAAACATACCTCACAAAACATTATGAAGTAACATCTGACATCCAAAACTAAAACATACCTACCAAAACATTATGAAGTAACATCTGACATCCAAAGCTAAAACATACCTACCAAAACATTATGAAGTAACATCTGACATCCAAAACTAAAACATACCTACCAAAACATTATGAAGTAACATCTGACATCCAAAACTAAAACATACCTAACAAAACATTATGAAGTAACATCTGACATCCAAAACTAAAACATACCTACCAAAACATTATGAAGTAACATCTGACATCCAAAGCTAAAACATACCTTCCAAAACATTATGAAGTAACATCTGACATCCAAAACTAAAACATACCTAACAAAACATTATGAAGTAACATCTGACATCCAAAACTAAAACATACCTAACAAAACATTATGAAGTAACATCTGACATCCAAAACTAAAACATACCTAACAAAACATTATGAAGTAACATCTGACATCCAAAACTAAAACATTCCTACCAAGACATTATGAAGTAACATCTGACATCCAAAACTAAAACATACCTACCAAAACATTATGAAGTAACATCTGACATCCAAAACTAAAACATACCTAACAAAACATTATGAAGTAACATCTGACATCCAAAACTAAAACATACCTAACAAAACATTATGAAGTAACATCTGACATCCAAAACTAAAACATACCTACCAAGACATTATGAAGTAACATCTGACATCCAAAACTAAAACATACCTAACAAAACATTATGAAGTAACATCTGACATCCAAAACTAAAACATACCTACCAAGACATTATGAAGTAACATCTGACATCCAAAACTAAAACATACCTACCAAAACATTATGAAGTAACATCTGACATCCAAAACTAAAACATACCTAACAAAACATTATGAAGTAACATCTGACATCCAAAACTAAAACATACCTAACAAAACATTATGAAGTAACATCCGACATCCAAAGCTAAAACATACCTAACAAAACATTATGAAGTAACATCTGACATCCAAAACTAAAACATACCTAACAAAACATTATGAAGTAACATCTGACATCCAAAACTAAAACATACCTACCAAAACCTTATGAAGTAACATCTGACATCCAAAACTAAAACATACCTACCAAGACATTATGAAGTAACATCTGACATCCAAAACTAAAACATACCTACCAAAACATTATGAAGTAACATCTGACATCCAAAACTAAAACATACCTAACAAAACATTATGAAGTAACATCTGACATCCAAAACTAAAACATACCTACCAAAACATTATGAAATAACATCTGACATCCAAAACTAAAACATACCTACCAAAACATTATGAAGTAACATCTGACATCCAAAACTAAAACATACCTACCAAAACATTATGAAGTAACATCTGACATCCAAAACTAAAACATACCTACCAAAACATTATGAAGTAACATCTGACATCCAAAACTAAAACATACCTACCAAGACATTATGAAGTAACATCTGACATCCGAAACTAAAACATACCTACCAAAACATTATGAAGTAACATCTGATATCCAAAACTAAAACATACCTAACAAAACATTATGAAGTAACATCTGACATCCAAAACTAAAACATACCTAACAAAACCTTATGAAGTAACATCTGACATCCAAAACTAAAACATACCTACCAAGACATTATGAAGTAACATCTGACATCCAAAACTAAAACATACCTACCAAAACATTATGAAGTAACATCTGACATCCAAAACTAAAACATCCCTAACAAAACATTATGAAGTAACATCTGACATCCAAAACTAAAACATACCTACCAAGACATTATGAAGTAACATCTGACATCCAAAACTAAAACATACCTAACAAAACATTATGAAGTAACATCTGACATCCAAAACTAAAACATACCTAACAAAACATTATGAAGTAACATCTGACATCCAAAACTAAAACATACCTAACAAAACATTATGAAGTAACATCTGACATCCAAAACTAAAACATACCTAACAAAACATTATGAAGTAACATCTGACATCCAAAACTAAAACATACCTACCAAGACATTATGAAGTAACATCTGACATCCAAAACTAAAACATACCTACCAAAACATTATGAAGTAACATCTGACATCCAAAACTAAAACATACCTACCAAGACATTATGAAGTAACATCTGACATCCAAAACTAAAACATACCTACCAAAACATTATGAAGTAACATCTGACATCCAAAGCTAAAACATACCTAACAAAACATTATGAAGTAACATCTGACATCCAAAACTAAAACATACCTAACAAAACATTATGAAGTAACATCCGACATCCAAAGCTAAAACATACCTAACAAAACATTATGAAGTAACATCTGACATCCAAAACTAAAACATACCTAACAAAACATTATGAAGTAACATCTGACATCCAAAACTAAAACATACCTAACAAAACCTTATGAAGTAACATCTGACATCCAAAACTAAAACATACCTACCAAGACATTATGAAGTAACATCTGACATCCAAAACTAAAACATACCTACCAAAACATTATGAAGTAACATCTGACATCCAAAACTAAAACATACCTAACAAAACATTATGAAGTAACATCTGACATCCAAAACTAAAACATACCTACCAAAACATTATGAAATAACATCTGACATCCAAAACTAAAACATACCTACCAAAACATTATGAAGTAACATCTGACATCCAAAACTAAAACATACCTACCAAAACATTATGAAGTAACATCTGACATCCAAAACTAAAACATACCTACCAAAACATTATGAAGTAACATCTGACATCCAAAACTAAAACATACCTACCAAGACATTATGAAGTAACATCTGACATCCGAAACTAAAACATACCTACCAAAACATTATGAAGTAACATCTGATATCCAAAACTAAAACATACCTAACAAAACATTATGAAGTAACATCTGCCATCCAAAACTAAAACATACCTAACAAAACCTTATGAAGTAACATCTGACATCCAAAACTAAAACATACCTACCAAGACATTATGAAGTAACATCTGACATCCAAAACTAAAACATACCTAACAAAACATTATGAAGTAACATCTGACATCCAAAACTAAAACATACCTAACAAAACCTTATGAAGTAACATCTGACATCCAAAACTAAAACATACCTACCAAGACATTATGAAGTAACATCTGACATCCAAAACTAAAACATACCTACCAAGACATTATGAAGTAACATCTGACATCCAAAACTAAAACATACCTAACAAAACATTATGAAGTAACATCTGACATCCAAAACTAAAACATACCGAACAAAACATTATGAAGTAACATCTGACATCCAAAACTAAAACATACCTAACAAAACATTATGAAGTAACATCTGACATCCAAAACTAAAACATACCTAACAAAACATCATGAAGTAACATCTGACATCCAAAACTAAAACATACCTACCAAGACATTATGAAGTAACATCTGACATCCAAAACTAAAACATACCTACCAAAACATTATGAAGTAACATCTGACATCCAAAACTAAAACATACCTACCAAGACATTATGAAGTAACATCTGACATCCAAAACTAAAACATACCTACCAAAACATTATGAAGTAACATCTGACATCCAAAGCTAAAACATACCTAACAAAACATTATGAAGTAACATCTGACATCCAAAACTAAAACATACCTAACAAAACATTATGAAGTAACATCCGACATCCAAAGCTAAAACATACATAACAAAACATTATGAAGTAACATCTGACATCCAAAACTAAAACATACCTAACAAAACATTATGAAGTAACATCTGACATCCAAAACTAAAACATACCTAACAAAACCTTATGAAGTAACATCTGACATCCAAAACTAAAACATACCTACCAAGACATTATGAAGTAACATCTGACATCCAAAACTAAAACATACCTACCAAGACATTATGAAGTAACATCTGACATCCAAAACTAAAACATACCTAACAAAACATTATGAAGTAACATCTGACATCCAAAACTAAAACATACCTACCAAAACATTATGAAATAACATCTGACATCCAAAACTAAAACATACCTACCAAAACATTATGAAGTAACATCTGACATCCAAAACTAAAACATACCTACCAAAACATTATGAAGTAACATCTGACATCCAAAACTAAAACATACCTACCAAAACATTATGAAGTAACATCTGACATCCAAAACTAAAACATACCTACCAAGACATTATGAAGTAACATCTGACATCCGAAACTAAAACATACCTACCAAAACATTATGAAGTAACATCTGATATCCAAAACTAAAACATACCTAACAAAACATTATGAAGTAACATCTGACATCCAAAACTAAAACATACCTAACAAAACCTTATGAAGTAACATCTGACATCCAAAACTAAAACATACCTACCAAGACATTATGAAGTAACATCTGACATCCAAAACTAAAACATACCTAACAAAACATTATGAAGTAACATCTGACATCCAAAACTAAAACATACCTAACAAAACCTTATGAAGTAACATCTGACATCCAAAACTAAAACATACCTACCAAGACATTATGAAGTAACATCTGACATCCAAAACTAAAACATACCTACCAAAACATTATGAAGTAACATCTGACATCCAAAACTAAAACATACCTAACAAAACATTATGAAGTAACATCTGACATCCAAAGCTAAAACATACCTACCAAAACATTATGAAATAACATCTGACATCCAAAACTAAAACATACCTACCAAAACATTATGAAGTAACATCTGACATCCAAAACTAAAACATACCTACCAAAACATTATGAAGTAACATCTGACATCCAAAACTAAAACATACCTACCAAAACATTATGAAGTAACATCTGACATCCAAAACTAAAACATACCTACCTAGACATTATGAAGTAACATCTGACATCCGAAACTAAAACATACCTACCAAAACATTATGAAGTAACATCTGATATCCAAAACTAAAACATACCTAACAAAACATTATGAAGTAACATCTGACATCCAAAACTAAAACATACCTAACAAAACCTTATGAAGTAACATCTGACATCCAAAACTAAAACATACCTACCAAGACATTATGAAGTAACATCTGACATCCAAAACTAAAACATACCTACCAAAACATTATGAAGTAACATCTGACATCCAAAACTAAAACATCCCTAACAAAACATTATGAAGTAACATCTGACATCCAAAACTAAAACATACCTACCAAGACATTATGAAGTAACATCTGACATCCAAAACTAAAACATACCTAACAAAACATTATGAAGTAACATCTGACATCCAAAACTAAAACATACCTAACAAAACATTATGAAGTAACATCTGACATCCAAAACTAAAACATACCTAACGAAACATTATGAAGTAACATCTGACATCCAAAACTAAAACATACCTAACAAAACATTATGAAGTAACATCTGACATCCAAAAATAAAACATACCTACCAAGACATTATGAAGTAACATCTGACATCCAAAACTAAAACATACCTACCAAAACATTATGAAGTAACATCTGACATCCAAAACTAAAACATACCTACCAAGACATTATGAAGTAACATCTGACATCCAAAGCTAAAACATACCTACCAAAACATTATGAAGTAACATCTGACATCCAAAACAAAAACATACCTAACAAAACATTATGAAGTAACATCTGACATCCAAAACTAAAACATACCTTACAAAACATTATGAAGTAACATCCGACATCCAAAGCTAAAACATACCTAACAAAACATTATGAAGTAACATCTGACATCCAAAACTAAAACATACCTAACAAAACATTATGAAGTAACATCTGACATCCAAAACTAAAACATACCTAACAAAACCTTATGAAGTAACATCTGACATCCAAAACTAAAACATACCTACCAAGACATTATGAAGTAACATCTGACATCCAAAACTAAAACATACCTACCAAAACATTATGAAGTAACATCTGACATCCAAAACTAAAACATACCTAACAAAACATTATGAAGTAACATCTGACATCCAAAACTAAAACATACCTACCAAAACATTATGAAATAACATCTGACATCCAAAACTAAAACATACCTACCAAAACATTATGAAGTAACATCTGACATCCAAAACTAAAACATACCTACCAAAACATTATGAAGTAACATCTGACATCCAAAACTAAAACATACCTACCAAAACATTATGAAGTAACATCTGATATCCAAAACTAAAACATACCTAACAAAACATTATGAAGTAACATCTGACATCCAAAACTAAAACATACCTAACAAAACCTTATGAAGTAACATCTGACATCCAAAACTAAAACATACCTACCAAGACATTATGAAGTAACATCTGACATCCAAAACTAAAACATACCTACCAAAACATTATGAAGTAACATCTGACATCCAAAACTAAAACATCCCTAACAAAACATTATGAAGTAACATCTGACATCCAAAACTAAAACATACCTACCAAAACATTATGAAATAACATCTGACATCCAAAACTAAAACATACCTACCAAAACATTATGAAGTAACATCTGACATCCAAAACTAAAACATACCTACCAAAACATTATGAAGTAACATCTGACTTCCAAAACTAAAACATACCTACCAAAACATTATGAAGTAACATCTGACATCCAAAACTAAAACATACCTACCAAGACATTATGAAGTAACATCTGACATCCGAAACTAAAACATACCTACCAAAACATTATGAAGTAACATCTGATATCCAAAACTAAAACATACCTAACAAAACATTATGAAGTAACATCTGACATCCAAAACTAAAACATACCTAACAAAACATTATGAAGTAACATCTGACATCCAAAACTAAAACATACCTACCAAGACATTATGAAGTAACATCTGACATCCAAAACTAAAACATACCTACCAAAACATTATGAAGTAACATCTGACATCCAAAACTAAAACATCCCTAACAAAACATTATGAAGTAACATCTGACATCCAAAACTAAAACATACCTACCAAGACATTATGAAGTAACATCTGACATCCAAAACTAAAACATACCTAACAAAACATTATGAAGTAACATCTGACATCCAAAACTAAAACATACCTAACAAAACATTATGAAGTAACATCTGACATCCAAAACTAAAACATACCTAACAAAACATTATGAAGTAACATCTGACATCCAAAACTAAAACATACCTAACAAAACATTATGAAGTAACATCTGACATCCAAAACTAAAACATACCTACCAAGACATTATGAAGTAACATCTGACATCCAAAACTAAAACATACCTACCAAAACATTATGAAGTAACATCTGACATCCAAAACTAAAACATACCTACCAGACATTATGAAGTAACATCTGACATCCAAAACTAAAACATACCTACCAAAACATTATGAAGTAACATCTGACATCCAAAACTAAAACATACCTAACAAAACATTATGAAGTAACATCTGACATCCAAAACTAAAACATACCTAACAAAACATTATGAAGTAACATCCGACATCCAAAGCTAAAACATACCTAACAAAACATTATGAAGTAACATCTGACATCCAAAACTAAAACATACCTAACAAAACATTATGAAGTAACATCTGACATCCAAAACTAAAACATACCTAACAAAACCTTATGAAGTAACATCTGACATCCAAAACTAAAACATACCTACCAAGACATTATGAAGTAACATCTGACATCCAAAACTAAAACATACCTACCAAAACATTATGAAGTAACATCTGACATCCAAAACTAAAACATACCTAACAAAACATTATGAAGTAACATCTGACATCCAAAACTAAAACATACCTACCAAAACATTATGAAATAACATCTGACATCCAAAACTAAAACATACCTACCAAAACATTATGAAGTAACATCTGACATCCAAAACTAAAACATACCTACCAAAACATTATGAAGTAACATCTGACATCCAAAACTAAAACATACCTACCAAAACATTATGAAGTAACATCTGACATCCAAAACTAAAACATACCTACCAAGACATTATGAAGTAACATCTGACATCCGAAACTAAAACATACCTACCAAAACATTATGAAGTAACATCTGATATCCAAAACTAAAACATACCTAACAAAACATTATGAAGTAACATCTGACATCCAAAACTAAAACATACCTAACAAAACATTATGAAGTAACATCTGACATCCAAAACTAAAACATACCTACCAAGACATTATGAAGTAACATCTGACATCCAAAACTAAAACATACCTACCAAAACATTATGAAGTAACATCTGACATCCAAAACTAAAACATACCTACCAAGACATTATGAAGTAACATCTGACATCCGAAAATAAAACATACCTACCAAAACATTATGAAGTAACATCCGACATCCAAAGCTAAAACATACCTAACAAAACATTATGAAGTAACATCTGACATCCAAAACTAAAACATACCTAACAAAACATTATGAAGTAACATCTGACATCCAAAACTAAAACATACCTAACAAAACCTTATGAAGTAACATCTGACATCCAAAACTAAAACATACCTACCAAGACATTATGAAGTAACATCTGACATCCAAAACTAAAACATACCTACCAAAACATTATGAAGTAACATCTGACATCCAAAACTAAAACATACCTAACAAAACATTATGAAGTAACATCTGACATCCAAAACTAAAACATACCTACCAAAACATTATGAAATAACATCTGACATCCAAAACTAAAACATACCTACCAAAACATTATGAAGTAACATCTGACATCCAAAACTAAAACGTACCTACCAAAACATTATGAAGTAACATCTGACATCCAATACTAAAACATACCTACCAAAACATTATGAAGTAACATCTGACATCCAAAACTAAAACATACCTACCAAGACATTATGAAGTAACATCTGACATCCGAAACTAAAACATACCTACCAAAACATTATGAAGTAACATCTGATATCCAAAACTAAAACATACCTAACAAAACATTATGAAGTAACATCTGACATCCAAAACTAAAACATACCTAACAAAACCTTATGAAGTAATATCTGACATCCAAAACTAAAACATACCTACCAAGACATTATGAAGTAACATCTGACATCCAAAACTAAAACATACCTACCAAAACATTATGAAGTAACATCTGACATCCAAAACTAAAACATCCCTAACAAAACATTATGAAGTAACATCTGACATCCAAAACTAAAACATACCTACCAAAACATTATGAAATAACATCTGACATCCAAAACTAAAACATACCTACCAAAACATTATGAAGTAACATCTGACATCCAAAACTAAAACATACCTACCAAAACATTATGAAGTAACATCTGACATCCAAAACTAAAACATACCTACCAAAACATTATGAAGTAACATCTGACATCCAAAACTAAAACATACCTACCAAGACATTATGAAGTAACATCTGACATCCGAAACTAAAACATACCTACCAAAACATTATGAAGTAACATCTGATATCCAAAACTAAAACATACCTAACAAAACATTATGAAGTAACATCTGACATCCAAAACTAAAACATACCTAACAAAACCTTATGAAGTAACATCTGACATCCAAAACTAAAACATACCTACCAAGACATTATGAAGTAACATCTGACATCCAAAACTAAAACATACCTAACAAAACATTATGAAGTAACATCTGACATCCAAAACTAAAACATCCCTAACAAAACATTATGAAGTAACATCTGACATCCAAAACTAAAACATACCTACCAAGACATTATGAAGTAACATCTGACATCCAAAACTAAAACATACCTAACAAAACATTATGAAGTAACATCTGACATCCAAAACTAAAACATACCTAACAAAACATTATGAAGTAACATCTGACATCCAAAACTAAAACATACCTAACAAAACATTATGAAGTAACATCTGACATCCAAAACTAAAACATACCTAACAAAACATTATGAAGTAACATCTGACATCCAAAACTAAAACATACCTACCAAGACATTATGAAGTAACATCTGACATCCAAAACTAAAACATACCTACCAAAACATTATGAAGTAACATCTGACATCCAAAGCTAAAACATACCTACCAGACATTATGAAGTAACATCTGACATCCAAAACTAAAACATACCTACCAAAACATTATGAAGTAACATCTGACATCCAAAACTAAAACATACCTAACAAAACATTATGAAGTAACATCTGACATCCAAAACTAAAACATACCTAACAAAACATTATGAAGTAACATCCGACATCCAAAGCTAAAACATACCTAACAAAACATTATGAAGTAACATCTGACATCCAAAACTAAAACATACCTAACAAAACATTATGAAGTAACATCTGACATCCAAAACTAAAACATACCTAACAAAACCTTATGAAGTAACATCTGACATCCAAAACTAAAACATACCTACCAAGACATTATGAAGTAACATCTGACATCCAAAACTAAAACATACCTACCAAAACATTATGAAGTAACATCTGACATCCAAAACTAAAACATACCTAACAAAACATTATGAAGTAACATCTGACATCCAAAACTAAAACATACCTACCAAAACATTATGAAATAACATCTGACATCCAAAACTAAAACATACCTACCAAAACATTATGAAGTAACATCTGACATCCAAAACTAAAACATACCTACCAAAACATTATGAAGTAACATCTGACATCCAAAACTAAAACATACCTACCAAAACATTATGAAGTAACATCTGACATCCAAAACTAAAACATACCTACCAAGACATTATGAAGTAACATCTGACATCCGAAACTAAAACATACCTACCAAAACATTATGAAGTAACATCTGATATCCAAAACTAAAACATACCTAACAAAACATTATGAAGTAACATCTGACATCCAAAACTAAAACATACCTAACAAAACATTATGAAGTAACATCTGACATCCAAAACTAAAACATACCTACCAAGACATTATGAAGTAACATCTGACATTCAAAACTAAAACATACCTACCAAAACATTATGAAGTAACATCTGACATCCAAAACTAAAACATACCTACCAAGACATTATGAAGTAACATCTGACATCCGAAAATAAAACGTACCTACCGAAACATTATGAAGTAACATCTGATATCCAAAACTAAAGCATACCTAACAAAACATTATGAAGTAACATCTCACATCCGAAACTAAAACATACCTAACAAAACATTATGAAGCAACATCTGACATCCAAAACTAAAACATACCTACCAAAACATTATGAAGTAACATCTGACATCCAAAACTAAAACATACCTACCAAGACATTATGAAGTAACATCTGACATCCGAATCTAAAACATACCTACCAAAACATTATGAAGTAACATCTGACATCCAAAACTAAAACATACCTAACAAAACATTATGAAGTAACATCTGACATCCGAAACTAAAACATACCTAACAAAACATTATGAAGTAACATCTGACATCCAAAACTAAAACATACCTACCAAGACATTATGAAGTAACATCTGACATCCGAAAATAAAACGTACCTACCAAAACATTATGAAGTAACATCTGATATCCAAAACTAAAGCATACCTAACAAAACATTATGAAGTAACATCTCACATCCGAAACTAAAACATACCTAACAAAACATTATGAAGCAACATCTGACATCCAAAACTAAAACATACCTACCAAAACATTATGAAGTAACATCTGACATCCAAAACTAAAACATACCTACCAAGACATTATGAAGTAACATCTGACATCCGAATCTAAAACATACCTACCAAAACATTATGAAGTAACATCTGACATCCAAAACTAAAACATACCTAACAAAACCTTATGAAGTAACATCTGACATCCAAAACTAAAACATACCTACCAAGACATTATGAAGTAACATCTGACATCCAAAACTAAAACATACCTACCAAAACATTATGAAGTAACATCTGACATCCAAAACTAAAACATCCCTAACAAAACATTATGAAGTAACATCTGACATCCAAAACTAAAACATACCTACCAAAACATTATGAAATAACATCTGACATCCAAAACTAAAACATACCTACCAAAACATTATGAAGTAACATCTGACATCCAAAACTAAAACATACCTACCAAAACATTATGAAGTAACATCTGACATCCAAAACTAAAACATACCTACCAAAACATTATGAAGTAACATCTGACATCCAAAACTAAAACATACCTACCAAGACATTATGAAGTAACATCTGACATCCGAAACTAAAACATACCTACCAAAACATTATGAAGTAACATCTGATATCCAAAACTAAAACATACCTAACAAAACATTATGAAGTAACATCTGACATCCAAAACTAAAACATACCTAACAAAACCTTATGAAGTAACATCTGACATCCAAAACTAAAACATACCTACCAAGACATTATGAAGTAACATCTGACATCCAAAACTAAAACATACCTAACAAAACATTATGAAGTAACATCTGACATCCAAAACTAAAACATCCCTAACAAAACATTATGAAGTAACATCTGACATCCAAAACTAAAACATACCTACCAAGACATTATGAAGTAACATCTGACATCCAAAACTAAAACATACCTAACAAAACATTATGAAGTAACATCTGACATCCAAAACTAAAACATACCTAACAAAACATTATGAAGTAACATCTGACATCCAAAACTAAAACATACCTAACAAAACATTATGAAGTAACATCTGACATCCAAAACTAAAACATACCTAACAAAACATTATGAAGTAACATCTGACATCCAAAACTAAAACATACCTACCAAGACATTATGAAGTAACATCTGACATCCAAAACTAAAACATACCTACCAAAACATTATGAAGTAACATCTGACATCCAAAACTAAAACATACCTACCAGACATTATGAAGTAACATCTGACATCCAAAACTAAAACATACCTACCAAAACATTATGAAGTAACATCTGACATCCAAAACTAAAACATACCTAACAAAACATTATGAAGTAACATCTGACATCCAAAACTAAAACATACCTAACAAAACATTATGAAGTAACATCCGACATCCAAAGCTAAAACATACCTAACAAAACATTATGAAGTAACATCTGACATCCAAAACTAAAACATACCTAACAAAACATTATGAAGTAACATCTGACATCCAAAACTAAAACATACCTAACAAAACCTTATGAAGTAACATCTGACATCCAAAACTAAAACATACCTACCAAGACATTATGAAGTAACATCTGACATCCAAAACTAAAACATACCTACCAAAACATTATGAAGTAACATCTGACATCCAAAACTAAAACATACCTAACAAAACATTATGAAGTAACATCTGACATCCAAAACTAAAACATACCTACCAAAACATTATGAAATAACATCTGACATCCAAAACTAAAACATACCTACCAAAACATTATGAAGTAACATCTGACATCCAAAACTAAAACATACCTACCAAAACATTATGAAGTAACATCTGACATCCAAAACTAAAACATACCTACCAAAACATTATGAAGTAACATCTGACATCCAAAACTAAAACATACCTACCAAGACATTATGAAGTAACATCTGACATCCGAAACTAAAACATACCTACCAAAACATTATGAAGTAACATCTGATATCCAAAACTAAAACATACCTAACAAAACATTATGAAGTAACATCTGACATCCAAAACTAAAACATACCTAACAAAACATTATGAAGTAACATCTGACATCCAAAACTAAAACATACCTACCAAGACATTATGAAGTAACATCTGACATCCAAAACTAAAACATACCTACCAAAACATTATGAAGTAACATCTGACATCCAAAACTAAAACATACCTACCAAGACATTATGAAGTAACATCTGACATCCGAAAATAAAACGTACCTACCGAAACATTATGAAGTAACATCTGATATCCAAAACTAAAGCATACCTAACAAAACATTATGAAGTAACATCTCACATCCGAAACTAAAACATACCTAACAAAACATTATGAAGCAACATCTGACATCCAAAACTAAAACATACCTACCAAAACATTATGAAGTAACATCTGACATCCAAAACTAAAACATACCTACCAAGACATTATGAAGTAACATCTGACATCCGAATCTAAAACATACCTACCAAAACATTATGAAGTAACATCTGACATCCAAAACTAAAACATACCTAACAAAACATTATGAAGTAACATCTGACATCCGAAACTAAAACATACCTAACAAAACATTATGAAGTAACATCTGACATCCAAAACTAAAACATACCTACCAAGACATTATGAAGTAACATCTGACATCCGAAAATAAAACGTACCTACCAAAACATTATGAAGTAACATCTGATATCCAAAACTAAAGCATACCTAACAAAACATTATGAAGTAACATCTCACATCCGAAACTAAAACATACCTAACAAAACATTATGAAGCAACATCTGACATCCAAAACTAAAACATACCTACCAAAACATTATGAAGTAACATCTGACATCCAAAACTAAAACATACCTACCAAGACATTATGAAGTAACATCTGACATCCGAATCTAAAACATACCTACCAAAACATTATGAAGTAACATCTGACATCCAAAACTAAAACATACCTAACAAAACATTATGAAGTAACATCTGACATCCGAAACTAAAACATACCTAACAAAACATTATGAAGTAACATCTGACATCCAAAGCTAAAACATACCTAACAAAACATTATGAAGAAACATCTGACATCCAAAACTAAAACATACCTACCAAGACATTATGAAGTAACATCTGACATCCAAAACTAAAACATACCTACCAAAACATTATGAAGTAACATCTGACATTCAAAACTAAAACATACCTACCAAGACATTATGAAGTAACATCTGACATCCAAAACTAAAACATACCTAACAAAACATTATGAAGTAACATCTGACATCCAAAACTAAAACATACCTACCAAGACATTATGAAGTAACATCTGACATCCAAAACTAAAACATACCTACCAAAACATTATGAAGTAACATCTGACATTCAAAACTAAAACATACCTACCAAGACATTATGAAGTAACATCTGACATCCAAAACTAAAACATACCTAACAAAACATTATGAAGTAACATCTGACATCCAAAACTAAAACATACCTACCAAAACATTATGAAGTAACATCTGACATCCAAAACTAAAACATACCTACCAAGACATTATGAAGTAACATCTGACATCCGAAAATAAAACGTACCTACCAAAACATTATGAAGTAACATCTGACATCCAAAACTAAAACATACCTACCAAGACATTATGAAGTAACATCTCACATCCGAAACTAAAACATACCTAACAAAACATTATGAAGCAACATCTGACATCCAAAACTAAAACATACCTACCAAAACATTATGAAGTAACATCTGACATCCAAAACTAAAACATACCTACCAAGACATTATGAAGTAACATCTGACATCCAAAACTAAAACATACCTAACAAAACATTATGAAGTAACATCTGACATCCAAAACTAAAACATACCTACCAAAACATTATGAAGTAACATCTGACATCCAAAACTAAAACATACCTACCAAGACATTATGAAGTAACATCTGACATCCGAAAATAAAACGTACCTACCAAAACATTATGAAGTAACATCTGACATCCAAAACTAAAGCATACCTAACAAACATTATGAAGTAACATCTCACATCCGAAACTAAAACATACCTAACAAAACATTATGAAGCAACATCTGACATCCAAAACTAAAACATACCTACCAAAACATTATGAAGTAACATCTGACATCCAAAACTAAAACATACCTACCAAGACATTATGAAGTAACATCTGACATCCGAATCTAAAACATACCTACCAAAACATTATGAAGTAACATCTGACATCCAAAACTAAAACATACCTAACAAAACATTATGAAGTAACATCTGACATCCGAAACTAAAACATACCTAACAAAACATTATGAAGTAACATCTGACATCCAAAACTAAAACATACCTACCAAGACATTATGAAGTAACATCTGACATCCAAAACTAAAACATACCAACCAAAACATTATGAAGTAACATCTGACATTCAAAACTAAAACATACCTACCAAGACATTATGAAGTAACATCTGACATCCAAAACTAAAACATACCTAACAAAACATTATGAAATAACATCTGACATCCAAAATTAAAACATACCTACCAAAACATTATGAAGTAACATCTGACATCCAAAACTAAAACATACCTACCAAGACATTATGAAGTAACATCTGACATCCGAAACTAAAACATACCTACCAAAACATTATGAAGTAACATCTGACATCCAAAACTAAAACATACCTAACAAAAAAGTAACATCTGACATCCAAACTAAAACATACCTAACAAAACATTATGAAGTAACATCTGACATCCAAAACTAAAACATACCTAACAAAACATTATGAAGTAACATCTGACATCCAAAACTAAAACATACCTAACCCCATGTACAAAACATTATGAAGTAACATCTGACATCCAAAACTAAAACATACCTACCAAAACATTATGAAGTAACATCTGACATCCAAAACTAAAACATACCTACCAAACATTATGAAGTAACATCTGACATCCAAAACTAAAACATACCTACCAAGACATTATGAAGTAACATCTGACATCCAAAACTAAAACATACCTAACAAAACATTATGAAGTAACATCTGACATCCAAAACTAAAACATACCTACCAAGACATTATGAAGTAACATCTGACATCCAAAACTAAAACATACCTACCAAAACATTATGAAGTAACATCTGACATCCAAAACTAAAACATACCTAACAAAACATTATGAAGTAACATCTGACATCCAAAACTAAAACATACCTAACAAAACATTATGAAGTAACATCTGACATCCAAAACTAAAACATACCTACCAAAACATTATGAAGTAACATCTGACATCCAAAACTAAAACATACCTACCAAAACATTATGAAGTAACATCTGACATCGAAAACTAAAACATACCTACCAAAACATTATGAAGTAACATCTGACATCCAAAACTAAAACATACCTACCAAAACATTATGAAGTAACATCTGACATCCAAAAATAAAACATACCTAACAAAACATTATGAAGTAACATCTGACATCCAAAACTAAAACATACCTACCAAGATATTATGAAGTAACATCTGACATCCAAAGCTAAAACATACCTTCCAAAACATTATGAAGTAACATCTGACATCCAAAACTAAAACATACCTAACAAAACATTATGAAGTAACATCTGACATCCAAAACTAAAACATACCTACCAAGACATTATGAAGTAACATCTGACATCCAAAACTAAAACATACCAACCAAAACATTATGAAGTAACATCTGACATTCAAAACTAAAACATACCTACCAAGACATTATGAAGTAACATCTGACATCCAAAACTAAAACATACCTAACAAAACATTATGAAATAACATCTGACATCCAAAATTAAAACATACCTACCAAAACATTATGAAGTAACATCTGACATCCAAAACTAAAACATACCTACCAAGACATTATGAAGTAACATCTGACATCCGAAACTAAAACATACCTACCAAAACATTATGAAGTAACATCTGACATCCAAAACTAAAACATACCTAACAAAATATTATGAAGTAACATCTGACATCCAAAACTAAAACATACCTAACAAAACATTATGAAGTAACATCTGACATCCAAAACTAAAACATACCTAACAAAACATTATGAAGTAACATCTGACATCCAAAACTAAAACATACCTACCAAGACATTATGAAGTAACATCTGACATCCAAAACTAAAACATACCTACCAAAACATTATGAAGTAACATCTGACATCCAAAACTAAAACATACCTACCAAAACATTATGAAGTAACATCTGACATCCAAAACTAAAACATACCTACCAAGACATTATGAAGTAACATCTGACATCCAAAACTAAAACATACCTAACAAAACATTATGAAGTAACATCTGACATCCAAAACTAAAACATACCTACCAAGACATTATGAAGTAACATCTGACATCCAAAACTAAAACATACCTACCAAAACATTATGAAGTAACATCTGACATCCAAAACTAAAACATACCTAACAAAACATTATGAAGTAACATCTGACATCCAAAACTAAAACATACCTAACAAAACATTATGAAGTAACATCTGACATCCAAAACTAAAACATACCTACCAAAACATTATGAAGTAACATCTGACATCCAAAACTAAAACATACCTACCAAAACATTATGAAGTAACATCTGACATCGAAAACTAAAACATACCTACCAAAACATTATGAAGTAACATATGACATCCAAAACTAAAACATACCTACCAAAACATTATGAAGTAACATCTGACATCCAAAAATAAAACATACCTAACAAAACATTATGAAGTAACATCTGACATCCAAAACTAAAACATACCTACCAAGACATTATGAAGTAACATCTGACATCCAAAGCTAAAACATACCTTCCAAAACATTATGAAGTAACATCTGACATCCAAAACTAAAACATACCTAACAAAACATTATGAAGTAACATCTGACATCCAAAACTAAAACATACCTACCAAAACATTATGAAATAACATCTGACATCCAAAACTAAAACATACCTACCAAAACATTATGAAGTAACATCTGACATCCAAAACTAAAACATACCTACCAAAACATTATGAAGTAACATCTGACATCCAAAACTAAAACATACCTACCAAAACATTATGAAGTAACATCTGACATCCAAAACTAAAACATACCTACCAAGACATTATGAAGTAACATCTGACATCCGAAACTAAAACATACCTACCAAAACATTATGAAGTAACATCTGATATCCAAAACTAAAACATACCTAACAAAACATTATGAAGTAACATCTGACATCCAAAACTAAAACATACCTAACAAAACATTATGAAGTAACATCTGACATCCAAAACTAAAACATACCTACCAAGACATTATGAAGTAACATCTGACATCCAAAACTAAAACATACCTACCAAAACATTATGAAGTAACATCTGACATCCAAAACTAAAACATACCTACCAAGACATTATGAAGTAACATCTGACATCCGAAAATAAAACATACCTACCAAAACATTATGAAGTAACATCCGACATCCAAAGCTAAAACATACCTAACAAAACATTATGAAGTAACATCTGACATCCAAAACTAAAACATACCTAACAAAACATTATGAAGTAACATCTGACATCCAAAACTAAAACATACCTAACAAAACCTTATGAAGTAACATCTGACATCCAAAACTAAAACATACCTACCAAGACATTATGAAGTAACATCTGACATCCAAAACTAAAACATACCTACCAAAACATTATGAAGTAACATCTGACATCCAAAACTAAAACATACCTAACAAAACATTATGAAGTAACATCTGACATCCAAAACTAAAACATACCTACCAAAACATTATGAAGTAACATCTGACATCCAAAACTAAAACATACCTACCAAGACATTATGAAGTAACATCTGACATCCGAAACTAAAACATACCTACCAAAACATTATGAAGTAACATCTGATATCCAAAACTAAAACATACCTAACAAAACATTATGAAGTAACATCTGACATCCAAAACTAAAACATACCTAACAAAACCTTATGAAGTAACATCTGACATCCAAAACTAAAACATACCTACCAAGACATTATGAAGTAACATCTGACATCCAAAACTAAAACATACCTACCAAAACATTATGAAGTAACATCTGACATCCAAAACTAAAACATCCCTAACAAAACATTATGAAGTAACATCTGACATCCAAAACTAAAACATACCTACCAAAACATTATGAAATAACATCTGACATCCAAAACTAAAACATACCTACCAAAACATTATGAAGTAACATCTGACATCCAAAACTAAAACATACCTACCAAAACATTATGAAGTAACATCTGACATCCAAAACTAAAACATACCTACCAAAACATTATGAAGTAACATCTGACATCCAAAACTAAAACATACCTACCAAGACATTATGAAGTAACATCTGACATCCGAAACTAAAACATACCTACCAAAACATTATGAAGTAACATCTGATATCCAAAACTAAAACATACCTAACAAAACATTATGAAGTAACATCTGACATCCAAAACTAAAACATACCTAACAAAACCTTATGAAGTAACATCTGACATCCAAAACTAAAACATACCTACCAAGACATTATGAAGTAACATCTGACATCCAAAACTAAAACATACCTAACAAAACATTATGAAGTAACATCTGACATCCAAAACTAAAACATCCCTAACAAAACATTATGAAGTAACATCTGACATCCAAAACTAAAACATACCTACCAAGACATTATGAAGTAACATCTGACATCCAAAACTAAAACATACCTAACAAAACATTATGAAGTAACATCTGACATCCAAAACTAAAACATACCTAACAAAACATTATGAAGTAACATCTGACATCCAAAACTAAAACATACCTAACAAAACATTATGAAGTAACATCTGACATCCAAAACTAAAACATACCTAACAAAACATTATGAAGTAACATCTGACATCCAAAACTAAAACATACCTACCAAGACATTATGAAGTAACATCTGACATCCAAAACTAAAACATACCTACCAAAACATTATGAAGTAACATCTGACATCCAAAACTAAAACATACCTACCAGACATTATGAAGTAACATCTGACATCCAAAACTAAAACATACCTACCAAAACATTATGAAGTAACATCTGACATCCAAAACTAAAACATACCTAACAAAACATTATGAAGTAACATCTGACATCCAAAACTAAAACATACCTAACAAAACATTATGAAGTAACATCCGACATCCAAAGCTAAAACATACCTAACAAAACATTATGAAGTAACATCTGACATCCAAAACTAAAACATACCTACCAAGACATTATGAAGTAACATCTGACATCCAAAACTAAAACATACCTACCAAAACATTATGAAGTAACATCTGACATCCAAAACTAAAACATACCTAACAAAACATTATGAAGTAACATCTGACATCCAAAACTAAAACATACCTACCAAAACATTATGAAATAACATCTGACATCCAAAACTAAAACATACCTACCAAAACATTATGAAGTAACATCTGACATCCAAAACTAAAACATACCTACCAAAACATTATGAAGTAACATCTGACATCCAAAACTAAAACATACCTACCAAGACATTATGAAGTAACATCTGACATCCGAAACTAAAACATACCTACCAAAACATTATGAAGTAACATCTGATATCCAAAACTAAAACATACCTAACAAAACATTATGAAGTAACATCTGACATCCAAAACTAAAACATACCTAACAAAACATTATGAAGTAACATCTGACATCCAAAACTAAAACATACCTACCAAGACATTATGAAGTAACATCTGACATCCAAAACTAAAACATACCTACCAAAACATTATGAAGTAACATCTGACATCCAAAACTAAAACATACCTACCAAGACATTATGAAGTAACATCTGACATCCGAAAATAAAACGTACCTACCGAAACATTATGAAGTAACATCTGATATCCAAAACTAAAGCATACCTAACAAAACATTATGAAGTAACATCTCACATCCGAAACTAAAACATACCTAACAAAACATTATGAAGCAACATCTGACATCCAAAACTAAAACATACCTACCAAAACATTATGAAGTAACATCTGACATCCAAAACTAAAACATACCTACCAAGACATTATGAAGTAACATCTGACATCCGAATCTAAAACATACCTACCAAAACATTATGAAGTAACATCTGACATCCAAAACTAAAACATACCTAACAAAACATTATGAAGTAACATCTGACATCCGAAACTAAAACATACCTAACAAAACATTATGAAGTAACATCTGACATCCAAAACTAAAACATACCTACCAAGACATTATGAAGTAACATCTGACATCCGAAAATAAAACGTACCTACCAAAACATTATGAAGTAACATCTGATATCCAAAACTAAAGCATACCTAACAAAACATTATGAAGTAACATCTCACATCCGAAACTAAAACATACCTAACAAAACATTATGAAGCAACATCTGACATCCAAAACTAAAACATACCTACCAAAACATTATGAAGTAACATCTGACATCCAAAACTAAAACATACCTACCAAGACATTATGAAGTAACATCTGACATCCGAATCTAAAACATACCTACCAAAACATTATGAAGTAACATCTGACATCCAAAACTAAAACATACCTAACAAAACATTATGAAGTAACATCTGACATCCGAAACTAAAACATACCTAACAAAACATTATGAAGTAACATCTGACATCCAAAGCTAAAACATACCTAACAAAACATTATGAAGAAACATCTGACATCCAAAACTAAAACATACCTACCAAGACATTATGAAGTAACATCTGACATCCAAAACTAAAACATACCTACCAAAACATTATGAAGTAACATCTGACATTCAAAACTAAAACATACCTACCAAGACATTATGAAGTAACATCTGACATCCAAAACTAAAACATACCTAACAAAACATTATGAAGTAACATCTGACATCCAAAACTAAAACATACCTACCAAGACATTATGAAGTAACATCTGACATCCAAAACTAAAACATACCTACCAAAACATTATGAAGTAACATCTGACATTCAAAACTAAAACATACCTACCAAGACATTATGAAGTAACATCTGACATCCAAAACTAAAACATACCTAACAAAACATTATGAAGTAACATCTGACATCCAAAACTAAAACATACCTACCAAAACATTATGAAGTAACATCTGACATCCAAAACTAAAACATACCTACCAAGACATTATGAAGTAACATCTGACATCCGAAAATAAAACGTACCTACCAAAACATTATGAAGTAACATCTGACATCCAAAACTAAAACATACCTACCAAGACATTATGAAGTAACATCTCACATCCGAAACTAAAACATACCTAACAAAACATTATGAAGCAACATCTGACATCCAAAACTAAAACATACCTACCAAAACATTATGAAGTAACATCTGACATCCAAAACTAAAACATACCTACCAAGACATTATGAAGTAACATCTGACATCCAAAACTAAAACATACCTAACAAAACATTATGAAGTAACATCTGACATCCAAAACTAAAACATACCTACCAAAACATTATGAAGTAACATCTGACATCCAAAACTAAAACATACCTACCAAGACATTATGAAGTAACATCTGACATCCGAAAATAAAACGTACCTACCAAAACATTATGAAGTAACATCTGACATCCAAAACTAAAGCATACCTAACAAACATTATGAAGTAACATCTCACATCCGAAACTAAAACATACCTAACAAAACATTATGAAGCAACATCTGACATCCAAAACTAAAATATACCTACCAAAACATTATGAAGTAACATCTGACATCCAAAACTAAAACATACCTACCAAGACATTATGAAGTAACATCTGACATCCGAATCTAAAACATACCTACCAAAACATTATGAAGTAACATCTGACATCCAAAACTAAAACATACCTAACAAAACATTATGAAGTAACATCTGACATCCGAAACTAAAACATACCTAACAAAACATTATGAAGTAACATCTGACATCCAAAACTAAAACATACCTACCAAGACATTATGAAGTAACATCTGACATCCAAAACTAAAACATACCAACCAAAACATTATGAAGTAACATCTGACATTCAAAACTAAAACATACCTACCAAGACATTATGAAGTAACATCTGACATCCAAAACTAAAACATACCTAACAAAACATTATGAAATAACATCTGACATCCAAAATTAAAACATACCTACCAAAACATTATGAAGTAACATCTGACATCCAAAACTAAAACATACCTACCAAGACATTATGAAGTAACATCTGACATCCGAAACTAAAACATACCTACCAAAACATTATGAAGTAACATCTGACATCCAAAACTAAAACATACCTAACAAAATATTATGAAGTAACATCTGACATCCAAAACTAAAACATACCTAACAAAACATTATGAAGTAACATCTGACATCCAAAACTAAAACATACCTAACAAAACATTATGAAGTAACATCTGACATCCAAAACTAAAACATACCTACCAAGACATTATGAAGTAACATCTGACATCCAAAACTAAAACATACCTACCAAAACATTATGAAGTAACATCTGACATCCAAAACTAAAACATACCTACCAAAACATTATGAAGTAACATCTGACATCCAAAACTAAAACATACCTACCAAGACATTATGAAGTAACATCTGACATCCAAAACTAAAACATACCTAACAAAACATTATGAAGTAACATCTGACATCCAAAACTAAAACATACCTACCAAGACATTATGAAGTAACATCTGACATCCAAAACTAAAACATACCTACCAAAACATTATGAAGTAACATCTGACATCCAAAACTAAAACATACCTAACAAAACATTATGAAGTAACATCTGACATCCAAAACTAAAACATACCTAACAAAACATTATGAAGTAACATCTGACATCCAAAACTAAAACATACCTACCAAAACATTATGAAGTAACATCTGACATCCAAAACTAAAACATACCTACCAAAACATTATGAAGTAACATCTGACATCCAAAACTAAAACATACCTACCAAAACATTATGAAGTAACATCTGACATCCAAAACTAAAACATACCTACCAAAACATTATGAAGTAACATCTGACATCCAAAAATAAAACATACCTAACAAAACATTATGAAGTAACATCTGACATCCAAAACTAAAACATACCTACCAAGACATTATGAAGTAACATCTGACATCCAAAGCTAAAACATACCTTCCAAAACATTATGAAGTAACATCTGACATCCAAAACTAAAACATACCTAACAAAACATTATGAAGTAACATCTGACATCCAAAACTAAAACATACCTACCAAGACATTATGAAGTAACATCTGACATCCAAAACTAAAACATACCAACCAAAACATTATGAAGTAACATCTGACATTCAAAACTAAAACATACCTACCAAGACATTATGAAGTAACATCTGACATCCAAAACTAAAACATACCTAACAAAACATTATGAAATAACATCTGACATCCAAAATTAAAACATACCTACCAAAACATTATGAAGTAACATCTGACATCCAAAACTAAAACATACCTACCAAGACATTATGAAGTAACATCTGACATCCGAAACTAAAACATACCTACCAAAACATTATGAAGTAACATCTGACATCCAAAACTAAAACATACCTAACAAAATATTATGAAGTAACATCTGACATCCAAAACTAAAACATACCTAACAAAACATTATGAAGTAACATCTGACATCCAAAACTAAAACATACCTAACAAAACATTATGAAGTAACATCTGACATCCAAAACTAAAACATACCTACCAAGACATTATGAAGTAACATCTGACATCCAAAACTAAAACATACCTACCAAAACATTATGAAGTAACATCTGACATCCAAAACTAAAACATACCTACCAAAACATTATGAAGTAACATCTGACATCCAAAACTAAAACATACCTACCAAGACATTATGAAGTAACATCTGACATCCAAAACTAAAACATACCTAACAAAACATTATGAAGTAACATCTGACATCCAAAACTAAAACATACCTACCAAGACATTATGAAGTAACATCTGACATCCAAAACTAAAACATACCTACCAAAACATTATGAAGTAACATCTGACATCCAAAACTAAAACATACCTAACAAAACATTATGAAGTAACATCTGACATCCAAAACTAAAACATACCTAACAAAACATTATGAAGTAACATCTGACATCCAAAACTAAAACATACCTACCAAAACATTATGAAGTAACATCTGACATCCAAAACTAAAACATACCTACCAAAACATTATGAAGTAACATCTGACATCGAAAACTAAAACATACCTACCAAAACATTATGAAGTAACATATGACATCCAAAACTAAAACATACCTACCAAAACATTATGAAGTAACATCTGACATCCAAAAATAAAACATACCTAACAAAACATTATGAAGTAACATCTGACATCCAAAACTAAAACATACCTACCAAGACATTATGAAGTAACATCTGACATCCAAAGCTAAAACATACCTTCCAAAACATTATGAAGTAACATCTGACATCCAAAACTAAAACATACCTAACAAAACATTATGAAGTAACATCTGACATCCAAAACTAAAACATACCTAACAAAACATTATGAAGTAACATCTGACATCCAAAACTAAAACATACCTAACAAAACATTATGAAGTAACATCTGACATCCAAAACTAAAACATTCCTACCAAGACATTATGAAGTAACATCTGACATCCAAAACTAAAACATACCTACCAAAACATTATGAAGTAACATCTGACATCCAAAACTAAAACATACCTAACAAAACATTATGAAGTAACATCTGACATCCAAAACTAAAACATACCTAACAAAACATTATGAAGTAACATCTGACATCCAAAACTAAAACATACCTACCAAGACATTATGAAGTAACATCTGACATCCAAAACTAAAACATACCTAACAAAACATTATGAAGTAACATCTGACATCCAAAACTAAAACATACCTACCAAGACATTATGAAGTAACATCTGACATCCAAAACTAAAACATACCTACCAAAACATTATGAAGTAACATCTGACATCCAAAGCTAAAACATACCTAACAAAACATTATGAAGTAACATCTGACATCCAAAACTAAAACATACCTAACAAAACATTATGAAGTAACATCCGACATCCAAAGCTAAAACATACCTAACAAAACATTATGAAGTAACATCTGACATCCAAAACTAAAACATACCTAACAAAACATTATGAAGTAACATCTGACATCCAAAACTAAAACATACCTAACAAAACCTTATGAAGTAACATCTGACATCCAAAACTAAAACATACCTACCAAGACATTATGAAGTAACATCTGACATCCAAAACTAAAACATACCTACCAAAACATTATGAAGTAACATCTGACATCCAAAACTAAAACATACCTAACAAAACATTATGAAGTAACATCTGACATCCAAAACTAAAACATACCTACCAAAACATTATGAAATAACATCTGACATCCAAAACTAAATCATACCTACCAAAACATTATGAAGTAACATCTGACATCCAAAACTAAAACATACCTACCAAAACATTATGAAGTAACATCTGACATCCAAAACTAAAACATACCTACCAAGACATTATGAAGTAACATCTGACATCCGAAACTAAAACATACCTACCAAAACATTATGAAGTAACATCTGATATCCAAAACTAAAACATACCTAACAAAACATTATGAAGTAACATCTGACATCCAAAACTAAAACATACCTAACAAAACCTTATGAAGTAACATCTGACATCCAAAACTAAAACATACCTACCAAGACATTATGAAGTAACATCTGACATCCAAAACTAAAACATACCTACCAAAACATTATGAAGTAACATCTGACATCCAAAACTAAAACATCCCTAACAAAACATTATGAAGTAACATCTGACATCCAAAACTAAAACATACCTACCAAGACATTATGAAGTAACATCTGACATCCAAAACTAAAACATACCTAACAAAACATTATGAAGTAACATCTGACATCCAAAACTAAAACATACCTAACAAAACATTATGAAGTAACATCTGACATCCAAAACTAAAACATACCTAACAAAACATTATGAAGTAACATCTGACATCCAAAACTAAAACATACCTAACAAAACATTATGAAGTAACATCTGACATCCAAAACTAAAACATACCTACCAAGACATTATGAAGTAACATCTGACATCCAAAACTAAAACATACCTACCAAAACATTATGAAGTAACATCTGACATCCAAAACTAAAACATACCTACCAAGACATTATGAAGTAACATCTGACATCCAAAACTAAAACATACCTACCAAAACATTATGAAGTAACATCTGACATCCAAAACTAAAACATACCTAACAAAACATTATGAAGTAACATCCGACATCCAAAGCTAAAACATACCTAACAAAACATTATGAAGTAACATCTGACATCCAAAACTAAAACATACCTAACAAAACATTATGAAGTAACATCTGACATCCAAAACTAAAACATACCTACCAAAACCTTATGAAGTAACATCTGACATCCAAAACTAAAACATACCTACCAAGACATTATGAAGTAACATCTGACATCCAAATCTAAAACATACCTACCAAAACATTATGAAGTAACATCTGACATCCAAAACTAAAACATACCTAACAAAACATTATGAAGTAACATCTGACATCCAAAACTAAAACATACCTACCAAAACATTATGAAATAACATCTGACATCCAAAACTAAAACATACCTACCAAAACATTATGAAGTAACATCTGACATCCAAAACTAAAACATACCTACCAAAACATTATGAAGTAACATCTGACATCCAAAACTAAAACATACCTAACAAAACCTTATGAAGTAACATATGACATCCAAAACTAAAACATACCTACCAAGACATTATGAAGTAACATCTGACATCCGAAACTAAAACATACCTACCAAAACATTATGAAGTAACATCTGACATCCAAAACTAAAACATCCCTAACAAAACATTATGAAGTAACATCTGACATCCAAAACTAAAACATACCTACCAAAACATTATGAAGTAACATCTGACATCCAAAACTAAAACATACCTACCAAGACATTATGAAGTAACATCTGACATCCGAAAATAAAACGTACCTACCAAAACATTATGAAGTAACATCTGATATCCAAAACTAAAGCATACCTAACAAAACATTATGAAGTAACATCTCACATCCGAAACTAAAACATACCTAACAAAACATTATGAAGCAACATCTGACATCCAAAACTAAAACATACCTACCAAAACATTATGAAGTAACATCTGACATCCAAAACTAAAACATACCTACCAAGACATTATGAAGTAACATCTGACATCCGAATCTAAAACATACCTACCAAAACATTATGAAGTAACATCTGACATCCAAAACTAAAACATACCTAACAAAACATTATGAAGTAACATCTGACATCCGAAACTAAAACATACCTAACAAAACATTATGAAGTAACATCTGACATCCAAAACTAAAACATACCTACCAAGACATTATGAAGTAACATCTGACATCCAAAACTAAAACATACCTACCAAAACATTATGAAGTAACATCTGACATTCAAAACTAAAACATACCTACCAAGACATTATGAAGTAACATCTGACATCCGAAACTAAAACATATCTAACAAAACATTATGAAATAACATCTGACATCCAAAATTAAAACATACCTACCAAAACATTATGAAGTAACATCTGACATCCAAAACTAAAACATACCTACCAAGACATTATGAAGTAACATCTGACATCCGAAACTAAAACATACCTACCAAAACATTATGAAGTAACATCTGACATCCAAAACTAAAACATACCTAACAAAATATTATGAAGTAACATCTGACATCCAAAACTAAAACCTACCTAACAAAACATTATGAAGTAACATCTGACATCCAAAACTAAAACATACCTAACAAAACATTATGAAGTAACATCTGACATCCGAAACTAAAACATACCTACCAAGACATTATGAAGTAACATCTGACATCCAAAACTAAAACATACTTACCAAAACATTATGAAGTAACATCTGACATCCAAAACTAAAACATACCTAACAAAACATTATGAAGTAACATCTGACATCCAAAACTAAAACATACCTAACAAAACATTATGAAGTAACATCTGACATCCAAAACTAAAACATACCTACCAAGACATTATGAAGTAACATCTGACATCCAAAGCTAAAACATACCTAACAAAACATTATGAAGTAACATCTGACATCCAAAACTAAAACATACCTACCAAAACATTATGAAGTAACATCTGACATCCAAAACTAAAACATACCTACCAAAACATTATGAAGTAACATCTGACATCCAAAACTAAAACATACCTAACAAAACATTACGAAGTAACATCTGACATCCAAAACTAAAACATACCTAACAAAACATTATGAAGTAACATCCGACATCCAAAACTAACACATACCTAACAAAACATTATGAAGTAACATCTGACATCCAAAACTAAAACATACCTAACAAAACATTATGAAGTAACATCTGACATCCAAAACTAAAACATACCTAACAAAACCTTATGAAGTAACATCTGACATCCAAAACTAAAACATACCTACCAAGACATTATGAAGTAACATCTGACATCCAAAACTAAAACATACCTACCAAAACATTATGAAGTAACATCTGACATCCAAAACTAAAACATACCTACCAAGACATTATGAAGTAACATCTGACATCCAAAACTAAAACATACCTACCAAAACATTATGAAGTAACATCTGACATCCAAAACTAAAACATACCTACCAAAACATTATGAAGTAACATCTGACATCCAAAACTAAAACATACCTACCAAGACATTATGAAGTAACATCTGACATCCGAAACTAAAACGTACCTACCAAAACATTATGAAGTAACATCTGATATCCAAAACTAAAACATACCTAACAAAACATTATGAAGTAACATCTCACATCCGAAACTAAAACATACCTAACAAAACATTATGAAGCAACATCTGACATCCAAAGCTAAAACATACCTACCAAAACATTATGAAGTAACATCTGACATCCAAAACTAAAACATACCTACCAAGACATTATGAAGTAACATCTGACATCCGAATCTAAAACATACCTACCAAAACATTATGAAGTAACATCTGACATCCAAAACTAAAACATACCTAACAAAACATTATGAAGTAACATCTGACATCCGAAACTAAAACATACCTAACAAAACATTATGAAGTAACATCTGACATCCAAAACTAAAACATACCTACCAAGACATTATGAAGTAACATCTGACATCCAAAACTAAAACATACCTAACAAAACATTATGAAATAACATCTGACATCCAAAACTAAAACATACCTACCAAAACATTATGAAGTAACATCTGACATCCAAAACTAAAACATACCTACCAAGACATTATGAAGTAATATCTGACATCCAAAACTAAAACATACCTAACAAAACATTATGAAGTAACATCTGACATCCAAAACTAAAACATACCTACCAAGATATTATGAAGTAATATCTGACATCCAAAGCTAAAACATACCTACCAAGACATTATGAAGTAACATCTGACATCCAAAACTAAAACATACCTACCAAAACATTATGAAGTAACATCTGACATCCAAAACTAAAACATACCTAACAAAACCTTATGAAGTATGAGAACATTCAGAATTTTAATTAAAGTGGAAAATCATCTGTATGTAAATAACGTATTGAATTAAAATAAAAACGTAGATATCTAATTTAGTACACACGGTGCGTTTCTTGAATGACCATCATCAGCTACATATTCAAAAGATTGGAAAGACAAATACAGTACATAGGAGCAGTACAGCCGTCAAATCATAATACATAAAGTAGTAATAGTATTAACTTTATATCAGCCAGTACATAGGAGCAGTACAGTATTACCGTCAAATCATAATACATAAAGCAGTAATAGTATTAACTTTATATCAGCCAGTACATAGGAGCAGTACAGTATTACCGTCAAATCATAATACATAAAGTAGTAATAGTATTAACTTTATATCAGCCAGTACATAGGAGCAGTACAGTATTACCGTCAAATCATAATACATAAAGTAGTAATAGTATTAACTTTATATCAGCCAGTACATAGGAGCAGTACAGTATTACCGTCAAATCATAATACATAAAGTAGTAATAGTATTAACTTTATATCAGCCAGTACATAGGAGCAGTACAGTATTACCGTCAAATCATAATACATAAAGTAGTAATAGTATTAACTTTATATCAGCCAGTACATAGGAGCAGTACAGTATTACCGTCAAATCATAATACATAAAGTAGTAATAGTATTAACTTTATATCAGCCAGTACATAGGAGCAGTACAGTATTACCGTCAAATCATAATACATAAAGTAGTAATAGTATTAACTTTATATCAGCCAGTACATAGGAGCAGTACAGTATTACCGTCAAATCATAATACATAAAGTAGTAATAGTATTAACTTTATATCAGCCAGTACATAGGAGCAGTACAGTATTACCGTCAAATCATAATACATAAAGTAGTAATAGTATTAACTTTATATCAGCCAGTACATAGGAGCAGTACAGTATTGCCGTCAAATCATAATACATAAAGCAGTAATAGTATTAACTTTATATCAGCCAGTACATAGGAGCAGTACAGTATTACCGTCAAATCATAATACATAAAGTAGTAATAGTATTAACTTTATATCAGCCAGTACATAGGAGCAGTACAGTATTACCGTCAAATCATAATACATAAAGTAGTAATAGTATTAACTTTATATCAGCCAGTACATAGGAGCAGTACAGTATTACCGTCAAATCATAATACATAAAGTAGTAATAGTATTAACTTTATATCAGCCAGTACATAGGAGCAGTACAGTATTACCGTCAAATCATAATACATAAAGTAGTAATAGTATTAACTTTATATCAGCCAGTACATAGGAGCAGTACAGTATTACCGTCAAATCATAATACATAAAGTAGTAATAGTATTAACTTTATATCAGCCAGTACATAGGAGCAGTACAGTATTACCGTCAAATCATAATACATAAAGTAGTAATAGTATTAACTTTATATCAGCCAGTACATAGGAGCAGTACAGTATTACCGTCAAATCATAATACATAAAGCAATAATAGTATTAGCTTTATGTCAGCATAAATAAAAGTTTTCTTCAAATCGAAGTTATTTTTACCAAAGACATCAACTAGACTAAATAAATACCTTATCTACTGATTCTTAGTTTATTTTCAAACTATGGATATGTTCATTTTAGAAGTGGTACGTTAATTTGACTAATGGTATTTTCAGTTGTCACCCCTTTTTGTATTTGATTTTTTTTTATTGCTTAGGAGTGTTTTAAGTTTGTTTACATTTTAGTTAGATTATTAGTCACATTTGTTTTTGTCACACTCGTAAGGTTATGTAAGAAATTTAGTCATTTATTTAGAAAATTTTATAATAAATGACATTTAAATTGGAGCAATTGTTTACTTCTTCTATATACAAAAACAAGCAGAGTATTTGCTTCACCAGAGGAGTATAACGTACCAGGAGTTGGTACAAGTTAATGGAGTATATGAACATGAACAGGTCAATATTCTTTCATGGTGGAATGTGAAAATCTAATGGTGGTTTTTCTGGTTTTATGGAGTCTGTGGTTATATAAATGGCATTGTGTATTATTACATACCACAATTATTCGAGTTTTGGTTTCTACTGAATCCATATCTGTTTTAAAAATATGTTTATATGACATCAGTCAAAAAGTGTATGACTGATTGTAGTAGATGATAAACACGCTAATCTTACATTAAATATGTATTCTTTAGAAATACAGAGTGTAAAACAATAAGCACACCCAATTAAATACAAAACCTTGTAATATGCAAGAACTGCTTACCATTCGCGAGCACATACGTTCACTCCCGGTTTGTTGGTGGAATCCATGTTGCTCATCTTTTTAGTTTTCTCTGTTGTGTTGTGTTTTTTGTTTTGTTTGTCTTCGTCCAGTGTCTTCTGCCCAATGTTTATAGTGTTTATGAATTATATATTGTTGATGGCTGCTTCGGTTTTCTCTAACGTTTATTTACTTGTATCGTAAATGTATGGATTACGACATGTACTTTAATCTACGTTTTTGACGTCATCAGCTTGGAATGGGGAACACCCCATTACGTCTTATTCTATGAATAAAAAAAAACCCATGCATTATTCGACGCATGATTAAAATAAAAATAATTATTATCTAGGAATTACATTACAACGTCTGCATGTGCAAATCTGCATATTTTCTTTCACTGAGAATGTTGGTGAGAAAAATTTGAAGATGCCAAACTGTAACTAGAAGCATACATTCCTCAACCTCGTAAATATCAACGAGAATGCAACATTACAGAATATTAAGTGCTTAATTAATATTAATTATTTTTAAAGTTAATCTCCATATTTTTAAAAGGCTTTCATACTGTTTTGTTATTCACATTGTTTCAGTAGTATGTCTAGCCAGATGATTTAAATATAAACGTAAATTTATATTGCACATCCACCGAGCACGATTCTGCACATTGTTCATTAAAACACATTTCCAATTATTTTATTGCATTTTTAAAATAACATTCCTGGATAGACAATAGAGGTATTTTTCGAAGTATTGCAGTAGTAAGCAAATGAAAAGCAAAACATATACCATACATTGTGTTTAATAAAAATATACCATATATTGTGTTTAATAAAAATATACCATGCATTGTGTTTAATAAAAATATACCATACATTGTGTTTAATAAAAATATACCATACATTGTGTTTAATAACAATATACCATACATTGTGTTTAATAAAAATATACCATACATTGTGTTTAATAAAAATATACCATACATTGTATTTAATAAAAATATACCATACATTGTGTTTAATAAAAATATACCATACATTGTGTTTAATAAAAATATACCATACATTGTATTTAATAAAAATATATCATACATTGTGTTTAATAAAAATATACCATACATTGTGTTTAATAACAATATACCATACATTGTGTTTAATAAAAATATACCATACATTGTGTTTAATAACAATATACCATACATTGTATTTAATAAAAATATACCATACATTGTGTTTAATAAAAATATACCATACATTGTGTTTAATAAAAATATACCATACATTGTATTTAATAACAATATACCATACATTGTATTTAATAAAAATATACCATACATTGTGTTTAATAAAAATATACCATACATTGTGTTTAATAAAAATATACCATACATTGTATTTAATAAAAATATATCATACATTGTGTTTAATAAAAATATACCATACATTGTGTTTAATAACAATATACCATACATTGTGTTTAATAAAAATATACCATACATTGTGTTTAATAACAATATACCATACATTGTATTTAATAAAAATATACCATACAATGTATTTAATAAAAATATACCATGCATTGTATTTAATAAAAATATACCATACATTGTATTTAATAACAATATACCATACATTGTATTTAATAAAAATATACCATACATTGTGTTTAATAACAATATACCATACATTGTGTTTAATAAAAATATACCATACATTGTGTTTAATAAAAATATACCATACATTGTATTTAATAACAATATACCATACATTGTATTTAATAGAAATATACCATACATTGTGTTTAATAAAAATATACCATACATTGTGTTTAATAAAAATATACCATACATTGTATTTAATAAAAATATATCATACATTGTGTTTAATAAAAATATACCATACATTGTGTTTAATAACAATATACCATACATTGTGTTTAATAAAAATATACCATACATTGTGTTTAATAACAATATACCATACATTGTATTTAATAAAAATATACCATACAATGTATTTAATAAAAATATACCATACATTGTATTTAATAAAAATATACCATACATTGTGTTTAATAAAAATATACCATGCATTGTGTTTAATAAAAATATACCATATATTGTATTTAATAAAAATATACCATACATTGTATTTAATAAAAATATACCATACATTGTGTTTAATAACAATATACCATACATTGTGTTTAATAAAAATATACCATACATTGTGTTTAATAACAATATACCATACATTGTATTTAATAAAAATATACCATACATTGTGTTTAATAAAAATATACCATACATTGTGTTTAATAAAAATATACCATACATTGTATTTAATAACAATATACCATACATTGTATTTAATAAAAATATACCATACATTGTGTTTAATAAAAATATACCATACATTGTGTTTAATAAAAATATACCATACATTGTATTTAATAAAAATATATCATACATTGTGTTTAATAAAAATATACCATACATTGTGTTTAATAACAATATACCATACATTGTGTTTAATAAAAATATACCATACATTGTGTTTAATAACAATATACCATACATTGTATTTAATAAAAATATACCATACAATGTATTTAATAAAAATATACCATACATTGTATTTAATAAAAATATACCATACATTGTATTTAATAACAATATACCATACATTGTATTTAATAAAAATATACCATACATTGTGTTTAATAACAATATACCATACATTGTGTTTAATAAAAATATACCATACATTGTGTTTAATAAAAATATACCATACATTGTATTTAATAACAATATACCATACATTGTATTTAATAAAAATATACCATACATTGTGTTTAATAAAAATATACCATACATTGTGTTTAATAAAAATATACCATACATTGTATTTAATAAAAATATATCATACATTGTGTTTAATAAAAATATACCATACATTGTGTTTAATAACAATATACCATACATTGTGTTTAATAAAAATATACCATACATTGTGTTTAATAACAATATACCATACATTGTATTTAATAAAAATATACCATACATTGTGTTTAATAAAAATATACCATGCATTGTGTTTAATAAAAATATACCATATATTGTATTTAATAAAAATATACCATACATTGTATTTAATAAAAACGTACATATCATATGTAGTGCGCATGGTGCGTTTCTGGAATAAACTTTATCAGGTACGCTCAAAGACAAAATATTTGTAAGCCTAATACACTAAACGTTTTTGGGAGTAAGAAAACCAAAGACACTAAACAGGGTAACCAAAATCTGGGAGCCAGAAAACCAAAGAAATTAAACAGGGTAACCAAAATATGTCACCTATCCCTAGTTTATTTTCATAGAACTAAACTTCAATCTAGAAATGATTTCGACCAACAAATGTATGAAGACAATATACACCTCAAAAAGTTAATTTCTTTGGGAAGGAAAGGTTATTTTACCATTAAATGTAACGGAGAAAGATTAGGACCATCGTTTCATGCAAGCTCTGTATCAACATGAATATCATATTTAAAGACTTGTTTGTAAGATCATGTAAATTTGGTACAATGATCTGCAACTAAGCGTTATTTCTTCTTGGTTACTGAATTATTACATAGTTTAATATAACCTTAAAAATGTACCATCTCAAAACATGTAATTTTGTAAGGGCACTCAGCTCTCGCAATCCTAATTGCTATATTAATTCATTGATGTTGTTTCATAGAAGCAGAATTAAATCGTGTTTGACACTTATGGAAATATATATATCTATGAGCTGTGAATATTGAAAAGATGTGTTGTTAGTTATTGCAAAAAGAACAAAGGAAAATATTGACCACATGTTAAAGAATTTACAAACAATTAGACAATTAGTTTATGTTAGCACACATGAAGTATAACAGTTATTGTAAAACAAAACCTTGTATTCCTTACACATAAATAACATTAATTGAGTTTTGATGTAGGTTGACATTGTATGTTTTTCTACTCCTCAATGTTTATTTGCATTTTAATTTCCAGCTGCTTAGGGGTCGATGAACATTGAAGAAGTTAAATACAGAAACAGAAATGACCAGCTGAGGCATCAAATCAACATAGGTATCTATAATTGTTTTTATTACCATTTGACCGATACCACTGTCTGTGGACCCTTAGTCTACGTGGGTATCACCGAGCCCAGTAGTCGGGCCAGCGTTGCTAATATAAGATTCAGATTACCTCAAGCATTACACCAGTCTTATACTTTCTACGAAACACTATGACAAAAGAGATGACTGTAGGAGACTTCTTGTTGTTGACGCAGATCTATCGATTGTATTTACAATTTCTGGTGTCCACGATAAAGCAAAGTAATAAGTGATTAACGATGTTTTTTAAAACGAGATGACGTTTCTCAGTCATCGCTCATCGAAACCTCTGAGATGAGAGATGACCGAGAAACGTCCTCGAGTTTTAAAAACATCCTTAATTATTTTATCGCTATGATAGTATGTTTATCAAGGATTTGGTAATGTGACGTCATTATAACGTCATATTAGAAAACAGCGATATTACTACGTGCGTCCTTGACAACGTTTAGCGATTAGCGATAATTGGAATCATCTCATGCGCTTACGTGATATGAAATATATTGGCTTTAAACATCAAAGGGAAAATAAACAAAATACTGTAGCGATAATGTCCCATTTCCGACTTCTGATTTATATACCGCCAGCCGCCATGGCACGAATTATGTAAATCCGAGACTGGGAATGCGTTATTCAGGTGCTAGACAGGGTATATAATGTCACATTCCTGGCTTCTGATTTATATACCCTGTCTATCACCTGAATAATATTAGTTATATAGGCTTTAGACAGGTAATACGGGTTCATATAACCTGTCTGTGTTTTATATTTCCTGAGCCGAAGGCGAGGGAAATATACAACACAGACAGGTTATATGAGCCCGTATTACCTGTCTAAAGCCTATATAACGAATTTGTCATACTGCCATACCATGGGTCCATATTACCTGTGTAAAGCCTAAATAAAGAACATGACTACTATACATGTATTGTCTCATGAACATTTAACCCCAGATGTGACTTTCCTTTAAAGAAGAAATTAATTCTTCAACATATTTAATAAACAACTTAGCAATTTTAACAGAAATATAACAAATGATTTAGAATAGCCTCAATATCGGCGTCAGAGTGACAGGCGAACCTGGGTGTCGCCATCTTGATTACGTATGATTTCAAAATGAGTTGTCTTTCTTGGGACGTGCTTTCATATTACCGGCTAGAGCCGTATAATATGGATTAGTAAAATCGAGTAAATAACCAATCGGATACCTTAGATTTTATATTGCAGTATGACAATATATAATGTAAACTATCAACTGAATAATATATAATGTAAACATTGCATTTGACAGACAGAATTTACACCTCTATAAACTCTTACAAAATCGTACTTAATGTTTATACACTCACTTAAAATAGTAACAATAACGCCATTTCTAAACCTTCACTGTAATATTCAAGAGACCGCCATTTTGTTCTTAGTACTATTTTATAAGCATTCACTTCAGATAAAATAATAATGGTGTTTTAGCAGTAGTCAGAAAAATAGGCAAAAATGATATATTCACGATTTGAAGCGCATGAAATATTTAAAAACTTCTGTTATCTATCATTCTTGTCGACTGTGCGGATTAGTAAAATTATATGCCGATGAAAAACGAATTAGCGATAAGTTTATATTTCTATATTCTATCAAATATTATACAATTATAGTCTTTTGTTGAGGTCAATACGAGTTTTTATGGACCTTAAAAACGATATTCACCGAAGCCTTTAGGCTGAGATGAATATTGATGTCTAAGGTCCATAAAAAGTCGCATTGATCGATACAAAAGACTATAATTGTTTTATTACATTAAAATGAAAAGTGAAAGTGAAACCAAGTCTCCGAGATTTCTGCAAATCTCCGTTTGACTTCTGCAAGCCCATCGCCTGCGTCGGACATGATGATTACTTGTTCATTCTAAAGTAACGCTAATACGACGATTCTGATTGGACTAAATTTCACATTACCTTTATGTCCATTGGTCGAATAGAAATATAACTATAACCGTTTTTGATATAAAAGAGGCCAAAAAGAGGTAAATAAATTTCAGCTTTTTTGTATTCAATTTCAACGCAATCTTTTCGAAAATTCAAGGTGAAATTGATATAGTAAATGTGTTAACCAGATCGTCGTATTGCGCACAATCAGTAGTCTCTGTTTGTTGATTGTGTGTCTGAAACAGACTGCGAATGACGCACATTTATGAAAGAAAAAAAACAGAAAAAAAAAAAAAATAATATTTCAAGAGAATCCATTCATAGCAATGTGTGATAACTTTACGCAAGTCCTGCCTACACATAGCAGCTGGTGTTAATGAAATCAACGCCCATTGAGATCGAACTGTGGGGAATCGGAAAAGGGCAACAATCTCTGTAGTTGAGGTTTTCGGATTAGTATTTCTACACCTACCACGACAGTGGAATTGAAAAAAAAATCATGAAACACTTACTGTAATAAAAGCACTGCTTTGGATGAGAGTGGTGTGGAGGAATATCAAACTGGGACAAAAATTATCAGGAGTGTGAAATTTTTCGTTTTCTGATAATTATAGATTAATACATGACCTTTTTCATATTGCCCTTGTTATCAGTACGAGACCTTGATATCGGCCCTGAGAGCTTTAGCGCGAGGGACGATAGCAGTCGAGGGCTGATGACAAGGGCAATATGAAAAAAGCCATGCATTAATCTATTTATCACATATTTTGCCAGGGCATGTTATTGCCCTTCACAAGAGGCCATATAACATGTTATTGCCCTCGTAAAATGTTATTGCCCCGGAGGCAAATAACACGCCGCAAATTATGCTTTTATTACACATGCAAATTCGGCGTTATTTCAATAACATATGTCATAATCTACTATAATAATATAATATCAAGACATTATGTTTATAGAAATACAAGGAAATGTTAGATATGTATGCAAAAACTTCACACATTTAAGATAAATGTCACAAGTCATATAAACAATTGTCACTTGTATTTGTTTTTCAATGTGTCATTTTTTGTATTACAAATATAATATAAATGTATTTACTTTCCAATATTTACGGATTTTCCTGGAATAAACAATAGCATTGAATAGTTTGGATTGTTCTATAAAGGTAAGACAATGATCAATGCCACGTTCCATGTATATAAAGACACACTGTACCAGCTTCTAGTGAACAACCATTTTCTGTGAGTAGCCGTTTGGGGCAAGTTGCAAGGCAACATTATTCAATCCTATCGATTATCCACTTTTTTCATGTAAGAAACTAAACATTCGCCCATCACAGGATCAATCGTTTTATCTTCATTCTTTACTGTTAGCTAACTTACTCTAGATTACTGTAGCTGTAATATTACTGTTTGTTAACTTACTCTAGATTATTATAGCTGTAATATTACTGTTTGTTAACTTACTCTAGATTATTATAGCTGTAATATTACTGTTTGTTAACTTACTCTAGATTATTATAGCTGTAATATTACTGTTTGTTACCTTACTGTAGATTATTATAGCTGTAATATTACTGTTTGTTAGCTTACTCTAGATTATTATAGCTGTAATATTACTGTTTGTTACCTTACTGTAGATTATTATAGCTGTAATATTACTGTTTGTTAGCTTACTCTAGATTATTATAGCTGTAATATTACTGTTTGTTAACTTACTCTAGATTATTATAGCTGTAATATTACTGTTTGTTAACTTACTGTAGATTATTATAGCTGTAATATTACTGTTTGTTACCTTACTGTAGATTATTATAGCTGTAATATTACTGTTTGTTAACTTACTCTAGATTATTATAGCTGTAATATTACTGTTTGTTAACTTACTCTAGATTATTATAGCTGTAATATTACTGTTTGTTAACTTACTCTAGATTATTATAGCTGTAATATTACTGTTTGTTAACTTACTGTAGATTATTATAGCTGTAATATTACTGTTTGTTACCTTACTGTAGATTATTATAGCTGTAATATTACTGTTTGTTAACTTACTCTAGATTATTATAGCTGTAATATTACTGTTTGTTAACTTACTCTAGATTATTATAGCTGTAATATTACTGTTTGTTAGCTTACTCTAGATTATTATAGCTGTAATATTACTGTTTGTTAACTTACTCTAGATTATTATAGCTGTAATATTACTGTTTGTTACCTTACTGTAGATTATTATAGCTGTAATATTACTGTTTGTTAACTTACTCTAGATTATTATAGCTGTAATATTACTGTTTGTTAACTTACTGTAGATTATTATAGCTGTAATATTACTGTTTGTTACCTTACTGTAGATTATTATAGCTGTAATATTACTGTTTGTTAACTTACTCTAGATTATTATAGCTGTAATATTACTGTTTGTTAACTTACTCTAGATTATTATAGCTGTAATATTACTGTTTGTTAACTTACTCTAGATTATTATAGCTGTAATATTACTGTTTGTTAACTTACTGTAGATTATTATAGCTGTAATATTACTGTTTGTTACCTTACTGTAGATTATTATAGCTGTAATATTACTGTTTGTTAACTTACTCTAGATTATTATAGCTGTAATATTACTGTTTGTTAACTTACTCTAGATTATTATAGCTGTAATATTACTGTTTGTTAGCTTACTCTAGATTATTATAGCTGTAATATTACTGTTTGTTAACTTACTCTAGATTATTATAGCTGTAATATTACTGTTTGTTATCTTACTCTAGATTATTATAGCTGTAATATTACTGTTTGTTAGCTTACTCTAGATTATTATAGCTGTAATATTACTGTTTGTTAACTTACTCTAGATTATTATAGCTGTAATATTACTGTTTGTTAACTTACTCTAGATTATTATAGCTGTAATATTACTGTTTGTTAACTTACTCTAGATTATTATAGCTGTAATATTACTGTTTGTTAGCTTACTCTAGATTATTATAGCTGTAATATTACTGTTTGTTAACTTACTCTAGATTATTATAGCTGTAATATTACTGTTTGTTAGCTTACTCTAGATTATTATAGCTGTAATATTACTGTTTGTTAGCTTACTCTAGATTATTATAGCTGTAATATTACTGTTTGTTACCTTACTGTAGATTATTATAGCTGTAATATTACTGTTTGTTAACTTACTCTAGATTATTATAGCTGTAATATTACTGTTTGTTAACTTACTCTAGATTATTATAGCTGTAATATTACTGTTTGTTAGCTTACTCTAGATTATTATAGCTGTAATATTACTGTTTGTTAACTTACTCTAGATTATTATAGCTGTAATATTACTGTTTGTTATCTTACTCTAGATTATTATAGCTGTAATATTACTGTTTGTTAGCTTACTCTAGATTATTATAGCTGTAATATTACTGTTTGTTAACTTACTCTAGATTATTATAGCTGTAATATTACTGTTTGTTAACTTACTCTAGATTATTATAGCTGTAATATTACTGTTTGTTAACTTACTCTAGATTATTATAGCTGTAATATTACTGTTTGTTAGCTTACTCTAGATTATTATAGCTGTAATATTACTGTTTGTTAACTTACTCTAGATTATTATAGCTGTAATATTACTGTTTGTTAATTTACTCTAGATTACTATAGCTGTAATATTACTGTTTGTTATCTTACTCTAGATTATTATAGCTGTAATATTACTGTTTGTTAGCTTACTCTAGATTATTATAGCTGTAATATTACTGTTTGTTAACTTACTCTAGATTATTATAACTGTAATATTACTGTTTGTTAACTTACTCTAGATTATTATAACTGTAATATTACTGTTTGTTAACTTACTCTAGATTATTATAGCTGTAATATGACTGTTTGTTAACTTACTCTAGATTATTATAACTGTAATATTACTGTTTGTTAATTTACTCTAGATTATTATAGCTGTAATATTACTGTTTGTTAGCTTACTGTAGATTATTATAGCTGTAATATTACTGTTTGTTAACTTACTCTAGATTATTATAGCTGTAATATGACTGTTTGTTAACTTACTCTAGATTATTATAGCTGTAATATTACTGTTTGTTAGCTTACTGTAGATTATTATAGCTGTAATATTACTGTTTGTTAACTTACTCTAGATTATTATAGCTGTAATATTACTGTTTGTTAATTTACTCTAGATTATTATAGCTGTATTATTACTGTTTGTTAGCTTACTCTAGATTATTACAGCTGTAATATTACTGTTTGTTAACTTACTGTAGATTATTATAGCTGTAATATTACTGTTTGTTAACTTACTCTAGATTATTATAGCTGTAATATTACTGTTTGTTAACTTACTCTAGATTATTATAGCTGTAATATTACTGTTTGTTAACTTACTCTAGATTATTATAGCTGTAATATTACTGTTTGTTAACTTACTCTAGATTATTATAGCTGTAATATTACTGTTTGTTAGCTTACTCTAGATTATTATAGCTGTAATATTACTGTTTGTTAGCTTACTCTAGATTACTGTAGCTGTACTATTACTGTTTGTTAGCTTACTCTAGATTACTGTAGCTGTAATATTACTGTTTGTTAGCTTACTCTAGATTATTATAGCTGTAATATGACTGTTTGCTAACTTACTCTAGATTATTATAGCTGTAATATTACTGTTAGCTAACTTACTCTAGATTATTATAGCTGTAATATGACTGTTTGTTAGCTTACTCTAGATTATTATAGCTGTAATATTACTGTTTGTTATCTTACTCTAGATTATTATAGCTGTAATATTACTGTTTGTTAGCTTACTCTAGATTATTATAGCTGTAATATTACTGTTTGTTAGCTTACTCTAGATTACTATAGCTGTAATATTACTGTTTGTTAGCTTACTCTAGATTATTATAGCTGTAATATTACTGTTTGTTAATTTACTCTAGATTATTATAGCTGTAATATTACTGTTTGTTAACTTACTCTAGATTATTATAGCTGTAATATTACTGTTTGTTAGCTTACTCTAGATTATTATAGCTGTAATATTACTGTTTGTTAGCTTACTCTAGATTATTATAGCTGTAATATTACTGTTTGTTAACTTACTCTAGATTATTATAGCTGTAATATTACTGTTTGTTAACTTACTCTAGATTATTATAACTGTAATATTACTGTTTGTTAACTTACTCTAGATTATTATAGCTGTAATATTACTGTTTGTTAACTTACTCTAGATTATTATAACTGTAATATTACTGTTTGTTAGCTTACTCTAGATTATTATAACTGTAATATTACTGTTTGTTAGCTTACTCTAGATTATTATAGCTGTAATATTACTGTTTGTTAGCTTACTCTAGATTATTATAGCTGTATTATTACTGTTTGTTAACTTACTCTAGATTATTATAGCTGTAATATTACTGTTTGTTAATTTACTCTAGATTATTATAGCTGTATTATTACTGTTTGTTAACTTACTCTAGATTATTATAGCTGTAATTTTACTGTTTGTTAACTTACTCTAGATTATTATAGCTGCATTATTACTGTTTGTTAACTTACTCTAGATTATTATAGCTGTATTATTACTGTTTGTTAACTTACTCTAGATTATTATAGCTGTAATATTACTGTTTGTTAACTTACTCTAGATTATTATAGCTGTATTATTACTGTTTGTTAACTTACTCTAGATTATTATAGCTGTAATATTACTGTTTGTTAATTTACTCTGGATTATTATAGCTGTATTATTACTGTTTGTTAACTTACTCTAGATTATTATAGCTGTAATATTACTGTTTGTTAACTTACTCTAGATTATTATAGCTGTATTATTACTGTTTGTTAACTTACTCTAGATTATTATAGCTGTAATATTACTCACTTAAACATTGAAAAAATGACGTGAAAACCCTACGATCAAGATTTCTCTATAAAATAGCGATATTGATAAGAACATTGACAAAATGACGTGAGAACCCTACGATCAAGATTTCTATATTATATTTGTTTTTTGTTTGGTTGTATTTTGTTTTAAGCATATTTTGTTCACAACTGTATATGAATGGGATTGATCAACAGGCTATGCCTATACAAGTTCTCTCCTTTTTACATGTACAAGACATACATTCGGTAATAAGAACATACCTAATATATGATATTTGTGACCCACAGTAGACGGGGATTATTGAACCTTTATCATATATAACTGAGTGTTTATAAATTGACAGTTAGAACCTCTCATGTGATCTTAAAGATTTAGACTGCTATAATGTTTATGATATGACGTATGTAAAAGATATAATATTCTCCATACGATATGTAGCCAAAGATTACATATATGTTTGAAATTTAAAGTTCCTGAAAAAAGTTATTTATTAAAACTAAGGGCCAATCTTCCTCATATGTAACCTTAGTCTTGACTATCCTCCATATGTTCTCTCTATGTTCTCTCTATGTTCTCTCTATGTCCTCTCTATGTCCTCTCTATGTCCTCTCTATGTTCTCTCTATGTTCTCTCTATGTTCTCTCTATGTCCTCCCTATGTTCTCTCTATGTCCTCCCTATGTTCTCTCTATGTTCTCTCTATGTTCTCTCTATGTCCTCCCTATGTTCTCTCTATGTTCTCTCTATGTTCTCTCTATGTCCTCCCTATGTTCTCTCTATGTCCTCTCTATGTCCTCTCTATGTTCTCTCTATGTCCTCCCTATGTTCTCTCTATGTTTTCTCTATGTTCTCTCTATGTCCTCCCTATGTTCTCTCTATGTTTTCTCTATGTTCTCTCTATGTCCTCCCTATGTTCTCTCTATGTCCTCCCTATGTTCTCTCTATATCCTCCCTCTGTTCTCTCTATGTCCTCCCTATGTTCTCTCTATTTCCTCCCTATGTTCTCTCTATGTCCTCCCTATGTTCTCTCTATGTTCTCTCTATGTTCTCTCTATGTCCTCCCTATGTTCTCTCTATGTCCTCTCTATGTCCTCTCTATGTTCTCTCTATGTCCTCCCTATGTTCTCTCTATGTTTTCTCTATGTTCTCTCTATGTCCTCCCTATGTTCTCTCTATGTTTTCTCTATGTTCTCTCTATGTCCTCCCTATGTTCTCTCTATGTCCTCTCTATGTTCTCTCTATGTTCTCTCTATGTCCTCCCTATGTTCTCTCTATGTTTTCTCTATGTTCTCTCTATGTCCTCCATATGTTCTCTCTATGTCCTCTCTATGTTCTCTCTATGTTCTCTCTATGTCCTCCCTATGTTCTCTCTATGTTTTCTCTATGTTCTCTCTATGTCCTCCCTATGTTCTCTCTATGTCCTCCCTATGTTCTCTCTATGTCCTCCCTATGTTCTCTCTATGTCCTCCCTATGTCCTCTCTATGTTCTCTCTATGTTCTCTCTATGTCCTCCCTATGTTCTCTCTATGTTCTCTCTATGTTCTCTCTATGTCCTCTCTATGTCCTCTCTATGTCCTCTCTATGTTCTCTCTATGTCCTCTCTATGTCCTCTCTATGTCCTCTCTATGTTCTCTCTATGTCCTCTCTATGTCCTCCCTATGTTCTCTCTATGTCCTCCCTATGTCCTCTCTATGTCCTCTCTATGTTCTCTCTATGTCCTCTCTATGTCCTCCCTATGTTCTCTCTATGTTCTCTCTATGTTCTCTCTATGTTCTCTCTATGTTCTCTCTATGTCCTCTCTATGTCCTCTCTATGTCCTCTCTATGTTCTCTCTATGTCCTCTCTATGTCCTCTCTATGTCCTCTCTATGTTCTCTCTATGTCCTCTCTATGTTCTCTCTATGTCCTCTCTATGTTCTCTCTATGTCCTCTCTATGTCCTCCCTATGTTCTCTCTATGTCCTCCCTATGTCCTCTCTATGTCCTCTCTATGTTCTCTCTATGTTCTCTCTATGTCCTCCCTATGTTCTCTCTATGTTCTCTCTATGTTCTCTCTATGTCCTCTCTATGTCCTCTCTATGTCCTCTCTATGTTCTCTCTATGTCCTCTCTATGTCCTCTCTATGTCCTCTCTATGTTCTCTCTATGTCCTCTCTATGTCCTCCCTATGTTCTCTCTATGTCCTCCCTATGTCCTCTCTATGTCCTCTCTATGTTCTCTCTATGTCCTCTCTATGTCCTCCCTATGTTCTCTCTATGTTCTCTCTATGTTCTCTCTATGTTCTCTCTATGTTCTCTCTATGTCCTCTCTATGTCCTCTCTATGTCCTCTCTATGTTCTCTCTATGTCCTCTCTATGTCCTCTCTATGTCCTCTCTATGTTCTCTCTATGTCCTCTCTATGTTCTCTCTATGTTCTCTCTATGTTCTCTCTATGTCCTCTCTATGTCCTCTCTATGTCCTCTCTATGTTCTCTCTATGTCCTCTCTATGTCCTCTCTATGTCCTCTCTATGTTCTCTCTATGTCCTCTCTATGTCCTCCCTATGTTCTCTCTATGTCCTCCCTATGTCCTCTCTATGTCCTCTCTATGTCCTCTCTATGTTCTCTCTATGTCCTCTCTATGTCCTCCCTATGTTCTCTCTATGTTCTCTCTATGTTCTCTCTATGTTCTCTCTATGTCCTCTCTATGTTCTCTCTATGTCCACCCTATGTTCTCTCTATGTCCTCCATATGTTCTCTCTATGTCCTCCCTATGTTCTCTCTATGTTCTCTCTATGTCCTCCCTATGTCCTCTCTATGTCCTCCCTATGTTCTCTCTATGTCCTCTCTATGTTCTCTCTATGTTCTCTCTATGTTCTCTCTATGTTCTCTCTATGTTCTCTCTATGTCCTCTCTATGTTTTCTCTATGTTCTCTCTATGTTCTCTCTATGTCCTCTCTATGTTTTCTCTATGTTCTCTCTATGTCCTCCCTATGTTCTCTCTATGTCCTCCATATGTTCTCTCTATGTCCTCCCTATGTTCTCTTTATGTCCTCCCTATGTCCTCTCTATGTCCTCCCTATGTTCTCTCTATGTCCTCCATATGTTCTCTCTATGTTCTCTCTATGTCCTCCCTATGTTCTCTCTATGTCCTCCCTATGTTCTCTCTATGTCCTCTCTATGTCCTCCCTATGTTCTCTCTATGTCCTCTCTATGTCCTCCCTATGTTCTCTCTATGTCCTCCATATGTTCTCTCTATGTTCTCTCTATGTCCTCCATATGTTCTCTCTATGTCCTCCCTATGTTCTCTTTATGTCCTCCCTATGTCCTCTCTATGTCCTCCCTATGTTCTCTCTATGTCCTCTCTATGTCCTCCCTATGTTCTCTCTATGTCCTCCCTATGTTCTCTCTATGTCCTCCCTATGTTCTCTCTATGTTCTCTCTATGTCCTCCCTATGTTCTCTCTATGTCCTCCCTATGTCCTCCCTATGTTCTCTCTATGTCCTCCCTATGTTCTCTCTATGTCCTCCCTATGTTCTCTCTATGTCCTCCATATGTTCTCTCTATGTCCTCCCTATGTTCTCTCTATGTCCTCCCTATGTTCTCTCTATGTCCTACCTATGTTCTCTCTATGTTCTCCCTATGTTCTCTCTATGTCCTCCCTATGTTCTCTCTATGTCCTCCATATGTTCTCTCTATGTCCTCCATATGTTCTCTTTATGTCCTCCCTATGTCCTCTCTATGTCCTCCCTATGTTCTCTCTATGTCCTCTCTATGTCCTCCCTATGTTCTCTCTATGTCCTCCCTATGTTCTCTCTATGTCCTCCCTATGTTCTCTCTATGTTCTCTCTATGTCCTCCCTATGTTCTCTCTATGTCCTCCCTATGTCCTCCCTATGTTCTCTCTATGTCCTCCATATGTTCTCTCTATGTCCTCCCTATGTTCTCTCTATGTCCTCCCTATGTTCTCTCTATGTCCTCCATATGTTCTCTCTATGTCCTCCCTATGTTCTCTCTATGTCCTCCCTATGTTCTCTCTATGTCCTACCTATGTTCTCTCTATGTTCTCCCTATGTTCTCTCTATGTCCTCCCTATGTTCTCTCTATGTCCTCCATATGTTCTCTCTATGTCCTCCTTATGTTCTCTCTATGTCCTCCCTATGTTCTCTCTATGTCCTCCCTATGTTCTCTCTATGTCCTCCCTATGTTCTCTCTATGTCTTCCATATGTTCTCTCTATGTCCTCCATATGTTCTCTCTATGTCCTCCATATGTTCTCTCTATGTCCTCCATATGTTCTCTCTATGTCCTCTCTATGTTCTCTCTATGTCTTCCATATGTTCTCTCTATGTCCTCCATATGTTCTCTCTATGTCCTCCATATGTTCTCTCTATGTCCTCCCTATGTTCTCTCTATGTCCTCCCTATGTCCTCTCTATGTTCTCTCTATGTCCTCTCTATGTCCTCCATATGTTCTCTCTATGTCCTCTCTATGTTCTCTCTCTGTCTTCCCTATGTTCTCTTTATGTCCTCCCTATGTCCTCTCTATGTCCTCCCTATGTTCTCTCTATGTCCTCTCTATGTCCTCTCTATGTTCTCTCTATGTCCTCTCTATGTCCTCCATATGTTCTCTCTATGTCCTCCATATGTTCTCTCTATGTCCTCCCTATGTTCTCTCTATGTTCTCTCTATGTCCTCTCTATGTCCTCCATATGTTCTCTCTATGTCCTCCCTATGTTCTCTCTATGTCCTCCCTATGTCCTCTCTATGTCCTCCATATGTTCTCTCTATGTCCTCCATATGTTCTCTCTATGTCCTCCCTATGTTCTCTCTATGTTTTCTCTATGTCCTCCCTATGTTCTCTCTATGTCCTCTATGTGCTCCCTATGTCCTCCCTATGTCCTCTCTATGTCCTCCCGATGTTTTCTCTATGTCCTCCCTATGTCCTTCCTATGTCCTCCTTATGTCCTCTCTATGTCCTCTCTATGTCCTCTATATGTCCTATCTATGTCCTTCCTATGTTCTCTCTATATCCTCCCTATGTCCCTCTATGTCCTCTCTGTGTCCTCCTTATGTCCCCTTATGTCCTCCCTATGTCCTCCCTATGTCCTTCCTATGTCCTCCCTATGTCCTCCCTATGTCCTTCCTATGTCCTCCCTATGTCCTCTATGTCCTTCCTATGTTCTCCCTATGTCCTCCCTATGTCCTCCCTATATCCTCCCTATGTCCTCCTATGTCCCCCTATGTCCTCCCTATGTCCCCCCTATGTCCTCCCTATGTCATCCCTATGTCCTCCCTATGTCCCCCTATGTCCCCCTATATCCTCCTTATGTTCTCTCTATGTTCTCTCTATGTTCTCTCTATGTCCTCCCTATGTCCTCCTTATGTCCTCCCTATGTCCCCCTATGTCCTCTCTATATCCTCCCTATGTCCTCCCTATGTCCTCTCTATCCTCCCTATATCCTCCCTATGTCCTCCCTATGTCCTCTCTATCCTCCCTATGTCCTCCCTATATCCTCCTATGTCCTCCCTATGTCCTAGCTATGACCCGTTATGTCCTCTCTATGTTCTCTCTATCCTCCCTATGTCCTCTATGTTCTCTCTATGTCCTCCCTATGTCCTCCCTCTGTCCTCCCTCTGTCCTCGCTATGTTCTCTCTATGTCCTCCCTATGTCCTCCATATATCCTCCCTATGTCCTCCCTATGTCCCCCCTATGTCCTCCCTATGTCCCCCTATGTCCTCCATATGTCCTCCCTATGTCCTCCCTATGTCCCCCTATGTCCCCTATATCCTCCTTATGTTCTCTCTATGTTCTCTCTATGTCCTCCTATGTCCTCCCTATGTCCCCCTATGTCCTCCCTATATCCTCCCTATGTCCTCTCTATCCTCCCTATATCCTCCCTATGTCCTCCCTATGTCCTCTCTATCCCCCTATGTCCTCCCTATATCCTCCTATGTCCTCCCTATGTCCTCCCTATGACCCGCTATGTCCTCTCTATGTTCTCTCTATCCTCCCTATGTCCTCTATGTTCTCTCTATGTCCTCCCTATGTCCTCCCTCTGTCCTCCCTCTGTCCTCTCTATGTTCTCTCTATGTCCTCCATATGTTCTCTCTATGTCCTCCATATGTTCTCTCTATGTCCTCTCTATGTTCTCTCTATGTCTTCCATATGTTCTCTCTATGTCCTCCATATGTTCTCTCTATGTCCTCCATATGTTCTCTCTATGTCCTCCCTATGTTCTCTCTATGTCCTCCCTATGTCCTCTCTATGTTCTCTCTATGTCCTCTCTATGTCCTCCATATGTTCTCTCTATGTCCTCTCTATGTTCTCTCTATGTCTTCCCTATGTTCTCTCTATGTCCTCCATATGTTTTCTCTATGTCCTCCATATGTTCTCTCTATGTCCTCCCTATGTTCTCTCTATGTTCTCTCTATGTCCTCTCTATGTCCTCCATATGTTCTCTCTATGTCCTCCCTATGTTCTCTCTATGTCCTCCCTATGTCCTCTCTATGTCCTCCATATGTTCTCTCTATGTCCTCCATATGTTCTCTCTATGTCCTCCCTATGTTCTCTCTATGTCCTCCATATGTTCTCTCTATGTCCTCCATATGTTCTCTCTATGTCCTCCCTATGTTCTCTCTATGTTCTCTCTATGTCCTCTCTATGTCCTCCATATGTTCTCTCTATGTCCTCCCTATGTTCTCTCTATGTCCTCCCTATGTCCTCTCTATGTCCTCCATATGTTCTCTCTATGTCCTCCATATGTTCTCTCTATGTCCTCCCTATGTTCTCTCTATGTTCTCTCTATGTTCTCTCTATGTTCTCTCTATGTTCTCTCTATGTCCTCCATATGTTCTCTCTATGTCCTCCCTATGTTCTCTCTATGTTCTCTCTATGTCCTCTCTATGTCCTCCATATGTTCTCTCTATGTCCTCCCTATGTTCTCTCTATGTCCTCCCTATGTCCTCTCTATGTCCTCCATATGTTCTCTCTATGTTCTCCATATGTTCTCTCTATGTCCTCCCTATGTTCTCTCTATGTTTTCTCTATGTCCTCTCTATGTTCTCTCTATGTCCTCTATGTGCTCCCTATGTCCTCCCTATGTCCTCTCTATGTCCTCCCGATGTTTTCTCTATGTCCTCCCTATGTCCTTCCTATGTCCTCCTTATGTCCTCTCTATGTCCTCTCTATGTCCTCTATATGTCCTATCTATGTCCTTCCTATGTTCTCTCTATGTCCTCCCTATGTCCCTCTATGTCCTCTCTGTGTCCTCCTTATGTCCCCTTATGTCCTCCCTATGTCCTCCCTATGTCCTTCCTATGTCCTCCCTATGTCCTCCCTATGTCCTTCCTATGTCCTCCCTATGTCCTCTATGTCCTTCCTATGTTCTCCCTATGTCCTCCCTATGTCCTCCCTATATCCTCCCTATGTCCTCCTATGTCCCCCTATGTCCTCCCTATGTCCCCCCTATGTCCTCCCTATGTCATCCCTATGTCCTCCCTATGTCCCCCTATGTCCCCCTATATCCTCCTTATGTTCTCTCTATGTTCTCTCTATGTTCTCTCTATGTCCTCCCTATGTCCTCCTTATGTCCTCCCTATGTCCCCCTATGTCCTCTCTATATCCTCCCTATGTCCTCCCTATGTCCTCTCTATCCTCCCTATATCCTCCCTATGTCCTCCCTATGTCCTCTCTATCCTCCCTATGTCCTCCCTATATCCTCCTATGTCCTCCCTATGTCCTAGCTATGACCCGTTATGTCCTCTCTATGTTCTCTCTATCCTCCCTATGTCCTCTATGTTCTCTCTATGTCCTCCCTATGTCCTCCCTCTGTCCTCCCTCTGTCCTCGCTATGTTCTCTCTATGTCCTCCCTATGTCCTCCATATATCCTCCCTATGTCCTCCCTATGTCCCCCCTATGTCCTCCCTATGTCCCCCTATGTCCTCCATATGTCCTCCCTATGTCCTCCCTATGTCCCCCTATGTCCCCTATATCCTCCTTATGTTCTCTCTATGTTCTCTCTATGTCCTCCTATGTCCTCCCTATGTCCCCCTATGTCCTCCCTATATCCTCCCTATGTCCTCTCTATCCTCCCTATATCCTCCCTATGTCCTCCCTATGTCCTCTCTATCCCCCTATGTCCTCCCTATATCCTCCTATGTCCTCCCTATGTCCTCCCTATGACCCGCTATGTCCTCTCTATGTTCTCTCTATCCTCCCTATGTCCTCTATGTTCTCTCTATGTCCTCCCTATGTCCTCCCTCTGTCCTCCCTCTGTCCTCTCTATGTTCTCTCTATGTCCTCCCTATGTCCTTCCTATGTCCCTCCTATGTCCTCCCTATATCCTCCCTATGTCCTCCCTATGTCCTCTATCCTCCCTATATCCTCCCTATATCCTCCCTATGTCCTCTGTATGTTCTCTCTATGTCCTCCCTATGTCCTCCCTATGTCCTCCCTATATCCTCCCTATGTCCTCCCTATGTCCTCTCTATCCTGCCTATATCCTGCCTATATCCTCCCTATGTCCTCCCTATGTCCTCCTATGTCCTCCCTATATCCCCCTATGTCTTCCCTATGTCCTCTCTATCCTCCCTATGTCCTCTCTATTCTCCCTATGTCCTCCTTATGTCCTCCCTATGCCCCCTATGTCCTCCCTATATCCTCCCTATGTCCTCCCTATGTCCTCTCTATCCTCCCTATATCCTCCCTATATCCTCCCTATGTCCTCTCTATGTCCTCCCTATGTCCCCCTATGTCCTCCCTATATCCTCCCTATGTCCTCCCTATGTCCTCTCTATCCTCCCTATGACCTCCCTATATCCCTCTATGTCCTCCCTATGTCCTCCCTATGTCCTCCCTATATCCTCCCTATGTCCTCTCCATGTTCTCTCTATGTCCTCCTTATGTCCTCCCTATGTCCTCCCTATGTCCTCCCTATGTCTTCCCTATGTCCTCCCTATGTCCTCTCTATCCTCCCTATATCCTCCCTATGTTCTCTCTATGTCCTCCCTCTGTCCTCTCTATGTCCTCTCTATGTCCTCCCTATGTCCTCCCTATGTCCTCCCTATGTCCTCCATATGTCCTCTCTATGCCCCCTATGTCCTCCCTATATCCACCCTATATCCTCCCTATGTCCGCTCTATCCTCCCTATAACCTCCCTATATCCTACCTATGTCCTCTCTATGTTCTCTCTATGTCCTCCCTATGTCCTCTCTATGTTCTCTCTATGTCCTCCCTCTGTCCTCTCTATGTTCTTTCTATGTCCCCTATGTCCTCTCTATGTTCTCCCTATGTCCTCCCTATGTCCTCTCTATGTCCTCGCTATGTCCTTCCTATGTCCCTATATGTCCTCCCTATGTCATCCCTATGTCCTCCCTATGTCCTCTATTTGTCCTCCCTATGTCCCCTATGTCCTTCACATGTCTTCCCTATGCCCTCCCTATGTCCTCCCCATGTCCTCCCTATATCCTCCCTATGTCCTCTCTATGTCCTCCCTATGTCCCTCATATGTCATCCCTATGTCCTCCTTATGTCCTCCAATGCCCTCCATATGTCCTTCCTATGTCCTCCCTTTGTCCCCCTATGCCCCCTATGTCATCTTTATGTTCCCCTATGTCCTTCCTATGTCCTCCCTATGTCCCTCTATGTCCTCCCTATATCCTCCCTATGTCCTCCCTATATCCTCTCTATGTCCTCCCTATGTCCCCTATGTCCTTCACATGTCTTTCCTATGTCCTCTCTATGTCCTCGCTATGTCCTCCCTATGTTCTCCCTATGTCCCTATATGTCTTCCCTATGTCATCCCTATATCCTCCCTATGTCCTCTCTATGTCCTCCCTATGTCCCCCTATGTCCTTCACATGTCTTCCCTATGTCCTCTATGTCCTCCCTATATCCTTCCTATGTCATCCCTATGTCCTCCCTATGTCCTCTCTATGTCCTCCCTATGTCCCCCTATGTCCTTCACATGTCTTCCCTATGTCCTCCCTATATCCTCCCTATGTCATCCTTATGTCCTCCCTATGTCCTCCCTATGTCTTCCCGATGTCCCCTATGTCCCTATATGTCCCCCTATGTCCTCCCTATATTCTCCCTATGTCCTCCCGATGTCCTCCCTATGTCATCCCTATGTCCTCCATATGTCCCCCTATATCCTCCCTATGTCCTCTCTATGTCCTCCCTATGTCCTTTCTATGTCCCCCTATGTCCCCTATGTCCTCCTTATGTCCTCCATATGTCCTCCTTTTGTCCTCCATATGTCCCCTATGTCCTCTATATGTCCCCTCTATGTTCTCCCTATGTCCTCCCTATGTCCTCCATAATGTCCCCCTATGTCCTTGCCATGTCCTCCATATGTTCTCCTATGTCCTCCCTATTTCCACCATATGTCCTCCCTATGTTCTCCCTATGTCCCCATATGTCCTCCCTATGTCCTCCCTATGTCCTCCCTATGTCCCCTCTATCTCCTCCCTATGTCCTTCCTATGTCCTCCCTATGTCCTCCCTATGCCCTTTAGGTCATTTGGTTTACTGGCTTCCAAAGACTATTAAGCGTACCCGATGATGGTTATGCCAGAAACGCGTGGCTCGCACTAAATTATATATCCATATGTTTACTACTATCACTGAGTAGATTCCTCTGCAAATATACTATCAACACCCGAGGGTACATTTGTATCATCCATCGAGTAATGAATGTTTCGGCAATGACATGGTTTATTAGATATATTCATTATTGAAATCTACATTGCTTTAAAGAATGTCATCATTATTGAAACTAACATTTTTCTCCCTCAGGCATAGGTTTTAGTTTATAACAATTTTATTTGTTCATAGAGACAAAAAGGATAAGTCACAAGTTTTACCAACTTTTGAAGTCTTCTACTTGTAATTACATAACAAATATAACACATAAACGTTTGAAAAAGAGCATGCACAATAATGAAAGTATACCAGGAACAATTACACGTGTAAGAGAACAGAAAAACAATGAAAAAAGAGGAAAACAAGTTTTGTGTGGACACGATGATCAAGCTGGATATATTTATAAGTTTATTCAATGAGGAATCGCTTAGATCTTCTAATAAACTTGTAAACTGTAAAACAGTTATCTTGATAAGTTAGATTTTGGTTACCTGTAGTTAGTAAACCAAGATCAATTAGACATAGGTATTTAGGCTTAGTAAACCAAGATGAATTAGACATAGGTATTTAGGCTTAGTAAACCAAGATCAATTAGACATAGGTATTTAAGCTTAGTAAACCAAGATCAATTAGACATAGGTATTTAGGCCCTTTGGTTTTCTTGCTCTTTTTGTTTTGTTTTTAACTTATTTTGCTTCCAGTCTTTTGACTGATAACGTACCAGTGGGGAATTTATTGTTGTCTCTTTTGTCATGTAGTCAGGTGTACAGAGAGGGAATTTATTGTTGTCTCTTTTGTCATGTAGTCAGGTGTACAGAGAGGGAATTTATTGTTGTCTCTTTTGTCATGTAGTCAGGTGTACAGAGAGGGAATTTATTGTTGTCTCTTTTGTCATGTAGTCAGGTGTACAGAGAGGGGATTTATTGTTGTCTCTTTTGTCATGTAGTCAGGTGTACAGAGAGGGGATTTATTGTTGTCTCTTTTGTCATGTAGTCAGGTGTACAGAGAGGGAATTTATTGTTGTCTCTTTTGTCATGTAGTCAGGTGTACAGAGAGGGAATTTATTGTTGTCTCTTTTGTCATGTAGTCAGGTGTACAGAGAGGGAATTTATTGTTGTCTCTTTTGTCATGTAGTCAGGTGTACAGAGAGGGAATTTATTGTTGTCTATTTTGTCATGTAGTCAGGTGTACAGAGAGGGGATTTATTGTTGTCTCTTTTGTCATGTAGTCAGGTGTACAGAGAGGGAATTTATTGTTGTCTCTTTTGTCATGTAGTCAGGTGTACAGAGAGGGAATTTATTGTTGTCTCTTTTGTCATGTAGTCAGGTGTACAGAGAGGGAATTTATTGTTGTCTCTTTTGTCATGTAGTCAGGTGTACAGAGAGGGAATTTATTGTTGTCTCTTTTGTCATGTAGTCAGGTGTACAGAGAGGGGATTTATTGTTGTCTCTTTTGTCATGTAGTCAGGTGTACAGAGAGGGAATTTATTGTTGTCTCTTTTGTCATGTAGTCAGGTGTACAGAGAGGGAATTTATTGTTGTCTCTTTTGTCATGTAGTCAGGTGTACAGAGAGGGGATTTATTGTTGTCTCTTTTGTCATGTAGTCAGGTGTACAGAGAGGGGATTTATTGTTGTCTCTTTTGTCATGTAGTCAGGTGTACAGAGAGGGGATTTATTGTTGTCTCTTTTGTCATGTAGTCAGGTGTACAGAGAGGGGATTTATTGTTGTCTCTTTTGTCATGTAGTCAGGTGTACAGAGAGGGGATTTATTGTTGTCTCTTTTGTCATGTAGTCAGGTGTACAGAGAGGGAATTTATTGTTGTCTCTTTTGTCATGTAGTCAGGTGTACAGAGAGGGAATTTATTGTTGTCTCTTTTGTCATGTAGTCAGGTGTACAGAGGGAATTTATTGTTGTCTCTTTTGTCATGTAGTCAGGTGTACAGAGAGGGGATTTATTGTTGTCTCTTTTGTCATGTAGTCAGGTGTACAGAGAGGGGATTTATTGTTGTCTCTTTTGTCATGTAGTCAGGTGTACAGAGAGGGAATTTATTGTTGTCTCTTTTGTCATGTAGTCAGGTGTACAGAGAGGGAATTTATTGTTGTCTCTTTTGTCATGTAGTCAGGTGTACAGAGAGGGAATTTATTGTTGTCTCTTTTGTCATGTAGTCAGGTGTACAGAGAGGGGATTTATTGTTGTCTCTTTTGTCATGTAGTCAGGTGTACAGAGAGGGGATTTATTGTTGTCTCTTTTGTCATGTAGTCAGGTGTACAGAGAGGGGATTTATTGTTGTCTCTTTTGTCATGTAGTCAGGTGTACAGAGAGGGGATTTATTGTTGTCTCTTTTGTCATGTAGTCAGGTGTACAGAGAGGGGATTTATTGTTGTCTCTTTTGTCATGTAGTCAGGTGTACAGAGAGGAGATTTCAAACGTATCTTATTACCGGTATTACAAAGGATGTGAACGGACTCGGATGTGGTTGAAAGCTAAGTGTCATTCAGTGATTAACATTATGTCACACGAAATAATCATTTTTGTTCTTTGATCTAAGGACGTTATTAAGCAATCTTTGATGTGATTAAAAACAGTTCTAAAACTTTTCTCAAAGACATTATTATGATATGCTTTAATGTTTGACTTAATTAGTTTCAGTACATTTCCTATATTTCTAGTTGTAATAATATTGTTATTACCACAAAGACCTTGTTCCATATTTTTAGATAGAAATGTCGTTTTCTCTATATTGTACAGATGGTGAAAATATGATTTATGCGTATCATCCAATGAAATCTCAATGTTAAGATTATTTTTTTTCTCCAATATATTGAATCATTGTGTTTCCGTGGTTGGAATATACATATGTACTGAGTCTCTGATACCATCAACATTTTTAAATCTCAGCAGTTCGACTCTCCATATTGGAAAGGTATACTGGATACAATCTTATGTGTGTGCAAAGTTTTTCAGTAGCTTGTGGTTTTCACCCAATACCAGAATTCTTTTTGAAAAAAAAAAAGGGGGGGGGGGGGGGTTAAACTACAATTACAATATCTATAACCCTTGGATGTCGAAAGAAAAAAGACATAAACTTACTGATTAATAAGTCATGTTTGAAGGAATATATCTTTAGTTGGAGTGCATCGTGGAGGTCAGCTACTGGTGGTTGGAGGAGACCAGTGTAACTGGACAATCCCTAAATTTTTTTATTTTAAACAAAGAATCGAACACGGTTATCATCAGATCATGGTAACGGAGGTAGCTTTTTCGAATTAAAGATAATATTTGTTTTAAAATAAAAAGGAAGTCTTAAAGGCAAAAATGTTATGTAATTTTAATTTGAAATCGCCAAAACGTAATTCACTTCCGGTGTCATATGGATCTTTTAAGATTATTTATTTTGCAGTGGTGTTATTTCATTTATACGACTTGTTATTTTGCAGTATTGTTCCCTCTGGCTGGTATTGTATCTTTGTCTAATGCACTATTTGCAAATGCAGATTATTTCATGAAAGCCGGTTATGTATTATATAGTGAAAATTGCTGATTATTTTTAAATTCAATAAGCTTGTTAATTTAGTAGGAACAGTTCTGTGTTACATCATCTTATATCACGCAAGGTTCAAGCCGGTTTTGCTTAAATAATTAAAATTACAACAAAACGTAATTGATTATTCAGAGATATTAGAAAAAGATTTAAAACACACAAAAGTTAGCCAAGTGCATGACAATACGATATTTTCTGCAAACGTTTTACAACATCCGGGAGCAGTATCAAAGGAGTTACTAGTATGTAAGTACAGCATATCTTTTCTAATTTGAATTAAGAATATAAGAAGAATTTGAAGATACCAAATGGGTAACCATAATCAGTAAATCGAAGAACAGACAACGCAACGGTCAAAAGAAAAAGGACAAAAGGACAAACAACGATCTACAAAACATACACATAAAACTAACGATCGAGTAACACGAACCCCACTTATAACCGGGGGTGAACTCAGGTGTTCCGGAAGGGTTGGCAGTTCCTGTTCCACTAGTGACACCCGTTGTGTTAATCTAGTTACAAACCCGGTGATAAGTCATGAATAATGAAAGGACCAGGAAGCGCTTACAAGTGGAACATATCCGTGGTCATTTGTGACACAGATATTCCATAACGGTCAACCCAAGTCATGGTGACGACCGTAACACTTTCGAAATAATGAATTCAATTTAACCAAGAGGAACCATTGGTTCAGTAGCTTCCTTGTTAGCAGCAGGAACCCTCTATCAAGGAAAAACCTGTTATGAAACAAAATCTCTAGAATATCGTATCAACTAACAGATATATACTCCATATGCAGGTGCTGCTGGAATGTTGTTACAAATAAATGGAAAGTTCACAATGGGAAAATAAGTCTTTCTCGACTGGTATATTGTCAGCAACTGTCGATTTTGTGGAGTTCTTATAGATAAACAGTTAGATTGATAGGGATATGGTTTTTAACACCATGTTTAACAATATTTCAGTTATATCGTGGCGGTCAATTTTATTAGTGGAGGAAACCGAAGTGCCCGGGTAAAGCCCACCAATCTGTCGAAAGTCACTGACAAACATAATCACATAATGTTGTATCGAGTACACCTCGCCTGAGCGGGGTTCGAATTCACAACTTCAGTAGTGATATGGACTGATTGCATAGATAGTTGTAAACCCAACTACCATAGATTACGACCACGACTCCTCCTGATAAAACATATTGTTGGAGTAAAAATACTAAAACTCACTGACAATGAAACACTTTGAATGGACGTCGTCATCATAAATACTGTTTTATAGCTTAAAGATGGCCACATACTCAAACGTCATTATGAGATAACAATTAAATCTGATAGAGGGGGCCGTTGTGGTCGTATGGTACATATGTAATCAATGTCTATCGTCACTTAACGTTGTGGGTTCGAATCCCACTTAGTCGAGGTGTATTCAATGCAACATTATGTGATGAAGCTTGTCAGTGACTTGCTCCGGTTTACCCCACCAATAAAACTGACCACCGCGATATAACTGAAATATTGTTGAAAGTGGCGTTAAACACTATAAACGTAAACCTAATATGATGGATCGTTTTACCTTGAGAAAAAAATACCCAAAAGAAATGTCTGGCTATGTCCACAAAAATTATCATTGGTCTCAAAATTATACCAAATTACCACTAAATGTGTTTAATTTTAGTCTATCGATATACATGTATATATTTGCATGTTTAATATGTTTTCTGTAGAAATCATTTATCAAGTTACCTTGTACATCAATCAGTAAATACTATTTATATATAATTAACTAGTAAATCAAATTAATTAAACCACAATGAATGTTTTCATGATTGCAATTTTATAACCAAAAAAAATAAATAGATGCAGTTCATTGTTTTATGATGTTACGAATTGAATAATTTGATTGAATATGGTGTTACGTAATACATGTTCATTGTTATTATATGTATTTATTACATACTTAGTTCAAATAAAGGCATTTTTGTATGACCAATATGACCGGAAGTAAACTGTCCATATTTTCACACCCCGGAAAAATAACCGGTTATTGGATTACTACAAGATCATTTCCATATCGAGGCCTATATTGGCCCGGGCCAATATGGGCCTCGACTTCGTTTCAGGCCAATATGGGTGTCTCTTTTCTAGATGTCGGAAGTATGTAATAAATAGTTTAATACATGGGCATTTCCATATTGGCCTGGTTATCATCCCTCGCCCCTATTGGCCCCCGACTGCGTCTCGGGCCTATATGAGGGTCTCGGGATGATAACCATGCCAATATGGAAATGCCCATGTATTAATCTGTAATTATTACTTACTTAGTTCCAATAAAAGCATTTTTGTATGACCAATATGACCGAAAGTAAACTGTCCATATCTTCACCCCCGGGAAAATAACCAGTTATTGGATTACTACAAGATCATTTCCATATCGAGGCTCATATTGGCCCGGGTCAATATGGGCCTCGACTTCGTATAAGGGCCAATATGGGTGTCTTTTTTCTAGATATCGGAAGTATGTAATAAATAGTTTAATACATGGGCATTTCCATATTGGCCTGGTTATCATCCCTCGACCCATATTGGCCCTCGACTGCGTCTCCGTCCAATATGGGGGTCTCGGGATGATAACCAGGCCAAAATGGAAATGCCCATGTATTAATCTGTAAATATTATCCGTAATAATGGCGGGAGTATCCGCACGCTTTGATAATAGACTATCATAATCAAATATGATGGGATCTATACATCTATTGATTACAAATTCAGGGTAGCGTTGTTTGTTTCAAATGTTCACATTCATCCATATTCGTTTTGTTTTATTATTCAACTACTAAAGATAGTTTGAAAAATAAGAACTCCCATTATATTATAATTAGATTAGTGTGAATTTCAAAAGAATTATTTTCCATAAATTTTTCAAGCTTCGTTAATTTCTACAATTAACAAGTTTCATTCTTTTCCCTTTGAACATTCCCGATAAAGGTGATAACAGAAATGCGGCGTGCACACTAAATGTGTTTCCTTTTGATTTTTACCTGTGCTTCAGATTTTTAACTGAGCTTCAGGTTTAAGGCTTATCTCTAGGGCTATTTTGTTTAACGCCACTTTCAGCAATATTTCAGTTCTGAGAAAACCACCGGCTTTCGCAAGTCACTGACAAACTTTACCACATAATGTTGTATCGAGTACATCTCGCCTGAGCGGAGTTCGAACTCACAACTTTAGTGGTTATTGGTACTGATTGCATAGGTAGTTGTAAATCCAACTACCATACGATCACGACCACGGCGGTCCCCAACTGAGCTTCAGATGTTTTTTCTTTTGTAACATACTGTATATATTTTTATGTATTTCGGATATTTTTTTTTCTCTTTTTTCTTTATTCTCTCCAAATTCCAGATGGATTTTCATTCATGGTCAGCTACATCGAAATATTTTTCCTATCAAATTATATCAACATATCTAATACATATTAAGGGTTCATGATGGCAGAGTGATTCAGGTTACTGATATCTGACATTATTCCTAAACCCACTGACGGGGTCGTGCCCCAGTACCAACATCCAGTGGTAAGGTGCTAATCAACCTCGTTGTTTCATCGATTAGTTATCTACAGCTGTCATCCCATGTAAGTCTGGTATGCCGTAGATATATTTGAAAAATCATAGACAGTGGCAATACCAATAATCTAGCCATCTTAACATATTTATTTTTATTTAACAGCGTCTCTCCAACAGAATATTCACACCCTCTCCCCGTCTAAAAGACATAAAGATAGTAGAATCTCAAAGAGATCAATAGAGTTCTTCATAGATCATTTACTAGAAACAATAGTTAATAATTATGTGATATCAAACAGCTGCAATTGACAATTATTTAAATATCAGATGATTTTCGTGTTGTTTAACAGTATCATGACGGGTGTCACCAGTGGGACAGGAACTGCTAACCCTTCCGGAGCACCCGAGATCACTCCCGGTTTTCAGTGGTGTTCGTGTTGTTTCTGGTTCTGTGCAGTGTGTTGTAAATCATTGTATTGTCTGTCCTTTTTCTTTTGGCCATTGTATTGTCTGTCCTTTTCCTTTTGGCCATTGCATTGTATGTCCTTTTTCTTTTGGCCATTGTATTGTATGTCCTTTTTCTTTTGGCCATTGTATTGTCTGTCCTTTTTCTTTTGTCCATTGTATTGTCTGTCCTTTTTCTTTTCGCCATTGTATTGTCTGTCCTTTTTCTTTTGTCCATTGTATTGTCTGTCCTTTTTCTTTTGGCCATTGCATTGTATGTCCTTTTTCTTTTGTCCATTGTATTGTCTGTCCTTTTTCTTTTGTTCATTGTATTGTCTGTCCTTTTTCTTTTGTCCATTGTATTGTCTGTCCTTTTTCTTTTGGCCATTGTATTGTCTGTCCTTTTTCTTTTCGCCATTGTATTGTCTGTCCTTTTTCTTTTGTCCATTGTATTGTCTGTCCTTTTTCTTTTGGCCATTGCATTGTATGTCCTTTTTCTTTTGTCCATTGTATTGTCTGTCCTTTTTCTTTTGTTCATTGTATTGTCTGTCCTTTTTCTTTTGGCCATTGTATTGTCTGTTCTTTTTTAAATTACGGCTTCTAATTTTCCCCTTTTGATATCTTCAAACTTTTTCTAAGATAGAAATAATATTAATGCCAATGGTCTAGCTAGAAATAATATTAATGCCAACGGTCTAGCTAGAAATAATATTAATGTCAACGGTCTAGCTAGAAATAATATTAATGTCAACGGTCTAGCTAGAAATAATATTAATGTCAACGGTCTAGCTAGAAATAATATTAATGTCAACGGTCTAGCTAGAAATAATATTAATGTCAACGGTCTAGCTAGAAATAATATTAATGTCAACGGTCTAGCTAGAAATAATATTAATGTCAACGGTCTAGCTAGAAATAATATTAATGTCAACGGTCTAGCTAGAAATAATATTAATGTCAACGGTCTAGCTAGAAATAATATTAATGTCAACGGTCTAGCTAGAAATAATATTAATGTCAACGGTCTAGCTAGAAATAATATTAATGCCAACGGTCTAGCTAGAAATAATATTAATGTCAACGTTCTAGCTAGAAATAATATTAATGTCAACGGTCTAGCTAGAAATAATATTAATGTCAACGGTCTAGCTAGAAATAATATTAATGTCAACGGTCTAGCTAGAAATAATATTAATGTCAACGGTCTAGCTAGAAATAATATTAATGTCAACGGTCTAGCTAGAAATAATATTAATGTCAACGGTCTAGCTAGAAATAATATTAATGTCAATGGTCTAGCTAGAAATAATATTAATGTCAACTGTCTAGCTAGAAATAATATTAATGTCAACGGTCTAGCTAGAAATAATATTAATGTCAACGGTCTAGCTAGAAATAATATTAATGTCAACGGTCTAGCTAGAAATAATATTAATGTCAACGGTCTAGCTAGAAATAATATTAATGTCAACGGTCTAGCAAGAAATAATATTAATGTCAACGGTCTAGCTAGAAATAATATTAATGCCAACGGTCTAGCTAGAAATAATATTAATGTCAACGGTCTAGCTAGAAATAATATTAATGTCAACGGTCTAGCTAGAAATAATATTAATGTCAACGGTCTAGCTAGAAATAATATTAATGTCAACGATCTAGCTAGAAATAATATTAATGTCAACGGTCTAGCTAGAAATAATATTAATGTCAACGGTCTAGCTAGAAATAATATTAATGTCAACGATCTAGCTAGAAATAATATTAATGTCAACGGTCTAGCTAGAAATAATATTAATGTCAACGTCTAGCTAGAAATAATATTAATGTCAACGGTCTAGCTAGAAATAATATTAATGTCAACGGTCTAGCTAGAAATAATATTAATGCCAACGGTCTAGCTAGAAATAATATTAATGTCAACGGTCTAGCTAGAAATAATATTAATGTCAACGGTCTAGCTAGAAATAATATTAATGTCAACGGTCTAGCTAGAAATAATATTAATGTCAACGGTCTAGCAAGAAATAATATTAATGTCAACGGTCTAGCTAGAAATAATATTAATGTCAACGGTCTAGCTAGAAATAATATTAATGTCAACGGTCTAGCTAGAAATAATATTAATGTCAACGGTCTAGCTAGAAATAATATTAATGTCAACGGTCTAGCTGGAAATAATATTAATGTCAACGGTCTAGCTAGAAATAATATTAATGTCAACGGTCTAGCTAGAAATAATATTAATGCCAACGGTCTATCTAGAAATAATATTAATGTCAACGGTCTAGCTAGAAATAATATTAATGTCAACGGTCTAGCTAGAAATAATATTAATGTCAACGGTCTAGCTAGAAATAATATTAATGTCAACGGTCTAGCTAGAAATAATATTAATGTCAACGGTCTAGCTAGAAATAATATTAATGTCAACGGTCTAGTTAGAAATAATATTAATGTCAACGGTCTAGCTAGAAATAATATTAATGTCAACGGTCTAGCTAGAAATAATATTAATGTCAACGGTCTAGCTAGAAATAATATTAATGTCAACGGTCTAGCTAGAAATAATATTAATGTCAACGGTCTAGCTAGAAATAATATTAATGTCAACGATCTAGCTAGAAATAATATTAATGTCAACGGTCTAGCTAGAAATAATATTAATGTCAACGGTCTAGCTAGAAATAATATTAATGTCAACGGTCTAGCTAGAAATAATATTAATGTCAACGGTCTAGCTAGAAATAATATTAATGTCAACGATCTAGCTAGAAATAATATTAATGTCAACGGTCTAGCTAGAAATAATATTAATGTCAACGGTCTAGCTAGAAATAATATTAATGTCAACGATCTAGCTAGAAATAATATTAATGTCAACGGTCTAGCTAGAAATAATATTAATGTCAACGGTCTAGCTATAAATAATAGTAATGCCAACGGTTTAGCTAGAAATTATTTGTCTTTCTTCGTACATTATGTAATACAATATATGTATCTTCTCTAAGTCAACTGCTTATTCAATAAAATCAAATTAAACGAGATATAAGTAGACAATTATGACATGAAATAGAATATGTATCTTCCTATGAGATATTCATGGCTTAAAATAAATGAGAGATATCTTTGACCTATAATTCATTTTAAATTTTGAAAACAGGAAATATATTGAATAATAGGACTTTATTATCTGCGTGGGAATTCAATTTAAGTTAGGGGAGTTTATAATTTAGTTGGGAATAAATTGAATAATAACAATTGATAGGCTAGTTGGGAATAATTGAATTATGGGAATTTGAAATCTAGTTAGGAAAGGGTTGCATAATGGGAATTATATGCTAGTTATCAAATATATTGAATTATAGGAATTTTAAAAGCTAGTTGGGAAATAAAATGAATCATGGGAATTTATATGCAAGGAATTATGAGAATTTTAAAGCTATTAATTAAATGCATTGAATTATGAGAATGTTGAAAGCTATCTGGGAAACACATTGAATAATAGGAATTAAATAGGAAGATAGAAAATAAATTGAATCTTGAGAAGTTATAAGATGGTTAAAAAGTAGATTGAACCATGGAAATTAGTACTCTAGATTTTACTAACACTAATAGATATATGTTTATTCCATATATCAATATATTTATAAAGATCAGACAGAAAATAATATACAAATGTTGGTATTACATGTGCCTTTATCTTTCTGTTTATTTCTTCAAGTCAATTACGTAAATAATTTTGGATAACCAGGACCGCATCATTATTATTTATAATAAATATAATTTGTAGTAGTTATATTGCCAATTAGATCGATAAATAAACGTGTGGGAAAACCGAAGGGCAATCAACAATGGAAAAATAATCCCGTTTTTCATGGTGGTACCTCAACTGCATGCAATACCTTAACAAAGCTTAAAAGTATTAATTAAACATTCAACAATTTGACAAGTTTTCCCTCTTATGCTATGTGATCTTCCCTTATAAGCGGAAAGAAAAGAAAGCAGCGTTTATGGTAGGAGATAAGCTGTACGTAGACGGAGTTTTGTTGAAGGAATAGGTTTTGCTAAACGGTTCGGATTACGCCTTACCGTTTAGCAAAACCACTGCCCTTTAAAACGGGATACATAACATCTCGAGACTGATAACATTTTTATCTGAATGTTCTAACATTAATAAGTATGTCCTTAGTATAGGAAAAACATAAATACGTGTATCTTTGGAAAAAGGTCACAGAGAGCGATTATTAATTTTCTGTGCCAGATGTGTGTTGTCTGCTACAATGTAAATGGAATACACAGCACAGGCAATAAGTGAGCGCGATTATTGATTTTCTGTGCCTTATGAAATACACAGCACGGCTTCGCTGAAGTTTTAGAAGTAAGTTTACAGCACGGCTTCCCTGAAATTTTAGAAGTAAGCTTTTAGCCAATCAAAATTCTACTTGCCACAAGAACATCAGATAATAATAAGTATGTCCTTTAAATTATAGGGAAAACATAAATACGTGTATATTTGGAAAAAGGTCACAGAGAGCGATTATTGATTTTCTGTGCCGTATGTGTGTCGTCTGCTACAATGTAAATGGAATACACAGCACAGGCAATAGATAAATAAATAAATAAATAAATAAGCTTTATTTAGAGTCGGCATGGTTAAAACAAAGATGAGAGCGATTATTGATTTTCTGTGCCGTATAAAATACACAGCACGGCTTCCCTGAAGTTTTAAAAGTAAGTTTTTAGCCAATCAAAATTCTACTTGCCACAAGAACATCAGATAATGTTTGATTTTAGGACCACTAATTAGGATTTAGAATAGATCGTATATCAGAACGTATAAAGATAAACACTAAACATTTCGTCACTTATGTTAATTATATCATACCGTAATACATCTCTTAAGTCCGATGTTGAGGAGTTTAATGTAATACTAAAGCTGAATCATCGTATATAAAACTAAATTGATGGTAGAGTTCCAGAGATTCCAGATCTCACAAAATAACAATTAACTTAAGACAGAATTACATTGTGTATTTACAAACCGGAAAGTTAATTGCTTGTTTTCAGATTGGATGGGGGGCAAATTCCGGTGAATACATATGAGGGTGTTAAAAATTGAATGGTATTGTTCATGATTTATCTACAAAAATGAAAACAACCAAATACCACTTTTTTCTCTGTTTACGGTAGAAATGTGTTTGTCCACTCGGGAGATTATATAAAGATTATATAAGAACCAAAAAAAAAAAGAACAAAAAAGAAAGAAAAAAGTAAAAATTTAAGAAGTTGCCGACATTTTGTAATTATTATTGAATTTTGTCTATGTTGTATTTGATTGTCAACAGCCTTTGATATATTACATACCAATCATGATATTTATGTATGCTTATATCAATCGTAATAGCAACATACTAAATTAGATATCTACGCTTATATTAATATCACTGGGTCGGTACGTCTGTTGGTGGACTATTAGTCTCCGAGGTATTACCTGCTCAATAGTCAATGTTTCAGCAATGGCATGGTTTAATAGATATATTTATGCTTCAACTTAATAGCTCTTAAATAATGTAATTTATTAAAATTAAGGTTAATCTCCCCTGGCAAATGTATCTTTTCACGATTTTGGCTGTCCTGTTTAAGTCCTTTGTTTAACCTGCTCCCAAAGATTTTTAAATTATATGGTTTTCCAAGTTTTTGTGCATCATCTGTTTCTTGGAAACCACTTGAAAGACGGAAACGTAAGAATTATTACGATTCTCTAGTTTGTGAAATTCTATAATTACAAATACATGTATACCATCCAGACTTCACAAAATGATGGCAACGTTAAGGATTTGTGTCTGGAGGTGAATAGTGGTTATTCTTTCTATTGATGGTGTTGATACTCACTGTTGGAATTGTTGACCATCACTGCTTAAACTTACATTTCATAATATAATGTATGTGTACTATGTGTACTGTACCCTCAACGGCTACTCTAATGTAATGTAAAGGCATTCGATTGTTAATAATACACAACATAAAACGTATGCACTCACTAATCCTTCCGTTACAGTTTCCCTTTGTGGTTAATACCCATTAAAAAGTCACCAATTAATAACGACATCATTATAATTTGTACGCAAGAGTTATCGTTGCATTAATTTCTCTCTAGAAATAGAGGTAAATATTGATTTTTGTTAATTTGTAAAGAGATAATTCGTTTAGAAATAATTTCTTGTATCTTAATTGCATTAACTAATTTATATTTTATTTCCTTTGCTACAAAATGGGTATTAATGTATATATTTGTAAGGTAAACATTAATACAATGAGGAGACAAAGGTTAAATATTTGTAAGATTGTTCGAAGTTCGGTAATTTTGTTATTACCCTTATTATACAATTACGGCCCTCGGAAGAGGTGAATATCCAAAATTGTCAACCCCACTAGGGTTATTTCCCCGAGGGCTTCAGCCCGAGCCCGAAGGAAATATCTAGTGGGGTTGACAATTTTGAGGGAAATAACCCTAGAGGGGTTGACAATTTTGAATATTCACCGATTCAGAGGGCCATAACGGTTTTATTATACCGGACAAACAGTTGAAATATACTGTTTAATATTTGAATTGTTAAAGTATTATTTCATTAGGGTTATTCACTGGACGTTGTAATGTTCGAGGGTTATTCACCGTTGAATAATAGGGTTATTCAATGGACGTGTGTAATTCTTGAGGTTATTCACCGTTGGCGGCGATTAGAAGCAAAAATATCCAGATTATTTTATGTCATGTGATTATCTTTTAACCAATATAATTGATTCTTTATTATGTGAGGTATAATAATTATGTTTAAAGTTTAAGCATATAGTGTATATTTAATTGTAGAGTTCATTAAAAGGTTAATGGCGTTTCATTCGCTCCGTGAACTTCCTGTGTATTTAATTTTGATTCGCATAGCGAGATAGTACATGCATATATGTCAATGTCATGATGGACAGTCAACTGAGAAAATAAATGAATAAATATCATTATGGGATTGACTGTTTTGAAAGTAGCGTAAAAACATTAGTATTTAGAAATAGATAATACTATGGCTACATATTAACTGATAACCCATCATCACAAGTTGGTATACTTTGCTGTCCTCCACTTGACACTGTTTTATAATATTATGTTGTTCATGATGTCCTCCTTTATAATATCCAGCTAGACCTTAGACGAGTTTGGCTATCCTGTTAAGGCCCTTTGGTTTAGTTAATCTCAAAGAACTTTAAATTATTCGGCTTTCCAATCTTTCGTGGTAATCACAATACGGTTCTTTCCTCATTCATGACAAATCACTGGGTTTACAACAAGAATAGCACGACGGTGCAAAAAGTGGAACAGGAACTGTTTACCCTTCCAGAACACATGAGTCCACGCCCAGTTTGGTGAGGTTAGTTTTGCTCAATCATGAGTTTATTTCTGTGTAGTTGTTGTCGACCATTGTTTGTCCTACTTCTTTTGGCCATTGTGTTGTCTGGGGTGGAGAAAAGAGTATTGCATACTAAATTGTTTTCATGTCAGGATGAAAATGCTAGATTAAAATGCAAATAATAATTTCCAACCGTCGCTTTACAATTTCATCTTCTTCGAAACCACTGGGTGAATTTAAGCCAAACCTGGTAATAATGTTCATAGTATGGTCCACTTTTTCTGAAATATATCGACTACTGTAACAAGAGGCCACAAGGTCACTGAAAGTGTGGTTTTTGGTTTTGTATGTGGAACATTAATGTTCAAATCAATTTTGATAACTATTTTACTTTATGATCGTTAACAAATTCTCTCTATATTCATATTTTATGTGGCTCTTACATATTTCAAGATGCCAGGGGGGTTAAAATGGGACCAACAGCAAAATTTTTGGATTATTAAGTTTTTTCTTTAGATTTCATATGAAATTACTGATTTGTGTGTCTAAAACAGATTTAACCTAGATTGCATGGCTTCCGAGATAAATGGGATCAAAGGAACCAACGGACATTTCTTTAATTTCAAGTTCTATTTTAATGGGTTAAAATTTAACACAGGACCATATGTGAAAATCATTTAAGCTGTTTTCTCTAAATCAAAACATGATTGAAAATATCTGTAAATAAATAACCAGCATAGCCTTACAACCTCCTAATTTTATATAATAAGATTTGTAGATGATTTTAATGTCAGAAAAATACTCATTTGAACTCATTGCAAGTAGATTTTATGTGTAAAATTACAGGATTACATGTTTTGTGCTAATGACCATTGCTGCTTAGAAACGATTACGTAAATGTCATTGATTAATTAGATTGAATTCAAACCGATGCATATATCTTTATAAAAAGAATGTCAATGTCTTAGCATTTCTAACACCCAAAAAGCTGCAAATTATATATAATTGAAACCTCTTAAAGGAGGGTGAAAATATATAACATGTAAAGCAGCAAGAAGTAGAATATAAAAATAATAGAGATGTGTTTACACGGCACGATTTAGTATACGATCTTAAAACATACCAGCAACCTCCGCTCAACATTAATTAAGATTTTGTCATTTATTAAGCATTGAGGATAAGAAAGAAAGTTATAATGGATTATTATTCCCGACGAGATATAAACGATACAACTTTAAATTATCGACAGTGAAATGATATATAACGATGCATCTTTAAATTCTCGGCAGTGACGAGATATAAACGATACAACTTTAAATTCTCGGTAGTGACGAGATATAAATGATACAACTTTAAATTCTCGGCAGTGACGAGATATAAACGATACAACTTTAAATTCTCGGCAGTGACGAGATATAAACGACACAACTTTAAATTCTCGACAACAACGAGATATAAACGATAAAACTTTAAATTCTCGACAGTGAAGAGATATAAACGATACAACTTTAAATTCCCGACAGTGAAGAGATATAAACGATACAACTTTAAATTCCCGACAGTTTCCCGACAGTGAAGAGATATAAACGATGCATCTTTAAATTCCCGACAGTGACGAAATATAAACGATACAACTTTAAATTATCGACAGTGACGAGAAATAAACGATACAACTTTAAATTATCGACAGTGACGAGATATAAAAGATACAATTTTAAATTTCTGTCGATGACGAGATATAAACGAGATTACTTTAAATTTCCGTATAGACGAGATACGTTATAACTTCAGTGACTTGTGACATGTTGGTGGTTGTCTCCCGTTTTCCTCCACCCATAATACCGACCGCCATGATCTTACTGAGCTACTGCTGAAAGTGCCGTTGAACACCAATAATAAAATAAGATTGTATTATTGTGTATCTCCGAGCAAGTTATTACAACATCTTGAAAGGAAATATTACATATAATGTCTAGAAATATAACATGGGTGACCGAGCTGTCAAGAAGGTGGTCGACGTGTGATCACCAGTATAGCATCACTGATGTATATTTGTGACTCGTTACTTACCTCAAGTATTAAGATCTATGGTTTTATGTGTAATGTTTTGTAGATCGTTGTTTGTTCTTTTGTCCCTTTTTCTTTTGGCCTTTGTGTTGTCTGTGTTTCTGCCATTAATGGATTTTGAGTACCCCTTTGGTATCTTCAAATTCTTCTTCCAAGACAACTAACTATCCAAAGCCAGCAGCTTCACCCACCGGCTCGTTGTAACTGTTCGGCGTTTATCTCCCCAACACGTCTGGTAGTTATGATATAGCTGACAAATGTCCTAGTACGTCTGGTAGTTATGATATAGCTGACAAATGTCCTAACACGTCTGGTAGTTATGATATAGCTGACAAATGTCCTAAAACGTCTGGTAGTTATGATATAGCTGACAAATGTCCTAACGCATCTGGTAGTTATGATATAGCTGACAAATGTCCTAACACGTCTGGTAGTTATGATATAGCTGACAAATGTCCTAACACGTCTGGTAGTTATGATATAGCTGACACATGTCCTACCACGTCTGGTAGTTATGATATAGCTGACAAATGTCCACATAAAATGAAAAACAAAACATATAATTAAATATAAGAATAGTTTCGATAAACAAAAGGCCTAACCGTTTTTCATTTCAATGTCAAATTATTCCAGTATCATGATTAACTGACATATTTAATGATGGCCTTGTGTACTTTGTAAAATTTAAATCATGATTAACTGACATATCTAATGATGGCCTTGTGTACTTTGTAATATTTAAATCATGATTAACTGACATATCTAATGATGGCCTTGTGTACTTTGTAAAATTTAAATCATGATTAACTGACATATCTAATGATGGCCTTGTGTACTTTGTAATATTTAAATCATGATTAACTGACATATCTAATGATGGCCTTGTGTACTTTGTAATATTTAAATCATGATTAACTGACATATCTAATGATGGCCTTGTGTACTTTGTCAAATTTAAATCATGATTAACTGACATATCTAATGATGGCCTTGTGTACTTTGTAATATTTAAATCATGATTAACTGACATATCTAATGATGGCCTTGTGTACTTTGTAAAATTTAAATCATGATTAACTGACATATCTAATGATGACCTTGTGTACTTTGTAATATTTAAATGAGGCCATCAACTCTCTTTAATAGAACAATATTATATATATGATATGTCTGTGTTATCCCATCAATTCACTAAGAAGAAAGGTATGGGCACATATATCTAGTTTTAACCCCGCCACTTTTTATTAAAGTACCTATAACATGTGTGTTAGTGATGTAGATTTTTTTTCTGCTTCTTTGATTTTTCGATTGTATTTTGGAACTGTTCAAACAGTGACGTATGAATATGTTTTATTTTCTTATTCAATATTTTGTCAAATTAAATTCTTCATGACATTTCAAAATGAACTACAAAAATGAACCTGTGTATTCACTTATACTCAAAGTAAGACAATATAGACAATACAATATCATCGTATTTATATAAATGAACATTAAATTAGCAACACACCTCTATATAGTAACGTAACATAATTTCAGTATGATATCTATAGTAAGATATCCGTCTAAAAGCTCCAGCATTATGAAAAAACACACAAATTATACTCTTAATTATGCACAATACAAGCGGAAACATATCAAGATCAGAGATGGAAGAATAGCTTTATCAGTTTGTGGTGTTATTGGAATAACTTAGTTGTTAACAGGATGAGTTTCCATACACTAATTGTAATACGACTTTCAATCGAGTCAATCATGATTACATCAATAGGACATTATTGTAAATATAATAAGGCTTCAATTGATGTTAGTATCCATGTTATTTCTACAGCTATTACAAATTACTTGATTATAAAGTGTTCACAGTACTTTACACGTGGTTAGTGGGAAATAAGCAAAACATTGCATGGATAAAACATTCACGTGTTATAATCGTTTGACATTTGTCAATAGTCAGATACATTTTACACTTTTAAGAGGTAGTCTACGTCATATTCAGCTATATTCCAGACGTGAGATACAAAGGGGAAGCAAACCACAAGGCTATTTCATTTATTATTTACATTTCAGAGAGACTGCCGTTTGTAGATAGAAATTGCTGTGTTTCTTGACATCATGTTTATAGTTGAAAATTGTTGTGTTTCCTGATACCACTGTTGCTTTCTACAAGCTGAATTCAACGCGTGGATTTATGTGTGCATTTCTGACGAACGAAATATCCTATTAAAGCATTTGTGTTTGGATTAATTTGAAAACATGTCGTGCATTTCAAGTAAAGCAGATCCGAATCCGTTAGCACATCAAATTCAAACTAATGTTTTAACGACTTTACTTGTCGTTCTGGTATTTACAGCTATTAAATCATACTATGACAGATTACGGAGGGAGAAGGCACGTGTTACTATTATTGTAATAGGTACGGGACCAATCGGTGTCACAGCAGCGCTTGCTGCAATCCGAACAAACAGAGTGACACAATTGATCTTTTATGAACAAGAGGAAAGAAATCAGGTTTACGACCGAAATTATCAAATATGTTTAGACAGGAGGAGTACAATGATTCTTAAGAAGCTACACGTGGATTTTGACAATATTGAAGGTGTTTGGGACGATCGGTGCTTTTATACGCGTGTTGGTAGCTACATAGAATATGTGTTTTCAACTATCAAACAGAGTAAAGCGGAAACATTGATTCATTTCAACAAAAAGGTAAGTCTTTTTTTGATTTATAATATTTTATTGAAATTTGTTGGTTAAAAAAAATCGAATACCGATAGCTTATCCCGATCTCTTTAACACTAGTAAAGACAATGCAATATACAGCTATTAGTATTTGTTAGTAAGTACATGTAAAATAATACATTTATATTGAAATACAACGTCTGGAAAACCAGTGGACGATCAATCTTACGAGATGTTGTATCGTTAAGGTAGAACAAAGTAATACTAAATATTATAATACAAAGCAAGTTACATAAAGTCAATCAAGCCATTGCTAGTATTATCTGATCTGAACATGCTGGAATGTTTTATATATCATTTGAATAGAAATCGTGTTTTTAGTGAAGATTGCAAAGAAAAAAAGAAGGAAAAAAAGGTAAAACAATGCTATGCAAACCATTTTAGACGTTATATAAAGTACCTTTCAATCTGTACAAAAAGTCTTTTTTTTTTGCCGTATTTTGTTCAAAATGAGATAGACACATACCAACGTTAAGACTATAAAGATTGAATTATTATTTTCTACAACAAACATGAAAATCAAATCAAATATACGTATTTTTGCTATCAATAATCTTAGATAGAATGTTTAACCAAGCATCAGTTTAAATACATTTGTTTCTATTATAGATAACCTCAGTTGTATTAATGTATTAATGGAAGGAATATATTTACAATAATGATAAGAAACTCCTATCTATTTACTTGTATAACAGAAGGAATATTATTTTGTCTATATGGTGCGTTGTCTCTACTTTGCTTGAAAGTTTGGATTTTGTCAGAAGGATGGCTTGGTTATAAGTGAGGGTCATTACGGTTTTCACAGTTTTCTGGTTGTTGACTGATTTTTTCTGTTTATATACTTACGAGTTTTGACTTTCCCTTTGGAGGATTGTTCGGAGTTCGGTAATTTTGTTATTACCCTTATTGGTTATGTTGTCGACACTTCCTGTTTGCATTTTTATTTATAAGAAGAGTTTAAAGATACCAAAGGGGTAATTAGAATCCGTAATTCAAAGAAGTTCAGACAACACAATGACCAAAAGGACAAACAACGATCTATAATCTTTTTTATTTGAATGCTTTGTTCATTTACCATTCCATTTTCGTTCATTCTCCGGTGTTTTACGGTATTGTCTGTCATTTGAATTACCACTTCTGATTACCCCTGTGGTATTTTAAATTTCTCTTGTAAAATACATAATACGAACTATGATCTTGTTCAATATAACCACCAAGAGCTAGGCAGTAGGTTAAAAGTTCGGGAGGTAGTTAACATTTCACCGAAGGTATCATAAGCATAACATAGCAATTGATAGGATATAATGTTTAGTAAATGGACATCAATTGTCTTCCGTAAAGAGATTCTGTTGTCAATAGCAACTTCAACTGATACTTAGCGTACATCTGACGTTATCTCAACACGAGACAGACGTAGACATCACACCAGTAAAACGTCGACCAAGTACAAACACCGGGTTTCCCTCGATTATGATGCACATTGAATATTACACGAACTCAATGTATCCATGAAAAGTGTATAAAGCGTAAATAAAGCAACAATGATACACTACATAAACGTTATAGACCGAAAGGGCAATACAAAAATGGACAATCCAGAGAAACCGGCAACATAGACGAAGACAAACAAAACAGAAACACAACACAATATCACGTAAATAAGATAATAAAGCAACATACATTTCCTGATTAATTTCCACAATTTTCATTGGCTGGTGCTTAATACACAGTCCAGTTAAAGGTGTAAATTTCGTCACAATATTGATATACTGTTAACAGATGAGGAGGTGTGATACTGTTAACAGGCGAGGAAGTGTGATATTCTCCCATTTGTAGCTTCTGTCAGTGACATTACGAAAAACAATATTGCATCGTTCTATAGAAAACAACTTAAATGAGAAGTGTCACGTATTTGAACTATAGCATATTATTCAGTACCAACTCAGCGCATCTTACAAATGGTACCTTATCATATATTCAGTTTATTACCAAACAAAATATCATACTTCGGAACAGTTCCAGAATCCAGCAGATAATATTAAAGAACGGAGATTTGTAATATATTATTTATATTGCTGCATTAAAGGATGTTTAAATATAAGCATTTCTTCAAATTATCACAATTTCCCAATAAAACGCAAAATATGTCATAACATTCCGATTAAAGTACAGCTTACTACATGAAACACATACCTTAGTTTTTACTGTGTAGTTTTTTTTATGGATAATTTCTTGTTTTTTTTGGTTTCTTTTTTCTTTTGGCCATTGTATTGTCTGTACTTCTTCGATTTACGGCTTCTGCTTCCTGCTAAATGTTATCTTCAAACTTTTCTGCAAAACTTGAGAACAGAAAATATATTCGCATCAATTTTAAACTATGAGAGTTCGTTTAATCTAAAACGTCAATCAACAAAATACTATTAATGTGCATATACTATTTTTTATCAGTCACTAGTACCAAACTCTGAATCTGCTTCAAATGAAATAACGTGTTAGGAACATAAAATTTGCATTGTTACAAATACAACGTCAGAGAATTTTATCGTTCAATAATAGGTTGGCTGTCGTGTACCAATAGCAAATTATGTGACTGTGTTTTAAATGAGATTTACTACTGAAAGTTTTATGCGTGTACACTTATGTTATGATAACACAATATTGAATTATTTTTAATCCATTATTGTAATCATGCATGATGCAACTTTATTTTAATAGTGCTAGCTGACGGAAAAAACAGTGTAGACATGCCCATCCACTAGGACAACTTATAATGATTCTGAACCTTTTCTCTTGCTTGTTAATGTCGTGTGCGAAAAAGCACCGAATAACAATTATATAGTCCTTGGCTTTACCGAGCATCAAAGTCATGATCTTCCCCATTCAGTCAAGCACTATAACCATTAAGTCATCGAGATGATCCTAAATATATTAAACTACTGACCCTTCGCGATCACCTGTGTTCATCCCCTGTTTTCTGGTGGGGTCACTGTTGCTCATCTTTTTAGTTTTCTGTGTTGTGTTTGTTTGCTACCAATGTTGCCATTCATGTCCATTCATGATTGCCCCTTCGATTGTCAAACCCTTACCCAGGGGTTCACAATTAGTTCTAACTCTTAATGCTTTGTGATAGATTATGATATATATGATCTTTAGGAAAGCAAACCTAGGAGATAACAAAGGGGTAATGAGAAGCTTTAAACCGAAGGACAGACTATATAATGAACACATAAGACAAAAAGACAAACAATGATCTATAATTAAGATTGAGCAAAACTAAACCCACACAAATGGTACTTTCTGCTCTGGTTAAAATTCGGTCAGAGGACATGGAAGAGGAAAGGCGGATTTTGTAGTTTCCAACGAATTTACATTTCAAGGGAAATTTATCCATTTATTTCTGTATTACATGCTGTCTATTTATCATTCTGTACAGAAACAGATCGATTCTTCCATGAATATGTGAACTGTGTTACCGAAATTGACCTTATACTCTGTAGAAAACAATAACATGACATTACTCACCATACAACACATACAAAACAATATTTACATCGTCAACATGGTTATATTACAATAATTGAATGATCTATACCCATATATCATCGTCTTAATAGTTAATAGTTCATTATTGCGGTTTTCTCAGTTTTCCGGTTGTTGACTGATTTTGTCTGTTTGTTGACTTATGAGTTTTGCCTTTCCCTTTGGAAGATTGCTCGGTGTTCGGTAATTTTTTTATTACCCTTATTTACTGAATGTAAAATGTCCGTATTTTTTTTCTTCTATTTATTAATTTTGATGTAAACTCATATTCTCATTTGTCAAATAATAAAATGAAAAAAATTACCATACTGTCGGAATAGTTCCAAATCCAATAGAACAAATCGTAGAAATAGGCAAAATCGATACCCCTAACACATAAATACATGATCGCTCACACTCCTGGCTTGGTACAGGCGCCTTAATAAAATATGGCGGAGATAAATTAATTTCATGGGCTCAGACATTCCCTATTTGTGAAGTGATGCAGCGCTTTCCATACGTGAAAAATACAAATCCTCACATATATTCCGATCGAACAGCGCTATTATAGAGAACGCTATAATCTTGAACATTATACATAATGGACAATTGTTTTTGTGCCTTTTCTGTTGGCCATTGTAATCTGATTTTCTTCTATTTAGGGCTTCTGATTAAACAGGGTAACACGTTGCATGTCATACTTCATTTATGCGAATATTAACCTTATAGCAAGGGCCACATGACGGGTGAGGGTGCCACTAGTGGAGCAGGAACTACTAACCCTTCCGGAGTACCTGAGTTCACTCCAGATATTTTGTGGATTTCGTGTTGCTTGTTCTTTTGTTTTCTGAATAGGGTTTTGTAGATCATTGTTTGGTTTTTTTCTTTTGACCATTGTATTCTCCGTTCTTCTTCGAATTGTGGCTTCTGATGACTCCTTTGGTATCTTTAAATGTGATAAAATGACAAACAAAAATACCACACCGTCGGAACATTTCTTAAATCCAGAAAAATTACAGAGAAAGAGACAAAATGGATACCGTAACACACAACTATATGATCGTTCACTTTCCTGGCTTGATACAATTTAAAACAATAACAAATTGTGAAAAGATACTCAAATATTCTGTTCAGTAGATCGAACAAGGGTACAAGAGGTAATTGCAAAGAGATAAAAATATTTTCAATATATTTTAGTAAAACAAGCTTCCATTATCAATGTATATATTCTTGTATCAATACATTGCCATATGTCCATTTCAATAAATATCTGAAGTTGCTGAGTAGCTAATTGTTTGTACAAAACATGATTTGATACGTTATTTTATATTGTTAACCAGCATGTGAATAGAAGAAAAACCATGAAATATTTAGATGTCAGAACACTTCCTAAATATCATCGGAAAAGCGTAGAACCAGCAGTATATATCGATAATCTTAACACACATAATGCATGACCGCTCAATCGCTTGACTTAGTACATTAGTTTTATGGACCTAAACCTTTCTTTAATTTTACATTGACATCATATTATATTGTAAATAGACGTTATTATTTACATATACTACATCTAATGGAATAACGTTATTATTTACATATACTACATCTAGTGGAATAACGTTATTATTTACATATACTACATCTAGTGGAATAACGTTATTATTTACATATACTACATCTAGTGGAATATCGTTATTATTTACATATACTACATCTAGTGGAATATCGTTATTATTTACATATACTACATCTAGTGGAATAACGTTATTATTTACATATACTACATCTAGTGGAATATCGTTATTATTTACATATACTACATCTAGTGGAATAACGTTATTATTTACATATACTACATCTAGTGGAATATCGTTATTATTTACATATACTACATCTAGTGGAATAACGTTATTATTTACATATACTACATCTAGTGGAATATCGTTATTATTTACATATACTACATCTAATGGAATAACGTTATTATTTACATATACTACATCTAGTGGAATAACGTTATTATTTACATATACTACATCTAGTGGAATAACGTTATTATTTACATATACTACATCTAGTGGAATAACGTTATTATTTACATATACTACATCTAGTGGAATATCATCTTTGGATTCCACTTTTAGACTTAATAAAACAAGCCTTTTATTTTGCTATGTATTATTTAGTTTACACTGAATTGGGTTGTAATATGGTTGTTTACCAGCCATTACCAAGAGAAAATAACTAAACAGTCGCAAGTTATTTACAAACGTGTACACATTAAGTTGTATTTAATAAACCCCAGCAAGCACATCGAACTGATTATTATGTGGATGATATCCACAAACTGTTAAGGAAGATGTAAATTCCACTACTATACGACTGTTTATTTTGGGTTTTCTAAATGTTTTGTGATGAAGACGAGAAAAAATAATCACAGATGTATATATCTGGTGTACTACGTTAATTCTAGTCTTAATTATTATGATGATTTTTATTGAAACCTCTACTGTAGTACCACTAGACAGTAGAGAGTAGCTTCCACCCAGTAGTTACTGACTTGGTGTATTAGATATATGTGTGTTTGAAAATTAAGCTTCCTATAATTCATCACAATTAAAGACAATCTTCCTTCGACACAGGTAGCCTTAGACGATTTATACTAACATGTTTATGTTCTTTGGTTCGTTTGTTCTCAAAGACTTTTAATTTATTTGACTTTTCAATCTTTTGACTTTGAACGTACATGAAGTTAATTATTCCAGAAACGCGTCGTGTGTACTAAGCGAGATATCCAAGTTTTATATACATTTTTTCTTTATTTCTTTCCTTCATCCTTCAAGAATTAATAATTTGCATCTTCACTAGTTCGGAAGGAATTGTCCTCAAAATGGCATGTCAAACTATGGTAGCAGTACATTGCTATATCGGTACTGCTAAGTTATTTCACCGGTTAAAGCAACAGTCCTTTTATATTTAATATTCTTGATTCATAGATAATTTTGTAAATTGATTTTAAGTAAATACATGAGCACGATACCAGTAATTTTTTTTATTTGTCTACCTGAAATAAAACAAAAAGGCCATACTCTGCTGTCGTGGACACTACATCACCACTATTAAAGATCAAAGACAAGTATAATTGACAAAAGAATCGTCTAAGATATTGTTCACATGACTTCTAAATCTGGTCTAAGATATTGTTTACATGACTTCTAAATCTGGTCTAAGATATTGTTCACATGACTTCTAAATCTGGTCTAAGATATTGTTCACATGACTTCTAAATCTGGTCTAAGATATTGTTCACATGACTTCTAAATCTGGTCTAAGATATTGTTCACATGACTTCTAAATCTGGTCTAAGATATTGTTCACATGACTTCTAAATCTGGTCTAAGATATTGTTCACATGACTTCTAAATCTGGTCTAAGATATTGTTCACATGACTTCTAAATTCTTTCTTCTTTTGTATTTGATATATTAATATATATATTTATGTAAATTCTCGGCAAACATGTTCAAATTATATGTCATCGACACTTAATATGCATTTCATTTCGGTAATATAGATATCTAATTTAGTGCACACGACGCGTTTCTTGAATAACCTTCATCGGGTACGCTCAAAATCGAAAGATTGGAAAGCTAAATAATTAAAATCTTTGGGAGAAAGAAAACCAAAGGGCTTAAACAGAAAGCCAAAATCTGTCAAGGTCACATATGTCTGAAGGAGGATAACTTTAGTTTGATTAATAATTACATTATTTAAGAACTGGAAATTTCAGTAATAAATATATTTAATAAGCCATGTCAGTGTCAATAAAATATGATTTAGCCGGCAGTCTTGGTTTTTTAAATGGCGGGAAAGTTTGTGAAAAAGATACATGTAGGTGGGATGTTCTTGCTGATGATACATACTTTATGCTGGAAAGTGCAACACGCGTTTTACGTGCGGAAAAAATACGTTGTTTTTCAAATTTTACATAAAACACGTTTAAAGTACACATGTACCCAATAGGATATATTTCTATGTCATAGTGTTTCTCACAAAACAAACTAGTACAATGTCAGATGAACTAATTTCTAGTGGTTGGCATAAGTATCTGACTTAGGTCTGTATGTCGTTAAGAAGGCCTATAAAACAGACATCCTGTATAAACTGGAATAATGAAAGATTACAAGATACCAGACAGGAAGCAATAATTAATATAACTACAATACAGGAACATTCTAATAACAATATTCTTTTTATGACATAGTGAATTTACATATTGATAATGAACATCTATACAAACCGATCTTAATCATGTCATGACTTGAATTAATTATATCTTCTTAGATATAATGCTATCAAAAAGTATCAAAACAAAGCAAGAATTTCTCCCGTCATGTCTGATTCCTTGTATTTAATCGAAAGCATGTTCTTAATAACCCTGTATCGTTTTTTAAAGAAATAATTATACTTTGAAAATTATAAACATACTGAAAATCTGGCATGCCATTGTAATCTTCACGAAAAAGATTAAAATAGTTGAATTCCAGATAGAATGTAAATTGATTCACTCTGATGTCAACGGGACTTTCTAATATGGAGTTAAACAGTTCTCTCTAAATAGGTTTTCCACAAAAATATTTCTTGCCGTTAATTTAAATGATTTGTATTTGAAATGTACTGAAGCATTAGTTAATTCTTATACGCACCGCCAACAAGTCTTCCCCAGTCAGAAGGTGCAACGGGTACAAACTTACGACAATACAGAATTAAATATTCTATTTATGTTGTATTTCTATATGGTATCCTGTCTTAGAATGATTATGTTTCGATTGACGGATGCTGTTCAACGTCTAATATTAGGTAGCAATCATTGTTAATTTGTTTTATTGTAACGCGATCATCATGATCCGCCAATTATCTAGAAGCATATTAGGGCACATGTACTTATAAATCTTAGTTTGATCGCTATTCTCAAGTAACGTGCAAAAGTATAATAAACAATGCATTCCGAGTTAAGTACACACATCATATTAACAATTTTGATTACTACATTTAGAAATGGTATTTACTGTTTTTTCAATAAGCACGCAGCATTAAGGAGTAAGAGCAAAGTCTGGTTGGTTCAGAGTCAGAATTATGTTACTGGTTGGTACGACATAGCTAACTGGACTGTTCTGTCAGTGTACAAGTAAAATGTGGACATCATCATCATTTCATCAAATAGTAACTTGTTCTTGTCATAACATAACTGAATAATTGCCAATTGCATCCGAAAATAACATTTAGCACCGATTAATGTTATTTTCGGATGGGATTGGCAAATCAGCCATCCAACGAAAATCAGTAGGTAGATGTAAATCGGAATCTAGGGATGCTGAAACAAATTGTTAAAGCGTATCTAATAAAACATTGATTTGCGGCTGAACGCCATTACTGTAAATTCGGAGAAGTCGTTCAAATGGATATTTCGAAGTGAAGTGCTAGTTATTGTCCAACATTTCCTATCTGTCCTGATTTTACATTACATTAAAGTGCTTTTCGTTTGTGTCGATAGTCTCTTGAGCGATATTACTTACTGTCTAAATAACAAGCTAAATAAATATAGAGAGTCAATGGCCATTGTCATCCTCATCATTGCAGTCCCTGACTATCAGTGAGAAATGAAGAAGAGAATGACTATTGTTTGTGTACCAGACATCTAATTGTTATCCTGTGATATAATTATACCCATGTTCTCTCTGCTGTATTGCTCATCCATTGACAACAGACGGCTTATTATTTTCTGGCTAGAAATATAAAACGTCTCGGTTAATTTCATTATTATCAATTTATATGATTTTATCTCCTTGGAATACTTGGGTTAAGTGGGAACCTGATAATTTTCCGCATGGAAAATCTGCTGTACTATTAACTAATGAGGTTAACGATTGATAGGTGCGTAGTTAAGTAGAATAATTAAATATAAATGAGGAGACTTCTTACATAGTATTACACAGTATTACACAGGGCTATAATCGATGGGCATTTACTTCTATTAGTTACAACACTGAAAAAATCTGTAGGGAAACATTCTATATGTTCAAATTATTTGGACAAAGAAAATTGAAATATCTATTTCAAGTGATTTCGTTCGTGCTGAGTGGTGAAGACAAAAATATGAAATTGATATTCAAAGGGGGAAAAGGGGGAGGGATGGGGTAGTAAATCAGAACACGTTCACCGAGCCGTTCCCCAGTTTTGCACCGAATGCACATAAACTTTATATTTTAAGACACTGCATTAATATTGTGTTTATTATGCAAAAAAATCACAATAATCCATCGACGTTCATATTTTGAATATAATAATAATATTACATAGCTATCCCTTGATTGCACCTTTTGATATTTTCTGCTAACAGGAAGTTAACTGTATTTACAAACAGCTTCCCAAAGCTCAACACGTAACATGTTACAGGGATACCAGAAACGGCTATATTTCGGTCAGTGACAGTATATAAACATATCCAGTCAATGCAATTTTTAGGGGCCGTCGTGGTCGTGACCGTATGGTAGATGTATTTACAACTATCTGTGCAATCAGTGTCTATCACCACTAAAGTTGTGAGTTCGAATCACGTTCATAGTGAGGTGTACTCGATACAACATTATGGGATAAAGTTTGTCTGTGACTTCCGACAGGTCGGTGGTTTTCTCCGTGTACTCCGGTTTCCTCAACTAATAAAATTGAACGCGACGATATAGCTCAAATATTGTCGAAAGTGGCTTTAACACCAACACCCCCCCCCTTTTGCCTGCTCAAATAGAAAAAGTACAGGATAAAAGAATTGCTTTAATTTTTTATTCTACTGGAACCTGATAAGAATATTTGTTTCCATAAATCAGGTTTGTTTCCAGACAGCATGAGCCTTGAAATTGGACAGGAATATCCGATATTAACCATCCAAACGCAAGTTTGCAAGGTTTTAGCATCGTATGACCATTCCACCCCCTAGTAACCGTAACCTTCTGCCTCAATGGAAATCCAATTTGAAAGAGATTTGTACCTTATCTGCGATATATTCACCATTTACAGTTGAAGCAGAAATATACTATTGGGAACAACAGAGAACTTTAATGTCACCACGTTTGCTATAATCTATGGTACACAGCTGTTTCTTTTAGTCGGTTCAGAGGTATAAATATGAGACAAATTGATGTACACTCTATTGTTCTTGTGTTTGATAATCACTGCTATTTAAAGGGAAAGGCCATGGTCTTAACAAGCTAGCGTGAAAATTTAAATGACAATAAGTAAAATACATTTGTGCTAATGTATGTTAAAAATAGTGTACCGTAAGGTAGAATTTGGTGATTGAAATTGCCTGTAGCACCGAATAATGGGTATCGCCATTTTTCAAAACTCTTCAATGTGGAGGAGACAAAAGGCATAATCCATTCTCGGATTTATCTTGCCCGTGACGTCGTACAATCAGTATGGTATAATATATCAGCATTGATTGGGTGCAATTTTATCATTAACAATTATGTAAATCGTAAAATAACGTCGTATATTTATCTTTTGATATTTATAATATCATTATGGCTTCATGTCAAGCATTTTATTACACTAAAGCACGAAAAGGGAAAGTGTGAGAAGATTTTTTGTTGTTGTAATTACCGGTCAGGACTATCCTTGTCAATACATCGACCAGTGACCACGAAAAACACGGGAAAGTACGATAGAATTGGCGACAAAAAAGAAAAAAAGCATGTTGCGCATAAAATAAGTTAAAACTGACAGTTCACGGACATTCACGCAAAACATGAAATTATACGTAGATAGTGAACATGATGATGGTTATTCCAGAAAATGTAACATGGAATGGGAATATTAAGAAAAAAATTAGGACGATATACAATTGTAAGCATTGTATTGCAGTTGATCTGATATTAAAACATAACCAAAAGGGCACGATGTTGGGAAGAGTCAGATAGATTATTTATTCAAATAATAGGAAGGGACTGTGTGACGTCACATGAAGAGGTGTCATGGCCGCTTACACTACGACAGGAAATTCTAAATATTCATATTTTTAATTGGGCATATTAATGTTAATAAAGGTGTTTTTTGTTTAATAATCAGTTATTTACAAATAAAAAGTTACAATGTATTGAATTATAACAATTGTTCAACTGACTGGAGTTTTTCTTTAAGGACATTAAAAGATAATGTTTCGCTGTGTTAGCTTTTAGAAATCCTTTGATGAACAACAAAAACCAATTTAGTGCGCACAACGTGTTTCCGGAATAATAGAAACGTAGATATCAAATTAAGTGCGCACGACGTTTTTCCGGAATAATAAAAACGTAGATATCAAATTTAGTGCGCACGACGTGTTTCCGGAATAATAAAAACGTAGATATCAAATTTAGTTCGCACAACGTGTTTCCGCTAAAATAAGAAGATGGATATCAAATTAAGTGCGCACGACGTGTTTCTGGAATAATGAAAACGTAGATATCAAATTTAGTGCGCACGATGTGTTTCCGGAATAAAGAAAACGTAGATATCAAATTTACTGAGCACGACGTGTTTCCGGAATAGGAAAAACGTAGATATCAAATTTAAAGCAAACAACGACTTTCTGGAATAACCATCATGTTCACTCATAATCAAAAGATTGGAAAGCCAAACAATTTAAATGTTTTGTGAGTAAAACCTGCACAGTGTCTAAACCTCCACATTGTTTAAACACTATAAACCTCCACAGTGTCTAAACACTATAAAACCTCCACAGTGTCTACACACTATGAAATATCCACAGTGTCTAAACACTATAAAACCTCCACAGTGTCTAAACACTATAAAACCCCCACATTGTCTAAACACTATAAAACCCCCACAGTGTCTAAACACTATAAAACCTCCACAGT